>FR997730.1:3064694-4264694 GCA_905475445.1 Ochropleura plecta | reverse complement strand
CAGTTTTGCTTTTTACTATAAGAAAGGCATATTAATATTAAGCACATCTGTAATTTTGGGTTAGGCAGAGGTGTACCGAATAGCACCCCATAGTTGCATTTTAGTTTGATAAGGGACAAGCCTATTACCATCAACCAGGGACAAATCCAAACTCCTTAGCAGCTACTGAGAAATTCCTGTTGGTTACTCACTAGCACTTTGCCCAACCTGGGAATTATACCCAGAACCTCATGCTCAGACACAAAAATATAAATTAACCAAAAATTACGAGAATATCTTACCTTTTTCTTTTCTCAACCTAGCAATAAACTTCTTAGGCGCTATGGAACCTACTTTCTTCTTCTGTGTAGCAATGCTATAAAACAAGTCAGCAAGGCATGTCAGAAGGGTTTCTTTTGTTCTCTTGTTCTTGGCCTTATACTCTAGCACCTTCTCTCTGAATGGGCGGCAAAAATATAATGCTTGCAACACTGAGTTACTATAACATGTATTGCCAAACTGAAAAAAAAAATGGTCTCATTCTAAGCTATTTCAAACTAAGCATTTTTAAATATTATTAATATCAATTTGTGTAGGTTTATTCATAGTAAATACAGATATTTTTACACCATGATGTATCACTTGACAATGAAAGTGGTTTTTACAGTAAGTAATTGAGTTTTGAAGTGTTTAATGTGTAACCTAAAAATTTTTTTTGGGTATCATTGCCAGATGGCAAAAACAGAACACTTATAGATTTGCCCTGTCTGTCTATCAGTCATTTTACTCCGAGACTATTGGCACCATATAGGTGAATAGTAGATGACATATTTGCCTCTAAATTCGTAAAAATTTGGTTCCCCCTCCAATTTCTAAAGAATAATAAAATTTAAAAAATATATATATGTTTGAAGTACAGATAAAGACACTCCAATGAATATTTGTTTGAGCAAGATTTGATATTTAGTTTTTGAGATAAGGGACTTTTTCATTACAATACTATTTAGAACAAATTCAGTTTTGTGGTTGAGTGTAAATTTGAATTAAATATATTGTTTGATGCTACAGAACCCTGTGACTGCAAGTCTGACTCAAACTTGGCCAGTTATTATTAGAATCTCATAGCAACTGGACATCTGCTACTGTGTCAATTTAATCATTGTATGAAAATGATAATAATGATAAGACCTCTTATCTTATTCACATACATCATATTCCTTATTACTCACCGAGGACATTTAAAATCTGCTCAGTGAAAATATTTGAGTCTCAAATAAATCCCATTGAAGGTCTATGTACTTAAATGATTTGATTATATTTTTTGCAATTATAACTACTGTTTTAAAACCCGGAAATGTTATAACTTACCTTTTTCTTCAAATTAATTAATATTATTTCTAATAGAACTTCTTGGAAAATAGTGATTACTTAGAGACCAACTTACATTAACTAAACCAAAATAATGTTCATTCGGTGGGAACTGCTCTGACCCGATATCTCTTTCTAGCTGTGATATATTTGCGCCCTGTAATGAAGATGAAGAATGCAGTCCATTAGAAATCCATCAAAAATGCCGACACTTATTCGACGTTGCAATACCATAAGTTTTACTTCCATGTTTGCGCACTTCCAAAGCATGTACTCAAAACCGATACCTCAATCAATTCCTTGACTTTTGATAGTAATTAGCTGATTAATTAACATATAATTAAACATGCATTTCTCTCACCATTCTATGTTGGAAATTAAGGCCGAGATCCTGACATATTGACATTTGCAATTCTGTTTTAGCAACTTATAGACTGAATATACGGTTGTCAGTGCCGATTATTGTTAATTCACAAATGCGTTGCACTTATTTCTAGAAACATAATTGGAATTTCTTTTGGAAATGGGCAAAATAAGCACAACAGTTACGATTATGACATAACCACAGACAAGCTAAGATTGGAGAGTAGAAAAAAACAGCAGTCAAAATCAAAGAGTAAAATTGAGTTTTTGATAGAGGAATCGTTTAAAACATACCTTTTCTTAGCTTGCTATTGTATTGAAAGTCTTGTTATTTCCGCTATCACGCAAGTTGAGAGAAACCCATATAAATATCCTCCGCCTATTCAAATCAAGCAAACAGAATGACTCAAATACCGAAAATTACTCTACTAGTTACTACGACAAGGTGAAAAAAAAACTGAAAAACTAGAAATTGTTAAAAAGTTATATTATTAGTGATGATTAGTGAGTCTAAATGGCCCATATAGCAGAAATAGTACGGGGTATGAATCTGAAGTGAACATGTTGCAATTTATAAAATGTTTGACTTTTTTTTTGTTTCTTTTTTTGGGGTGGGAAATCATCAAATAACTTACCCCGCTCTGGCGGAGCGGGGGGAGTGTCAGACTTTTACTAACTGACTAAAACCCACCCATGTTCCTTCTATTGCCCTTTGCGTTCCGGGGCCGCGGTATCTCTTTCGAACAACCCGCAACCCCGGCAGGCGGAGGCCCTGGCAACCCCTCTGCTTTGCTGACGTCTCTTTGAGGCGCGCGTGAAACCTGCCTGTCGTCAATAGACGGACGGACGGTGAGCTACCCATTCCTCACCGTCCACAGGCCCGCATCTACGGTGGCCGGGAGTCGTCTCGCGGCGCCCGTCGCCCGGGGCGTCTCCCGCGGCGGCTGGGTTGGTTTGAGGTTCTCTCCCCAGCCAAATTCATACGTCTTCTGGAACATATTATGAGAAATTCTAACGTAATTACAATTTTTATCCTACCGTCTGTTGCTTGTGTTGCATTTGTTTAAAATATTGCTATACTACTTATTCAGAGTTTGTTTACTTACAATATCATGGGCTTAAAACTGATTGAATGTTACCCTAATCTATTTTCTAAAATAAAAGTAGCTTAAGTTATTAATAAATAACTTCCAATAAAAGTTAAGTCAAAATGAGTTCAGCCCTTTTGGAAATTAGCCGTAACTAACTGACTTTGAACTGACTTTTATTAACTAAATGTCTTAATCTTTTATTTGCATTCAGTGAAAAGCCATTATTTTGACATAAGTAACAGTACAGATTGTGTTTTACTGTTAAAACCAAAATTTTATATAAATTATCATAAATCTACGCATTTGCTGACGTTAGCTTCGGTTCGTGAATGTATGACAATAACAATACCTATCCATTACATACCGATACCCCTCTAGAAAAATTTACAGGCTAATAAACTTACTTTTTAACAGGCTTTATGTAAGGATCTATTTAAGCTTTTTGGCCGCTCAACAAGAATACAAAACAAGTAGGTATCCCATTTGAAGAAGCTAAAACATTCCTACAGCTTGATTCTATTTCCTAACTGAACGGAATATGCAAATAAACAAAACTGCACTATTTTGCTATTGCTTGATGCTGATCATTCGAGTCACGTTCGTGTATGCCATCATCGTTTTCACAGGACATTGCAGGACATTCTCTGTTTGGATTTTGAACTCTGCAAAGAATAGTCAAGAGTTTCGTTCCTGGCAACATTATTATTTAGTTTTCAAACTGGACAGTTTCGTCCTAAAATTAAATAAAAAAACTATCAAAAATTAGAAATAAAAAGTGCTAATATTGTAAACTGCTGTTCTATTATTTTATTGAAAGCGTACTAGACAAAATATACACTTCTGGACTCATCTATTGGCCCACCTTGTATTTTCAGTTTCGTTTGGTCCTAGCTAAAATTTTATATTAGGTCGAGCAAAAAGTTTTTATGCAGTTTTTAACCTGGCACATTCACAATTTCATTCAATAGTCTTTTTTTGAATTTCGAACACAGAATTTAAAGAAACAAAAGACAATTTGGAGCCTGTTTGTTGATATCAAACAATCGAATACTAAGAAAATCAGGTTTTATTGGTTTACTTGGATTTAATTCTTGAAAAAGTGATTGATATCTTTGGTTTTGCAACAAACATTACTTATTCTTAACATTAAGGTGAGGTTCTATCAATAATCTATGGATACTTCACCTGAAATTGCCGCCCAAGCTGTGGCACTTATTCAGGCCGGACACAGCCAAAGAAACGTGAGTGCTCAACTTAATTTAAGTCGATCTGCGGTCCGAAATGTTTATCGGAGGTACCTAGAGACTGGCGGCTTTGTTCGTCGCCAAGGAAGGCCACGATCTCGGGTCACAACTGAAAGGCAGGATCGATTCATCGTGACGACCAGCTTGAGAAATCGTCACCTTACCTCCATTGAGATACAAAACCAACTTCGCGACTTCCACGGAGTATCTGTAAGCGCTCGAACTGTTCGGAGAAGGTTAAAAGAACGCGATATGGTACCACACAAGCCAGCTAATGGGCCCAAACTAACGCGAGCCCACCGAACAGCGCGCCTTCATTTCGCACGCAGTCATTTAAATTGGACACAGCAAGATTGGAGCCGTGTACTCTTTTCTGATGAGTCTAAAATTGTGTTACATGGCAATGATGGAAGGAAGAAGGTCTACCGACGTAAGGGAGAGCGTTTCGCACAATGCTGCTTTGAAGAGAGGGTTGCTTATGGCGGTGGCTCATGGACTGTCTGGGGCGGTATATCCGCGAGCGGCAAAACTCAACTTGAGGTTGTTACAGGACCACGGCTGCCAACATTAAATGCTGAAAGGTACATTCGTAAGTGCTTAGAACCTCACGTGATGCCATACGCGGACTATGTGGGCCCAAATTTCCTTTTTATGCATGATAATGCAAGAGCCCATGCGGCCGGCATCGTCAGGGAATATCTTCGGGATGTGAACATCACAGTTATGGACTGGCCAGCCAGAAGCCCAGACATGAACCCTATTGAGCACATGTGGGACGAGCTAAAAAGACGTGTTAGGGCTCGTCAGCCAGTTGCCCAGACGATGCAGGAGTTGAAAACTGCCATAGAAGAGGAATGGGAGATGATCCCTCAAAATTTCATAGAGCGGTTGATAAACTCTATGCCTAATCGTATGAGAGCTGTGGTAGATGCCCATGGAGGCAACACGAAACCTTTATTTGATAAAACATGTTTTTTATTCAAAAATCAATTGCCTTTAACAAGGCGCATATCCGACTTGTTAGGCGTAGCTCCATGTCGTATGGTATTCTGAATTCAAATTTAAAACAATACGATCGAAAAAGATGGTAAAATGTATCAGGTTTAAAACTGCATCAACAGTTTTTGTTCAATCTAGCAATCATATTTCGGTAGGGGCCATCGAAACCTAAACTCTAAGGTGGGCCAATAGATGTGTCCAGAAGTGTATAATTGTTTTTAAGTTCAGCTGAAGATTTAATAAAATACACTGACTGTTTAAAAAAAATGTATTAAAACTATTTTGACATTGACAGCTATATAGGTTTTGGAACGCACACCGCTACGCCAAGCACATCCTCGCTCGCTTGCGTTTTGTGTTGTGCGCCTCCGCGCCTCCCTCCTCCCTCCGCCGGCTCCGCTCCCGCGATTCCGATTTTAGTTCCGATTCATCCCGATTGTGTTATCTTTCCGGGAACGAGGAAGTTTACGTGGTCGTGTTGACGTGGCCGTATCCAACGGGTAACTATTTTAACGCTCAGTTAATGCAGAATAATTGTTACTTGAAGTAGGTAAATTTATTAATTCAGTGATTAGTTTGTATTTGTAGGAAATTTTAGTAAAATTGTGTTGTGCTTGTATCGAAACACAAAGCATTGTTTCAATTAAGAACGTACATTTATATTAGAGTATTTTTTTAGATCGAGATGCTGAGGTCACTGTTCGTAGCATTGGCCGTTTCGGCCGTATTTGCCGGTGTGCCGACTCCTGAAGAAACAAAGCGGCTTATGGACCGCCTCTCAGAGTCAGAACATTTCAAAAACGAGCACCATAACAAGCAGTTTGATCATGATGCCTTTTTGGGTGAAGATCAGGCAAAGACATTTGATCAGCTAGCTCCCGAAGAGAGTAAAAGGAGATTAGGGTGAGTTTAAACAAGTTAACTAATTTCCCAAGTTTTCTAGAATATTCATTAATTAGCAACAATTTGTTTTGTATTCTTCTTTTCCACTAAAACCATTTTAGATACAGGGACAGCTATTTCATCAGCCCCAAACATCTGCTGATAAAAGTGCAAATCATATTATAATGCCATATATAAAATGAATATTATATATATGTTAATATTTAAGTAAAGGAAATATATTAAATTCTCTTCTTACATAGGACTGGCAGTGTTGATGTAATAAAATAAAGGTGTATTACAATCATGATAGAATGAAAGAAGAAGTGTTTTTTTGACTTGTACATTCCAGTAAGTTCTAGTTAGACAGATCTTCTAATTTCCTGCATCTCAAGATAATCTCAGTGTGTCAATGATCTCACCCACACAAAGTGGGTTAGTTTAACTAGTAGATAACAGCTCAGACAGTCTGTGCATACAGTCTAGTTATTTTTTAAATATCATCATCATTCCCCTGCCCTTATCCCAAGTTATTTGGGGTCAGCGCAGCTTGAGTTCTTTCTTACTCCCCTATTGCTCATCATTTCATCAGACACCTTAATTCTTGCCGGTTATATTTAAAATAATGAAATGATAAATAAATAAATATCTTGGGACAACTCACACACGGCTATCTGATCCCAAGCTAAGCAGAGCTTGTGTTATGGTAACCAGACAACTGATATACATACTTATATAATTTATAAATACATACATATTATAGATAAATCACACCCAGACACAGAACAAACAATCATGCTCATCACACAGTTTTGTCCTGAGTGGGAATCGAACCCACGACCTCCGGCTCAGCAGTCAGGGCCACTAACCACTAGACCAACAGGCCCGATAAATGTAATGTCTACATGAGTTGATTATAATTTTATAATTTTGGAATATGAACATAGTTACGTATGACATGTTAAGTACCTATGCACTTGTCAAAAAGAAATCTGTACAAATAGGAAATAAAATTGAAAATGTCCATGGCATTGTGTCCCCTGATTTAATGCCATAGATTTTCCTACTACTCAATCATAAATATCTTTTAGATATTTGTTAATTTTAATAAGAAATCAAGTCTGTTTAAGATTTGTTAATATGTATTTGTTGACTATTTTATTTACAATTAAAATTATTTAATATTTTTGTAATTGGTTAACCGAACATGGGACTTTAAACATGACTGGGAAAATGTGGGTATACCAAGTTACTACTGCACTTGGTGACTGTCATCCACCTTTCACCCTTATACCCTGAGTGATATGGTTTAAAATTTGGTGATCTTCAGTGAGCACACTTTACTTTGGGGGAAATACAGCCATAATGTTATGTTGTGTTGAAAAGTTTCATTGCATGGGCAGATGAATTTGTTGCTAGTGTGGATAAAACCTGGATTAACTCTCTCGCTGCCCAGAACTCAGCGCATGAGTCCAAAATATATGGCATAATTCGGACGGCAGCGAAAGGGTTAAGCAGCAACAGAAAAATGGAAAGAGTTATGTATTTTTTTATTTGAGTATTTTGTATTTTTTTTAATGAATTTATCAAGTAATTAACAATGCATAATTGATTAGTTTATGATGTGTGTGTAATTTCTCCATGCAATTCAATTTTGTATTAAATCAATTAAACATTCCGTTATCAGATTTCAATTAACAGGGTTACATTTGAATTCACAGAACTGAGTAAGTCCTGAATGTTAAATAATTTAAATTAGGTCTGGTTTTGTAGTGTGTCAAAACAGAATTATCAAGAATAAACAATATTTATATTTTTTTTATAAATCTAATATAAATATAATTAAAGATATTCATACAAATGACTGCTTTGTTGGTCTAATGGTCACATGCACAACTGTTGAGCATTGAGACACATGAGAGTCCTGGGTTCAATACTTAGGTTGGGCAAAATATTATTGAGTTTTTTCATCAGGACTTTTTCAGTAGCACTTAGCAGCCATGGAATCTGGGTTTGAACCCAGTTGTGGGTAATAGGCTGGCCTTCCATGTACACATGTTTGATGTTATGTTTAAAATTGTTGTTGAAGTCGTCTTTTTAAATTTTAATGTACATTATTCTATGAACAATGTAATTTGAGTATAGGTATGTATCTGCAAATAATAGTTGGAAACAGCTTAGGAATGTGCATACATTTGCGAAAATAATTAACCGACTTTAAAAATAGGAGGATGTTCTCAATTCGGTTGTAGTTTTAATAAATATACCTAGTGTCTTACGTTATAAAAAAGTACATAAAAACTTCAACTATCGCAGTTCACTGACCCTATTATCCAGCGCGCCAGTGAATCATTTTAATTTATTCCTTCTAGAATAATCGTGGAGAAGATCGACGGAGACAAGGATGGCTTTGTGACGTTAGTGGAACTGAAGGATTGGATCCGATACACTCAGAAGCGGTACATCAGTGAGGATGTGGACCGGCACTGGAGACAACACAATCCTAACAATGACGACACTATTCCGTGGGAGGTGAGGAAATTGTGTTTATGTTTAGATGTTGAGCGGTTTATTTTGCTAGCAATTAAAATTAAACTCTCAAGACTTTTGAATAGTGCTGATATTTGTACGGCGTTAAAAACCACGCGGCGCAACGCGGGGTAGGCAGTTACTGCAGCTCTAGTGTTGATAACAGTTTCAATGAGATAACGAGAGAGCAATCGTTTTATCAAAAGCCATTTATCATCACTCTTTTAACATACGATACGCCCATTTTATCTGTCATAGTTAACGTGTTCAAGTTCGCACACCAGTGGTAGTTTATTTCAAGTATTACCTATTACAAGACGGTGCTTGTATGTGTAGATGTATGAATGTTGCCGAAGCAAAAAGAAATATGCAAGGATCTAAGTAGGCGGCGGTATTTGTTAGGCTGTAGTTTCTGCTTGCTCTCTTGGGGAAAAATGCGTGGGATTATGTATTATTAGCTGTTGCCCGCGGCTTCGCCCGCGTGGACATCAAAATTTGTCACAACTGAACATAATATCGAGATCACTAGTAGCCCATGTGTTATCTTGACGATTCAAAAGTGCCTGTAATGGTCTTATTGAAATAAATGCTTTGAGTAATTGAGTTTGAGTTAATCCAGCTTACAAACTATTTATGTGCAAAATTTTATCCTAATCCGTTCAGTAGTTAGCTTGAAAGAGTAACAAACATCAATAGTTACATCTTTACAAATGCATTTATAATATTATTAAGATAATGAAAATTAACTAAGCCAGCTAGACTTAAGTGTAGCCAGAAAAGAAAGGTTAAAAAATATGAACAATGTCCAATGTTCACGTCAACTTTTAAATACATTTTAATGGCGAATGATTTCTGACTCTTTGTAGACATACAGAAAGAACGTATACGGATTTATGGATGAGATGGATCCCAAGGAACTCAAGGCGCCCAACAGTGAAGGTTTCACATACACCAACTTGCTGAAGAGGGACCGAAGGAGATGGACTTATGCTGGTAAGCAGTTATTTTATATGTGACAAAATTTATATTCAAATGTCTGAGCGCTTACAATGAACGCGAGAAGCAGATTTAGCATAAAGTAGAAAAAAAATTAAATTGCAGAAAACTATTTGATTGGATCATCAAATAACTTCTCCCGCTCTGCGCGTAGCAGATGGAGTGTCAGACTTTTACTGACTAAAACCCATCCGTGTACCTACTTTGGCTCTTTGTGTTCCGGGGCCGCGGTATCTCTTTCGAATAACCCACAATCCTGGACTATCCCACCCTTAATTACACACGACAACACATCAAGCCATACAAATTATGCAGGTCTTTTATCGACCCCATCTTTTTCTAAATAAAAGCTGTTATTTGTTCGACAAGTTACGTTCTATGCCGTGTTCGTAATATACTAGTACTTTATTTGTTTGACAAGTTACGTTCTATGTCGTGTTCGTAATATACTAGTAGTTATGTAAAGTGGCAAACATACACGAGTAATGAGTATTACATGAACTGCTTATTGTTCTATTGGAATTTATAAGTCAATTGAAGGAAGTGGGTCATTGTTGGCACTGGAGGCGGTGAACTAGGAATTGTGATTGTAACTACCCACAGTACATGATACGGTAATCAAAAGTTGTGGAGTAAACTATTACTTTACAACTTTACAGCAACTATGCTGATATTATCAGTAAGTGCATAGGTGTAGGTTATAATAAGTAGGATAAGGGCGTGACCATATTGACTTGGAATTAATAATCACAATATAAGTTCTATACTGCAGTTCCAGTAATTTGTATGGTATAGGTACATAATTAAGAATAATGTACGTAAAATATAATCACTCAAATTAAATTCTGTGTCATAGAAAGTACTATGACACAGAATTTAATTTAATATATAGTAGTAAGAATAATGTACGTAAAATATAATCACTCAAATTAAATTCTGTGTCATAGAAAGTACTATGACACAGAATTTAATATATATAAAGTATAATTAAAAAAGAATAAAAGAAAACCTTAATCAAACTGCCTTTTTCTTTAGATAAATAAGTTTGTTTATAACTTCAGACGCCGATCAAAATGACGCGCTGAACCTCACGGAGTTCGCCGCATTCCTGCACCCGGAAGACCACTCCGAGATGAGAGACGTGGTCGTGCTGGAGACAATGGAAGACATCGACAAAGATCACGTAAACTATCACTTATATCTCAAAGCCATCGTCATCTTCATTGTCATGATGACACGGTTGGCGCAGTGGCTGAGCTATCGACTGCCGCGCTGCGTGTTGCGGGTTCGATCCCTGCGCCTACAGATAGTTGTTCTGGGTCTGGCTGTTTGTGTATGTGAGTTTAAATGTTTGTAAACGCACCCATGAAACAGGAGAAATTCCTAGTGTGGAGCAAGGTTTTTTTTTTTATAAAAAAAAACTACTTGAGTTTTTCCTTTTTTTGTGGATTTGAAATCATCAAATAACTTCCCTTCTCTTGGCAGAGCGGGGGGAAGTGTTAGACTTGTACTGACTAAAACCCACCCATGTTCCTTCTATTGCCCTTTACGTTCCGGGGCCGCGGTATCTCTTTCGAACAACCCGCAACCCCGGCAGGCGGTGGCTCTGGCAGGCCCCTTTGGCCTTACCTAGCAATATAGAGTTTTTTTGTGTTATTTCCGCATTTGACTACCTCGTTAGTCGAGTAGTCACAAGCGATACTGCTGAACATGAGGTCCTGGGTTCGATTCCAGGGCCGGGCAAATTGTTAATGCGGTTTTCCATCAGGAAATTCTTAATTTGTATCTAATACTTATACATAAACGACCTTGGGGATTAGAAGACTTGATGTTATGTTATGTAATTTCGCGAAAAGCGAAAGTGAAGATCAAGCCTTGCAAACAAACGTATACTATACTAGCTGGCGTCCGCGGCTTTGCCCGTGTGATGATCGAAAAAAAAAGTATCTTATGTGTTATTCCGGACTATAATCTACATCTGTGCCAAATTTCATCAAGATCCGTTCAGCCGTTTTGACGTGAAAGAGTAACAAACAAAACATCCTCACAAACATTCGCATTTATACTATTAGTAGGATTGGAGTATATATGTTTCGGCGCATAGTATGCTAATTATTGCTTTTCCTGTATGCATATTTTTTTGCGAGCGAGAGTTTCGTTTCCGCATCCTGAATGCAAGCTTAGATCTTTTTCACGGAATTTGTCAGCGTTAAGATTCTCTTGTCCTTTATTCTCGATTTATTTGGGGGTGGTTTGATATTTGGCAAAACATTCGAGGAGTGTATTTCAAAGGGGCTTATTTCCATGGTAAACTATTTTTATTAAATTTATATTGGAAATTGTCTTTCAGTACGAAAATTCGATTTAGGATGTAAGTTTCCTTAGAAAATTTGTACTTTTCGAATTGGATTTTAGACTAAAGACTAGAATGGAAATAAACACTTCTCATTTAATATCATAGATTTCGACAATCTAACGCCTAATCACATAAAACTAAAAGATCTTCCTCAATATTTTACAGGATGGTAAGGTGTCCTTAGACGAGTATATCGGAGACATGTACAAGCCTGAAGATGGCGAGGATGATGATGAACCTGACTGGGTCACGCAGGAGAGGGAGCAGTTCAATGGATACAGGTAAGCTATCACGCTATTTCGTTGCGGTTGGATAGATAGGTAAATTGTTTCTCCGGGATTTCTTTGAGCTAAATGGAGGCTACCGCGCACAATTTTGCTGCTGGAGGCATTCGTGTAGAATGAGGTTTTAAAAAATGCCATCCGATACTCCTCCCCGCTCCGCCCAGAGCGGAGGAAGTTATTAGATGATTTGCCATCTGAAATAAATGGTCATAGAAAATAGTGTAGAATTTTAATTTAGTAAAATTGCTCAGTAAAATAGAAAACACGTTTAATTCTTCGTCTTCAGTATTTTTAAAGTACTAAATCGTAAAATTCGAGAAACTTCTTTTTTTCTAGTTCATTGCTCTTTCGCAGTAACCCAATCATTCACATTGATATACAATTAACGTTAGCCGGCGTTACCCGGCGACCGCTACCACAATAATACCAATTTAACTTCATTGAATGTATTGACACTGAATAATGTGACTGGCCGGTTAGTTATTAGTATCTAGTTATTACGACATCATACACTCTTTGTGTTCTAGATTCAAATAGTAATGTTGATCAGGAAGTGGAATATATAATCAGCTTATTATGACAATATCTGATGCCCGCAACCTTAAATTGTCATAAGCATATTACTTAAAATTTGGTCGATCGGATCTTGTTAAAAAGAAATGGGGCCCAGCTGTTTCGGAGATACACACATTAGATACGTTTTTATCATCACGCGGGCGAAGCAGGGCGCAGGGCGCAGCTAGTAATATTATAAATGAACGGTTTCTTCTGGCCAGTTCAGCATAATGCAAAATGACATTACAAGGAATATTACCTGACGCTGATATTCAGCTGCTGCAGCCCACAAGTTAATCAAATAATGTAGGATCAAAGAAAATTTAATTTAAGTTTGTATAAAATATCATTAAGAGCTCGTGGCTAAATAATAGCAGCCGCTCAGGTCGATGTTTAGGTTAAGCCGCGCTTGCCTAGGTTGGTCTGTGGATGTGTGACCACCCGTTACATACCGAGTTTCCTCCGTGCCTCGGAAAGCACGTTAAGCCGTTGGTCCCGGCTGTCATTTGTAGATCTTTGACAGTCGTTACAGATAGTCAGTGTCCCGAAAGTTTGACAACCAGTTTTACCAAGAGGTATCGTATTACCTAGTACTAACTAGGTTATGGAGGTCAGATAGGCAGTCGCTTTATGTAAAATACTGGTATTCAGCTGCATCCGGTAAGACTGGAAGCCGACCCCAACATAGTTGGGAAAAGGCTAGGCAGATGATGAGAAAATATCATTAAGAGAGGATTCATCATTTCCCTGCTTTATCGCATTCTATTGGAGTCGGCGTAACACGTTTTCTTCCATTTTCCCCTGTCAGACGTCACGGCATCATTTACTCCTTACTCCTTCATATCGTTCCTTACACAATCCTTCCGTCTTTTCTTTGGCCTTCCCCTACCTCTCTATCCATCAACATTCATATGTATCACTGTTTTAGTCAAGTCAAGAGAGATGATATATTAAAATAGTTGCACAGCGTAGTTACAAAATACATAGTTAATCAATTAATTAAATTTTACGGTTAAAAAACTACGCGATAAGCGTTTTGATAAGAGTTTATTTGGCTGCTTTGTTGCATATAAAAACGAAATGTGTATGTAAAAATATATTTTGATTTATTTATGATTCATAGCTGGTTCTTATTAATTAATCTCCGAAAATATGTTTTTGTAATTTCAATAATACCCAACCGACTACAAATTAGTTCTTTAAGCAAATAGCTCCCATGCCCTACATAGGATATAAATATATCTATATGTATGATAACATTGCTCCGTTAAGCAATCGTACATCTATAAAATCTTTAACAATAGGTAATAATATTATAAAGTTTTGTGAGTTTGTATTTAGGCGTAGTCATCGGAAATATTGATACGATTTCGAAAATTCCTTAGTTTATGGGAAGATACATTATCCCCGTTGCATATGACAATATGACTGCTATTTTAAAACATTCCCGTGGAGTAATTTCTGTCCATAATTCGAATACGACGGCAAGGTTGGCGCAGTGGTTCAGCGATTGGCTGCTGCGCTACGCGGGTTAGATATCCGCACATAACAAATATTTGCATGGTCTACAGGTAGTTGTTCCGAGTCTGACTGTTTGTGATTTTAAATTTTTGTTACCGCTGCCACGATACATGAGAAAATTCTAGAGTAGGTAAAAGCTAGTCACAACTAAACACCAAAATATTTCAACAGAGACACCAATAAGGACGGCTTCATGGACGAGAACGAGGTGAAAGACTGGATTGCACCACCCGAGTTCGACCACGCTGAGGCCGAAGCAAGGCACCTGGTCTTCGAAGCTGACACAGACGCAGACGAAAAACTCACTAAACAAGAGATTTTGGAGAAATATGACCTCTTTGTCGGCTCTCAAGCGACTGACTTCGGCGAAGCACTCGCCCGACATGACGAGTTTTAAATTTAGAAGCTGTGTTACTCAAATACGTTGTTTAAAGTAAGAGGTTAAAGTATATCTCAGCTATGCAGTTCGAAGTCTTCCATTCTACGAGGAGAAAGTATTGAGAAAAAAAAACTTCGGGATATTTTGATGTACTGAGTTGCCGAATTTGTGAGCTTTTGTCAATATAACTTTTTTTGTCTCTGGTTAAATTAAACCTGCAAAGTCAATCTGAAAGTGCTCGATATGTCCCTTGCTATCTGTACAATATGCAGCTAAAATAAATAGTTAGCAAAAATCAAATAAACAATGTTTAAGAGAAGAAACTACAATGTTTATGGAAAATGTAGTTATGTGATACAAATATTTTGAAGTTGGTAACACAGATTAACGATTTGTAAAAAGTAAAACTTGTACTTTTTATCTATAGATGCAACTTGCTTTTGCATACAATCTAACTTTTTATATGAAATGAAATATTTCGCCATTTGTAATAAAGAATCTCTGTGTGGCATTAATACTTTTATCAAATAACTTAGATTATAAGTAACTTAGTTTCTAATAACAAAACCAAAGTTCCCAGTGAAAATAATACAATTTTCTTCATGATGTAGAATATTTCCAAAATTTTATTCCATTGTAATATTTTTAATATTTAGTTTATTTACGTGTATTGCATTTATTAAACGTAAAAGTTTTTATTATAATTATTTCTAGGTATTGGGTGGAAGAAATGCAGAAAACTCGAATTTTATCGCATTTACGTTATCGAACATTCTAGATTTAATCATCTCGTTCATGAATCTCTTATGGAGTGATAAGTATTCTTTTTTTAAAAACTTTGGATGTATTTTGACAATAATTTTGTAGCAATCAAAGCGTTGCATTTCTTCTATCTTGTATTATAAGTGATTGGTACTTACTAAACATTATAAGAAAATAATAGGCATCTACGTTTTTCACTAGATGTAAAAGCAATACTATCTTTTATAAGCTGACTGCTTAATTGAGATCGTCCCTGAAGTAGCTGCGTGGGGTATGTGGTGACGTGATGCGTCGGCTCACCCATTGGCGGACTGGCGTTCCTCAACACCCCTCCCGCACCACACAGCTACCTCAAGGACGTTCTCAGGTAAACGGTCGGCCTATAACCTTTTTGTGTTCATAAAGTTGATCTGCCAAGTACAATAATGTATTAACTATGTAACGACAGCTTATATTCTAATAAAATAAATATTTTTTTCGACTAGTCTTGATCTTTTTATTTTTTTAAGTTGTAGATCTGTTCTTGCTACAAATGAAGGCTTCTGTCCACTACACCGTATCATACCATGACCGTGCTAGGAACGTCTCGCGAAGATAATCATATTTGTATTGAAAACAAAAACACTAGCGTAGTGTGCTGCTGGTCTGGTGGGTTTTACAGTCTTACTAGCTTTCGCCCGCGACTTCGTCCGCGTGGCATAGTTACTTTGGGCTAACGCTAACTTTAACCTGCGTGATCATCGAAAAAAAACATCTTTATCTCCCCCTTTTCAAGCTATTTTTAGCCTTTGTCCGTCTTCAGGGTCCCAACTATCTCTGCACCAAAATTCATCAAAATCGGTTTAACCATGAAGACGTAACAAACAAACAAAATATTACTAAGGATAGTTTCAATAAATAGTTTCAATTAATAAAATAAAAAAATAAAATAAATATCTTGGGACAACTCACACACGGCTATCTGGTCCCAAGCTAAGCAGAGCTTGTGTTATGGTAACCAGACAACTGATATACATACTTATATAATTTATAAATACATACATATTCTAGATAAATCACACCCAGACACAGAACAAACAATCATGCTCATCACACAAAGTTTGTTCTGGGTGGGAATCGAACCCACGACCTCCGGCTCAGCAGTCAGGGCCACTAACCACTAGACCAACAGGCCCGTCAAATGAATATGTTATGCCTGATACGAAAACGGTGAAGCGAGCATACAGTAGTCGCTGTCTTGTTTCTTTCCGTGCATGGGGCCGTATCTAGGGTGGCCAACATTTTTACTAATATAAAGTATATTGAGGCCTGAGTATGAAAACAAACAGTATTGTAAAAAAAGTATTTAATTTATAAAAGACTTAAAAAAAAGGAGGAGGTTCTCAATTGGTCGGAATCTTTTTTTTTGGAAGTCGATTTAATTTTTTAGAAAAAAGTTTTTTTTTTACGTTTTAAATATATCTTCTTTAGTGTATTTTACTATGTGCTGACCACATGACACATGACCTGTTACAACTTCTTCAACCTCACTGCTAAGAGGCGTTAAAAACAGTATCATGTTTATTACTACGTTATGCTGGAAAAAGTATAACGTAGTGAAAAACAATATAATATTGTTTTTTTACAGCATAGTTGGTAACCCTAACCATATCAAGTACCGTACGGTGTAGTTTTGGCAGACACCTATTATAGTTGTCCATCGTTTCAAGGAAAATTAATCGGCATGAGAATCTCCGCTCATTGTTACAAGAGTCGATGTCCTCGCCGTGCAATCGCAATAGCGAATTCACATAATAACTAACTAAGATAGATTTCAGAGATAACATATAGAAGGCAATTTTTCTGATGATGATTTTGTATCCCTTAAAACAGGCTCATTCACTCGATAGGAGGTATAACTATGTCCCATCAGTGGGAATGGTAAACGGAACATCGACTGTTTACGCAAGGTTGTAGCATACAACATTACATAACCTAATGTACGCCTGTTATCGCAGAAGGGTAAGGCAGAGGTGTACCTAAACCAACCTAAGTCGCCGCGGGAGACGCCCCAGGCACCGTAGATGCAGGCCTGTGTACGGTGAGCAATGGGTAGCTCACCGTCCGTCCGGCTATTGACGTCATGCGCGCCTCAAAGAGATGTCAGCAAAGCACGGGAGCCTGCTAGGGCCACCGCCTGCCGGGGTTGCGGGTTGATCGAAAGAGATACCGCGGCCCCGAAACGTAAAGGGCAATAGAAGGAACGGTGAGTTATAGTCGCCCAGAGCGGAGAAAGTTATTAGGACCTCATGCTCAGCAGTTCTGCTTGCCACCAGTAGATTGACCTTTTAAAGGCCATTGTCACATAAATGTGACAAGCAAGCACGGGCTCAGGACGCCAGCGACACAAAAATAAGTGACAAAAATATACGTAAAATGAGTTTTCGGCGTAGAAGGCACGCGAGTTCGTTTATGCTCTGGCGTTCAAAAGGCTAACGAGGCAGACCAGCACTAAGCATATTATTATGATAATACTAATTTGTACAGTTGGATTCCGGTATTTATTATTGACATTATATTGTTTCAAACCTTCAAAAACCGGTGCTGATGCCTAAAGGAACGCGTCTGCTTAGACCTTCAATCCATTTACTTAATGGTAGAAAGTTTAAGCCATAAACCTATAACTTTTGCATTTCTTCCTGCAAGCTTACCAACTTAACCGTAGGTAAGTACAGCGACATTAAAAAAACAGTTCTGCCAACCTCAACCACACTTTTCACTCGAGACACCCTATTTAAACTCCAACAACAAACATTCTCATACATTAATGAGTTGTTCTAAAATAGGCAGGCGTACCTGGATCCTGTTTAAAGTCGTTGAGTATTTTATCAAGCGTACATCGGCTGCCGTTGGCTAATTAATTGATCAGCACGGCGCGGCGGAAGCAGCCGTGCGAATAGCCAATGTTATTTTAAATTTAGTGTTGGCATTATGAAGTCATGAGCTTCGTAAGCCTGACTATTTAAGTTGAAGGCTGAGGATCACCTAATATTCAGTCAGGTTACTGAAAGGTACCAAAATAACATGGGACTGTAGACTCGATCGTGGGGTAAATTTATCAGTTACTAGCTAGCGTCCGCGGTTTCGCCCGCGTGATGATCGAAATAAAAGTAGGTATCCTATGTGTTATTCCAGACTAAAGCTAAAAGCTTCGGTGCCAAATTGCATCAAGATCCTTTCAGCCGTTTTGACGTGAAAGAGTAACAAACATCCATCCAACCATCCATCCTCACAAACATTCGCATTTATAATATTATTAGAATTTACTTACAATGGGACCCGGTGTCACAAAACGCGATGTCGGTAAGTATGAAATTGACGGCTAGGTACAAATAGGATTGGTTCATATAGGGCATCAAACAGAGAGAATAAGAAGTTACAAAGGTAGGCTTTTGCCATGCGGTGGGACAATATATACTAAAATTAATAATTAAAATATTGAATCGATAAATATTTCGAGAACACTGCTACCTCCGCTCATTGATATTTAATGATTATGGACAGTTATGAACGCGTAATAGCTGTTCAGAAAAAAGCTCTATGTCTAAGCCATAAAACCGTGTTGATTCGCTTTTATTGCATGGATACTAAGATTATTTAGGCCGACTTTAGAATGGAAGCTAGGAACAACAATTAAACGTGCTTTCAGAGGCCCCTCCGTGCCTATTGAAATATAATGGATGGTCGCTCATTCATCTATCGTCTTCGAAAAGCGTAGTAGGTATAACATAATCCTCCACTTGGCTGATTAAGCAAAAGCTGGCTATAATGTTCTTTTTTTGGAAAAACAGGTTTTCCTTCTGTGACAAAGAGTGGACTGCACTACATCTACAGCGCGGGATGATAATTTTTTTTTTCAAATACCCTAACATAAACTCAAGCCTTTTTCGTAACATGCTTTTTTATCTCGTCCACATTCATACATCTGGTCATAGACGCACCCCGGTTGCCAGTACTACGCATCTGACCTTTCTGAAGTACCTCACCAAGGTCAGTATATGGCCTTCTAGGGCGTCCCCACCTGGCGTTGGATGTCAAATATGGCTGCGAATTTTAGGTTCTAAGACATAATTATAATGGTTTCCTTAAGATTTTTTGACGTCAACTCTAGGTTGTTCCTCAAAATAATGTGCCAGTAAATTCGCGAGGCTGTGCTCAACGGGCTGGCAACTATCGATGTTTTCTGCTCATTTCCCTCACTCGACGTCAAGAGACTGCGTCGCCGCACTCGACCTCATCGCTTATTCGATGCACAATAGGTACTTGCACAAACGCGTGACGATTTTGAAACGATTTTTGAGTGAAAATAGCATTTTTTTTACGGCGCACGTACCTAACTTTTAAATACAAAACACACGGAATATGTCACAAAGGTTAACCAACCCCCTTTTTCCCAGATGCGAAATCTTCTACTGACTCCTTCCGCTCAACAAGTAGCGGAAAGGAGTTTCAGACTTGTACTGAATAAAACACATCCATGTTCCTTATTTTGCCCTTTGTGTCTTTTGTCTAAGCAGGCAGTGGCCCCAACGGGCCAACCCCTACGGACAATTTAATTTTAGCGACAAAAAAACCAAGCTGCGCTACCTACATCCTTTAAAAAACAATGCTACACTACAACCTTACATTTTAAACAACTTTGAGTAGCTTTACATGTAACTAAATATGTAAAAAAACTTAACAGCTATTTGATCTAGTTCCTAGTTTCTGATAGAACTGTGCATACATAATGTTTGGATAGCATAGCTAGCTAAGTCACGTTATTCTAAATCCAATATGGCGGATTCCCAAATATGACGGACCACTTAGTTATTTTGTTTTTGCATTCCCATGATAAGGGTATCAAATGAAACGGCGTGTTGAGAAGTAAACGAGAAAGCGCGTTTATTAGTTTTTTTAAACTATAAAATTAATTGTGATAGACAATCAGTTGACTCCGTGCGTTCGTGTCAGGCCCATTATTCGATGCACTCTTGCACCTACCTGTGCTAACGTTAGCTATAATAAGGGTGCTCTGACTTTATTAACTTGTATGTTTAATTCATATTTTTGTTCAAGTACCTACTTAGATTTTTGCAAAGTGGTTTTTAAACTACTTAAATTAAACTATTTACTGCTTATACCTTCACAGTGCCGTGAAGGTCTGTAGTGTAAGTTTGAGAGCCGATTGTTTTATGTTTTTAGATCTATATGAATATCTATATAGATATGATATGATTAACTGCGCCCCAGGTTTTTACCTGCCAAGCCCGGGATAAAATGTCTTTATGTTAATTCAGTGTATAAGCTATCTATAATACATAACATTTTTGATCGTGATGAAGTAACAACCATACACACCCATATAAAAATCGCCTTTTCGATATTAAGGATAATTCGTTTTGTATTAGCGTTTAACATTACTCAAACATCACAATTCTACCATATTCCTAATTAAAGTAGCTATCTTCCATACCGTCTATATTGAGAAATTTGCATTTATCATCGTCGTTTCTGAAATAAGCACTTCAAATGCGTAAAGCCTTCAAACAAACTCAACGATTACAAGGACACAAAAAAATATTCAACACAATTTCCATACATCAGCCGACGATTCCGCGACAAACGTCACAACGCGAACGCCTCGGAGACATTGAAGCCCCAACAAAGACGTCCCACAATTATTTATTTTACAGATGCAAATTACAAGTACTGAAAATTTACGCGCGCGAATACGTAGCCAATATTCAGTCGCGTATTTTCGCCGTCCCCGTAAAAGCAACCGCGTGCTCCTTACATATTTTTGCATACTTATACTGTGACAGTAATACCTCGGTTCATATAAGATGGCGAATTTGTATGATAATTTTCATTTTGCATTCACTCCGGTTATTCTTCTTCGCTGTATGTTGTGGATAGCGCTCCTGGGAAATTCAGCGGTTTTGTCGTGAGCCATAGATATATCACCGCTAGAAAGGACCACCATTAATGTCGTTTACTTTATTTAATAGCCGATGCGGTTTGCTAAACTGCTATGTTCGCACGCAAATTAGTGTTTGGTTCAAACCTCTAAATAACTTTTTCGCACCCCAAACTGTTTCGCGCCAACGGGTGATTTAGGCTTAACTGACTTTTAATCTACCATCTAAATGAGTTTCTAACTAATTTCGGTAACTGTTTTTCACACCATAAATATTGCCATTATGTTCCAATGAGTATGCTCCGCTCAAACATTACATTAGTGTGAAAGTTGTTAACACTTGTAATGCTAAAAGTATTTTAAATACAGGTGATTGTAGAAGTTAGGCGTAGCGTGTAGTTTCCTAGCCGTAGCGTGTACTACGAATCCACGTAGCAGACTCGTAGGCGTAAGATCAAATGTTTTGGTATTATAATTGCTACGATATTAGACACCATAATTATTTATGATGAACTACGAAATATAATGTTAAATTAATATATAGAGCTGTGTTTAAGAATTTTGTTGGTATCTGAGAAGTAAATAAGGTTGGTATGCCTATAATAGGTTGTAATCATGGTTTAAAGTAAAATTTATTTGCTGTATATTAGGAATTTTATTGTGATTTCTGTCATTCATCAACCAAAACGTTTAATTGAGCAAAACATAAACATTCTTAATACAACAGTACTTTGGAAAAATCATTTCGCATGAAAGGAATTAAAACGTGTCATATCCAGTAAGTTCTGACTCAGCCATCGAGCCGAGTAATTGTCATCTTGGCGGGTTGTTCCCTGTATCAATATCAGTAAATATGTGAGGCTTAACTAGACAAGCCTGTCGAAGATGCCCTGCGAGAGTACGTGAGGATATGCCCCCGGTAAAGTATTATTTGTACAGGGATCTACGGCATTTCGGGACAATATCTCGCTGCCATACGAAATAGAGCTCTACTGTTATTGTTTACTCAGTTTCTGTTACATCATTGGTTCACCTTCCCTCGTGGTCGGTGATCGCATCGTAAAAACCGAACGAGTCAAATACGGGTTTATCTAGACGTTTTATATCCCTATTACTTTATCAAGAACCCCAGAACTGAAAGTTGGGTGCGGTTTTTCATTAAAATTGATTGATTAGCAAAGTTCAACAACTTCATTAGAAAGTTAGTTTGTAATAAATGATTATTCCAAGTTTACTACTTAATAATCATATACGAAGCTCCATTTGTTATTATTAGCACGGATAATTTTACCGCTAATTCGCAACAATATCTGAACATGTTTCATGAATATGATAACAAGCAGATATAATTTGTACAAGCCACAATTTCGTTTTGTAGCCAAATTTTCAGCCACAATACTGCTCTTTAATTAGTAGCAGCTTAATGAAATTTCCCAGTTAAGTTAAATATTTTCCTCGCTTGAAGGATTTTAAAACATTCTGTTGTAATTTTGTTAATCTCATTTCTGATTTATATTTAAACAAAGCTTGCTGCTCGATGTATTTTGCCTTGGTGTTTAATTAAGTAAACATTGACTTCGCAGTTGTCATCTGCAGAGAATGTTTCCATATTTATTTGTGGTAGCGTCCGTGCAATAAATTTTGTCAGTTTAAACGTATTTTCAAAGTTATTGTTCCAACAAAATTGAGCGCAGCAGACACAGTTCTGGTTCAATGAGTTTCTCTCAGCTAGATATGAATACTTGGTAGAGTGTGTGTGACAAAGTTTCGATATTGTAAATTTTTGTCTGAAAATATTTTGGTTTCAGTAATCTTTTTATATATAAAACTAGCTGTCCCCAGCGGTTCACTAGCTGCTAAGCTAGTAGTAAAAAAAGATTAGGTACGACCGATTCTCAGACCTACCGAATCATCATAATTTTCCTGCCCTTGTCCCATTCTATTTGGGGTCGGCGCAACACGTTTTCTTCTTCCATTCTCCCCGATCAGACGTCACGGCATCATTTACTCCTTTCTCCTTTATATCATTCCTTACACAATCCATCCATCTTTTCTTTGGCCGTCCTCTCGCTCTCCGTCCATCAACATTCAGATCCATCACTCTTTTAGTCACATGTGCTTCATGCCTCTTCACTACATACCCATACTAAGACAAACGACTTCCTTTCAATTTCTGCCTACGGAATATAATACAAAATTTTATAAACATCGGTCAAGCCTACTAAAACTGTGACACGAGAATATTTCGTAGATCTGAGAATAGGATTAAGGGTGGCCCTCTCCAGAAAAGGAGCCGAGCAGCGGGCGAAACCGCTTTGTACAGCTAGTATGTATATAAATATTATATGAGAACAAAACACATTGCCGCTATCTATAAATTCTAAAAAAAAAACGTACTTTCATGAGTTAAGGAAACCACTTCAGCGAAACAACTTTCTTCTAAGTTTTAATTCCACCGAGCATACTTAAGTAAACAGCTGTAGAAAGTACGTAAAACTTGTCGGGGGCAGGCAAGGACGCCAGACATTATGTATGTCAAACAACATCCGCTATGGGACCGGACGACGCTCAAGTTTTTCACAATTTTTGGGCTTAATCTCACAAAGAGGGAAAGTTGGGAACTCATTAGAGCGAGAGGGGGCGGAGCACCTCGCGCGACAAATTAAATTTAATTCAGCCGTAATCAAGACGTTTTTCCATGATCCCCTGTACTGTAACCCTGATTTAGATTCCCCGCCACGTCTCGACTGTTTCTCGCGATGGTCAAGTGATGTCAATTAGATTCCGTGTTCGTTAACAACTTTGACAAAATGAATGATTCAATTACTTTCATTTGATTTTAAAGTTTTGTTTATTTGTTTCATGTTCAACGTTGGTCATGAAACCATATATTTAGAATCGTGAATATAATATAAATAAAAATTACGATTTGTAGTGTCACTGAACGAAAATAGGAGCACGAGTAAATTTAACGGAAAAACAAAGATCTTTGAATCGAATACACAATTATCCTATAACATTATAGTTTATTTTTTTACAACAAACACAGTCAGTGTTAGCTATAGATATGAATATATTTAATTTTAGTACACTGAAAATATGTGAAACCAGTATTTTTAGCCAACCGCGCGAAGCTCAAAAGGAGTGTTATGTGTTTCACTTGCATGTATGTATGTTATCGTTTTCACGATACGTTTATACCTCGTGCTCGTGCTGCTCTGTTCGTTCAGTGTTACTGCAATTCGTAGTTTCCATTTATATTATATTCACGATTCGCAATATTTTGCGTTGGAAATAATGATGAGGAAACATGGTACAACTTTATACATTTTATGGACAGCAATGTTTTCATTAATTAACCCGTGACTGTTCATTAACCTTCCATTCAACACAGTTGCGTGTTAATCAGTTGCTGCGTGCATAATTATTTTACAAACATTTCTCGAAACTCATCCTCACATGCAATATAAAATACGATGAAGCTAGGTACCATTATTTCAGGCGGTTTTATGTAGATTATTGCTCGTTTATGTTCAAAAACAAATCGAATAGCTCGTGGAGCTCGTGGCTAAAGAATAGCAGCCGCTCGGGTCGATCTTTAGGTTAAGCCGCGCTTGCCTAGGTTGGTCTGTGGATGGGTGACCACCCGTTACATACCGCCGGCGACAGCCGGGGCTGTCATTTGTAGATCTTTGACAGTCGTTACAGGTAGTCAGTGTTCCAAAAGTCTGACAACCAGTCTTACCAAGGGGTATCGTATTACCCAGTATTAACTGGTTGTGGAGGTCAGATAGCCAGTCGCTCCATGTAAAATACTGATATTCAGCTGCATCCGGTTAGACTGGAAGCCGACCCCAACATAGTTGGGAAAAGGCTAGGCAGATGATGATGATGTTCAAAAACAAATCGACTGCACTGTAGAATATGGGGAGCAACTATACGTTTTACATATACTTTTTTTAAGTTAATATTTTAACGATACATGTCACACACTTCCTACGCCATTCTCTTCTCTTCTTTTTTTGACGGCACGGTTGGCGCAGTGGCTGAGCGATTGACTGCTGCGCGGCGTGTCCCGGGTTCGATTCCCGCACGGAAGAAATATTTGTACGACCTACAGGTAGTTGTTTCGGGTTTGGCTGTTTGTGTATGTAAATATAAATGTTTGTAAACACACCCACGGTTCAGGAGTAATTCCTAGTGTGGGCAACGTTTTTTTTAAAATATATATATTCTAACGACCTGCGTATTCGAACTTCATAGCAAACCAGCCAGCACTTGAGGTTAGTTGGTATAAAACCTCTCTGCTGGGGTGATTGTGTCCTGCTGGGGTGATTGCGTAGAATGCGATTGCGTCCCCGCACCCCAGCCAGACGTGACGAGGAGGAACACCGTGTGGTTTTAGTCAGTAGGAGTCTGACAGACCCCTCCACCATAGCGGAGGACATCCTTCGAGGATTTCTAAAAAGATATATTTTTTTATTCTAAGGAATATTCTATTTTTTTTAAAAGGTATAAAACCTCTACAATACCTACTTTCTATGATAATGAAAAACTATTATTTTCAAACAATTTGGATAGCATCTGAAAGCTTTAACTATTTAAAAACTTTTATACTAAAAGTAAAATTAGAAATTTAACAACTTTTAATAACAGGGCCTCGAGTTGTAATGCTTACGCTTATCTAAAGTTTTTTTTATCAAACTGTTAAATTGATTGGTGAAACTTTTCCAATCAGATATCTATCAAAACCGCGGGTTTTCGTTAGTTTTGTGTTCGAAAACAAATGGTGGGCATGTCGTGTACTCTCGTTATTACTCTGTTGACGTACATATAGAATTCAGTGAATGCACGCAGTTACATGGTGCGCGCTTTTGACAGAACCTATGAAAACTACAGTCAGTAGTTCCAGAGTTTTAAAAATTTTCATTTCACTTCCCTTGTTAGTTATTAAGTATGTATTGGTCAAATCTTGTAACTGAATTTCAAACCAGTCCCCCCAACTGATTAAGCAGTTTTTTATTTTATTTTGTGTGTCGGCTAGTCCCTGCTAACGGATTTTTTTGCTGTGTTTAAATTACTGTTCTAATTAAAGTCGGGGTTGATTCCATCATAGAAAAATACAAAAAAAAGACGTTATTCTGAATCATATTCCCTGAATCGCGAAAGCATATCTAGATATATGATAGCATGCTTTTTTGGGACAACAATCGCTAAAATGGAAAAAAAGAAGATTTAAATCTTATGCCTTCTTTAGGTTATTTCCGTAACATATACCTACTCAGATGCATTGTCGCACCATTATTTGGTGTAATCACAGGTTGATAGTCATGTGCTAACTAGATTCGATCCAGTGTTAATTTGAAGGCTCGATACTGATGTCAGAGAGCAACTAGCGATGATCAGAACTATCGAAGCAGATTATCCAAGATGGCCGCATGTAGTCAGTCGTTATGGACCTAATTGGTCATTCATTTAATTAGTAGACGGTCCAGGTCCCAGCGTTAATTGAACGATCTCTACGTTTGGGAGTTCTAGCTCATGTTCTAGTCTATATTAGGAACTGGAGAATGGAATGCGCTCGACAATCACAGGTCAGGGGGAAATCGACATATTATGATACATAAATAGAATATTCTTCAATGTGTACACGATTCATACTACAGGTATAACAACATATAACTTTAAATACATACATAATATATACATGATAATGAGGAGATATGTTTCGTATGTGTGATCTTTTTCTCATTTACTTGATGGACATCCTGTTCTTTGCTAACATATCTATAAATAATAGCCATTAAACAGAAAACATCACGCCATTGGCCACAAAAGGTAAGGTAGATGTAGGTATACGTAAATATCACCTACATTCTATAGTTATGTTTAAGACGTACTTAATGTCCTTTTTTTGGTATTGTTCGTCGTGTCGTTGAGCTCCTTGGGTTTTGAGTCGAGAGTTGTCAGTTATCGTGTAGATAACTGACAAATGCTTGCATTGACTGGACAGGTCCACTCAATCTGTGTGGTGCTTTCTTAAAAAGACCATTTCAGACACTAATCTGCATAGTCCTCATGTAAGTTGACCACGACTTTTTTGTCTGGACCTTAAAAGAAACTATGACTTCTGAGTTTGTTTCGGCTGATTCTTCTCAGAGTAGTCGGGTACGAAACACCGGCCTCATCTAGTTTTTAAAAAAAGACGTGTAAAAGTGTTTGTGAAAACCTACTTGCAAAATAAACATTATTTATCATTTAGACTAGGGGGCCAAAAAAACTGTAATAAAAAAGCAAAGTAATATCCAAAATTTTCGCATTTCAACACCAATCTAAACTACTTCGCACACATTTTCATGATGACTCATTCGCGGATGCAATATTTTTTCGCATGTGAGTTTTGCAAACGTGCGCGTAAGTTAATTATTCAATCTATTGGAGCGTATTGCTTTGCCTGTGTGCTCTGTGCAGTCACCTGAGGGCGTTCGGCACAAACATACACAGTACGCCAACCTATGAATGATCGTCTTTTGGTAACTTTTGGTTGAAAAAAACAATTGGTAGTTGCATTTTATTTCGGTGTACGGTTTAATTGGATGGATTCCTATATTGTTCCTTTTCGAATTGAAACGTATTAAATTATGCCTTTAAATCAGGTTGAAAATACCTTCCGCCATTTTTGTTTAAATTGTAACCAGGTAAACCGAATTACTGTAATTTTATATGCTTACGGAATAACGTACAGTTCTGTAGTTTTAAAAGAGAAATAAATAATTTATAGTCGATTAGCTCGCGCCCGCATGATATCGAAATAAAAAAGTATCGTGTGTGTTTTTGCAGATCAAAATCTACCTCTGTGCCAAATTTCATCAAGATCCGTTTTCACGTGAAAGAGTAACAAACATCCATACAGCCAACCATCCTCACACACATCCGCATTTATAATATTATAATAATACTAGCTGTGCCCAGCGGTTTCACCCGCTGCTCAGACAACTTAGGGGTATGAAAGATAGATAGTAGCCAATTCTCAGACTTATTATGCATTAAAAAAATCATAAAAATCGGTCGAGCCGTTTCGGAGGAGTATGGGAACGAACATTGTGACACGAGAATTTTATATATAAGACTAGCTGTGCTCAGTGGTTTCACCCGCTGAGGTTTAGGGGTATGAAAAATAGATGTTAGCCGATTCTCAGATCTACCCAATATGTACCCAAAATTTCATAAGAATCGGTCGAGCCGTTTCGGAGGAGTACCGTACTCCTCCGAAACTAACATTGTGACACGGAAATTTTATATATTAGATTAGTAAGAGTAAGATTACTGCTCACTAAACAACTAAATTGAATTATATTAGTTTGGTTTGACTACCCCATTAAATAAATAAATAAATAATAAATATCTTGGGACAACTCACACACGGCTATCTGATCCCAAGCTAAGCAGAGCTTGTGTTATGGTAACCAGACAACTGATATACATACTTATATAATTTATAAATACATACATATTATAAATAAATCACACCCAGACACAGAACAAACAATCATGCTCATCACACAAAGTTTGTCCTGGGTGGGAATCGAACCCACGACCTCCGGCTCAGCAGTCAGGGCCACTAACCACTAGACCAACAGGCATTGGTCTAGTGGTCGCAAGAGCGGCTGCTGGGCATGAAGGTTCGATTCCTAGGTCAGACGGTTTGGGTTTATCCATCATGAATTTCTCAGTAGCAACTACAGAGTCGGGATTTGTACCCAATTAATGGCAATACACTGCCCCTTTAACATGGTACTTACGAGGTATGGGTGTAGGTACCTCTGCCTAGTGCCTAACCCTTTGGGCATTATTAGACGTGTTGTTGCGTTGTTGTTCTTTTGTTCTGTGATTTGTATGCTGTTGGCAGCAGATGGTAAACCGAGTTCTATAAATTAATTAAAGTATTTACACATATGTTTATCAAATAGAAAAGAAAATACATTTATTTGGCACATGCTCTAAGCACACACAGTATAATATAATAAAAAGTACTTAAAACTAAACCAATATATAGCAACACTGTGTGCCTCACGGCTGTACCAAATAGGCCCAGTTCAGCAATAAATGCAACTAGTGCCCGCAGCTGGCTTTCAAAAGGACTTAAAAAATTACTTTAGCTTCTACTGTTAATCTCTACAGATTTTTCATAATCCTTACTGATATTATAAAAGCGAAAGTGTGTTTCTTACGTCTTCACGTCTACATGGCTAAACGATACGACATGACGAACGATTTTGATGAATTTCTTAATGTACAGAGATAGTAGGGACCCTGGAGACGGACATAGGCTTTTTTTAAACAAAAGATTGAGATATGAAAGAGGGAAGAAAAAGGAAAACTTAGCATTGCTATTACAATAAATAAGGCGCAAGGGCAAAAACTACAGGTAGCAGGTACCTGTAAATCAGGAAAGGGGAACTGTGTTACCCCGAATTTAACGCGAGCGAAACCGCGGGCAAAAGCAAGTAACATATAAAAAGACCTCACCTCTAATCCTGCTCAGCTCGGCTCAAGATCTATAAAACGTGTTCGTTGAAGTGCGCAAACATTTCCTAGGGAAAGCTGTGCTTTTCATCCACTTAAGCAGATTCCTCTACTCGAGTTGAGCACTGAGAGTTACAAAACTAAACAACATGTCTCCTGGAACGACACCCTAAGTAGGTTTTGTCTCAGAACTTAAGACTTTGAAGGCGAACAAATTAAGATGTTTTACTTCCGTTCTCAATGTGAAACTGTCAATTAATGAGTTTGTTTTAAAGGACATTGTGCAGTTTGAGATTGTGTTTTAATTGGTGTATTTTGTTTATAAATGGCGCCAAGAGAAGTAGTTAAATAAGGTTTTGAAGAAAAACTATTTCAGGATTTTTTCAGTAGTAGTAACGGTGTCTGGATGTCTGCCCAGTTGATGACAGTAGGCTCGTTTTCGTCCCAAACATAACTGGCAAAATGTGGGTGTTATATTTGCTACACCTCAAAATGTGGATGTCATATTAGCTACACCTCTGCCTAACATCGGAGATTTCAGACACAATGTTTTGTTATGTTATTAAATTAGTTTATTGTTCGCCAAGATGAAGAATTAAAAAAAAACCACCAAGAACGAGTCGGAATCACGCACCCGAGGGTTCCATATAAACTTGCGACATAAACGGCCATATCGTTTGACTGCGTAGATTAGGGTTGATTTTTACACAGCTATAAGAGACCACAGTCTTTATATATGGTTTTAATTTCAACTCGATATCTCCATGCGTTCCCAAAGTAAATGGTTTCTATCTAGACAGTCAGACAGACGGAGATCAATGTGATCCTATAAAGATTCAGTTTTTTTTTCCCTTTTGAGATACGGAACTAAAAATGTAGGTAATGTTTTGCTACGTTTTATCTGGGACCCCTATAAACAACTTATGAAAACCTAGGTACCTTTTTCAGGTGGATAACTTTCGCTAATATAACGTTTTTTTCTTAATATCTGAACAATATTGTTTCTAATATATCGTAGGCTTAGCAAACTTTTATAACTTTCCCCAACCCAAATAGTTTCACCAAGAATCATCCTTAATCCCTTCTAAGATTTTATTAGTTTGTCTTAAACGGAGTAGGCATCTTTTACAAAGGCCTCTGCCCAATTTCTTTAAAGTGTTCCTGGTTATTCGTGTGGAATAAATTCTTATCCAGTGTAATGTAGGCAATACGTAGCCCATGAGGGTGGGGCAATTTCTTGCGGCAGTACAAAGGGCGGGCATGGATGGAATTTAGATTAAAAATGATCCTAACACAAGTGCAATGTTTCGTGAAATGTTACGTGGATCGATCTAATTTATTCCCTGAGATGGTAAACACGATGAAATTTTAATGGATTTTGTGCCGTGTAGTGTGTTCGCTGCTTTAGTAAGAATTTTATTCATGTTTGTGGTAAGGTAGAAACAGAAGAGCTCGTGGCTAAATAATAGCAGCCGCACAGGTCGATCTTTAGGTTAAGCCGCGCTTGCCTAGGTTGGTCTGTGGATGGGTGACCACCCGTTACATACCGAGTTTCCTCCGTGCCTCGGAAAGCACGTTAAGCTGTTGGTCCCGGCTGTCATTTGTAGATCTTTGACAGTCGTTAGAGATAGGTAGTCAGTGTCCCGAAAGTCTGACAACCAGTCTTACCAAGAGGTATCGTAATATATACCCAGTACTAACTGGGTTATGGAGGTCAGATAACAGTCGCTCCATGTAAAATACTGGTATTCAGCTGCATCCGGTAAGACTGGAAACCGACCCTAACATAGTTGGGAAAAGGCTAGGCAGATGATGGTAAGGTAGAAACAAGTTCCTGCCGGGCTTGGATGGGTTTTAGGCAGTGGAAGCTTGTGAAATGACTTATACCGCACTGGGCGGACCGGGTAGGGGACTACCCGGTCCGCTTCGTCCGTCCGTCCCGAATTTGATGATTTCTAATCAGAAAAAGGTTAGAAATAAGTTTTTAGTTGACTGAGTCCCCTTAAATTAAGATAAAAAAGTGTTTTACAGAAATAATGTTTTTAAATTCTCGCGACTACTGTGCTTGAGGTCCTGGGTTCGATTTCTAGGGTGGACAAAGTGTTATTAATTTTTTATATCAGAAATTTCTCAGTAGCAGCCACGGACATAGGGTCGCCTCTTAACTTAAACATAATTTGCGAAATGTGTGTCTTAACCTTCGGAGGTAACAGGGGTCATGTTTTCATGAGAATTAATATGTTTCTATTAGATTCAAAATCAAAATAATTTATTTCTATTAGACCATTACAGGCACTTTTGAATGTCAAAAAAAAAACAAAATGTTAAAGCTACAGTCCCCATAAATTGAAATTGTTTTTTTTATGACTTGTTTTCAAATTTGATTGAAACCATGAACCTTGATTTTACTCACGGGTTGACCACTGAAAACCAGCGCTGTGCTGTGGGTTCCCATGGCACAGCATAAATGCTGAGTGGTGACCTACCTGTCGCAGTCACGATGTGCAAGCTTTTTTTATTTTATCCATATATGTATTTGTAAATGTTGGTGATGCTTTGAATGTTTAATATTTTTTTATTATTGAAAATTTTTGAAATTGAAAATATTTATTTCAGACCAGGCATATTATGGCATATTATGGGTATTTTGTGTGCTCGTCGTAAGTTGCGACAAACAAATGTTTTTTTTTTCTTTTTATGAAAATATTATTAAAAAAAAAAACTGTTTATACCCGTTTTTTTTAAATAATATTTTCATGTTTCATTAAACATTTATTCATATCTACGGATGACATTGATTGTGCTTGTAGCAAACAATTTGTTTTCTTTTTTTAAATTATTTATTCTCGATTCATAAGTTATATCGTATTTTTGTTACGTTTACCCCGTGCTAGAGCCTCTAGTTCTGCGTAAAAATCACCTCCTACAAAACTGATACCAGGAAAGCCACAACGTTCTATCGGGTGCGGTATGCAATTTGTTAATCATTTATATTAATTAGTGAGGATAACGTTAAGTGGCCGAAGCAATCGTCTAATGGAGTTTCTGTGTTGTTTGCTATCGGGTGTCATCGCGAACCTTCGGGAGCTGTCGGAACCTGTCTTGCTGGGTGTCGGAGATAAATATATGGACGATGTCACCGTTACATCGGTAATATCATTAACTAGTATTGTAACACTGAAATAGTTCATTTTGATACTAGTGGGCGAACTCTATCAATCTAACCGATGTGGAATTCATACTCGAGCCGAAGACGAGGGTGTTATGGAGCCGAGGACTGCAGTGACAAATGTCCACGTGGAATGGAATATATTTATCACTGGCCAATTTTGGGTAATGATAAATATACGGATGGATTTTTAAGGTTCAGTAGACCTTAAAAATCCATCCGTGCGGCTATTATTATTTAGCTGTGAGCTGCTCACTAGCAGTATGCTCTTTAAAGAAAGTTATGGTTATAGCAACAAACACATGAAGTCTTTCCTTGAATAATAATCTGATGTTTCACTACTTTGCCTCACAAGTCTTAACACACATCTTCTAATATGTTTTCTTCAACACAGCCATGTGTTAAAAGGTTATACCGTCCACTATATTAATCATTTTCATCTGTGCTACCGCTTTATTAAATTACCAAAGTGCCATATTTCTGCGACAAAAGGTAAGGTTGTCTAACAAATTTAAGGAAGAATATTAGTGTGTTTGCGTCGTTTATGTGAGAAGGAGGCGCTGGACAAATTATTATGCTGTAAATTACTCGATTACATATTTCACTGTTTATCAAAATTCCCCCTTCGGGGTCTGTCAGCGAGTCGTGGAACGAAGCATACCAACTAAAAAACAAAATTTCTGACCATATAATTAATTGTTCCAAAAACACAGCTGTAAAACTAAAATGGAACTGGGCTGACCACATCTGACGCAAGTTGCATAAAAATTGGGTTATAATGGAAACAGATTGGGTTTCGAATAAGAGAAGTCGGGGATGCGGTAGGCCCAAAAGGAGATGGCATGACGAGCTGGACTCTTACCAAAAGGGTTGAGCCAAGTTAGCTAATGACAGAGAAAAATGGAAAGAGGGTAAAGAAGGCCTTTGCCCTGCAGTGGGCCACATCGGGCTCATAATACTAAAACCGAGGTTGCGATATGTGAGTTGTGGACTCGGCGATCATTGTGCTGATAGTAGTATCTGCCAATGACTTAATTTCCAAGAGCCTCGACCAATACCTAAGGAGGCTCTCGTTAGGCAGCTGGATCAAGGGCTTGATACAGAAAGCGGTACTTTTGGACACGGCTCGTATTGTTAGGAGGTTCCTTTCTCTGGACTTGGACCCTGTTCCGGTAGGCTACTATTTTTTATATTTTTAAATGTTTTTTTCTCTTGTTTTCATTAAGAAATATTTAAAAAAAGTAAAAAATTAATAAACCATAATAAATGTTACTAATACTGGCGTTAATTAGGAGGTCAGTGATGGTAATGGGATGAGCAAGATCAGCGCAACGTCCTTATTTGGACGACGGAAGGTGAGTCTATCTTTGTATCGATAGTTTTGTTATAAGTGTAAAAATAAAGAAGACATTGCTTGCCAAGAAAAATTGCATTTAGACCATTTAATGCATGGAGCGGGTGACATTAGATAAAAATATATGTTTAGCGCTTCATAGCAATACATCCCATCACTAAACATGTCTGTGGGTAGTCCTATACGGCTATGATATTCAGGGTAAAGCCTAGAAGGTCTTTAGTCATGATCAGAAATCGAGGTAAAGTTCTAGATTGAAGGGGAATGGTACATTTTACAACTGTCACCCGCACCATGCTGAAGCAAAAACAGTATAGTTCTTTGTTTTCCCGCATGTGCTGATAATTTGTTAAAGTATAATATGCAGGCTGTAGTGTTTACGTCAAGTTTTCACATAAAGCGTCCGACGAGATTGTGTGATATGAAAATGGGACTGTGTGGACCAACAACCGGGTTCAAAAACTTTTCTCGAGATTTTCTGTGATTGTTGAAAGATAACTAACATTTTCTAAGAGTAACTGCTTAGTGCATGATATCCTCGGGTTTATTATTATTTATTTTTTCCTTTATTAAATTCACATCTCAAAATTACATTTTTAAATATTTCTTAGTAAACACATAAAAAAAAACATTTAAAAATATAAAAATAGGTTTCCGCCGGTAACGGGAGCAGGGTCCAAGCTACCGGTGGTTAGGGTTCCAGAGACAGGAACCTCCTCACAATGCGGGCCGTATCGAGGAGTACTGCCTTCTGAATCAGGCCCTTGATCCAATCACCTAAGGAGAGCTTCGACAGATGTTCGTCGAGGCTCTTGGCAATTAAGCCATTGGCCGTTACGACAATCGGCACAATGATAGCCGAGTTCACATTCCACATGTCAACAACCTCGTGTGCCAAGTCAAGATATTTTAGTTGTTTATCTTTCTCAGCTTTCACGAGGTTCTCGTCATGTGGGATGGTAACATCGATTATCATTACGCGGCGCGCTGATCGGTCTATCACCACTATGTCAGGCTTATTGGCGACAATAGTCCTGTCAGTAATGATAGACCGATCCCAGTACAGCGTGACATGGTCTTTCTCGAGAACTGGGTCGGGCACATACTTGTAGTACGGTACCTCAGATTCCACAAGATTATATTTCAAGGCAAGTTGCTGATGAATAATCCTGGCTACTTGGTTGTGCCTATGCAAGTACTCGCTGTTAGCTAGACGAGAACAACCAGAAATAATATGTCTGATGGACTCACCAGGACGGTGGCATGCCCGACACACGTCAACCGTCCCGTCCTTCATAATATATTTCCGGTAGTTGTTCGTCAACATAACTTCGTCCATAATCGCACAGACAAAACCTTCAGTTTCCCCAAATAGGTCAACGAATCGTAGCCAGGACACGGACGCCAGAAAATCTACATCGGGCCTATGAAGAGCCTTGTCGAAGCGCCCGTGAAGCTCCTTACCTTGCCATACTTCCTTGCGGTCATCGGTAGTAAGTACTACAGGTTTGCGCCAATTCTCTTTAGCCATGGACAGCGGGGTGAGTCCCTTATCCACTGCGACTACATCTCGGTGCATAGCCACGTCGGCTTTTAAGAAATATTCCCTGAGACTGCACACCTCTCGGTTGTGGAGGGTCTTTGCGTTTAAAAAGCCTCGACCCCCACACTTCCGTGGGATGTACAGTCTCATCACCGATGATCGTGGGTGATGCATCCGATTTGCAGTCAGCAATGTACGGACTCTCCTATCCAGGGCATCGAGTTCAGTCTGCGTCCATTTGAGTATGCCGAAAGAGTACATTAAAACCGGCATGACCCAACTGTTGAAGGCCTTGTTCCCACCCGAAAGAAGGCTTTTTAATACCTTCTTCAGGCGACAAAAGAAACGCTCCCTCAACAATTGCTTCATGTCAGCTACGTTAATGCCTAACGCTTCCGACATACCCAAATACTTATAGCTTTCGGATGAGGAAAGGGATCTGAGGTGTATGGAATCCGAGAGTTGAATTCCCTCGGATTCCATAATCTCCCCTCGTTTCACATACATGACTGCACATTTGTCCACACCAAATTCCATCCTGATGGCGTTACTAAAAGTTTCAGTAACTTTCAGTAGCTCCATCAGTCGCAATTTGTTGGGGGCAAAGAGTTTCAGATCATCCATGTAAAGGAGGTGAGATATGACCTGACCACCTCTTCTCAACCGATAGCCTAGACCTGAATCCTCCAGCAATGTGCTAAGAGGATTCAGGGCTAGACAGAACCAAAGTGGACTCAAACTGTCGCCCTGAAATATTCCCCGTTTAATCCACACAGGCCCATAGTTCCCCTGGATTTGTCGACATCCTGGATATCGAAGGACCGTCCTCCATTGTCCCATACACGACTCAAGAAAGGTGCGTAGAGTTGCATCTATCTTGTACAACTCTAGCACCCTCCTGAACCATGTATGTGGCACTGAGTCGTAGGCCTTCTTATAATCTATCCAACATGTCGACAAATCCTTGCGGGATCGACGAACCTGTTGGCTAATGGCCATGTCGATGAGGAGTAGCTCCTTAGTACCGCGAGACCCGTTCCTACATCCATTCTGAGAGGCAGACATAATTGAATTTTTGTCTATGTGTGAATTCATTTTCGCTCTCAAAATGGACGTAAGAAGTTTATAGACCGTCGATAAACACGTGATCGGCCTATAATTCTTGGGTTCCGCGGGACTACCTGACTTATTTATTTATTTTTTAATATTGCCGGGGTTGCGGGTTGTTCGAAAGAGATACCGCGGCCCCGGAACATAAAGGGCAAAAAAGGAACCTGGGCGGGTTTTAGTCAGTACAAGTCTCACCCTCCGCAATGAGCGGGGGAAGTTATTTGTTGATTTCCCATCCAAAAAAAAGACAAAATATTATTAGGTTTTTTCATCAGGAATTTCTCTGTACCAGCCGGAGTTAAGATTTGAGCCCAGTTGATGGCAATAGGCTCGCCCCCTTTTACATGAGACTTAAACATAATTGGCGAAATGTAGGTGTACTACTATACTTCTGTCGAACCCTGACGTGCTGTTATTTTTATCCTACCCTAAGACTAAGACTTTCAAGGCCATTCAACACAACATCTTTTCCTTTGCTTAGTTTCCATCAATTGCGTGAAAAATGTCCGTTTTCTTTTTCACTTACCCTATAATAGCAAACACTTCACACGCTGTGGAGCAACCCTTAGAAATAGTTTCACACTTTACTTACAGTTTCCTTAAACGGCCGCAGAGGTGCGACCTTTATCTATTTCGACACAAATAAGGGCGTATACCAATATTAAATAGCAGGGTTTCGAAGTTGTTTATACGAACATAATGTTTGCATCGATTAAGCTCTTTTTGTATGTAAATTAAGATCAAAAAAGTCTCCTTCATTCCTCCACTTTCTGTCACGTGCCTTTTTCCATGGGGGTAAGCAGAAACCTCAGAAGCCAACTGCTACAAGCCTTACATATTCCCTTTGTGTCGTCCACGTTTATACCTGTCAAAAACGGACGCCCGTTGCGAGGACTATGCAACTGATCTTTCTAAAGATATTTGTCAATAAACTCAGTATATGTCCTTCCTGGGTGTTACGGTGCCCTGTCGACGGCGCATTAGTGTTCCACGCGCGCCTCAAAGAGGTGTCAGCAAAGCAGAGGAGCCTGCCAGGGCCACAACCTGCCGGGGTTGGGGTTGTTCGAAAGAGATACCGTGACCCCGGAACATAAAAGTCAACAGAAGGAACACGGGTAGGTTTTAGTCAGTACAAGTCTAACAATCCCCCCGCTCCGCCCAGAGCGGGGGAAGTTAGCTGATGATTTCCCATCCGCTAAAAAGAAGGATGTCACGGTCCTGCCAGGGTTGCGAGTTGTTAGAAAGAGATAACGCGGCCCAGGAACATGTATCCGAGATCCATCAGTAGTAAAGGGGTGTCACCGTGTTGCTACTTATTTTTGTTTTTTTTGCGGATGGTAAATCATCAAATAACTTTCCCCTCTCTTAGCAGAGCGGGGGGGGGGGGGATGTTATAGTTTTACTTACTGAAACCGGTGGGTTTCAGGGCAAAAGAAGGCACATCACCCATGTGCCTTCTTTTGCCCTGAAACCCACCGGTTATGTTTCGGGGACGCGAAACTTTGGCTTGTATACCTTGGCTGCTATTTTGATCAATACCTACCATGATCTACTTTAACGCTTAGGATACTCGAACCACTTGTATCTGCCGAAAAAAATATTTTTTTCAAGTCACCTTTCACTTACCCTCTCTACATGACCAAGTCATCTAAGCATACTCTTTTAAATTATTGTCACTACATTTTCTCCACTCCTTTGTCTTAACCCATTATAGTTTCTATCTTCATGCCCATTATAGTTAGCACTAATCAAAATCTACTAAAACTACTACGCCTATAATCATAATCTACTAAACATTTACTACTAACAACTCCTCTCATTTGGTAGATATGCGAGTTAACGTACAACATTATGCTCTAATGACCGCTGACTATCGCGTGTAATACCGTCTAAGTATGTTCTTAATATGTATTAATAGAGCCAATAATCCTTATGAAGCAACTATACTGAAAGTTAGGAACCCAATCTAACTAGATGATCTTCTAAGTTGGTCGCAACGGTTAGAAGTGGCTCGATTATACATGTAGTATGATAGGTTCTTTATTTTTGTTGTTAGAGGATGTTTTACCGTAGTCGTGACTTGATTCCAAAATAGAATTTTTATTAGGTCATTCGATACACTATCATCATCTCATTGGCCTGCCCTTATCCATTTTTTTTATATGTTTGCCCCACACTAGGAATTTCTCCTGTATCGTGGGTGCGTTTACAAACATTTAAACTCACATACACAAACAGTCAGACCCGGAACAACTATCTGTAGGTCATACAAATATTTGTTCCATGCGGGGATCGAACCTGCGACACGCAGCGCAGCAGTCGATCGCTCAGCCACTGCGCCAACTGTGTCGTCAAATTTGAGATCGGTGTAGCTTGTCTTCTTTTCCATGCTTCTCTATTACTTGTCATGTCAGTAGATTTATCTTCTATAGTCCTTTGTAGCCATATTATACTTCATCCTACTCCGTTGGTCTCGTGGTTACAAGCGCGTCTGCTGAGCACTTGGTCCTGGGTTCGAATCCCGGGTCGGGTAAAAAGTGTTATTGGGTTTTTTCCATTAGGAATTTGATATTAGCAGCCCGGAGTTTGCAAGTTGGCGGTATGATACTTCTATGCCTCGGAAAGCACGTTAAGCCGTTGTTCCTGCGCCTGGTCTCTCTCCGGTCGCATCGGTTGGCCGCCCCATCGAACTATAAGAGTGAGAGAACAAAGATTTTTAATTTTATTTGATAAAAATAAAAATCTAGATGTTGTGTTGAAACAAATTATTATCTAGAACGATCCATAAACTTTAATTACAAACAGGTACTCAATTTTTAGGGTACCTCAAAACAAAAAAACGGAACCTTTATAGGAGCACATTGTTGTCCGTTAGTCTGTCTGTCAAGACCATTTATCTCCGTGAGCGCGGAGGTATCAGTTGAAATTTTTACCATATACTTAAGTCTATAGCTGTAATAAATCAACTCTCTAAGTTTTTTTTTTTTTTTGGGTGGGAAATCATCTAATGACTTCCCCCGCTCTGGGCGGAGCGGAGGGGCATGTCAGACTTGTACTGACTAAAACCCACCCATGTTCCTTCTATTGCCCTTTACGTTCCGGGGCCGCGGTATCTCTTTCGAACAACCCGCAACCCCGGCAGGCGGAGGCTCTGGCAAGCCCCTCTGCTTTGCTGACATCTCTTTGAGGCGCGAGTGAAACACGAACGCACCGTCGACACGGCCCGTCGTCAATCGACGGACAGAACTCTCTAAGTTTACGTAGTTGTTATGTTGGATTCTTAATAAAAGATGTTCCATTTAGTATGATAATGGTTTATTGACAGGAGACATGGTAGGTACACATCGTAAGACATGACAGGAAGAAGTGAGGCAGAGCGCCATCAGATCACAGATAATACATAGACTAGTGAAGACCATAATAGTACAACTAAATAGTGATGTTACAACATCCCCCTTGTTGAGTTCAAATTAGACCCCTGACTGACAATTAATATAAGTGCTATGCTATTTGACTTTATACAAGACAACATGCTTAATTATACTTAAACTTTACTTATGACTTTATTTATAACTTAACTTAATCAATTTCTTCAATTAACCTTCTGGTAGGTTTTACAATACGACCTGACCTAGTTGTTACATTTGAGGATTGTTGAGATGAGGATCCTTGATGCCTAGACTCCTGTCTGTCACCTTCCTCTCCCCTTTGTGACGAGTTGGATTGCATGGGAGGGTTAGCACAATTATGAGAATATTTATGTCTTAAGTGAATTCTATTCCTCGTATACCTAACTCCATTGACATCCTCAACAACATATGATCTATTATTTGACAATATTTGCTTAACAATAGCTTGTTCCCAGTTGCTACTAGGGTTTCTCTTAAAATAGACATGATCATTATGATGTAACATAGACATTGACTTGGCATTCTTATTGTAGTATTTTGACTTATTTTGATCATTTTTCTTGACAGACTCTTTGTAATCTTTAAATGTTACCACTTTTGGCTTTAACTTCTTATATGATGTTGGAATGTTATCTCTTAAGTTCCTAGACATGAGTAACTGTGCTGGTGATGAAAAATTATTTTTACCTGTATTTCTATATTGTAACAATGCTATGTATGGATCTGATCCATTTTCTTTGCATTTTCTTAGCATGTTTTTTATAATTTTGACTGAACTCTCTGCTTGTCCATTTGACTGTGCATGATATGGGCTAGTAACAACATGTTCTATGTCCCATTCTTGCAAAAAAATTTTGAATTGGATTGACTGAAAAGGAGGTCCACCATCTGAGACTAGTGACAATGGTATTCCATGGCGTGCAAAAATTGACTTTAAATGAGTAATAACATTTTGAGATGTACTGTTTTTATTTAATAATGCTATTTCTATGTATTTTGAGTAATAGTCTGTGACAATTAAATATACTAAACTATCAAAATGCATTAAATCAATACCTACTTGTTGCCATGGGTATTTACAGATTTCAAAATTTTGTAGTGGTTCCTTTTGATTGCTTTGTTTAAACTTAGCACATATAAGACATTGGTCTACTAAATTCTTAATATCACTTGACATATTTGGCCAATACAGAGATTCTTTAGCTAGTTTTAAACATTTGTTTATACCCTGGTGACCTTTGTGAATCTGTTCTAACATTCCTTTGTACATAGACTGTGGTACTATTAATTTTGAGCCTTTGAAAAGTAAATCTTTAATTACATGAATTTCCCCTTGAATATTCCAAAATGGTTTTACCAATGGACTGACATTGTTTTTATTGTTTGGCCATCCTTCATTATAATATTTTTTTAATAATTGCAAGGATTCATCCTTTCTGGTTTCCTGTGCCAATTGTGTACTATATTCTTTTGTAATTGCTAAGTTAGCATGCATTAGATTGACATGACAAGACATTTCTGATTCATTTTCAGGTATATAGTGATCTTTCAAGGCGGCTCTTGACAAAGTGTCTGATATAAACATTTCTTTACCTGGGACATGTATAACTTCTAAATCATATTTTTGACAAGTTAACATCATACGCTGTAATCTAGCTGGGACATCATGTAATGGTTTTTTAAACAGATAGACTAATGGTTTATGATCAGTGTGAACTGTGACTCTGTTACCATATACATATTGGTGAAATTTTTCACAACCAAATTGAATTGCTAGCAGCTCCTTCTCTATTTGAGCATACCTTTCTTGGGTTTGAGTTAAAGTCTTTGAACTGTATGCTATAGGCTTATTTTTTTGTAAAATGACTGCACCTAACGCTGACTTTGACGAATCGACTGACAAGACTAATGGAATCTTGGGATTATAATGAGCTAAAACTGGTGAATTTGTAATTTCATCCTTCAGTTTCCTCAGACATTGACTATGATTTTCATCCCAAGTCCAGACTGCATCTTTTTTTAAAAGATTTCTTAACATTTGTGTTTTTTCTGACAGGTTACTTATAAAAGGTCCTAGGTAGTTTATCATACCTAGTATTCTCTGTAACTCTTTGACATTTTGTGGTGTAGGCATGTTGACAATTGCTTTGACCTTCTCAAGATCTGCCCTTGCACCATCTTTACTGAAGACATAACCTAAAAAACATACTTCTGACAGTGAAAATTTACACTTTGACTTGTTTAATTTTAAATTGACTTGACGAGCTCTTTGCATGACTTTATGTAATCTTTCATTGTGAATTGACTCGTTTGGACCATACACTAAAATATCGTCAATAAAAATTAGAACTCCTTCTATATCACCAAATAAATTCATCATGACTCTTTGAAATATTTCTGATGAGGCATTTATGCCGTATGGTAATCTTAAATATTTATATCTACCAAATGGTGTTTGAAAGGTACATAATTCTGAACTATATTCATCTAAACGTAGCATCCAAAACCCTGAAAATGCATCTAAATGAGAAAAACATACAGCCCCTTCGAGCTGAGACCTAATCTCATCAATTGACTTGAGTGGATAATGTTCCCTCATGATATTTTTATTTAAATTTCTAGGATCAAGACAAATTCGTAACTGACCTGAACTTTTTACTGTTACAACGACTGAATTAACCCACTCTGTAGGTTTTGTAACCTTTACTATGACTTGCATTTTCTCCATGCGATCCAACTCCTCACGCAGTTTCTGGTCTGACTGACTGACTGACCGTGACTTTTTGACTGGACATAGGACCTGACTGGACTGACTGACTGACTGACTGGTCTGACTGAGTGACTGACCGTGAGAATGACTATTATGACTTTGACCATTATGACTTTGACTATTCAGCATACCTACGAAATAATCTTGACTACCATTATCTGAATTAAACGATTGCAACTGACTGACTTTTTTATTTTTGAGACAAAATTTAGCAAAATGATTATAAGATTTACATGACCTGCATTGAACTCCTTGAGCTGGACACTTGTAGCGATGAGACTGCCCACAGCGGCTACATGTCTTCGAGCTGCTTGAAGCTGAAGGTGACTCGCGACTGCCTGAAGCTGGCTTGCGACTGCTTGAAGCTGACTTGCGACTGGAAGCTCGCTGTCGACCATCTCCTCGACTACGGCTCCTCCGACTGAGATGCATGACGTTTTCACTGGCGATGCTGCTCCCTTTGACTATTTTCTCAGCATCCTGCTGTGCGACTATGAGCGTCCTCGCTAGCTCTTGCATTCTCTGATAGGTTAAGTCATGTTCTTGCAGTAACCTTTGACGCACATGTGACAAGTCCAAATTGAGGTTTGCAATGAAAATATCTTTGATGAGCGATTCCCTGAGCGTGCCAAACTCACATTCTCTGCTTTTATTCTCCAAATCCGTGAGGAATTCGTCGATGCTTTCGGATTTTTCCTGCTTACGTGTGAAGAACAAATACCTGCACATGGTCACGTTTCTTCTTGGCTCGAAGAATTTGTCAAATTTCGATTTGACTTCGTCAAGCGTGCTCTTGTCTATTTTGAGGTTAAATGTGTTGAATATATTGAGACCTCGTTCTCCAATGCAATGTAACAGAATTGCGATTTTCCGTTTCTCGCTTGACTTATCTAGACCTGTGGCTAACAAATATAAATCGAGTTGTTGCCACCATCTTTTCCACGATTCAGTGTTATTATTCGTGGTGTCTGACGAAATATTCAACTGCTTCACACGTGTTTGAAAATTTGTCTCACCATCATGGCTGACGTCCGCTTGGTCCGGCATTTTCTTCGACGACCTCGACTTTTTCTTGAATGACTTCTCCTTAAATGACTTCTGACACCATGTTATGTTGGATTCTTAATAAAAGATGTTCCATTTAGTATGATAATGGTTTATTGACAGGAGACATGGTAGGTACACATCGTAAGACATGACAGGAAGAAGTGAGGCAGAGCGCCATCAGATCACAGATAATACATAGACTAGTGAAGACCATAATAGTACAACTAAATAGTGATGTTACAACAGTAGTCAAAAGATATGGCCGTTTATGTCGTAAGTTTGTACGGAACCTTGCGCCCGTGCGCGAGACCGACTCGTACTTGACCGGTTTTTTTGTAGCACATTACACCTAAAAAAACGATTTTCACAGCATTTAGGTATAGTTAGTATTCGTATAGATATCTAGATACAGGTAGCGGGACGAAAGCTTATCTACGAAACCGCCTCATAATCTAGGCTAAGGGTTGCGCACACACATAAATTTCTAAAACTGCTGTTTCGACATCTGTGACTGGCATAACACGGAGAATACGCATATTTTTGTCAAAAAATATTCAATTTATGTTCTGTCATATGTCTGTTATGACTGTTTTATGAAAACTAGGAGTGCAATTTTATTTGATCGTGGCAAAGGTTTTGATACTGTTTTCTTATTATTTATTTTCTGTAATACCTATATGGAACTCGTGGAAGTCTGAAATTAACAACACCTGTGTTTGACAACCAATCTTCCCAAACCCTAAATAGCTGATTTATTTAGGTTAGCCAACAATTGTTTACACATCATTACATTTTATTTATTAAAATTACACGATAGAAAATTATAAGTGCAACAATTACTTACTTACAGGCACAAATAAGAATAAAGAATTAAATTTTAGCGATCAAATAATTTAACAAACAAAAATAAATAATTGTTTATCTGATGGTAGGAATCCGGTCGATATTTCTGGGTGCTGTACCTAATTTCGATACCTGATAAGCATTTTCATTACGTTATATACTTCAAATAATGAATAAATAGATACCTAATATATTTATTCATTATTTGCCAAGCATAAGACTAAAATTTGATTTCTCTTAGGACATCTTTTTCAACCTTCCCAAAATGTAAATCTGTAATCATCTCTAGAGGTTTCAAAACAAATAATATTCACATCAAAAATTTTAATAGGAATTCCAACGAATTCAACTTTTATATTGGCTATACGAATTCGTGACCTTACGTTGAGAAGCAATCAAATACTAATTTCGCTCAAACAATGACGGAAAATTAGAAATGAATTCGTGCGTTAAATGTCAACCATTTCGAATGAGTTTCGGGGACCGATCGATGGTAATAAAACTAAATGGTTTGATAATCGCTTGCGGGGCTAAGGGAGAAGATTTTTCGCGAGGTTTTATCTCTTCGATTCGGCTTTTGATATAAAATCGACATTGCTGAGTTTCAGTAAAGCTATTTCGTTTTGTGATTGGGTATTGCGACGATTGGGTTTCGCGTAACAAGGAACTGGTATTGAGGGGTATTAAGTGTGTATCAAATTACATACAGCGAGAGTTTTGGACGATCTATTTTCTGTTGATGTCTTTTTTTAACCGACTTTAATATAGGAGAAGGTTCTCAACTCGTTGGTATCTTTTTTATTATGTTTCCCTTGCTCGAAGACGCCTGGACTGATTTGGAAAATTCTTTTTTTTATTTGGAGCAGTAGTATACTTTCCAAGCAGTAGTAGTAGTATACTTTCCAAGTGGTCCTATGGTAATCAGGTCAGGATCATGAAGGTGGAGAAATCAAGGGAACACATCAATTTTTTTGAGAAAATGGGAAGCGAAGTGATAAGTGTATTTTTTATAGGGACGTGTGCATTTGTTTGTTTATGATATTATAACAACTAAATGTAGCAACATAAAAAAAAACTTTTTTAAAAAGCGAAAAACAATCGTCCGTTGTAATTTTGCATAAAAGTTTTGTTAATAACATTACGTCTTTTGTTAATTCGCGAATAACTAATACTTGAATCTTGAAGTCATTTCAAAACACTTAGGACTTTATTTAGGCCGTAAACACAATTCTTTACTTTACAGTCCTTGTGCAGCAATCAGCAGTTTATTTAGGGGTATAAATATACCAGCTGGTAATATCTGTACTAGAAAGGTCCTCACAGTATTCATGGTAGTCTGATGATGTTTGTCACGGCTATCGACCGGTCTGGGTTGGGTGTTGAATGTCTTTGTGAATGCATAATACGTTTGGCGTTGTTTGTACTCCAACTATGTCCACATCGCTTTTGTTTTTGATGATGAAATACATCACAGGTTTGTGTGAAGTAGGTGTTACAAATGTACGACTACCTACTTTCTATTAAAAGTAAAATTTTGAACAATTATCAGTCAGTAAAATGGTTCACTTTCACATTTATTTGTTTTGTAAGTAATAACAAAACACATTTTTCAATTGCATTATTGTTTCCGTTTTTTTTTTTGAGGTACGGAACCCTTAAAGGATCACTTTCTTGTCCGTCGGTCTGTCTGTCTGTCAGGACCCTTTTTCTCCGGAGCACGTGGATGTTTCGAGTTGAAATAAAAACCACATACTCAACTCTGTGATCCCTTAATGCTGTAAGAAAATCAACTTTTTAAGTCTACGCAGTCAAAATATATGGCTGTTTATTTTTTATCTGCAAATGTTTCAAGTTTTAACAGGCAACACTTAAATCCCTCACATCATTTGCATTTTGTTTTACATTAAGTTTACTAAAAGAAGTGAAATATCTTCCAATTTAGTGCTTAGAGTGAGATGGATGATATAAAAATTGGTTGTTTGTAAAGTAGGTTAACGATCGAGATGTTTACGTGATAACGTCTTATTGGTGATATAAGTTATCACCAGTAGTGACATCTAAAATGAAATTAAGTACTAATTTAAAGTTTTTTTTTCGAGCCAAGTAACAGATGGCGCTACCATCTTTATGAAATGTCGCTTGTGAGGTTTTGGTGTGACACAAGTTTCTGAACATGTCACCCGACTAAAACGATTTTAAAGACGTTATCACGTCAAAATTACAATAAAAATTGCGCAGTTCAAATATCGTATTCACTAAGTTTAGCGGCAACGATAATTTTACTAAGTGAAATTTCATTTAGTAGTTAAGCAAATCAAACAAATCAATAAAGCATAGTCCTCTTTCCTGATATAAAACACAAATTATTGGGTAATATTTCAAAATTATCCCCATTAATAAACTGTATTAATTTGCGAGGGTATCTATTAGATACTGCCCTACATTCGTAAACTAAATTTAAAATATTAGTGCCCATAATAGAATTCCCAGCGAATTATGTAGCACCGTTACGTTACGCTCATAAATGTATTTACGTCACTACCAATGAAGGTGTAAGGTTGAGCGTAACTTACATTTGCTTGTCGGCTCTGATTAAACTTTATTGAGCAACGTTCTACCGGTGACAACCCTTTGTTCTAATTCCGGATATCAGCATCAACTTTATATTTGCACTCACAAGCACCTTTAACACCGATGAACAAAGTCGAGAGTTGCTTGTCGGGGTTGTGTTTCGCAGTTTGTAACAAGCGTACGTTCGCTTCAAACAATTACGGGCCACGCTCTAATTTTACTATCTGACGCCCCTGCCGAGACCAATCTAAAAAATTTGCTCTTGGCAAAAACTGTAATTCGATTTGGAGAAATGACCCTTTTCGAATTTGGCTTTGTTACTTATGTGCTCACGTCAGCATCATGTGATGTCGCTTTTTGTTCGAGAGTGAACTACTCACAGTGTTACTGTGCTAGTTGCTTTGACGTTGATTTTGTGTTTGTTTATGCTCCTGTTGTTCAAATTGGATGAGAGCTTGTATTTGAGCTACAAACATATTTGGCATGCAGAAAGAAAAAGTGTTTACTATTTTTATACAAATTTTTACTCATGGTTTTGATAATCATAAATTTATGGTAAAAGTTGAAGCATGATGGTTTTTCCAGGATTAAAACAGTTCCGGGGTTGCGGGTTGTTCGAAAGAGACACCGCGGCTCCGGAGCGGAAAGGGCAAAAGAAGGAGGTTTTGGTTAGTAAAAGTCTCTCTCTGCCCAGAGCTGGGGAAGTTATTTTATGATCCCCCCCCCCCCCCCCCGAAAAAAAAGGAATTAAACAGCTGATGATGATTTCCCATCCGAAATAAAGAGTTAAAACAGGAAGTGAAAACATAGTGTTTGTAAACCTTCATAGTTTATCATAAAAATAAATTAATAACGTTTTGAGTAGTTCACTGAACAGTTTCAAACCTTGGACTACAAAGAACGCAGTCTCAAATTATCTCAGCAAAACAGTGAAAAAGATACAAGTTTTTATCTTAGCTAAGAACAATGTAAGTGGCGTATAGTGCTCTTGCCACTGTAACTACTTATGCACCATTTCTTTTTAGTCTAAAACTTAAGTTGTTCCTTAACTTTTAAGCGGCACTTTACATCCCAGCTTACAAACCCATTTTAAAAATGTCTTTTCTATTTTAAAAGTGCGAACCAAACGACTTGTGAATGTTCAGGACACGCTGTGTAATGTTATACAGACATTATCTTTAATATAAATAAGGGAACGCACGTAAAGTAGTTCGCACATAACTATAGAGAGTAATGTAGGCCATTCTTTAGATATTCAGACTCAAAGGACTATGCAGAAGGTTCAATCAATACATTATTTCAGATTTTTTCAGCAAAAAACCAAACTAACGAAAGGATTTCTGTTCATAACCTAGAAAATCTTACTTAATATCATAAATTCGAATGTTTGTGAGGATGTATGGATGTTTGTTACTCTTTTACGTCAAAACGGCTGAACGGATCTTGATGAAATTTGTCATAGAGGTGGATTATAGTCTGGAATAACACATAGGATACTTTTTGTTTCGATCATCACGTGGGCGAAGCCACGGGCGTCAGCTAGTATTTCATATGGAGCAACTCTGCAATCCGGACCCCGTTAACGGCCCCGGAGTCTGCCAGGGCCACTGCCTGCCAGGGTTGCGGGTTATTTGGAATTGATACCGCGGCCCCGGTACAGAAAGGATGAGTTTTAGTCAATGTAAGTCTGACACTGATTATTAATATATTGTAATGTAATCGCAATGTAATCATAATGTAAAAGTAATGTAATTATAATGTATATAATATTTTACAGATTAATCTTAAGTAATTTTAAATCTATTTAATTGTGCATGTATTTTCAATGTTATTTATTTGTTAATTTTTATAATTATGATTATTTATAGTTTCCAATGTATTTGATTGTGTGAAATTAATAAAGCTTTATTATTATTAAGTCTGACACCCGCCTTCTCGCTCCGCTCCGCCCATAGAGGTTTTGTTAAGATTTTGATCATCTAGAAGTATCTGGAGTAGTTAACCTTCTTCTTCGATATTTAATGCGGTAATGGGCCCAGTTCCCAGATGGCAAGTTTCATCTCAGCCCGTCACATAAGTATGGCGGATAATAAGGCTGTATCTTACTCCCCAGATAAAAACGTTTCCCCAAAAGTCTCAGTGTAATCTGTGGCTATATTATACGGACTTTGTGTGTGGTCCCTTATTTTACTTCTTGTGTAATAAGAAGAATATTATACATGCGTGGTATAAGATTCCCTAATGGTTGGCTGAGTTTTGATTAAAGAAATGAAAAGAAAATGTTTTTTTTGGGATTGCGAGACTTGTAAATATTTTTACAAGGTTGGTAGACACATAAGGTTGAGCGGGCAGGACCCGATCCGCGAAAAACAGTTCCTAAGGCATGTTTAATCTTCGGATGTTTAAATAATGAAATTAAATCTCTATTCACACTTTGCTTCACAGGGGGTACCCTTGGCGTTTAACCGTTAGTTTTAAGTGTTTTTTTTTTGCCCTGGCTAAATACCTTGCACTTAACGCATCGACAGTCATCACCATTTTCCTGCCCTTGTCCCATTCTATTTTAGGTCGGCGCAACACATTTTATTCTTCCATTCTCCCCTATCAGACGTCACGGCATCATTTACTCCTTTCTCTTTCATATCATTCGTTACACAATCCATCCATCTTTTCTTTAGCCTTCCTCTCGCTCTCGGTCCATCAACATTCAGATCCATTACGCATCAACAGTTTTGTCTGATGAAGCAGACAACAACCTCATAGGTTGGACTGCAAGATGACACCCACAAAACAAAACTGGGCCTGTATAGGTACGAGAAAAGGTTTAAACTTTTCGATGGGGGATGAAGATCATTGCAGCCTTTTCTTAAAACCAAATGAATGACGTGGATAAATTAAAGATTTTGAATGTGTTACGCAAATAGCCCACAGGTCTCTCACGGAAAGAAAAGCAGAACCTACTCAAATGACAGAACACCATCTGATACGATCCACATAAATCGGTTTCCATTAATTGTTTCTCTTTTTTTTCGGTTGGGATATCATCAAAAAAGGCGTTGTGGCAGGTAGTGTTAGGTTTTGCTGACTAAAACCCATCCATGTTCCTTTTTTCCCCTTTGTGTTCCAGGGCGGCGGTATCTCTTTCAAACAACCCGCAACCCCTTTCAGGCAGTGGCCCTGGCAGGCCCTCGGAATGGTTTCCCTATAATGCATTAATTAATGAATTCATGTGAAATCATCTGACTAATCTAGATAGTATTTCAAAATATTTGCTTTATATTCGGATATTCCACTCCAATTTAATTTAAATTGAACAACAGAACAATTTTTGACGCAAATGAAATGAAAAAAAATTGAACTGTACACTTTTCACTTGTATATTTGATGGGCATATACAGGTTTCGCCTGTCCGGGTAATTTGTATATTTTTTTTTAAAGAAATGATTGAAATTTAATATTGCCCTTTGGCTGTTTTTATTTTGAGGTAGCTACAAAATCAAAAAAGGATAACACAATTAGTAAACCAAGGGTTTTAGACAATTTGTGAAATCAGATTTTTAAATTTATGATGTCATATTTTTTTTTAATTCGTAAGAAATTTGTAAATTTTGTTGATTGACCGACTCTTTTCACTATACAGGGTGTTTGGCGCATGGACCGACAAATTTTTTTGGGGGTTTCAGGTGGTCATGTGCTAGTTTTCAGACCTAGACCCCATGCCCTAAGTTTCACTATAATCCAGATACGATTTTTTTTATTGTTGTTTAAAATTATTTGAATTATCGTCTTAAGAACGTTATAACTTTTTAGTTTGTTGTCGTATTTGGACCAAATAACTTTTATTACATTCTCTAATGTGTTGTTATTCTGAACATGTGTTAATTTTCTTAAGTACAAAGATAAAAAACTAGCCAAATGCGAATGGGACTCGCGCACCGAGGGTTCTTAAGAATTAAAATAAAAGCAATCACCGTTTGCATTACAGCTCCAAGAGATCACAGAAATGAGTATATGGTTTTAATTTCAACTTGTTACATCCACGCGTTTCCGTGATAAATGATCTTGACAGACAGACAGACAGACGGACTACAAAGTAATCCTATAAGTGATCTATTTTTTTTCTTAAAACACTTCTTATAACGTGGTGTAATACTACCGGTTGCCACAGCCCTGATTAATGTTAGATTTTAGATTGTTTGAAGTTTAGGTTATTTAATTGTTTTTAATGAGTATTGTTATTTTCACTATCCATGAAATTGTATTTCAATATCTATAGATCTCTAATTTTCAAGAGATTAAAACCAATCTGAAGATGATTTATCATCATATAGTATTTAAAACAAAACATAGCCTTAACATGATTGTATTATAGAATCTAGAAAACAGGAACTAAGACCACAATACAACAGCATAATTCAATACGAACATCAAACACAAAATAAAACAACAAGTTACCAATAACTTCACAATAGCATCGAACAATTACAGCATTGCAATCGAGAAAAAGACAGCTTGATAGTCGAAAGCTCACAATATTAACAAACTTTTCCCATACTTTAATAATTGCGAAGCTATGGCAGTTGTTCAATTAGTTTTCAAGTCGATAGAGGATTCCGACACTGGGTAAACTTCTCACGAATCGCCATTATAAAGTCTGTAAGAATTGCGATCAGATAAAATTAATTTTCAATATCTTAACTGGCATTAGAGAGATTTACTTTTGAGATCGTTTCGTGAGATGCCTCATGCAAATTATGGATTAATATGCCTCATCAATCTTGGTTTAAAGGCGTGCGTTTTTAGAATAATTTCAATAACGATTTTTGGGTGCTTGCTTTCAGATCTAAGTTAAAGTTATATTTTTTTACCACAAGCCTCTGGCAGAATAGTCGACATCAGCTCGGTTGCCATACAAAAGAAAAAAAAAGTGTTTTTTTAATGTTTCACAAATCATATAATAATAAGGGTTAGGCCCGGGGTTGCGGGTTGTTCGAAAGAGATACCGCGGCCCCGGAACGTAAAGGGCAATAGAAGGAACATGGGTGGGTTTTAGTCAGTAAAAGTCTGACACGCCCCCCCGCTCCGCCCAGAGCGGGGGAAGTTATTTGATGATTTCCCACCCCAAAAAAAAGGGTTAGGCAGAAGTGTGCTTAGTAGTACACCCTCATTCCGCTAGTTATATTTAAGTCCCCTTTAATAGGGTGCAATACTGCTTGACACAAATCTGGGTTCTATGGCTTCTACTGAGAAATTCCTGATGGAGAAACTCTATAATACTCCATTCGATCTAGGAACCAAACTTTGCCGCGCTTGTGGCCACTTGATCAACGAGGTTATCATAGTATCTAATGTTTAAAATTCTCGTGTCACAATGTTCGTTCCCATATTCCTCCAAAACGGCTCGACCGATTCTTGTTAAATTTTTTATGCATATTCAGTAAGTCTGAGAATCGGCTACTATCTATCTTTCCAATCTGACCTGAGCAGCGGGTGAAACCGCTGGGCACAGCTAGTAGTTAAATAATTATTTAACGTTTTGTCTGTTCATCTCTCGATGTTTGAGGGGGAAAAGTTTTGGTTAATTTACCATACGATTAAGTGAGTAGTAGATATCAATCTGCATCGATTCTATATTAATTATAAAGGCGACTGTCTAAGAAAATGCGTTTTTCCAACACAATCTTACTCTACTGAGGTTACCTCATCAATCGCGGTGTAGAGACGTATGTTTTAAAATATTTTAAGAAGATTATGTTTTTTTTCGTCATATTTATTCATCATCATTATCATTTTTTTACTTATTTTAGTTTTTAAATCATGATATTTTCTAAGGTTGTCAAAACGTCACATTTACTCGTCAGGTCAAAGTTATCTATTAAAAAATCGGCCCTTAAACATAAGGTAGCCTACATTACCCTACTCGTGAAGATAATGCGAAAATCTAACTCAACATAAACCAGATATCTATAGATGAAACCTGTATAGAGCTACAACCTGGCTGGTTCCAATCGATAACATAAATCCTGTTTGTAGAAACCCTATGTTCCCCAAACGGATCTAGTCATAGCCCGGACCTGGTTTAGTCTAAGCTTGATATAGGACCCAATATAGGTGATGACGACACCGTTAAGACCTATTCAGCCATGCGTGTGCGAGTTTAGAGACTACATATATTATAAATGTCCTTCTTAGACAAAAATACAGGTATGAACATACGTATTATTAGTCTTTTATTCAATTCGAATCTTAAAATTACATTTTTAAATATTTCTTTAAAAAATAAATTAAAAAGAAAACATTTAAAAATATAAAATAGGTTTCCGCCGGTAACGGGAGCAGGGTCCAAGCTACCGGTGGTTAGGGCTCCAGAGAAAGGAACCTCCTCACAATGCGGGCCGTATCGAGGAGTACTGCCTTCTGAATCAGGCCCTTGATCCAACCACCTAAGGAGAGCTTCGACAGATGTTCTTCGAGGCTCTTGGCAATTATTATTAGTCTTATTATTAAATACTGGGAAATTAATAAATGGGTTCTGTCCAAGTTTCTGCTCGGGACAAGCATCGAAGCAGGCAATCGCTCAGCCGCAGCGCCAATCTTGCCGTGCTGTTTCAGAATACGGGGCAGGCTAAACTACTAAAATAACCTAGTACGGGTGTATGATCCATGGAGTCAACTGACTATTAAAGATCAAACCCATTTACTTACCACCCACAAAAGAGAAGTCCCATTAAAAACTCACAAAAACTCGACAAAAAAGCTCAGAAAAGAATAAACAAGCCGCCACGCGAGACGTCAGGGATTGAAATTATCAAGTAATTTAATAAAAGTGTGCGATAAGTCGGGGGCGGCCCACGTCGGCCACTCGTAGATAAAAAGGAATAAGTTTAAACGAGAAAAGTTGGCAAGATAGCGCCTTGGACAGTCGCAGTCGAGCCGCGCGGGCCCTTGACGGCACTGTCGCAATATCATTCCGACAATTGCCCGCGGTTTTACTGACAGTACGATGATTGTTCTGTTTGGTCGGAGTTTGGTAGGAGTTTAGTAGCTTTGCGGTATTTTTGGAGTGTAAAAGTACTCTGTTGGAAGTAAAAGGTTGTATCATCCGGTGCTGAACTTATAAATAATTTAATTTAGCTGTTTGTTGTGATATCCAATCCATGTGACCAGTCTTACCCAGATTTATATATAAAAAAGAAAGAAAAACAGTTTATTAGAATCGTACAGGACAAGACAAAAACACTATATTAAAAAAAAAATTACAAAAAATTAAAATCCTAACTTTAATTATATAAAAGCGAAAATCAGTTGGTTTGTTACGTCTTCACACCTAAATGGCTAAACCGATTTTGATGAATTTTGGTGCAGAGATAGTTGGGACCTTGGAGACGGATATAAGCTAAAAAAAGTGAGAAAAGGGGGGAAGAGGGAAGGAAAGGAAAATTATTTCTTTTTCGATCATCACGCGGGTTAAGGTTAGCGTTAGCCCAATGTAACTATGCCACGCGGACCAAGTCAGTATAAAAAAGACAATTAATTAAATTAGTCCTGTACGAGGCCAAAAGGCCTCTATCTCAGCATGATGCTGCAAAATGGCAAGATGGCAGCCATGTTGTAGCGCTGTTATTCTGATAGGGCTCAAGCAAGTGAAGCCACGGTCAGATACGATTCAATACATATCAAGAATGAATAAATCGTTATATTGTATTACCTTGTACTAACTGGGAGGTAAATGAGAACCTCCTCCTTTATTTTCGTCGGTTAAAAATGGGCAGTCGCTCCATGTAAAATACTGTTATTCAGCTAGCTGTATCTAGTTAGACTGGGAGGCGAGTCAACATAGTTGGTTAAGGTTGGGTAGACGATGATGGGATTAAGCGATTGTCTAGCAGCTTGAGTACTTTAAATCTTATTTCTGTGGTATTGCTCGTTATACCGTTGAGCTTCTTAAGTAGCGAGTCGAGCTACACGAACATTAAAGTGACTGGACAGGTCCACTGAAATCTGTGTGCTTCTGTCTTCAAAGACTATCTCAGATAGTAATCTGCATGTTTCGAATATGACTTGACCAATATCTGGACTTTTAAAGATACAGTTACCTTTTTTACGGGGGGGGGGGGGGGGATCATCAAATAACTTCCCGCTCTGGGTAGAGCGGGGAGATAGTCTGATTTTTATTGTATGTTCATTCTTTTGCCTTTTATGTTCCGGGACCGCGGTTTCGAACAACCCGCAACTCCGGCAGGGACGAAGTTATCTCTAAGTTATTGTTGTTTCGGGTGTTTCTTATCACAGTAGTCAGATAAGAAACACAAGCGCCATTTAAAACATAACATGATGTGACTTCTTTCTAGTAGTCGAAGAGCATGACGTATGAGGTCATGACGTCAATGAAGTTTTGAAAAGGCAAATAAACAACAAAACTTTATAGTCCATGAAATATTCAATAAATTGTTTCAGTCTTTAAATTAGTATCTAATTTGAATCACGAAGACCTAAAAACGTCTGCGTAAAAATAAGCAAAGAGATCTTGATTCTTAAAACACACAACTTTTTCTACGGTATACTAAATATTCTTCGGCCTACATATCTACCGAAGATAAAGAATTTTATTTAGCAGGCAATTAACTACATGGGTTCTCTGTATTAAATCATAAGTTGGAAAATATAGTATCTTATATGAGCTTGTCGGCGTCGTATTATTAGCAGCTTCTGCACTGGGACGCGCTGAGTCATTCTGCAGCTGCTATCGCGCTGAGTCATTCTGCAGTTGCTAGCGCGCTGTGCCATAACCGCCGCCTAGAATTCTAGTGTATAAAAGAGTCGCGCAGCGGTAAAACGGCAGTCTGACTTCAAGCGTTTCCTAGTGCACAGGTTATATTACTTTTAATTACTGTTTCTCTGCCCCTCTGTATATTGTTGTTCTTTTGCCTAAACTACTGTGTAACTGTGATTCTGTGTTACTGTGATTCTGTGTTACTGTGATTCTGTGTTACTGTGATTCTGTATTACTGTGCTACAGTGCTAATGTGCTATCGTGATACGGTGCTACCGTATTACTCTGTTACTTTCCCAATCTCTGTACTACTGGGTGTCATGTTTTCTATTGCGTGATGTTGAGTTAATAACTTCATTAGACAATCTCTATATAAAGAAACTGATTAAGGGTAGTTCCTGTAGAATTCATTAGTTGAATAAATCATTAATACATTCGATTTAATGCCACTGAAGATCTAGTTTTATTATGTTAGATCCTCTCCCGTCATCAGAAGTGCGATCAGACCCACTCCCACTTTTACTGGGGACTACCGGCAATTTAATACAGGGACAAATGTCTTTCTTTTCGGCTAGTATAAAATTAAAAACAAAAAGTAGACGGTGTGACACCCCGCCACATGACACCCAGTATTCAGTCGATGCTATTTCCTTTCATATTTTATTCTGGTTCTGTGTGTAGTATCTCGTTACAGGTGAAAAGGTGTCGGTTCTAATAACGTTAACTTTTCGATCTTACATTTTGTGCGGGATTTGTCCGGGTATAGTTCGGGAATAAAAAAAAATTAAAAAAAAAAAAACATATTGTCATAAAACGCGGGTAGACGGTCGACAAAAATGTAAATATAAAAAAAAGCCTAGTATTCCTTTACGTAGTCTCAACAGTAAAATGCTACTGTGATGCTTTTGGTAGGCGCTTTGTGCAAACACATTTCATGTATTCTCGGATGAGTGTCTCAATGAAAACGTATTATTAGGTCGCGATATTTTAGCCACAAAATGTCGTACCATTCATATATGGATTAGAAACATTAGCAGTACTTAAATCTGTGGAACATTATCAACATTTTCGAATTCCGTTCAAACGATTTCCCGTCTGAAATATCGCACTTATACGATATAAGGCAGGGCATACTTTACCGTAAAATCGAACGTAATAAAACCAGTACATGGTTGCCAATATTGTCGCATTCCTTAACCTAGTCATTGATTAATCATGTTCACAGCAAAATTAATTGTAGGTTCTTGTGTTATTTATATTTCAAAGGTCCATTTGTCCATCACATAGCAGATCTGTTTTTGCCATGGCATACAATTCATTTAAATTTAACTGACTAGCTCGGGGAAAAGTGAACGTAGAGAATATTCTTCCGTGATTATAGGTAGTTTCACAAGATTTGTCTTATTCATCAATAGTTAGAGACATCCACAAATCTGTGCTGTTTGTAAGCTACCAGGGAAGCCGCATACGTGGAAAGAGCTGTAGTAGAACTTCTTCACCTTCAACGTAGTCCTTGATTTCATAATATGCTTTTTAATAGGGACACGTTTGATATAGTTTTTTAATTTTCCATCTGTCGGTTCTATAACCGACTTTACCAACTTGTTATAAAGGCGTATACGTTTATAGACTATAGAAATGACTTGCTAGTTCTTGTTAATCTAAATTTGGGAATTACAATTTCGTGTTTAAAGCGTGTATTAATATTATGATAGTCGCTCCTAATTTTGAAAGCCCCCGATTTTGACGGACATACAATATACATTCTAAGATATAAAGTGAAGGCAGAGTCAGTATATCGATCTCTTTAATTTTTTTTTCTGAGCTACTCGCGACGACGCATTTTATAGATTGCGCGGACGGGCAGTCCGAAGTCTTTTGTAATATGAAAAAAAAAACATACGACACTTCATGTTGATTTACATTTAATTGCCACTGTTACCAGTTGGGTAAAGTGCCAGGTCAAGCGTGTCATGAGAACCTTGATAACTACGCTCACTATAGCCAAAACAAATTAGAATTCTGATCATTTAGGTGTTATTCAATTAGCTCTCAATACTACTCGTTGTGGAGTAACCGGGTTCACACTCTTAAAATAATGTTTGGCATTTAGGGAAGCTCATTTGATTAGGGATTTTAACATTATCTACTAACTATCCTGATGAAGATGGTTAAATGATGAAACCATTTGATCCGAATTCCTTTGGTATAATAAAAAAAAAAAGCTGGCTCAATATGACACAGGTTGATTTTACAAGGGTAAGGCTCTGGTAAAACTTTTCTCAGTAGGTAAATTTTGTCTTTGTTAAATGCGAGTGAAGACACCAAACGTACCTAGACCGTAAATGCAAAGGCCCCTTTTGAGTAACCGCTATTTGAAAAAAAGATAGGTACGAATTAAAACACGTTAATGGAAACAATAGAAAACTTGCGAGAAGTACCCCGAGGTCAGTCGTTCAAAGTCAAAGTTATTTACTTGTGAAACATAGGTGCATGGTGTATGGTTTAAAGAATTGTGTTGTCTCACTATGTTTTGCCTTGCAAGGCGTACAAATTAATTACATGAAACTGTCTAAAATACAAAATAGAATAACACATAGATCGGACAGTTTTATTTTATGTTTTATGCTATAAAAACTCATTACCTTCTAGAGCCACATCGGCACTAAAACGTGTCAGTAATCAAGTATTACCGTTGAGCCCCGCTGGCACAAATTTGTGCCACCAAACCCCGATCGATTTAAAACTGTATTTGCAGTAAAGATAAATCTTAAAATCGTTTCTGAACGAATGTTCTCGATGGTAGATAATATTTTACAACCATAGACAAGGAAAGAAACTAAAAATATTGTAAGTAACATTTAAAAAAAAAGTGTGATGTTAGTACAAAAAATTCGTGTTTAATGATCACACAGTTTAGTCAGAAATCGACATAATACAGCAACATAACTATTCGGCAAGTACTCCGATTTCAATAGGATGTGTTTATTTCTTGAGGTCTAATCAGAATCTTGTTTATATTGTATTTCATAGCTAGATCATTGAACAACCCGACACCGTTTAGAGTATGTGAATAGAAGCAACAGAAACGGAGCAATTAGTTTTGTGACCGGGGTCAGATTACGCTTACGATAAGAGCCCGCCCGGCGGTGCTTGACGGATAGTTGATGTAAATAATGACGGTCCTTGACAGATTAATAGAATAGTATGCCTTTTCAACTAAGATTTTTTATAGATTAGATTTAAAATGCTATGTTGTGGATATACTTAACGATTTTGGTAGTTTATTATAAATCTTAGGACACATGCCTAGACAACTCTTAGCGAAAAGCGCAGTATTATGTCCTTTTGACTAAGTGTCCATTGATGTGTGTATTAAGTGTGTCAAATTTAGACAGATTGTCTTTAACAAATATTGCAATTTCGTAAATGTATAGAGATGGAAACGTTAGTATTTCGTCGTTGTCGTTCTTTTCGGATATCGCAAAAAAAATATTATAAGGATGACGCGTCGGCGAATAATAACACAGGTTCTTGTTCGTGAAGCTAGGCAAAAAAAAAAAAAAAAAGAAAAAAAAAAAAAAAAAAAGACAAAAAAAAAGGAAAAAATAAGGATAAAAAAAAAATAAAGCTTAAGGAACAAAAGTTGTTCAGTCTAGCTAAGTCCAGACCAGTTTTACTGAAGGGACATACCTGAAGGGCAAAAAAAAAGAAGTAAAGCTAAAGGAACAAAAGTTGTTCAGTCTAGCTAAGTCCAGTCCAGTTTTACTGAAGGGACATACAAAAAAAAAAAAAATAATGCCGGACCAGGGTTAAAAAAAAATAAGTAAAGCTAAAGGAACAAAAGTTGTTCAGTCTAGCTAAGTCCAGTCCAGTTTTACTGAAGGGACATACAAAAAAAAAATAATGCCGGACCAGGGTTCTAATCTTGTAGGGTCTGAAGTTGACCGGACCAAGAAGTAAGCCTTGTAGAGTCGCAGCAGACTGGACCAAGTGCTTAAATATCTGAAGGGTCTAAGGAGACCGGACCAGAGGTCTAATCTTGAAGGGTCTGAAGTTGACCGGACCAAGAAGTAAGCTTTGTAGAGTCATAGGTGACTAGACCAAGTCGTCTCACAGTTATTATTTTTGTTTTTCCAATATTTGTTTTACTCTTGAATAGATTCTTTTCTACCAATTCGTTGTGAATGAGTGGACATGGTTGGCCTTGTAGATTCTTAGACGCTTGTTAATTTTTGTTAACGTATTATTTTATTTTACTTTTTGTAAAGTAAGCAATAACTTATTGTCGGGCCTACGCTGTCCTCTCATACTTAAGTAATATCGCTGTAACAACAACATTGTAAAACCAAATGATTTTAAAAGAGTAACCATGGAGTTTCTTGCCGGTTCTTCTCCATAGGAAACAACCAACCCGAACCGTGCACCTTTTCTCGACGTTTTATAAGTGCCCATGTAGGCCTATGAAAATAATTTTGAAGTGCTTAAATATCTGTAGGGTCTAAAAGGACCGGACCAGAAACAATGGCAGGATGACCAAACGGTACTTAATCAGTTTCTTTTTCGTATTGTAGATGTAATTATAAACTGAGCGTACGAGGACGTCCGCACGTCAGCATGGCCGTGTCGGCGTCGTATTATTAGCAGCTTCTGCACTGGGACGCGCTGAGTCATTCTGCAGCTGCTATCGCGCTGAGTCATTCTGCAGTTGCTAGCGCGCTGTGCCATAACCCCCGCCTAGAATTCTAGTGTATAAAAGAGTCGCGCAGCGGTAAAACGGCAGTCTGACTTCAAGCGTTTCCTAGTGCACAGGTTATATTACTTTTAATTACTGTTTCTCTGCCCCTCTGTATATTGTTGTTCTTTTGCCTAAACTACTGTGTAACTGTGATTCTGTGTTACTGTGATTCTGTGTTACTGTGATTCTGTATTACTGTGCTACAGTGCTAATGTGCTATCGTGATACGGTGCTACCGTATTACTCTGTTACTTTCCCAATCTCTGTACTACTGGGTGTCATGTTTTCTATTGCGTGATGTTGAGTTAATAACTTCATTAGACAATCTCTATATAAAGAAACTGATTAAGGGTAGTTCCTGTAGAATTCATTAGTTGAATAAATCATTAATACATTCGATTTAATGCCACTGAAGATCTAGTTTTATTATGTTAGATCCTCTCCCGTCAAGCTGATTATTTTGTGTGGTAAACAATTTCTTCATCGAACTGTATCGTAACTTTTAACTAGACGAAACCTCAGCAAAAACTAACATACACAACTTCCAACTCCAACAAATGTTTACACTTTTAAACCTCCAACGATACTTCCACATTTCAAACGAGTTAAAGTTAAAACACTACGAAAATTATAAACTTACACCACTTATTAAGTAGAGACCAGTAATTAAGTGTGTCTAAGTTGAAGCGATCGGATCGAGGCGCCTCAAGACGAGGAGCCTCGCGACGGCTGCCGCTAGGGACTTAAGTTGAATACTTGCTAAGTTAAGACAAAGTTGCTGATAAGTGACGTGATGATCAAACCGATGGGAGCTTGGGATCGTAGGGAAAAATTGTGTTAGGAAAGTTTATTGTGTTCGTTTTAGGGAGTCTTCTTGATCCCTTGTTTATTAGCGTGTCAATGGAAATCCAACACTTTCAGTAGCGAATAGTAATTTGGAAACAAAAGGCATTGCATAATTTTTGTATCGTCTGTGATACAAAAATTATGCAATGAAAGTATTGTTTATTTTAGGAAGTAGATACAAGTCCATAAAATGTCCAGTGATTTTTGGCTGATATGATTTGGCTGGTATTTCAACACCATACAATGCCACTGTATGTTAACATAAGCAGTGATAGACTAGTGGTGTGATCGTTGGACTGACAAATCGTAGGTCCCGAGACATCGAACCCAAGACATGTGCATTTTGTAAAATGATCAGTTTTGGTGACGGCATGTTAGCCAAGTTAAAGGCTCATCGACGGCATAGTACATCGACACGACGCTTAGTCACTAACTACATAATAAATAAATAACATGTTAAAAGGTTCAGCATGGTGTGCTGGTACAGTCGTTCTCAATTATAAAACAGGAGCCGTAATTTAGTTATAGACAGCATTAACTCTCAGTTGCGATTTCTTTTTGTTTTTAATATGGACAATTTTAACGTTCACGTTTTGCTACATCGTTCTTACATAATTTACCATATAAACATAAATGATGTAACCAAGGTTTTGTTACAAAATTCCTATTCAAAAGAGTGTCCATAGACTTCTTGCCCATTCTTCTCAATAGAGATCTACGCTTTGGAATTGGCAACTACAGTATTATCACAGTTATTATGCCTCGTGACTGGGACTGTAGCTTAATGTTATTGTTGTCATTGTTTCGACAGTTCAAAAGTGCCTGTAACTGGCCAACTTGAAATAAATGCTTTTGATTTGATTTATAATAATAAATAATAAACATTTTATTTCAGACATTATACATCCATATTTTATTAGTACACAGTAACTTAAACTATGTTAGTAAAACATGTAGATTAGACAAAACACGCATGTTACATCGAACCGCCAATAATTTGAGTCTCAAAAACATTTATATTTCACAAGGGTTTCTATCGGTCTGTATAAAAAAAACAGAACAGATATCTATCAACCATCAACTCATCGGCGAATCTTTCATGGCAATAACGTTCCACAGTTTGAAACTGTCAGACAAATCGATACTTGCACAGAGCAATGCAATTCCGTACGGTAGATTTTTCCCAGCGATCCAATTCAGGATGTTGCCGGCGATAGATTGGAAGGCCTCTAGGATTTAGCAGCTTTTATCTTCTACCACTGAATTACTAGTAGCCTATAGATTGATAGATACCTGTTTAGTTTATATATCGGTTCGAAAAGGAGAACAGAATGACTAGGAATGGTAAGGTAGAGGTGTACCTGGTTTACTAAATTTTTGCAGTTTTGTTAAGTTTCATGTGCGAAAGAGGCGAGTGGGACTGTTACTGAGAAATTCCTGATAGATGATGATTCCTATTTTCATTTTCTCTTGGGGACATTGCCAACTGACAACGTGGAGGACGAATTTTTAGACGTTATTTTTATTCAATTCAGTTGTAATATCAAAACGTAGCTGTCAAAGTCAAAATACCTTGTTTTCGAAATGTAAATTTTCACTTTTTATAAAAGAAATATTCACATTTGTTTCCAACATAACAGCAAAATATTTTACGCAAGCAAACCAGCAAATCGTACATAACACAAACCGTTCCGTTTCACGCAACATTGTACAATTTGAATGCACAAAAACAATCCTCTTTATTTATCTCCAGTTGATTCGTTCCCACCTCTTCTATTTGTACAGCTCCCGAGTTTTCTTTGACAAATCTCATGCGATGGCTCGGTAAATACGCTCACAAGAAAAGGGTTCTTCCTTTCGCACTTTAGAAGTTTGTTCAATGAACGTCGTGGACCTTTCTAGCTTAGTGCGTGTCGAAACTGCCTCAACATCGCGAGTCCCTAATGGAACAAAGCAGTTTTATTATTATTTAGCTTTCGAAATTATGTTTGCTTTCGCAGGCTTTGTTTGATATTGGACTTTGTTAGCTTGTAGTAGGGTTGGTTTTTTAGTGTAGGGGTGCGTGTTTATTCTATGGGGTAGTGACGCGTAATTTTGAGTTACTTGGGCGAGTCCATCGGTACGCAAAATATGCGAAATATAATATTTTAGGTCACAAGCATTGTTCATGTTTTGACAAATATATTCGCGTTTTTTGGCCTCTGCTGACACAGGTTATATATAGTCTGGGTTAACCTGTATGATTAATCGGTTTATTGGAAAACTTTTACATATTATGATGGTGATCGTTGCCTATGTTTTTTTTAAATATATTTAATGGCTCTTAACTAAGATGCGGTTCAAGATGAAACAGAAGAAGCCTTAACTCGCGACTTGAATAGATCCGGGAACCCAAACGCAGACATGGTATTCTACTTCTTGGCTGTGCGCAATGTGCGCATGCCCCGGCCTGCCTCCAGCCAGATTATGCCTTGAGAGTAAGGCAACCACAGGATAATCTGATTGAGCAGCTTACAACCCTATGGAGTTGGTGGACCTGCGAGTGATATAAAAAAATGCGACTAATGAAGGATGTTGCAAAGCAAGGAGTTCATAATCGAAAAAAGTAATCTCTCATTGCGTTCAGCATATCTGCAACTACGCTCAAGTAGCTGTCAGTGCAATCTTGCTTTTAGACTTTGACACTGACAATTCTTTGGTGCGTTCATTATTGTTATTGAAATTCGTCCTACCCTCCTACACCAAACATAATACTGCGTTCAAAATAAGCTAAACACAGGCAATAAAATCTCTTTGCTCCCACACAATATGAAACATTAATAGCGCTGTAATTAGGGCTACCAATGCGATAATCGTTAATCCAAGCGAACTGTTTGCCGAACGTGGTTATCTAATGTCTATTTAATTTTGAAAACAGTTTAAGGGAAATTTCTTGAGGAAATATAGGTTGTGTTAATAAGTTTATAGGGCAAAGAAATGTACGGGTGAAATAAGATTCAATATTTCTAAATAAATATTATAAAAATGCGAAAAAAACCGTCGCTAAGTTTATATAGGAGAACGCGATTCTTTTGCCGGATCGACTTGAAATTTTGCATAGGCGTTTTTTCACGAAATTAATAGATTATATATAATACTAGCTTTTGCCCGCGGCTTCGCTCGCGTTAAATTCGGGGTAACACAGTTCCCCTTGCCCCTAATTGATTTGTAATAGCGACGCTAAGTTTTCCCTTTTCTTCCCTCTTTCTCCCTCACGTCGCACTTTAAAAAAAAAAAATGCGTATGGCCGTCTCCTGGTTCCCAACTATCTTTGTACCAAAATTCATCAAAATCGGTTTAGCCATTAAAGCGTGAAGAGGTAACAAACAAACTCACTTTCGCTTTTATAATATTAGTAAGGATATAACTGAGCAGTTTGTAAAACCACTGGATACGGTTAGTTTAGTATAATAAAATAACATCGTGTGTTTTTTAATTCATCATCACACACATCTGAACGTAGAAATACAGCCTTGAATTTATAACAGACAAACCAAATTCTAGAATATTTTCTTTAGCATTGGCACCACATCGCATCTACATAATACATGGGGGTACCCAAGAGCGAATTAGAAATAATTTGTCCATGTTACTATAGACGGGTAACGCGAACAAAGGGCCAAACAAATGAGAATTTAGGTCGATAAATTTTAATCAAAGCACGTCGAGCCGACTCCGGCAAATGAAGTTATGGTCTGCTGTTTACATGCCATCCTTGATAGATAAATGAAGCTATGCTGGTTTGTTCATGCTGGCGTTATGTGTATCTTTATCCGGAGTACGGTAAAAAAACCTGTAGGAGTAAGAAGAATAGGGTCTAAAGTTCCTCAACAAAACATGACGCCATCATCTGCCTAGCCTTTTTCTCAACTATGTTGGGGTCGGCTTTCAGTCTAACCGGACGCAGCTGAATATCAGTATTTTACATGGAGCGATTGCCTATCTGATCTCCACAACCCAGTTAGTATTGGGTAATGCGATACCCCTTGGTAAGACCGGTTGTCAGACTTTCGGAACACTGACTACCTGTAACGACTGTCAAAGATCTACAAATGACAGCCGGGACCAACGGCTTAACGTGCTTTCCGAGGTACGGAGGAAACTCGGTATGTAACGGGTGGTCACCCATCCACAGACCAACCTAGGCAAGCGCGGCTTAACCTAAAGATCGACCCAAGCGGCTGCTATTATTTAGCCACGAGCTCGTCATCACGCCACGCCATGTAATAATAATTCCCATATTTCACCAGTTATGTTTTAAGTTCAGTAGCGCGACTTTATTGCTATCAACCTAGCACTTCAGACTCCGTGGCCGAAGCCATAATGGAAAAAAACCCAACAACAAAACGTGTTGCGCCGACCCCAAATAGAATGGGAAAAGCGCAAGAAGATGACGATGTTTTGTCCTGGCGAGTCAAATAAATACTTATTATTTGTTTCTTTGCTGTCGGGTTTTAAGCTATTGCATAGCTTCTATCGCGGGCCTTGAACGCGGGGACCGAATCCAGAAATTCCGTAACGAAAAAAAACCTGACGCTCCCCACTCCGATGGGCACGGAGGTGTGGCTTGAAGGCCGTGCATTGTCTAACGTCGTTTACACAATACGGTCAGTTATTTCAATCCCGATTCTAATGTTCTAATAGCGTGTTTGGTAGAAAATCGGATAGTCAATCGACATTACGCTGGATCAAACCCAAGGTCTTGTTTTTCTTTTTGCGACTTCTTTTCATTGGAAGTACTTTTTAAATATTATATTTAGTTTTTTTTTTATTTATTGTCTAAGTTGATAAAAAAATGTTTCTTTTTGCGACTTCTTTTCATTGGAAGTACTTTTTAAAATATTTTATTTAGATTGTTTTTATTTATTGCATAAGCTGATAAAAAATGCTATGCAATAGCTTTACCGCGGCAGTCCCCGAGTGCCACACGTATTTTTTTCATACATACAGTCCGAAGTCACAGAGAAAAATCGTGTCATAAATGGCGCTATGATATTATATATATTTGGCTGCCACAAACTGACAGAAATCATCGAAAGTACTAGGTACTGATAACTTGGTCAAAACGATGACGACTATGAAGTAAAAAACCCACCGTCTACATCAGCCTAACGTTCTTTCTATCCAATCCTACTGCCTATCTCATCTCTACAACAAGGACCCTGGATTTATGATACCTTTGTTGTCAGACTTTCAGGTCACTGAGTACCTATAACGACTGCCAAAGATCTATGAATGACAGCCGAGATTAACGGCTGTGTGCTTTCCAAAATGCGGAGAGAACTAGGTATATAATATGGTCACCGATCCATAGACTAACCTGGAAAAGCGTAGCTTAACCAAGATCAACCCGGCTGCAGCTGGTATCTATTAACAACTAGCTTCCGCCCGCGACTTCGTCCGCGTGGTATAGTTACTTTGGGCTATAACTAAAATTGATCTCTCTCTCCTCATTCTTCCCTCTTTCTCCCCCTTTTCTCACTTTTTTAGCATATTTCCGTCTTCAGGGTCCCAACTATCTGTAACAAAATTCATCCAAATCGGTTTGGCCATTTAGGCATGAAAACGTAACAAGCTCACTTTCGCTTTTATAATATTAGTAAGGACTAGTTTCTCAAAACACTTACTGTATCATTATTCGAAGTTTAATGCCGTCCTCCGTTATCCTACTCTAGCGAATAAACTCTACGGCAAAAAAAAGTCAATCAAACAAAGTAAAAAATTGAACGAAATAGGTAATAACGCGAAATCCCGTCTTCTTCATTACAGCAGCAGTGGCTGGGAAATTCAATAAATCTGGAAATATTGCAGCATATAATGTATTGCATTATGCAACCTCTCGTAAGTGAGGTTATGGGAATATGGGTGTATTAAGTACGCGCGTAGAGGAACTATTAAGGCAGTTGCACACAAGTGACGCGAAGAGTGAAAAGGATGCGAAAAAATTAAAATTTGTGAAACGTTAATTACTTGTTATTACATATCCTACAATAATACTAAATTATAAAAGTGCTGTTTTTATGTGTGTGTGTGTTTGTTATTCCTTCATGCTCCACAGCTTAAGTTTGTAAAGATGTATGGATGTTAGTAACTCGTTCACGCTAAATCTGCTGAACAGATTTGAATAAAATGTGGCTCACAAATAGTTTATTTGGTGATCAAATATTTGTGTAGTATTGCAGTATTTCTGGCCTATGCTTTAGGCTACTTTTACCAGTAGTACGATCCCGTGGAAAAATTACCAATCTACACGCGGGCAAGGCCGAGTGCATATACTAGTTAAATTATATTTTTATTTATTTAGTAATGACCAACTTTGAATTAACAGTTATACACCACACAAAGCTATAGGTCAGTAAATATTTATAAATAACAATATTAAATTACAAAACATAAGACACAAATAACAAATCAGAATTAGAAGAATACAATTACAAACTAGCTTATTAGTGTCAATAAATTATATAAAAATGTTACATAGAATAAAGTAAAATAGATTGAGATCACAATTGCTGTCTTTGACTTCAATCTACTAAGCCAAGGAGATTGTAGTATATTGCGGCAAGGCTCACTTAACGCTTTGCCGGTGTGCAACCACCTTTAACAGGAAATTAGTTCAGCCAAGTTAATTAGTTCTGAAATGTTTTCATTTGACTGGAGTTCGCGTATAGGCTTTCAGAATTTTTTTTATGATGTGGAATTCGTTTATTTAAATCCTTTTTTCTATCAGTGTGATAATTGCACTCTCCCATCCCAGTTAATGAATAAATCCTATCGTCAATCCAATATGGCGGACTCCCAAAAATGGCGGTTTAAGTTACTTATTACGCATTTCTGTTATCCCCGATAGGTTTGGCAGAGGTTTAGGTACCTAATAGAACACCCACATATCGCCAACTATTTTTAAGTCCCAAGTAATAGGGTGCGACCCTATAGCTATAAACTTGGGCACAGGTCTAGACTCCGTGGGTGCTATTGAGAAATTCCCTAATTATATTTATTTTATTTTTATATAAAAAAACTCACATACACAAACAGCCAGACCCTAATCTACTATCTGTAGGTCATACAAATATTTGTTCCGTGCGGGGATCGAACCCACGACACGAAGCGCAGCAGTCGATTGCTCAGCCACTGCGCCAACCATGCCGTCAAATTATCAAGTTCAGCAAATACTTACGTTTATAAAACACGGGCGCTTAGAGAGCTGAGTAATTCACGTCTTAGAATGTTCGAGAGGCTACTAACTTGCTTTACAATTTATACACTAAAGGAAATCCAGCTCTAAGGATGACTAAATGGTTCAACTTTATAGCTCAAGTTCCCTCAGCTTGTACGTACGTAATGGATTATGTATGAAAAGCTTAGACTGATACAAGTACGAAGAACGTTTAGAGAATAGGTTATGGACATCTTCTTCATATATATAAAATTCTCGTGTCAGAGATTAGTTGCCATACTTTTCCAAAATGGCTTGACCGATTTTTATGAAATTTTATATGTATGTTCTAGTAGGTAGGTATTATGGTAGGTCTGAGAATCAAACTATCGAGCGTCGAAATATCGGAAACTCATAGTAGGTAGGTAGGTAGTTAGTTGAAAATCAAGTGGCAGTGCAAGATTAGTCATAATTTTTACATCTGGGATCTCCTCCCCACTTTGGAGGTCATTTGCGACACGAGTACCTAATTTAATATTATTTAATTCAATTTTAATATACCTAACTTAATCTTTTGTATTTACAGATTATGTGGTAGATTTTAGTATGATAGTAGTTATTTTTGTTTAATTTAATTTTAATAAGTGATTTTAATTATTTATTTCAATGACTGAATTGTATCTTGAGAATATGGATCTTGAGATATCTGAAATAAATGGTAATATTTTATTGATTTATCTTCACCTGAAGATGATTTTTGCAGATGCGGGTTGTTCAAGAGAGATACCACGGCCCCGGAACATGAAGGCAATAGAAGGCACATGGGTGGGTTTTAGTCAGTACAAATCTGACACTTCCCCCGGAAGTTTGATGATTTACCATCCGCAAAAAAAAGATAACCTTTGTCTTATTGCAGAGTGACTACCACAATTCTTGCCCAAACCATCATAAAAATGTACGCAGTTAATATTGTTACTGAAACCGATATTTTCACAATCCAATAACATTCTTGACCAATCAGAGTTCAGATCAGAGAGTTCGGTTGTGTTGCGTTCAAACTGTGGGACCAGTGCATAGTGCACTGCACTGTGTGTTTACACGTAGTGATGTGATCGTTTGTAGCTCTTGTATATAGGACTGAGAAGTTCACTCATATATATCCACTAGTTGTTACCCGAGACCTTTGCCCGCGGTTTATTATTAATTCCCTGTTTGATTCCGATTTTGTTAACAATTTTATGGGCGTTCTTTTTTGCACCCCTATGGTTTTTATTTTTAAATTAAAGTAACCTAAGTTACTTTTTGTAACATTAACTGTTTGCCCGTAAGTCCCATCAAAATTAGTTCAGCTGTTTCATACACAAAAATACGAGTCATGGCAATATCAGCCTATAAAGGTCCCACTGCTGGGCCACAAGCCTCTTCTCCATCCTCCTCCTTCTCCAAATGAAAGTTTCTATTGGTGAGATGTATTTGCTAAAATCTACCGGAGGCCGCTGCTGCAGAGGCTGCGCAGAAATATAAACGAAGTATTTGCAGTATGAAATATGAATATCCGTGTGGAATTGTGGATAGCAAATTCTGACCTACCAAGGAAAATGTATTCCAAATTTGTTCAGACCACATTTTCAACTAAGCAAGATAACTTAAAAACAACATACACCAACCGATGGGATACGAATATTTGTGTTTGAATTTCGAACGTATTTTCGCTTGCCTGCTTGTGCCCACGCAGGATTCGGCATAATAGTGCTGCAAAGCTTTCATCACATCACTATCGAAGTATCGATAAACAGCGCGTGTCGTAGGTCTTGTTCGGCGATTGGAATCGAATCGGCACAGTACATTTGGCAAACATTGAATTAGCATATTGTATCCACGCCCCGGCGTGCGTTCCATTCGATTATATTATCCGACCCTCGATTATAACCTGTTCGCAGACAGATTGAATGTTCGATTACTGTTTGACAGACTCGCGTTTGTTTTATCGATTTCATGAAACTATCAAATCGGTTCGCGGTTTGTTGGTGTAGTGATGTGGATTTTAAAACGCAGTGTGTGTTGTTAGAATATGTTCGATGGTTGTTTGAAAGTAAACCATATTTTAGTTTATGAAATATAAATTGTTTTTGATAGTTTGCCTCTTTGTTCCATAGTAGTCTTACAGAGTTAATTCTAAACTAGTGCCAAGCTTGAATCCACAAACAATCTCTTTGTAGATAAAGGTTACAACAGCAGCTCCAAGTATTAGTTTTACTCGCATAAGATTGTAAACTAAATGTCGTAAAAGTACTTAGAAGCAATCTTTCTAAGCACGACTTAACTGAGATGGATTATTGAAATGCCTTCCAGGAATGATTACTTTATTGCGTTTTCTCTATTGTCTTGTTTATTACATTTTATTCTATGTCCTTAGAAACGATGGATCAGTTTGTTGTTCGTATGTCTGTCTGTCTGTCAATGCCCTTTATTTCGGGAACGCCTAGAGGTATCAAGTTGAAATTTAGACCACGTTTTTAACACTGTGGTCTCTTTGTGCTCTGAAAAAAAATCAACCCTCTAAATTTACGCAGTCAAAAGATATTGCTGTTTATGTTGCAGGTTTGTACGGAACCCTCGATGCGCGAGTCTGACTTGTTCTTGGCCGGTGTTTTTAAATAATTTGTGTGCGGCATAACATAATTTGTTTTCGGGGTCTGACGTACCTACAGAAATCAATCTATCGAAATATACAAATTACAAGTACAATAATAAGCTAATACATATTTAAAACATTTACTTTAATCACCAAATAAGTTTCAGGCGGGTGGAGTGTCAAATTTTTGTGTTCATATTCCTTCTTTTGCTTTTAATGTTCCGGGGCAGCTGTATCTGTTTCGAACAACCCCGGCAGGATATGAAAATGAATAGATCTACGCGTACCTTCTACATATTTTAAGTAGTACTGCAACCAAAACACATCCTTATTGAAAAATTCATTTTCAGTTTTACATATTTGCCAAAACTACGATCTTTTAGTTTTTTTGTTGTAATAACGTTAACAATCATTAAAACTCATATTCATAAACAGCCAGACCCAGAACAACTATCTGTAGGCCATACAAATATTTGTTCCGTGCCGGGATCGAACCCGCGACACGTAGTGAAGCAGTCGATAGCTCAGCCACTGCGCCAACCGTGTCGTCAATCTTTAAAGTTGTTTTCTGCAAATGACAGGTAATAACTACTTTTCCCTATCGATTGAACATACATTTCTGGGAAATTTCAGAGAACAAATTTCGTTCATCGGAATGCAAGTGGAATTGCAAAAAAAGGAGGGATGAAGCAAAGTTCACACTCTCAATCTACCGTCAGAATGAATTCGTGGAACGTTCCACGTTCTCGAAATACCTTTCAGTTCAGAAGCGTTTCATTTTATTTCGTGTTTCTTTCCAACACCGAAGCATATGTGATTAACATTTTATATTCTGTAGTGGTTTATTATAAAAGCCGATTATTATCATTTTGTGTAAACATGTAATGTTAAACAATTGCTTGCATAAATCATTACAATTACTTTCTTGGTCTGTCAAGACCCTTTTTTGCGGATGGGAAATCATCAAATAACTTCTCCCGCTCTGGGCGGAGCGGGGGGAGTGTCAGACTTGTACTGACTAAAACCCACCCATGTTCCTTCCATTGCCCTTTACGTTCCGGGGCCGCGGTATCTCTTTCGATCAACCCGTAACTCCGGCAGGCGGTGGCCCTGGCAGGCTCCTCTGGTTTGCTGACATCTCTATACCCTTTACCTCGTGAATGCGTGGAAGTATCGAGTTGAAATTAAAACTAACTAAATTACTTCTATTAAAAACTAACTTAAGTCTGTGGCCCCCTGAAACTGTGAAAAAATCAATCCTCTAAGTCTTTACAGTCAAAAAAATTTGTCGTTTACGTCGCAAATTTGTACGGAACCCCGGTACGCGAGTCTGACTCGTGCTTGGTTGGTTTTTTGATGGGGAGTTTGTTCTGCAACTAAATATCTATTGCTGATTACCAGTCTAGTTTAAATAAATAAATGACTTTAGATTTTGATTATTTTTGGCACTCGAGATCTGATAAAATCAAAGATTTGAAATATTGTTTGAAAATTTTGCAAAAAGAGATGGAAAACATTAAAAAAATATTTGAAAAAAAGCATTTTATTTTTACTACTAACACTAGAGTATAAGCCGTTTGTAATACTAACAAAACATGGATCTCCGTTATCCGAAATAAATGTTTTTTTTTTAAAGTCAATTGGGCCTAAAACTCATTCCCTCATTATGAAAATGTAGGTATAACATGCGTATTTAACATACGTCAAGCACTTGTAATTAACCTTCTTATTTAATAGTCAGATAACAATTCCTATCAAAAACTTCATCTAAAACTCTTGCATTCCCAGCTCAACCCTCCGAATGCGATGCACATAATGTTTGGTGAATTAACTCAAAAATGCCAGGCGCACAGTCCTCCCGTAAATTCCCTCACCACGACTTCATATGACTGCAAGTGGGACGAGTAAGCCCCTACAAATAACCGGTCATAATAACTTCAGACTGTACTTACGTAAGGGTGTATTTTACGGTAAGTCTTTATTTCTGAAAAGAATTACGGGAAATATTTACATGGGAAAGTTTTCTTTTGGAAACAAAGAAAGAAAATTTTATTTGAATCAGGTCGAGAATGTTGTCAGGTTGAGCGAACGACTGCTGCGCTGCGTGTCGCGGGTTCGATTCCCGCATGGAACAAATATTTGTATGACATGCAGATAGTTGTTTCGGGTCTGGCTGTTTGTGTATGTGAGTTTAAATGTTTGTAAACGCACTCACGATACAGGAGAAATTCCTAGTGTAGGGCATGGTTTAAAAAGAAAAAGAAAAATGTTAGTAATTCTGTTTGTTTGAGTATTTAATGAACAGTTCAGTATTTACAGAGAATGGAAGAGGATGTCAATGAGTTTGAGGACGTTAACTGCTCTTTAGTGGTAATTTGTAACTTGCTAGATTCTGAGGGAAAAGTCTGGGTCTGTCTGTCTGGGACATGTTGGCTCTTCAATTTATTTATATCCTTTTTTATGAGGAAGAACACTAAGACGCTTGGCAAGACAACCAGTCTTACCAAGGGGTGTCGTAAAACCCAGTACTAACTGGAATGTCTGATAGGCAGTCGCTCCATGTAAATTATTGGTATTCAGCTGAATCCGGTAAGACTGGAAGGCGGCCTTAACTTATTTGGGAAAAGGCCAGATGTGAATATTGTGTAGGTATGTAGTTAACATTGCCGTTGTTGTAGGTATATATCTCTTTTAAGTAACACTAAATTCTCTTTTTTATGAGGTATTATTCTATAGATTGTATTGTATTCCGATGACATATTCATTGTCCTGCATTAAATCTAACACAATTAACAACAGAATTTCCTACCCATTACCGTTTTTTTTGTGTTATCGTGTAGAAAATGTGTTTGACACGCGCCTCCCATAAATTCCTGTGCAGCGTGAGCGACGGTGGCGCCCCGCTGGTGTGCGGTAATTGCGCGAAGCACCGCCCCAGCTCCATCGACAAACCTCATTTGCAGGAGTGCTACTAAATATTACTACTTGCGGTTCTCGATTTTGGGAGGTTTAAAAAAGACAGGTTTAAGAAAGAAAGTTTTTCTTAAAGTAGTGTAAAAATGTGTTTAGCTCAAATGATTTATGCGGTTACCTTACTTATGAAAATGTAACGCAAATGGCTGTCTAAGCAGTCATTAAAATAATTATTGTTTTCTCACTGATAAATTTCAGTGGAAATTTTTTCAAATATCAGGCTTTTTATGCCATTGAAAGTAACAATTTCCCACAAACCAATAATCGAAAAAGAAATCCCCAAAATCGAGATTTCTTAGTTAGACCACGAGCCCTTCCCACTGCCGGTAACACACTCAGCCAATTTATATAGCGAGAGGGCAATTACCGTCGTTTTCCGACGTTTTCGGCGCCTAAACGTCATTTGCCGAAATTATTTGGTCGGAGGCCGAATCGCCTCGGGCAAGTGATAACCACTAGTGATAGGAAAGTAATCCGACGATTTGATTCGACGCAATTGGTAGGGGACATTTGGTCACATTTTTGCTTGTATTGTGCGTGAATTTTGGTTCGGGGTAACCATTTGGAGCACTGAGTTAGGGGTGTAATTCTAAATGTCAGTGAGTTAGTAAGTGATAACTAGAGATGGGATATTCGGATGCAAATTTACCTAAAGTTAAGATGTTGGCTAAATGAGGGCCGATTTCACCAATTTATCGAGATCGAGATCACTTGATCTAACACACCTTCTTGCGCTTTATTGGCTCCACCAGCACCATTGAGAGCTCGGTACCACCTTGAGGGTCTTCACAATCACATCGAAGTGCTTGATTGGCTTCACCAGAACCAATGATAGCATGGTGGGACGGGTTGAAATAAAACATCTGAAAACTGATTTCACCTTTCGAATTCCGAATTCCGTTCTCTAAAATGAAGTTTCCAAGGACAAACAGCGTAATAGTTGTCACAAAAACGAAAAACGTTTAGAATTTGCAACATACCAAAGTGACTTACTGCGTCTATAAAACGAAACATGTCAGCATTTCAAAACGCTGCAAGTTATCAAAATCACAGTAAAAATATGGACAGTACGGAAACTACGTACTAACGTTCGAAACGGCACACTCACACAAACACGCGAATACGAGACCTCTAAGCGGACATCGCGGTGCTGTCAGTCGTGAGTGCCGCGCAGGGTCTATTGTCTTGTATAGACGATATTTGACTCTTGCACACATGCATACCTTTGTATGTGTGGAAGTGCTATTGTATACCATATAAAACAATTATGATAAAAAATTATAACAAAATCTGGCAACACCTGACGGCAAATTGACAACTTGGGATAATGTCAAAAATTTTCCCGCCCGCCATCATAGAGGAAAGTAATATAATACGGAATACCCGCCATTACGGTTTTTTGTGTCGATCGAGTGCATACATGTTGTTTCTCTCGTATATTGTTCTGTGGTGCCGCGTCAAGACGAGTGGTTGCGTTTATCTCCATAAAATGCATAAATTAGACAAAATCGGTTTATAGTACCCTGTCCTTGTTTCCCAATAGTTTATTTAAAGAAGATATTCATTAGAATGAGAATTCATTATACTATAAAATTTAATAATAAAGCATTCCGAACATGTCGTAGCAGACGAAAATATTTTTAGTAAATAATTTATAAATAATATTAATATTTGTAACTGTGTAATATAAATATTACACAGTTACAAATATTTATATTTATAGATATTTATTTTTTAATATAGTGGTTTTTTAATTACACACGCGTTTTCCGGGTTAAAACCCAGTACTATGCGTTTCAATTCAGAAAAGAATGACCTTGGCCCTATTTTAGAATTCTCTCATGCCTCATGCACGCTTTTCTAACACTTACACGCTCTTAAATAAAAAATAACCATATGAAAATAACATGAACAATATAAATATTAGCGCCACATATGCCGCGCGTCGCTTGCGGCGTCCACCGCGCGCCCTTCCGACAGGGACCGAAGGAAACGTTTTCGTATATCCGCGGCTCACGCCAAAAATTGTAAAAGGTTACGCCATATTGACAAAGCTCACAAGTCGTTTTGTATTAATATTAAACTGTTCCGTGTTATAAACGATCTTCTTTTACTGGTATTAACTAAAGTCTTGAGATTATCTATTTAAATTTTATTTGGAAACTAGTTATTTTAACTCGATTGTTTGATCACTACTGCATCTTTTGTCGACGTTTTATAAGTGCCCATGTAGGCCTATGTAAAATAAAAATATTTTGTTTTTTTTTTTTTTTTTACTACAGAACACAGAATCAGGTGTTTTAATACATACAGTTCAGTTTCAAAAACATTTAGAGTGACAACCCTAAAGCTGCAGTGGAGCGTAGGTATTTATTTCTACAACTAGGCCTAGTTTTCTTACTGTCCATACTTATACTGTGTCAAAATTGTTTATATAGTTGTGTCAATTTCATATTTCGTTTCGCGATGTGCTGCAAGCTTTTCCTATTTTTTTACGTAAAAGGTATGTCGTTGACCGGTGGATATGTGACGCTGTGCGTAGCGTACCTTAGGAGGACTAAATTTTGAAGTGATTGAACCAAAAGCGGGTGCTGTACGTCTGAAGAAGATTTCGCATGAATGAACGTGCATAACTTCTTCCAAGCTCAAATCTTCTGGTCGGTTATGAGAACATCAGTGAGATCGTGTAACTCTGTTTACTTGTGAGGGCAGCCTTGAGGAAATTCGCCGTCGTACTGGTATGGCTAAAAGTGCAATGTCCAACCTAGGAAAATTTGGAAGACGCCACATTCGGCGTATTATTGGTCCGTGTACTGGTGTTCTCAATATTTCTTTTTTGGCTCTGTAATGTGGTGCAACAAAAGTCGTGAAAGCAGAAAAATGGATTTTTTTGAGATGTGGTGTTTGTGAAAACTGATACGTAATCCATGGACCGAGATATGACCGTAATAGGAACATCTCGTCCAAGAGAACAACATCACCGAACTGCTTTCCTCAATCGACAGGAGCGTATTTAGGTACTGATTTTTCAGACCTATTATGCGTGCGTGTCTGAAAAAACTTGTAATACTGGGCCGGATAGAAAGAAAACGCGCGCAAGGCAGAGCGCCGGCAATATCAAAAAGGCTGTTTCAGATAGTTTCTACCGAATGATTCGAACTGCAGGAGACCGCGAAGTTGGAGACGGGTCATATGTGGTTGCTCTATCCTCAGCAGTGAGAGAACGCGATCAAATCAAACTTGTTATATTTTAAATGCTATTTTTAAATAAAAAAGCTTAAAACAAAGAGCGTGTTTCTTTCAGAATATTATTTAGAGTTTTCCGCCATCTAGTAGTATATTGTTGAACTAACTTTCAATTACTCGTGATGTCAGAGTTAACGTTATAAGCTGTTTATTTATTTATTTTTGAAAAATGTTTGGTCTGTGTCTATTATTTCGATGTAAATAAAAACTTCTGTAATATTATAAAACTTTGTTTATTAAATATCTTATAAAATATGAATTTAAAAATACAAATAAATTTTAGCAAGCACTTTGAATTGTCGGAACAATGAAATAAAACAATAAAATAAAGCTACAGTACCAGTCTGTAAAGTACTATAGTTGCCATTCCAAAGCGTAGATCATTATGGACAAGAATGGAAAATAAACTCCATGGACACTCATAAATAAGAATATTGTTACAAAACATCATTAATGTTGAGATGCTAGATTATGTGAAAACGCTATAATCGTCCAACTCATAAAATGTTATAATGTTTTCTTTTATATCTTTAAATAGTCCTGTAGTAGGTACTCAACTTGCTAATCTGAAAAGACAAGAAAATAAAGTTTTAGGTCATGTATTGTTTGCTTAAATATATTTTTTTGATTTGTAATAGTCTGATTGATTTGTAATAGCAACGCTAAGTTTTCCCTTTTCTTCCCTCGTTCTCCCTCATATCCCACCTTTTTTTTAATTAAAATGAGCCTATGTCCGTCTCCTGGTTCCCAACTATCTCTGTACAAAAATTCCTCAAAATCGGTTTAGCCATTAAAGCGTGAAGAGGTAACAAACGAACAAACACACTTTCGCTTTTATAATATTAGTAAGGATTACATTTAAATCAATTTTGTAGAGACACCCTCTAATGTGCTATCACGACCCATTGATAGTTGTAGATAAAAGAGATCTGATTATGGTTAAGGGTACGCCCACTTGAAATTAAAAAAAAATATATGGTTCAAACTTACTGCGTAAAGTAGTTAGCGATTAGCTCACAACGTCTCTCGTAATTCGTATTATTTCTTTGGGATGTGTTATTACTTATGTTGTGAACATCACCCTGTGCTATCAAATCATCCCAAAAATCTGGATTGATAACTTGGCTATCATGAGGAGGCGTGGATTCACGACTTCGTATTGCAATGTTATGCAGAACGGCTGTGGCAATAATTATCGGAAATGAATTCTGCAATGATATTCCTAAACCTAGAGCCATGGCTGAAAAACGCCTTTTCCAGACTCCAATTTCTTGTTCTTATTTGAGATTCATTGAACAAATTTTCGGCAGCTGTATTACACCTATCTAATGGAGTCATCATATACTTGCTGCAGGCATAACCAGCATCTCCAACGAGAACTGCACTACCATATTTCCCTTGTTCAAACATAGCTCTTCTATAACAGTTGTTAAAAATATACGAAACGTGTGTACTCCCTGGCCATCGAGCTACCACATCAACGAACTCCAAATTGGTGTTACAGATTGCTTGCACATTCAGAGAAAAATATTGTTTTCTATTGCGGAAAAGCTCTGGATCCTCCCACCTAAAAATATGTTCGTTTTAAATTGTGTCCAAAATATTATATTAAAACTATCTCCGCAATATTTTGTGTAAACGCATTGGAGGCATTTATAAAAAATGCTGCTGGCTTATACGATTTAAAATCAGATAGTCTGATCTATAATAAAAACATTGCTGTACCTGGTGATTTTGTGAACTTTATATGAGTGCAATCTATAGCACCAACAACAAACGGAAATTTAGCTTTCTTATAAAATCCAATTTGGGTTTTGTGGATATCGTGTGGTAATTCTGGAAAGTAAATATGGCGTGGGCGGAGTGGCTATAGCAGTGCCGACTTTGTGTACGATTCTATGAGCAGTAGAGGTGCTAAATCCACACAAATCAGCAGCAGTCATCTGATAGCACCCAGTTGCATAGAAACGTAGCGCACAAAGCAGTTGATTAATTGGAGACACGCTGTGGTTTCTTAAACACAAATTATAATAAATTAGACATAAATAGCTGTTTTATGCACGAGGCGGCTAATAAAAAGGCAGCACAGCTAATACGAAAAAAAACGTCTATTGGTTCTTACATGTTGGTCGGAAACTCTATCTTGTCTTCAATAGATTCCAACACAGATAGAACTGTTGGCTTTGTGAATCTAAACCTTTTAAAAAAGTCTTTGTCGTCCAGGTTTTCAAAATGGTCCTCTCTCTCACGGAGCCATCTTGGACGACGCACAACAGATTTATGGTCGTCCCAACTTTCGTCAAAACACAGTGATAATAATCGTTTCATTATAAGTATTTTGGTATTAAAAATTTTATAATAAATTTATATAAGAATCAAAAACCAATCAAATAAATACAATATTGATGACACGTACAGCCAACGCTAGCGTCAGTCATATTTGTGCGGGTTTAGTGACATTTGACACAATTTTCCAAGAAGTTAAAAAGGTTTATAGGTATGCAAACCTTGTTCTTGATGAAAATCTCGTATAGGAAATGGAGGTCCCGATCAGACTGGTGTCATCTGGTGGGCCTGCCCGACAATGTTGTCTATATATCCTTAAGTCGCGGATAACATTGCCTATGCGATATAGATTATCGATGTTAGTTCTTCAGTTATCACGAGCTGTATTTTTTTGCCGTAGTGCTTATTTGTAGTGCCGCTACAAAAGTCTTAAGTAACCTGACTGATGGCTGTTTTGATAGTTGCTCTTTCGAAAACAACCAACGAAACGATCTAAAAATGGGAATGAAACATCAAGCCGCGGGCAAAAACTAGTATACCATATAAAAACGGAATTACGGGTGATTCACTCTATCGTCCCACAGGGGTTTTTAAGTCTGTCACAATTTCAATAATATTCGTCAACAAACTTCTTGGAACCGTCCAAGAAGTTTGTTACATATTTAATAGAAGAAGTTGTTATTAATCTGTGAACGCACATTTTATTGGACAAGGAAAACACAATCAGATAGTAATAAAATACACTTTTACAAAGAGAATCTTTAATAACAAATGATTTATGTATAATAATATCACACCGGTTGTTCCCAATGACTATGAGTTAGGTTAAAGTGAACTTATTTATAAGTACACCTACATTTCGGTAGTTTCCTTAAATGCCAATCAAATCCAGTCTGTAGTTTGATGCAAATTTTCCTGCTTTTCTGAAAATATATGTATTTATATTTAATTTGAAATACTAAAATGTTTTTGTTGTTATTAAATAACGGACCGTTACTGATTCTTTGTTATTAACTGTTCAGTTCCTTATCTGGGCAAAATACCAATGTCTAGAATGCAACCCTATCAGCTCTGACTCTTTACATAATTCTATATGCAGCGGAATCCATGCAAATCTGCAGACATCACTAATATCACCTAATTGCATAGAAACGAGGAGCACATTTCAACTAATAAAGGTTACCCTGTGGTTTCTAAAAAACAAACAGTAATAGCTTAGGCCCTCTGATTAAGCCAAGAGCTTTTGTGCGCACCAGGTCCACAGCTGAATAAAATTAATCATTATTTGGTACTTACATGTCTGTACGAAACTATTTTACCCAAATACAGGTACACCTCTTGTGTGAGATGAAATCGTGTAATAAATACCTGGACGTCAAGGATGACAAACTGAAATGTTCTTTTCTCTCGCGTGGTAATCTCGGACGACCAACATCCTCATCGCAACGTTCACGTGAACAGTTTTTCCACTTTACGTAGCCAAATACCAACAATATCAATATTTTTAATAATAAATATTTTACAAAAATGATGGCACTGTCAATACACTGACAGCTCATAGTTTTGTTTTCGACTTGATCGACACAAATCGGGGCGATCAATCCTAACTTTAGTTAATAAATCTGATCACGTGGTTTGTTCACAGCGAGGGAACGAGATAGCTGCAATTTTGTAGCCTGTCTTTATCTCGCAATTGTCATTGTCATAATTATTGTTGTAGAATATTATTATAAGTTTATTTTATTGAAAATGTGGATTTTATTGGCTGTGTAAAATAAAAAGTCTTCACATGAGCTTTGAAATGTTCGTCGCTCAAGATCGATAAACGAGAGAAAGGAATATTTTGTCAACCTTGATGCTCGGGAATTTATAACCTGATTTGGATTTCACAAAACCAACACTTCTGCCTGTACTGATAAATTAGTGCCAGCAGTAGAGGTCCTATGGCTGATATGATGATGATGTGATGAATATCCAATTTAACTGGCAAATACGTGTGTGAATTCACAAAATTGGTTCACCAAGCTGACCTCCTCAAAACAATATGTTATGTGTACTTATCTCATGTGTAGTTAAAGATTTTCTTAAATAAAGTGATTATTATTCCGAAATGAGAGCGTGTTTGTCCTTTTTCAAACGAAATGTGCATTCACAGATTTACAAACAGCTCCATCCTTTAACTTTAAAACAAACTTCTAGGCTTGTTCGTTGTACTACTAGGTGACTGAAAACTAAATAGGTATAATAAGTCTGAAAAATATACGCTATTTATTTAAATAAGCACTTTATTTTTAAATCCACATCCAAATTAATAATGCTTCTTAATAAAGTACAAGGCGCATCACATCGTTTGATTAGATCACGATGATTCATGTGAAATCTTGTTCAAATCCGCAATTTTTCGCTGTACTCGTTTTTATTCAACCACTTTAAAATACTGATTCACTAACTATATAGTGTCAAATTTTTGCTATTTGCGGATGCCGATTCCCTTTTTCATTTAACACCATTACTTTAGTTATTTATAGGAATAGAAAAAAGCAAGTAACACATTGACACAACTGTAAATACAGGTTTGACAATTAATTGCATTTTGATATTATGGTGATTTCGAGAATAATAGTCGCAGTAGGTTGCTTTCGGCTGTTGCAAAAATTCGTTTTTGTGAAAAAATTACGATCTTTGAGTTCTTTGCCATGGAAACGTACAAAAGTGTTTGATCTTTAGATCACGAAAACGACCTTGATCGAGATCATGTTACAAAATCGGTGAAATCCACCCTGAGACGTTTCGGATAATATTGGGATACTAAAAACGAAGTCTACTCAATAAGCTCTACCCGCAAGCATGAATTAAACCACCTGCCTTTTTTTGCGGATGGGAAGTCATCAAATAACTTCCTAGAAGGAATTGTCAGATTTGTACTGACTAAAACCCACCCATGTTCCTTTTATTGCCCTATATGGCCGCGGTATCACTTTCGAACAACCCACAACCCCGCCAGGCGGTGGCCCTGGCAAGCCCATTTGCTTTGCTGAAATCTCCTTGAAGAGCGCGTGGAACACTAACGCCGTCGACACGGCCTATCGTCACTGAACGGTGAGCTACCCAGTGCTCACCGTCCACAGGCCCGAAAAACCACCTGCCTGAAGGGATGTCGCACGCATGTCGGAAAAAAATATAAACAATAATCCGATTCTGGACATCCTTTATATGACTACGCAATGATCTTGGGTAGGCTGCTGGCAAAAATCTTTAACAATTCTTTTCTTTTTTTTTTATTTCTTAAATTTATACGTTGCCCCACATTAGGAATTTCTCCTTTATCGTGGGTGCGTTTATAAACATTTAAACTCACATACACAAACAGCCAGACCCGAAACAACTATCTGCAGGTTTTACAAATATTTGTTTCGTGCGGGAATCGAACCCGCGACACGCTGCGCAGCAGTCGATCGCTTAGCCACTGCGCCAACCATGCTGTCAAACTTATGCCGTCATACTTTAGTAGTATTGTATGTTACTTTCGTGTGTATAAATAGTAAAATAAATAAATACATATTTCATAAAATCCACAAAATATTAATGGTACCTAAAACAAGTATAGTTACTTAATTAATTAGTTACTATTACTTAAGCATTCATGAAAAATATGCTTAGTCATTTTTGAATTGGCTACAAACTCTGATTTCCAAGTAAACTGTCTATAATTTAATGCATAGTTTATTATTTTATTTATAATTTGATGGATCAATATTTCGCTAACGTTTTAAACACAGTGTTGGTAACAAGTTAATTAAGCTGTTACAACTTAAAGTTTACTTAACACTTTGCAGACGAAGTCTAAGTTAAGTTAAAGTAAAGATTTAGTTTAAAACCCAGACAAGTTTGTCGTAAAACCACATTTTTATGAAGCACGGTCTTACATTTTTTACATCTGAGATTTTTAGTAAATGAATATTTATGTTAGTTAAAAGAAGTAAACTAATTTTGTGAGCAGACAGCTTTTTCTCATTACACTTGTTTCAAGAAGCAGCGATAACTAAGAAAACTTTACCTTACAAATAAGAAAGAAAGTCCAGACACATTTCTTACTACTTATAGCTGTTCATGGATTTATAGGCGCGTGGCCTAAATCGGAACTAACACCACCATTATTTACTCAGTTGCCAATAATTCAGAATTTTTTATGGTAACTTTATAAGTAAAATGTTTTTTATTTTTTGTTTTTAAGAAATATTTAAAAATTTAATAATATGTATAGAAAACAATAAATGGACGAAAATAGTAATAAAAAAAACGACTAGATAAACTAATGTAATAATAAAATATTATAAAAAGGGCATCAAAAATCTTATGTACCCACGAGACGGGCAGCGTTGCCATATTTTATGGCATCACTGGGGCTAAGTGATGTCCAAGGTAAAAGCAAAAAAATCTGTCAATACGTTTCGGAGGAATATTGCAACTAAAACTGTAACACGAGAATTTTATTTATATGTCGCACAATATTGTATAATTTTCTTTAAATTATATGTATTTAACAATAACTTCCCCCGCTCTGGGCGTAGCGGGGGGGGGGGGAATATCAGACTTATACTGACTAAAACCCGTTCCTTCTTTGACCCTTTATGTTCCGGGGCCGCGGTATCTCTTTCAAACAACCCGCAACCCTGGATGATTGTACAATTACATCATAACTTTAATCGCACTATGTATTAAACTTTGAACATGGAATATTCCAGAATCACAATAATAACAGAGCTTGGCAAATCTCATCAAACCCACCACATACCCAATAATAAAGTAGCCTATCAATAATAAACCCACCAATTGAAGCTAACAGCCCATTTGATAAATTAACAACAGCATGTATACTGAAACAGGAGGTGCCTTCGATTTCTCTAATGGTTATCAACTATATAGCTATTTGTAATTCATAAAGGCGGCTGCACACCTGCGATCTACAAATTAGCTGATCAATTAGTCGCACCGCGTTCGTCGTATACCGCCGTGCAGATTCTATTTGCTTGAGGTAACGAGGACTTAGTTAATACTATTTGAGCATGTACTGATTATGTTATATGTATGTCGTGACATGTTTTGTGGTTTCAGTATTTAATTTAATAAACTAACTATATGCATACCTCGATGGTTTAATAGTTGCAACTGCTGGGCATAAGGTTCTGGGTTTGGTTCCCGGGTTGGCAAAAATGTTATTGGGTTTTTCAGGAATTCCTTAGTACCAGACTGGATTTGTCCCCGGTTGATGGCAATAATCTCGCCCCCTATTACATTTTTTCTACATATATTATTTCGTTTTAACAATTAATAACTATTTAATAAACTGAAATAACCAAACTAATAACAAACTATACAAAAATGACTTCCAAAAAAAAGACAGAAAATTATATTTATTTTGTTTTTGTTTTTTTGGAAAAACATTTTTGATTTTTTTTTTGGAAAAATGTTTGTTATTTCAGCCTTTTTAATTGTGGTATGAGTGTATCTCATCCAAATTCTTGACAAGTATTCATTTTCCATTGTTACTAAGAGATAATAGCAGATAATCCATATAGACATATAAAAAAAAAATATTATAGGCGATAACTCATAAAGTATAATGAACAAAAAAAAGAGTTATGATAGTCGGTCGACAGTTGGCGGAGTAATCAGTGAACATAAATAAAAAAAAACCGGCCAAGAGCGTGTCGGGCCACACTCAGTGTAGGGTTCCGTAGTTTCCCGTCCGTCACAATAAGTGTTCCCACTTATGAGTTTAAAGATGGAGGAGCGTGCAATATTGCACGTTCCGCGGTAGGCGCTCCAACAGTTTTTGTACAAAAAAGACAAAAAGTTGTACAAAATACAACTTTTTGTCTTTTTTGTACAAAAACTGTTGTGTCAATCAAGTTCAAAATGATTTTCCTAGAAAGTCCTTATAAAGTTCTACTTTTCAGATTTTTTTCATATTTTCTAAACTTATGGTTCAAAAGTTAGAGGGGGGGGGGGACACATTGTTTTTTACTTTTGGAGCGATTATTTCCGAAATTATTCACATTATCAAAAAATGATTTTAGTAAACCCCTATTCATTTTGAAATACCTTTCCAACAATATTTCACACGTTAGGGTTGAAATTAAAAAAAAAACACTACCCACTTTACATATAGGGTGGCTACCCTAATAAAACATTTTTTTTCAATTTTTATTTTACCACTTTGTCGGCGTGATTGATATACATATTGGTACCAAATTTCAGCTTTCTAGTGCTAACGGTCACAGAGATTAAGCGAGGACGGACGGACGGACGGACGGACAGACAGACATGGCGAAACTATAAGGGTTCCTAGTTGACTACGGAACCCTAAAAATACAGTCGAATGCAGAACCTCCTCCGTTTTTGAAGTCGGTTTAAAAAGGCTTGTGATTTTGTACTCAAAACCTTCTTAATATTTTATACACTGTTGAAGTATAAGTATTTATAGATCACTAGATAGTATAACGAAAAAAATTATGTGAGGACGCAAAAAGAAAGAAAGTCTAACAGTTGAATCTTATTCATCTATGAATTCACACTAGGAATTTCTCCTGTATCGCACTCACCTTTACAAAAAATAAAAATCACATACACAAACAGCCAGACCGAGAACAAATATCTGTAGGTCATGCAAATATTTGTTCCGTGCGGGGATCAAACCCGTGACACGCGGCGCAGCAGTCGATCACTCAGCCATTGCGCCAACCGTGTTGTCTTATTGATTTGGGGTCTGCGCAACATTTCTTCTTCATACATAACTTCTTCATAGATCATCACCGTATGCTCATGCATGCTCGCTGAGCATTACAGTCTTGAAGTCATTCACATTCATACACAACACATCACATTTTCCTCTTTGATGCAGTGCTTTTATTCTGAGGCCCTAGCATAAATTCGAATGGGAAATCATCAAATAACTTCCCCCGCTCTGGGCGGAGCGGATGGGGGGGGGGGGGTGTCAGACTTGTACTGACTAAAACCCACCCATGTACCTTCTATTGCCCTTTACGTTCCGGGTATCTCTTTCGAGCAACCCGCAACCCCGACAAGTGGAGGCCCTGGCAGGCCCCTTTGATTCTGAGGCCCTAGCATAAATACTGGATTTTTTATGCGGATGGGAAATTTTCAAATAACTTGTGTCAGTGTCAGACTTTTACTGACTAAAACCCACCCATGTTCCTTCTTTTGCCTTTTATGCTCCGGGGCCGCGGTATCTCTTTCGGACAAATTCGGGCTGGCTTGGAGATTTAAACGTCATAAAATGAACGAGAAAATACTATGAAGAGAAATTCAATTATTTCAGTGAAGCAAAAGTAGAGTAGTTTTAATTAAAATACGTGAGAGTTCCTCGTAATAAAACAACATAGTTGCTTTAGTTAAAACTATTTTGATTTGAGCTTGATCTTTAGTTTCAGTCCAGTGTCTGTTTCACAACAATGTATTATGTAATTAAGGTTTGCCTTTCCTTGATTTAGATACGTATTTTTAGGATTCCGTACCTCAAAAGGAAAATACGGAACCCTTTGGACAACAAAGGGTTCCGTCCTGTCTGTCAAGACCCTTTATCTCGACAACGCGTAGAAGTATCGACTTGAAATTAAAACAATATATTCAACTCTATAGTCCCTTTGCGCTGTGAAAAAATCAACCTTCTAAGTCTACGCAGTCAAAAGATATGGCGTAAGTTTGTACGGAACCCTCGTTGCGCGAGTCTGAGTCGCTCTTGGCCGTTTTTTTTTGTTATTTATCTGTTACCGTGACTTCGTGCGTGTGTAAATGTTACTTACTTGCTAACTCACATTTTTTTCTGACATAAAAGGAACCTGTTTTACTTTTTCATCATCAGAGGAACACAATGTTTACACATTTAAAATTAAATAAAAAAAATGACGGTTGACGGTGGACGTTACGTTTCCAAAGTAAAAAAAATTAACTGTTTAATAAAAAATTACATATCCAAATTGATGTAGGTAAATATTGTTTTGTTAAAGAAATCCAATTTCGAAATAAATTAAGTTCAAAATCACTTGATGTAATAATATATTATCACAAGTTAATCTTTAGTGGAGCTTGTTTATATTTACAAGGTCTTAATTAGCAGTTGTTACGAAGCACAAAGTCACTCTATCGTACGTTTGCCCTTTAGAATCACCTCAAAAACAAAACATTGTAAACTTTGAATACTTGTTAACATTAGAATTAATTAAATTTTATTTCAGAATAAACAAAAATACTAATGCAATAAGTTCTACGAAGTGTTCTGTAAACAAAAAAGATTTTCCAAGTGTTTACTGTAGAAATGAGACGGATAAATTGAGTTAGAGTCTCAAAAAAAAATATCTGAAAAGTATGAAAACTCTATGAAAGTATTGTTTTAAAATGTATAAATCTAAACACACATTTATTATTTTATTGTATTAGCATGTATGTTTATTCTATTTTGATAAAATTATGTTTGATTAAAATAATGTTCAATTTATTGTTTTTACACACTGTGTCTACGTCTCTCAACAATCTGTCATATCGCAGGTCTGCTGGAAGAGATTTCTATTTTTTTTTCTAATTTCTTTGTGCTTTTTTGTCTGTATGGAATGTATTTTTCCATAATATGTGTTATGTGTATACATAAATGAATAACTATTGTCCTAATAAATTAGCTCTTTGAATTTACAAATTGGTCCTAAAGGACCAATTACCTGACTTGGGAACCGAATCCAAGTCCTCATGTTCAGAAGACACTGTTCACGACAACTAGACCAGACAGTAATATTATCTATTCTACAGTAATAACTGTCAACTGACTACTCAACCGCAAAAAGTTTACAACAAAACTCAACTAGATAAGCGTACCGTCAGTCCACGCTTACATAAAACCGTACTTAAAGACCAGACGCTTACGCTTACTCCTCGCACAGGTCAATGAGCGGTATCTTAAGAATAAGTAAAAGTAATAGTTTTTTTTTGCATCTGACAGCTTCACCCATCTGGCGTCAAATATACAAATAAAAATAAACTGCAAAAAATCGACTTAAAAAATCACAAAAAAATCGGTGACTTTTGTTTCATTCATATTTTTTTTTCCAGCGACTTCTTCTCTTAGAACCCGATAAATACCTTATTAGAATAATGCAGATTAATAGATATAAAATGAAATTCAGAAAAGAAAATGTGCTTATCACATTTTATACTAAAAAGAATATTACGTTTAGATGACTGCCTCTTTGATCTAATAGTCGTTCGAGTTACTGATGAGTTTTCTAGATTCCAGGGTCGACTGAAGTATTACTGGATTTTTTCACCAACATGGCTATTCACAACCACTGATCGCAATCGTGCCGTGAGTTTAATCGAAAAAGTCCTCCAAACGCTATTCACATATCCGCTATCGGCTAATTTTGACATGTTTGCACAACTGTTTTACGGTATGAAGTCGTCAAAAAAAACCTTGTAAAAATAATCCTTACTAATATTGTAAAAGCGAAAATGAGTTTGTTTGTTTTCCGATTTTAATGAATTTTGACATAGGATTTTTTTTTGTAAATGAGAAATTATGGTGAAAGAGGGAAGAAAAGGGAAAACTTAGTTTTTGCTATTACAATAAATAAGGCGCAAGGGCAAAAACTACAGGTTGCAGATTACCTGCAAATTACTCCGAATTTAACGCGAGCGAAGCCGCGCGCTAGTATATTTATCATTTTAAAGTTTCTACCACAAATTTCTATTTGCAACCATTTTGTAAAGTACTCTGTTAAACTTAACTTGCAATGTTTAAAAAAAAAGTCCTCTCAGATCTGTGAATAGCGTTTTACCGGTTTGATTTGATTGGATTACGACAACATAGACTAGTGTCGATTGTCGATTACGGTTACGATTGGATTGCTTGTGAATAACTATGCAGGAGTTTCTCAGAAGCAGTCTGGACGTTGGATTTGTGCCTGGCTCATGGATTACGATCGCTTCCTAATAAATGGAGCTCGTGGTGTGTTGATGATAGAGGTGACTTATTACGCAAAAGTCACCTCTATCATTTTTTGGAACGAAGTTCCTTATCGCGTGTTCCGAAACCCCTTTCGCAACACGGAAAAAATTAAGGCCAAAAGTTGTAACGACACTTTTTGCTATGTTGTAAGGCGTGCGGCGTGCGCGTGTTTATCTTTCTGTCTCTCTCTCTCTCTCTCATGGAAAGCAAGCTAGTTATTTTCGTTTCGTCTTTCTATTTCGCATTGAACAGTGTGGTGTCACGACGATTATTTTTGTTTATGTATAATAGCTTGGTTCCATCCGGGTGTCCCTTGACACATCTTATTTTTTTTTTGGAAAATACAGCTGTGGTGTGGGTTTTTCCATTTTTCACGAAACCTAAATTTGTTGAGTTATGCTTCTCCGCTTACGGGGGCAGCTGGCATCTGTCCGCTACCTTCAACAGTACTGTCTGCCACTGTGCTCTGGTGACAGTAATTAGTTTAAAACGTTTTCTCCGCCGCCTTAATTCTGTTACTTTGTTTCAAGAAGTGCATCCAGAGAGCATCTGTCTTGCAAACAGATGAAGCGAACTAGAAGTGCTAAGACCAAAAAGTTAAGAGTGCATATCACTTAGCGAACAAGCCGTACGAATTCGGAAGTAAGTTTTGAGTGTCGAGTGAAGTGTGAGTTTATTTATACTTGAAAGTGAAGCGTAATTTTGATGCCTTTGTTGGCGTCGTTGTTTGAGTTTTTGGCTGTTTTCAAGCGAGTTGTTATATTTACTGAGTGTCACAAGATAAAGTTTGTTTTTAAGTTGTTTCTTTTTGTCCGCATTTTTAAGATGGTTCAAAGAAAAGCTGCTGTTCAACGTAGCTTTTCTTTCTTGTTTCTATAAAAAATGTTTTTCATATACTGACCGACGACCCGCCTCTTCTTCATACAATCTTTACGACTTTCTCTAACATCTAGATTTTGTTATGTGTGAGTTAAATTGATACGATTGTTGTATACAGGGTCTAAACTAACCGAAGTTAAGGTTCGTGAAGGCATGCATTCTGTGCATAAAACTTTATGTATAAATTATTGCTTGGACTTTTTGTTTTGGGTAGTTTCTCACATTTTGCGGTAAAACTCAATGAAACGCACGCAAAATATTGTATAGACGAGGGTGAGGATGATGAGGAGGAGATAGGTAAGGGTTAAATTAGGTTTAAATAAAATTGAACTTTGCTAACCCTAATTTTATTCGTGGAACCTTTTAGTTATGTATACCGTAACTAAAAGGTTCCACGAAATGGACTAGAACAAAAAAACATCGCAATGACGGCTCGTACAACTTTCGGTTTCGTTAAGGTTGCTTTTACACACTTTATATAAACCTTCAAAAAGGTAATAACCGGCTCAAAACCCATTGCGTAGTTTAAAAGACAACGTTTTGTAACATGTATGTATTTATAACAGATATTTTATCAAACCCAAATCCAAAAGCTATTGACCAAAAGAGATTAACCAAATTCTGTAAGAGCAGAACACTCGCCGGAAGATTTATTAAGTAATTAATTCATCAAAAGAGGATTCTCGTTTTAGTTGACCTTTGCAGTTGGGTTATAGATTTTTACCGTTGTTTTTGTTTATTGATATCTCAGCCTCCAAGAAGTTTTATTATAACCCATTACTCAAATCTAGATTCGCGCTTGACCATTCATTTTGCCAAAGGGCCGAGGGCCAATAACAGTTTATCATGGCGTTCGCAGCGCCCTCTTGCGGTCACTAGCGTAGTTGTATCTTAGCAAGGAGGTGGCGTATATCAACCCTGCGCCGTATTCCGTGAATCATTGTTGATGACTACACATTTATTGTTAGTGGTTTAGGGTTGAACCGTATATTGTTTTAACGGTTGACGTTTGAAATTTTGATGTTAAGATTTGCTGGTTTGGGTATGTTTAGACCATAGTAGTTGCCTAGTGCATGAAACTTAATGGGCTTGAAGTTAAGGATTTAACTTGAATTTAACTTGGCATTAAAGTAAGGAATGTGCATATTAGACGAAGTTTGAAAGTTGCGCCTAATACAGTGAAAAATAAAGGGAGTCGTTTGTCTTGGTATGGACATTGTAATGAGGTGAGACGAAGCGTACGTGACTAAAAGAGTGATGGACCTGAATGTTGGTGGGAGAGGAAGGCCAAAGAAAAGATGGAGGGATTGTGTAAGGGATGATTAATATTAGAGAAAGGATTGAATAATTCCTTGATGTCTGACAGGGGAGAATGGAAGAAGAAAACGTGTTTCGCTGAACCCAAATAGAATCGGAATTTTTCTTTCTTTATAATGGATATCTTTTTTCCACAAAATGCGTCTTCACGTTTGTAGACTCACTAAATTATCACTTTACACTTTCTTTTTTTTAACCTACATTTCAAGTTCAGCCTACTGTCGTGTTGTGAGCCTTGTAATTTTCTAGATGCTTGTTAACTTTTTACCTTATTTATATTTTGTAAAGTAAACAAATGGCTTATTGTCGGGCCTACACTGTACTTTTTTTTTGAAAATCAATGAATTTGATTACTAGAATGTTTGTGATATAAGTACATAGAATATCGCTAGTCCGTGACCGGACACATTGTATAATCTAAGTACTCGCAGTTCAAAGATATGGCCGTTTATGTCGCAAGTTTGTACGGAACTCTCAGTGCACGAGTTCGAGTAGCTCTTGACCGGTTTTTTAAATTTAGATACCCACTTGATTTAAGTTCCACTGTGGGACTTAAGACATCGACGAGTTAATGAGTTACGGAATGACGTCACATTAAAAAATGTATATTTATTTAACTTTAACCAAACTCATGTAGGTTAATTGGTACCGTTCCAATTATTTCATTACTTTTAAAAGCTAGCAATTATGAATATCTGATTAGAACACAAAATCAACGCTGATAAGCGTATTGTAGTTAGACACACGAAACCTTTGTGTACTTTTTGTTGTTAACTAAAAGCTTAAAGTTGTAATTACTAAGGGTTTATTGTTGGGAAAATATAGTCATTTGCGTTCACTTAGATAACTTTAAAGGGAGAACTTGATTTTAATGATTATAGTTTTAATGGTTTTCATTAGGGATATTGTTCTTTTTTCCCCACAAATACTCTATCCTACTATTCTACTATATTATATTATATACTTCCTATTTATATCCCACTTATAATACCTATTATAAATGCGAATGTTTGTGAGGATGTATGGATGTTTCTTACTCTTTCACGTCAAAACGGCTGAACGGATCTTGATGAAATTGGCACAGAGGTAGAGGTCTAGAATAACATATTTTCCGTAAATAAACTATTTCATACAACTGTGAAAGATAACAGTTGTAATTTGCAGACCGTTTAAATCAGTAGTCCAGTTATTGTCCCTGACATTAAAAATCCGCATAAAAATTATGGTTAGCTGAACTTAAGTTTCGTATCAATGAAACTTTCCCCACACGAATGGGTCGCCATATTAACCTATAAACAAAGGTCTCCGTTAAATCAAGCTGCCTTACTTCATTTGTGAGATACAGTATGATATATTTGTCTATCCGTAGCCCTAGCTCAGTTGAGAGTTCGTCTCAATGTCGGGCGGAACCTACAGCACTTCAGTTCATGTAACCTTTGAGCTACGAGCTACGGCGTAGCGCTTGGCTACGTGCTACGCCGTAGAGGCGTAGACAAGATGCCACTCGATACCTTGTGGAAGTCTAGCTGGGAATGTAATTACTCTAACAGTGTAACGTAGTGTAGATTTGATTGTTAGATATCTAACTCGGTATAGGCAACAGTGGTCAAAAGATCCATATATATTCGGATTGGGTTTAGGTTTTGAATGGATTCGTCGATAGATTATTCCAACCAGATCTTAAGGTTTATATTCGTAATAACATACGAAATCATGAGTTCTTAAGGCTATTTTCTTACTACCTTTTTTACATAAAAAATAAAAGAGTTTCACTATCGAGTACCAGATAAAAAGGGTACATGATCGCGAAACAATAGTAAGGCAGGACTATACGCTGAGTCATCAGATTAAATATGTGCGGGCACTGTGTAAAAAATAAATTCAACGCGTGAAGTGAACTGCTGCCTTTATGGCTGAGAATCATGCGACGCCATTTAATGTTGAGTTTTCAACAAGCTATATTTAACATACATGGCAAATAAATTACATATTTGAGTTGAAAACTAACTCTGGTACTAACAGGCAATGGGCGGTTCTAGATTTTTTTTAGCCCCTGTGTTTTTTGTAGCCATGATACGAGGAGTTTGAGGCTAATAAATAACAGCTGCCAAGGGTGATCTTTAAGTTAAGCCATGCTTGTCTAGGTTGGTCCGTGGATGGGTGACCATCCAATACGTACCGAGTTACCTCAGTGCCTCGGAGAGTACATTAAGAAATACTAAATCCTTGTTTAAGTTTCTTGAGTTAATTTTACTTCAGACCCGAAACCTGTAGGTCATACAAACATTTGTTTCGTACGGGGATTGAGGCCGCGAAACAGCGTAGCAGTCAGACATATGGCCACTGCGCCAACTGTGCGCGAAAGTCACTCGTGCTAAGGTCTCAGTAGTTACGGGTTGTTCGAAAGTGATACCGCCGCCCTGGATCACAAAGGGCAAAAGAAGGAACATGGATGGTTTTTAGTCAATAAAAGTCTAACCCTACGCTACGTATTATTTAACGATTACCCGTCTGAAAAAGGGCCTCAGTAGTCATCGACAATAACCTTTCCTTTGAAGTCGGGAAACAAAATTATCACCGTAATATTACATAACACGCCTACATGCACAGGTCACATACCATTTTAATTGAACACCAACACCAGGCGTTTGGGCGCTTTTAATTTTTTTCGTCATGCAAAATATTCTGAGCGCGTCCAAAACGACGTGGACCTACGATACTTTTACCTACATGCCTATGTCCGTACGTTCGTAGGACCGTACGCCCGGATTTTTGTGCGTTATGACATTTTCACCTAAATTACATTCTTGGCATTTGTTTTGTACGTTGTAAATTAAAATGGTTTTTTTTTGTAATATGGCCAGTGACAATATTATGTCTATAATTTTTTGTGATTTTTTTGCATTCTTCCGTCTTTTAGCAGTCTCAGGGTTAGCAAATGCTTTTTCTCATTCAGAGAAAGCACGCGCAATGATCACCATGGTGATTATAAACTTATCACTGCACAGTATAAAACAAAGTCGCTTATCGCTGTGTGTCCCTATGTATGCTGGATCTTTTAAACTATGCAACGGATTTTAATGCGGTTTTTTTTAATAGATAGGGTGATTTAAGAAAAAAAATTATATGTATAATCTTTGTATATTAGTATCTTCATTGCACCCGTGCGTAGCCCGGGCAGGTCGCTAGTAATAATTATAAGTCTAGGTTCACGTTCGCTCACGATCTTGACCTTCACAGATGTTTATATCTATAATTATATAAATCTACTAGCTGTGCCCAGCAGTTTCACCCGCTGCTCACTTAGGGGTATGAAAAATAGATGTTGGCCGATTCTCAGACCTACTGAATATGCATATAAAATTTCATAAGAATCGGTCGAGCCGTTTCGGAGGAGTATGGGAACGAAAACTGTGACACGAGAATTTTATATATTAGATAGGAACAAATTTTATATACCTACATATTATTGTTTATTAATAGATAAAAACTATATTTGATACAAATTTTATAATTTAAATATAAATAATATGGTCCTTACATATGAAATTGGCGTTTTGTATGGAAGGAACAAAAAGTCGAATATTTTTTAATATAATATATTTAATTAATCAAAGTATGAACCATTGTTTTCAATGCACTTTTGCCATCTTATAGGTAGTTCATTGATCCCTTTACTAAAAAAACCAGTCGGACGGGAATCAATAAAATCTTTGAAGGCGATTTGGACTGCCCCATCGGAGTTGAATTTTTTCCCTTGCAAAAAGTTATCCAAATTGCGAAAAAAATGGTAATCTGTTGGAGCAAGGTCCGGGGAGTACGGAGGATGTCTAAGACATTCCAATTCAAGCTCTTCTAATTTGGTAGCCGTCTGTTGCGCAGTGTGTGGTCTGGCGTTGTCGTGAAGCAGCAGTGGCGTGGAGCGATTGACCAGCCTTGGTTGTTTAGCCGCTGGCTTTTCCATCATGGTTTGTAATTGCTGACAATAGACATCAGCTGTAATAGTCTGGCCAGATTTGAGAAAACTGTAATGAACAATACCGGCACTAGTCCACCAAACGCTTACAAGTAACTTTTTTGGGGTTAATTTTCGCTTGGGGCAGGATTTGGCTGGCTGGCCAGGATCCAACCATTGCGCTGAGCGCTTCCGATTATCGTAAAGAATCCATTTTTCATCACAGGTAATGATTCGGTTTAAAATACCTTCATTGTTGTGCCGGTTCAGTAATGTAACGCAGCAGTCGACGCGCGTTTGCCGGTTTGCTTCAGTCAATTCGTGAGGTACCCACCTTTCAAGCTTTTTAATCTTCCCAATTTGCTTCAAGTGAATTAAAACAGTTTTATCACTAACATCGAAGCCTGCAGCTAACTCGGACGTGGTTTGCGATGGGTCCGCTTCCACAATAGCCTTCAATTCTCCATTATCAACTTGGGTCTCAGGCCGTCCACGGGGCTTGTTCTGCAGGTCGAAATTTCCAGAACGAAAACGTTGGAACCAAAAACGAACTGTGTTTTCTTTTGCAACATGACCGCCATACACATCATTCACCCTTCGAGTCGTTTCCGCAGCACTAGTGCCACGGCGGAACTCGTACTCGTAAATAATGCGATATTTTAAATTTTCCATTTTGTAAAATGAGTGACGCAAACAGAAAAAACAGAAGAAAAAAAACAAATGAATGACGGTCATCGAAGCACAAATACATGAGTAAATAGCTGTACAAATTTGAATTTGGAATTCCTTACCAAAGAGGAGAAATTCGTGATTAAAGTGGCCAGTACGAAAAACGCCAATTTCATATGTAAGGACCTAATATGTAGATATAGAAACTTGAAAAGTACGTGTAAATTAAAAGTTTCTTTTTCTTTCTTTGATTCTGTGACATTTTATTTTAACATAATTTTGTCTCGTCATTTCGTCAACCATTACCCAACAACAAGAGACTTACATCCAAAAAGCGTCGACTATATTCTTTATTTCTCGTGTGTATGCAGTAAAACAATTTGTAAAGCGAACGAGAGCCCGGGGACTAATACAGAGTGAAAAGTTTCCACTAATAAAGATTACACCGTATGACTCGCTCGCTAGAGATGTAATTTTACTTGATTTATGAATGTTGTGCAGTTTATTTTGTATGTTTGTTGATAGTACAGTAAGTAGTTCGCAGTAAATAGCAGTCAAGTATTCGATGTTCGTTTGTTTTTAATTAAGTTGTACAAAATAAAAATAACACGGGATGTTGTTTCTTTTCCATTTATTTCTATACCACTTGGTCCTCTAGCCCTGGATTGAAAAACCTAAAAGTCAAGAGGAGAAATCTTTTGTCCAGCTGTGGGATTACACGGGCTGTGTCAGTCAAAACTAATATGAGTGTTAGTATTAGCCTTTTGACTGTTACAAGAAGACTGAAGTTAATATTGACTGCTGCGGTGGTCTCGCGATCGCAAGCGCGAGTGCTGAGTACGGGGTCCTGGGTTCGATTCCCGGGCTGGGCAATAAGTGTTATTGGGTTTTTCCTTCAGGAATTCCACAGTAGAAGTCCGGAGTTTGGAAGTTGGCGGTAAAATACGCCTATGTACGTTAAGCTGTTGGTCCTGCGCCTGATTTCTCTCCGGTCGTGTCGAATTGCCGTCGCATCAGACTATGAGAAAGAAGGAACTGAGAGTGCACCTGTGCTTGCGCACACTCTTGTGCACTATGATGTCTCCCGCTCAGATGGCTAATCTCCGCTGGCGGCCGTGGCCGTATACGGCCAAGAATTTTTTATGAGAACTAGGTCGGGTCTATGTCCAAAAAACTATATGCTTTAAAATCATTCATCATTACGGCCAAAAGTGGTTCACTGGCATAGACCTCCTTATAGGATCCATATCGACCGATTCCCCAGATATGCAGCGGACTTACCACTATGCATCCCCTGTAGGACTGTGTCCGTTTATATCACAAATGGAAACTCTAAACATAGCCTGTTTCTCTCCCTCTTTCTCTTTTGAAAGGCTAATTAAGTAGCTGCCAATTGAAACTACATCCATTATCCTCTTCCATACACATCATGTTTCTGTCACTCCCAAGTTAATAAACACAGTGATGACATCACACAGTAGGAAGAACAAAAGCATAGTGCAGTTTTGGACATAAATGTCGCGTGCGTTGCTGGTACGCCACAGTATAAATATGACCAGTAACTCAGTTGGGTACTGTAGTGGAGGAGATAAGTTAACTAGAATGAAATCGCATAAAATACTTTCAAGATTATATTTTAAATCATATTTTTAGCAGTACATCTCACACAAGAATGAAAAAATAAGGCTAAGCCCTTCTATTCTTTTTTATTTCTTTATTTAATACTTTGAGTATACGAATGTCTTTGCAAACCAGCATAGTACTGTCACAGGTTTGATCATTGTTATTACACCCCTTGGTCGATCTGACCGAGTTACTCACGAGTAACCTGTAGCAAACTTAAAATTCAAGTATGCATTGATTTTCGAAATCTGTATGTACCCGGGCGATTGGGCTGTGCTTCGTTCAAATCAGAGTAAACGGTTAATGGGGGCAACAAATCGATTTAACTTCGGCTCTTAATTGAAAAAACAATGTGTAGTGACACCTACCTACATACCCAGAAAACACCAGTACCAATACCATGAAACCACATTACCATACTGTACGAACTCTGCGTCCGAACTCCGCGTCTTCGGCTCTTCACTTCTGCTGCATTGAAGATATCAAGCACGGCGACGGCCCAAACAATCAAACCGCTCTTTTCGGAGCGAACTGTCGCGCGCGGTGTTGTAGAATCCTAGCGATGTACACGCCGCGCTGACGCTATCTTATTTCTTATTAGACGTCATAACGTGCGCCTTTTTCAAGGCGGATTGATTCACTGTTTCTTAAAGGAAATGTCAAAAACGTACGGTAAAATGATGGTTATTCCGGTGGTACGGTATGGTATGAGGTATCCATGACTTCCACAACTCAATTGGCACTAAGTAATACGATACCGGTAAGACTGGTTGTCCAGATTGAGTTGCAATACTGTATGTTAATACTAATGTGCCTACTGTGGCACCGTTTCGGAATTTGCAGTCGCGTGCATATTGTGACTACTTTGACGTCATGCATATTTCATTGGCGTCGACGATATAATGGAATGTTTTTAATGTTTTTGCTACAGATTAAAAATGTGAAGGGTGTCAACTGCCTGCTGTGGGAATTGTGTTAATAATAAATATATTGCCGTTGTTTTGGTTTGGTCCTTGTTTACGTAATGATCTTAAAATCCTTTTTTTACGGATGGGAAATCGTCAAATAACTTCCCCCGCTCTGGGCGGAGCGGACGGGAGTGTCAGACTTTTTTTTGTCAAATTTTTCCCTTTATGTTCCAGGGCCGCGGTCTCTCTCTTTTGAACAGCTCCCAACCCTGGCAGGCGGTGGCCCTGGAAGGCCCCTTTGCTTTGCTAACATCTATTTGAGGCGCGCTTGGAACAGTAACGCGCACGTTGACACGGTCTCGTCACTGGACAGACGGACGGTGAGCTACCCATTGCTCCCCGTTCACAGGCTCGCATCTACGGTGGTTCTTGCAAGCGCATGACAGCACTAGCGCAGGACAATTTATATGTAGCAACTGCGCTAATAGCCCCTATATGATCTTCAACTTCTTAGCATGTTGATGACAAATTCGAATTTAATACACTACTGGAAAAAAAAAGGGATAAAAAAAAAATTTTTTTTTGGTAAATTTTCAACAGGCCGTAACTTCGACAGAAATGGTCGTACGGGAAATAAAAAAAAGGGAAATTAGCTCCAAGTAAATTCCAAAAAGGAATTTTTTCCAGGGCCAAAATTCAGCTATGCGAATTCCGTTCGCTGACGCAGGCATAAGATCGTCTTATGCGCAGGTGTCAGGACATGCAGCTCAAGGCCATTTTCTGTGGAGATATGCTGCATACACACTTGAGTTATGAGCCGTTTATGAACATCCTATATGTAATAAATGTTCTGAACTCAGTACAGAATCAAGTTATTTTCACTTGATTTCATTTTATGCATGTGGTGTTAGTCTATAAGTAATTGTTGCACTTATAAATGTATCTCGTGTAATTTTAAATGAAATGTAACGTGTTAACAATTGTTGGTTAGCCTAAACATATAAATTAAAAAAAAAAAACTGAAAAACGTTCTTCATATTGGCAGTCTACAGGCTGCCATTATGAAGCTAGCTTAGCTAAGCTTTATCACATCGACCGCTACTGTGATTTTCGCATTCTGTCAATGGAATAAATGGTATGTTTTTCTATATTGGTATAATTATGTTTAATTAAGCTAGTGCTTAATTCATTATTTTTACACACAACAATTATAATATACAATCTGTCTTATCGCAGGTCTGCTGGAAGAGATTTCTAAAAGAAATAAACAGTACCTACCTTTTTACTTTTTTGTCTGCATGTATTTTTTATGTAATATGTAAAGGGAAGTGGCCATTATCAGACGTCTCCGGGTTCAGCCTGACTACCGAGCTATTGTGGGTAGGCGGGCAAGGAGAAATCAAACCGCGTGATGCGAACGGCCTCTTCCTCGTCCGATCGTCGCGTGCAAAAAAAGCCGGAGTTGCATCAGAGCGAAGAAACGAAAAACCCCTTTTTTTCAAATGTCAACCATCATTCTTGACATTTCTTGACACACTTAAAACATCAAAGCGCCGTCATGTGTTTTGTGTGTACATAAATAATGATTCAGACCTTGTTTGAGTCGATGCACCCTTGGTACGCGGTTCTCTAGAGATTTACAGAAAATTATTACCTATTCTAAAACTATACAAGGTGCATAGGGACCCTCCAAGTAGTCGTGTAAAATTACGTTTTACGACTGAAAGTAACGCACTCAGCATATTGTGCTAATGGATGCATTGAGTAGCAATAGGTGAAAATCATTATTAAAAACTTGAGAGGTGTCAAGGGACCCCGGATGGAACGAAGTTATTATTTATTATGTACAAAAAACCTGTATACACTCAACAAAAATAATAGTCGCGACACCATACTGTTCAATGCGAAATAGAAAGACGGAACGAAAATAACTGGCTTGCTTTCTATGAGAGAGAGAGAGAGAGAGTCAGAAAAACACGCGCACGCCACTCGGCTTACAACTACAGCAAAAAGTGTCGTTACAACTTTTGGTCTTAATTTTTTCCGTCTAGCCCCCTTTCGCAACGCACGATAAGAATTTCGTTCCAAAAACAAGGTGTGTTGTAATAGCTAGTCTGTATATAAAAATAAAAACACCACTGTTTGTTAAGTGTCTTGGGGCTATGTTCCTTATCGCAATGCGCGATAAGGAACTTCGTTCAAAAAATATTTAAACTTGTAACTTCTAATACCTCTGTAACTAGATGGTTTTCGGAACAAAAAAAAAACACTGGCCAAGTGTAAGTCGAACTCGCGCACCGAGGATTCTAGGATCTTTCGACTGCGTAGACTTATAGAGGGTTGATTTTTGCATAGCTCCAGGGGACCACAGACTAGGTTTTAATTTCATCTCCATACCTCCGCTTGTTCCAGAGATAAGGGTTTTGACCAACTGACAGACGGACAAGAAAGAGATCCTATACTGGTTCCGTTATTTCCTTTTGAGGTGCGGAATCCTAAAAATGATCGCAATGACGAGGAGAACCAATGCCTTTTTGATTCATTTTCTTTTTCACTAAAACTGAAGAACATAAAATGCGAATTATTCTTTGTAATTACAAAAGTAAGCCCTTCAGTAATAAGTCTAACTATTAATAAAAAGCTGTTTTTATAGCTCTAATAAGGACGACTCTTCCCAACTTCGAACATAAATGTAATGATGCATTTAATAGCTGGCTTTGAGAAAACAAATCATAATTTCTTCTTTCTCCATCTTAATTCAAATAAGTTTTAATATTCACAACACTCGCGTGTGCCATAATTTGAGGTTATTAATTGTTATAAAGTTTAAACAGAATATAAGCCATTGTGTGGGTAAAAGGCAGTAAGGTAACTCAATCCTTATTTTAGGAGTTTGATTTGATGCGGAGGAGTAAAGCAAATGCCGTGAGGAAAATTTTGAGAACGAATGTGGATGGGTATAGTATTCGACGGCATGGTTGGCGCAGTTGTTCAGTCGACTGTTGCTCTGTGTGTCACGAGTTCGATCCCCGCACGGAACAAATATTTGTAAAAACACCCATGATACAGGAGATATTCCTAGTGTTCCAACGAGTTTCGAAAAAAAAATAGTAGAAGAGCAAGGCCAAAGAAACGATGAATGGACTGTGTGAAGGATGATATGGCAAAAAAGGAGGTGTCCAATCAAATGACGAATAATAGAGGAATATGAAAGAAGAAGACCTGTTGCGCAGTCCCCAAATAACTTGGAACAAGGGCAGGAGAATATTGACATGGTTTGATTTAAAGGAGAATTTCAAGACGTAGGTAACCAACAGTACGCATCTTCAGTCTTCGGAGCTAAATCGCCTCCTCATTCAAGTGAAACCATGAGCTCCTCGCATAACGCATTGATGGGGAAAACACGTGCTTTTTGATTGACCTCTTTATGGGTACTTTTACACCATTTAAAAAGAAAAAAAAGCCATCAAACTTGCGACATAAACGGCCATATCTTTTGAATGCGTCGACTTAGAGCGTTGATTTGAACAGCTTAATGTGACTACAGATTTGAGCATATAGTTTTTTACCTTTACGCATTCCCAAGATATAGAGTCTTGACAGACTGACAGACAGACAGACAAACAGACGGACCACAAAGTGTTGCTATAAGGGTTTAGTTTTTTTTCTATTGTGGTGTGAAACCCTTAAAATAATATCTACTTGCGGCCAAATGTTTCGTTTAAACTTATGTATCTTAAATAAAAGACAAAGGAGTGAACATAAAAACTTCCAAGTTGTCTCCACTTCCGTTTCGTAAACCTTCAGTTTCGTATCAAATTCTGTTTGAAGCGATTGCGTTTCCGTACTTCTCCGTTTCAATTGCAATCCGTTCAGTGAGTTTATAGCTCTCTTTGTTTGCTTGAACACTGCAATGTTGCGGACATGTTGAGTATTTTTAACCGACTTAAAAAAAGGAGGAGTTTCTCAGTTTGACTTTTTTATGTATGTTTGTTACGGGATTTCTACGTCGATTGTGGGCCGATTTTCAAAATCGAAAGCGTATACTCCCGAAAGGGTCCGATATGAATTATTATATATATATTGCTTGGGTAGATAATTTATGACTTTTCTTCTATAATATATAATTATATATCCAAATAAACACTAAAAAAGTCATTGTTTTTTAGGAAGTCATTTTTTTATTTAGGTATCATCTTTCACACACATATCAACCTACACAAAACTACAAAAAATGTTAACGGTGTGCGATCCGTAGTAGAGAGATCAGGTTATAATAGTTTGGAATAAGTTGACCTGGCGTCGTGTGTACATTAATATTAATTTAGGCATTAAGTCCGCCTTTGTACGATGTTTTAATACATGTGCCTAAAGTTCAATAAATAAAATAAAATAAATAAATATTATCTGCTCCATGGTAAGTAAGACGATTGGCTGTTTTAAAATCTCTCTGTTTACAATTAAACGTACCACATACTACACACATGTGCTTTGATAGCAACGAATCGAAAATTATTCGTAAAAGGGGGAAACGCTGTCACAGCCCGCAAAATTCTTTTTTTTACAGTTCAATTACTGGCAAAATATGATAAACGACCCTGGCGGTTCTTCACAATAGACAGCATGTCAAAATTTTCTTTAAAAATAAAAACCATTATTTCTTCTTGATATTCAAAAAAAAAACAGTGGGTACTATGCCTTTTATTCGGACGGTTTATCACCAAATGACCTCTCCCGCTTTGATCGAAGCGGAAGGTTCTGTCAGACTGGTACTGACTAAAACCCATCCATGTTGCTTCTTTTGTCCTTTGTCTTCCGGGGTCGCGGTATCTCTTTAGAAACTACCCGCAGCGCCGGCAGGCAGTGTCCGACGGCCCCCTCTACTGGGTCCTGCACATTAATCCCAAGTTAGACTTCTGTCATTAATCTGTAGCATGCCATAGCCCCCTAAGTGCAGCGAGTAATATCACATTACTGCAGACACAAGTTACTTACATAAATTAATTAATAGAACGTGCGGTTGCATAATTAAAGTAAACTGTATTTATTTCCATCGTAGATTGCATTTATCTTGTACACTACGATTAGTTTTGTTGCTTTGTTAGTACTAATTAGTGTAAATAAACTGCGTTATCTATGCTTTATTTTGTTTAGCTAAAGACTTGCTGTGCCAACCTAAAATAAATAGGGAGAGGGATGATACTGTAAGTTTAGAAGTACGGGTTTTTGTATAAAATAATGTGTTTTGTTGAGTAATGTAATAAGATTCTTGTAGTACGGTACCTCCATCCTACGCTTAATTGCTGATATAAAAACCCAATAACACTCCACCTGAAATGGAAATCGAACCAAGGACGTCATGCCAGGAGTAGCGTTTGTGACCACTAAACCAATGACACAGTAAAATCATCATTACCTTCCTGCCCTTGTCCCATTCTATTTAGGATCGGCGCAACACATTTTCGTCCATTCTTATTCCATTTCATTCCATGATTTTAAAAGAGTAACCATAGAGTCTCTTGCCGGTTTTCTCCATAGGAAACGACCGACGCGAACCGTGCACCTTTTCTCGACGTTATATAAGTGCCCATGTAGGCCTATGTGAAATAAGAATATTTAGATTTTGATCTCCCCTGTCAGAAGTTAAGGCATCATTTACTCCTTTCTCCTTAATCCATCCATCTTTTATTTGACTATCCTCTCCCTCTACATCCATTAACATTAATCTAATACTCTAGTAACATGCCCTTCGTCCCTCCTCATTGCACGTCCATACAATGAAAAACGACTCCCTTGAAAATACAACTAATTTAATCATATTGATGTAATTTTGACGGCACAGCTGGCGCAGTGGCTGAACGATCGACTGCTGCGCTGCGTGTCGCGGGTTCGATTCCCGCACGGAACAAATATTTGTATGACCTGCAGATAGTTGTTTCGGGTCTCGCTGTTCGTGTTTGTGAAAAAAATCATGATTAAAATTATATCGTAGAACGCTAAAATATGTATTTATACTATCTAAAACTTACTGAAACAAGGTCTTTTTTGAGTAACATCATGATACCACACGTACTCACAGTATTTTACCGAAATTTTCATAACGAAGTGCATGTTTAAGTGCCCTAACTAACACAACTTTAGAACATGATACAGCTACAAATTGCGCAACAAAATTCGACGTTTTACTATATTTACTGCATATTTAGTTTTAACAGAACTTTCCGCTCATTTGTTTTATACGAATGCAAAGTGAATTGGCTAAAAACACCGCAGTAGTTGTGTGTAGTTTAAAATTTTGTTGCATTCCGCCCCAGTGGGTTTTGTTCCTTGTTATTTACAAAAATTTGCGTAACTACGAATGTATGAATATGTTTTGTGTGGACTTTTTGGGTACTTTTATTGGCGCAATTTCACTTACATGTTTATTTTGTTTAATAGATAAAATTACGAAAAGCAGCTCGTTATTATGGCGACTAATTCTAAATCAAATAAAAATAATTTCTGGTAGTTTTTTTTTTACTAGGAATATCTCCTGTATCGTGGGTGCGTTTACAAACATCACACATACAAACAGCCAGACCCAAAACAACTATCAGCAGGTAATACAAATATTTGTTCCGTGCGGGAATCGAACTCGCGACACGCAGCGCAGCAGTCGATCGCTCAGTCACTGCGTCAACACATGGAGATTAAGATTTCATTGTTTTCCTTTCATTTAATTTATGAAGTTTGTTAAAGAGATTTCATCCTTATTGACCCTAACGATCGATGCAATAAATGTACAGGGTGCAACTTTTACAGATTTTAGTCGGTTCGAATACCGTGTGCGGCAAGCGAATTTAAAAAAATCTTTGAATGCCGTTTTCTTTCTTTTCAAAAATAAAGGAATGTTTTCTTTGAGTAAAATTTTCTATCTAAAGTATTAAGAGTACTTCCCCATCAGGTGGCATTACAAAATTTCACTCTGTATATGATGATATAACATTTAAAAAAATATTAATGAACGATAAAAACAAACGAGCAACCGACATAATATTTCGGTCTCCCCTCCTCTCTACATTCCGAGACACTTACCATAATCTTACACAACTGTAGCATTTATGTACATAATAATACACATCGTCATCGATCGTATTATGTACGCCATCGGGTAGTATCAGCATAACCCTCCAACTGCCATGTCCGTACGTCAGAGTAATCTGTATTTAGTGTGGCGATACTAATCCACTCGTATCGAATTATCTCTTATCTCTGTCCTGTAAGCCTGCCATGCGAATGGAGACGTAAGCTTGGGTTAATGTCAGACGCACTTACTTACGGCCTTATGTTCGAACGACATATGTGTGGGAAAGAAATGGCTAGTGTCCCTACACAGTTATTTTACTTCTAGGTATTCATTTATCTAGTTTACTTTATCATATTTATTATTGATACTGTCGTATCTTTTCCACTGAGTACTGTACGGTTCGTTTCACTTGTTCTTAGGTCCCCATGCCTGTTGGATCAGAAGCAGCTTTCAGATTGATATTGTCGTGCACTGTCGAGTCTGGATAGAAGGATGAAGTCGGATTTATTATTTATCATAATTTTACTATATTAATTTATACACTAGATTTTTCCACGCGGTTTTATACGTGATCCCGTAGTAACTTACCCTACTGCTAAGCCCTTGTAGCTCGCATCATGATAGTCTATGATACCCACAAATAACTTGGCTTTCTATTGGTAAAATAATTTTCAAAATCGCTTCAGTAGATCTAGAGATTAGCCTACAACCTTACAGAGCCACAAACTTTACCTATTTAAAATATTAGTTTGGTAGTATAGAATATCACTGTGGTTAAATAATAACAACCGCCCGGGTCGATATATGAGGTCAAGCTGCGCTTGTCAAGGTCCTTGCGGATAGGTGACCATTTATTACATACCGACTGTTTCTAATGCCTCCGAAAACACGTTAATCGGTCCAGGCTGTCATTTGAAGATATTTGACAGTCGTTACAAGTTGTCCGAATAGTCAGTGGCCCGAATGTCTAACGACCAGTCTTAGCAAGAGATATCGTTTCACCCAGTACTAACTGGGTTGTGGAGGTCAGATAGGCTCTCAGATAGTCGCTCTATGTAAAATACTGATATTCAGTTGCATCTGGTAAGACTGGACACTGACCCCAATAAAGTTAGAAAAAGGCAGGTTGACATACATCGACTGTATGAAGGATGTTATGGCAAGAAAGGAGGTTTCCACTGAGATGACGAACCAAAGAGAAGTATGAAAGATAAAAGAAATACAGAATAAAGATGACATTAACAAATTAATAATTAACTATAAGTGACTAACATATCAATTAATTTACGAAATTGCATCAAAAATTTCCTCTACGCTTTTAAATGGGCACATTCAAAGTCTATGGCGCCATTTTTTTTAAAGCATTAGAAAAGATTTAACCTTTCATCCCCAATCCTAGGTACGAACTAGAAAAAATAAAAAAAAAGTGCTTTTGGTTCGTTAATGCTACTTTTACACCGCTTATATTCAATATATGGTTAGCCAATATAAAGCGTCGATTGTATGAGGGTACTGATTTGAAGGGGCTATTAACCTCAAGAGTTGAGGAGCGAACCAGTAAGAGCAGAGTGCGGACTCCAAACGTGGACACCCGCAGAGAGCCTGCCAGGGCTACAGCCTACCGGGGTTGCGGGTTGTTCGAAAGAGATACCGCGGCCCCGGAACATAAAGGGCAAAAGCCGTACATATGGTTTGCTAACACTGGATGAAAGGCGTAAAGTAATGGACATGTATTTGCTTTATGATATTCTTAATGGACGCCTGGATTGGTCGGAGTTGGTCGCACTGGTAACATTTAACACTCCCCTACGGCGCACTCGTCATACGTCACTGTTACACGTGCCTAGGCACTCCACTAACTATGCCAAAAATTGTGTAATGACACGCATTGCTCGTATATACAACGCAGAATTCTCTAATGTTGACATTTTTAATTTTAATAAAGCATTATTCAAAAAACAAATAACAAAAACTTTGAATGAAGGCAAATAAATGACAAACAAACATTCAATCTCTTTTTCTGAAAGTGTTAGTTTTTCGAAATTTTATTTTTAACTTATATGTGTAGTATCGTCATTGTTAATTTCATTATAATATTTTATAAGTCCGTTTGTACATACATTAAATCCCAGTTACACAGGGAAACCTATTATTAGCCATATTAAACTGTAACTAAAATAATTTGTAATATATTGTAAGTATCGCTGTTGTAAATAAAAAATAAAAAAAAGGAGGAACATGGGTGAGTTTTAGTCAGGACATGTCTGACACTACCCCTGCTACCGGACGGGGGAAGTTATTTTAAAATTTCCCATCCGCAAAAAAAGGCAATTTAAAAGCAAGCGGTAAAGTAACTTTGAAAAGAATTTTGTAGCGCATCAATGGGTTACAGCATATACCCTCACTCCTGTGATTTCTTTAACTAAAGGGGTTATTTATGGGGGTTAGTGAATAAGAATAGCCTTGACCCTTGTACCGTGTGGCGTTTTGGGTACGATACCCTAGTGACCCAATTTCATTGAAGAGGTTCTATCGGTGACGAGAGTTTACCGAGTCGTAAATGGGTAAGTGATGGCAGTCAATATTGATGGATTGGGATTCGATATTCAACGCATCATGGTAACCATTTATTTGTTTTACGAGTGTGAAAAAAAAAACTGTTTTCATTTGAAATAGTTCGCGAGGTTGTCGATATGAGGGGTGTGGACTCAGTGATCATCGTGCCGATAGTCATGTCAGTCAATGGCTTAATTGCTACGAGCTTATAAAAGTAAAGTCTGACACTCCCTTCCACTCTGCCCGGAGCGGGAGAAGTTATTTGACGACACGGTTGGCGCAGTGGCTGAGCGATCGACTGCTGCGCTGCGTGTCGCGGGTTCGATTCCCGCACGGAACAAATATTTGTATGGCCTACAGGTAGTTGTTTCGGGTCTGGCTGTTTGTGTATGTGAGTTTATATGTTTGTAAACGCACCCACGATACAGGAGAAATTCCTAGTGTGGGGCAACGTTTTTTTTTTTTTTTTATTTAATGATTTCCCATTCGAAAAATGGAGCCCATCAATGGACCCTTGACTGCTCTGACTCATCCTGACCTAGCCGCTAATTCAGACCCTATTCATGGTACTGGTAGGCATTATCATTATTTTAACATTATCTTAGTTGTTTTAAAATTCAAATAAAATTACAATACTAGCTTTTGCTCGCGGCCTCGCTCGCGTTAAATTCGGGGTAACACAGTTCCTCTTTCCTAATTTGCAGGTACCTGCTACCTGTAGTTTTTGCCCTTGCGCCTTATTTATTGTAATAGCAAAGCTATGTTTTCCCTTTTCTTCCCTGTTTCTCCCTAATTTATCACTTTTTAAAAAAGTAGCCTATGTCCGTCTCCAGGGTCTCAACTATCTCTGTACCAAAAATCATCAAAATCGGTTCAGCCATTTAGGCGTGAAGCCGTAACAAATAAACAAACAAACTCACTTTTGCTTTTATAATAAGTATTAGTAAGAATTCAAATAAAATATAAAATATACGTATTCTTAAATACTGATAAAGAACTTATTAATAAAATAAGTGTCCTTTTTGTTATTCTCGACACACTCTAACATTTGATTAGGTACGCTTATTCTTATAACATTCTTTTCTCCATTTACAAACATACTACCATTAAAATCCTCAATAAAAACTAAGCATCTGGATAGTTTAAACATTATGACACTGAAGGTAATACGCAGTACCAACAATTTCCAGGACTAGCTAAGTGGATATCGGTGTATCTGCCAATTTGAACTATTACGATAATTCCCGACCATTAGTCGACCACGAAGACTAAATATAGCTACAGTCTGGATTTGTTGCACTTAAAATTAAACACACAAGCATTTAGGTAGTGCCTAGAGTGTGTACCGCGGCTACATCCGAACGAGCGCTGTGGATGGACCCACAGTGCAGTGTGGCCGCGACATATACTGCCTAGGATTGTATGTGTGTCTGTTTTTTTTTACAAAGAAACGTTGCCCCACGCTAGGAATTTCTCCTGTATCGTGGGTGTGTTTTATAAACATTTAAACTCACATACACAAACAGCCAGACTCGAAACAACTATCTGCAGGTCATACAAATATTTGTTCCGTGCGGGAATCGAACCCGCGACACGCAGCGCAGCAGTCGACTGCGCCAACCGTGCCGTTCACCCCGGTTGCTTTTTAGTGCAGAGTATTTAGTTAGTGCAGTAGTGTTAGTAACTGGCTCTGTAACTTCTATTTCTCTATTCTTCGCCCACAACTGTTTGAAACGATGGATGTCTCTTAGTACCCCTTACCACGGTCCTATGTACCAGGATGCGACGTATAAAAAACTTTCAACGAAAATTGTATTAAAATTTTTCCTCAAATTCCTGAATTTTTTCATCAAACTGCAACTGTAACTTTGCTTTTCATAAAGATACTATGAAGAACAAAATTAGTTTTGCGGTTTATTATAAATGACGTTGTTATTGTATTGTTTGTTGCTACAAAACCGGACTCTCAGTTATCCGGTTTTCTTTTTTTAAAAGTGTTTCATTTTAATTGACTGAACTACATTTATTACCGTAGTTTACAATGTCCTGTCAACCTGTTCATGCTCAATGCTCATACGGAAGGGTTTCAATACATTATTTTAATTTCGCCGAATTTGAGGGTCCCTACAAAATACGAGTGGCGTCGCAATAAAAGTAAATATGCCGAGTACCGAGGGATAGTATAACGGTGATCGTAAAAGAGAACAGTGTACCGCGTGCTGTGCTGGTATTCCGCATGCGTAAATATAAACGAGAAGTTTTATTGTCGTGACGTAACGTAGGGCTGTTTTAAATTTTTGGTTGGGTCTACGGAACTTGAGTCTTGAAACTTTAAGTTGTGGCTACAGGTATTAAAGCTTTCCTTAATTCCACAACGACTTTCTACCGATCAGACATAAGCATTTTGGTAAGTTATGACTTTAAGACTTTTTCAAAAAAAGTTGAATTTGACAATATTCTGTAATTAGGCAAACTGCCTTTAGAAAAGTTATTTATTTTGGCCCAGTTTTTAAGCGCCTCGCCTCTAATCTCTAGGTCCCTCTAGGTCCAATCCAAGCAAGTACAAATGTAATTTTTTAATTCAACTGTAGGCACTTTTTAAAGTTTACCTAAGACATCGGTGAAAAAAAAACGTCGTGAGGAAACCTGGACTTATAATTAACTAGCTTTTGCCCGCGGCTTCGCTCGAGTTTAATTCGGGGTAGCACAGTTCCCCTTTTGCTGAATTGCAGGTACCTGTGTTGGACTCGTACAGTAAATTCACTTTTAATTCAACTAAATACTTTATTCCACTGACTTTCTAGTCACATTAAGTATATTATGAGTACAGCGTAGGTCCGACAATAAGTCCTTGCTTACTTTACGATCATAACAGACTAAATAAATAATAATAAATAAATAAATATCTTGGGACAACTCACACACGGCTATCTGATCCCAAGCTAAGCGGAGCTTGTGTTATGGTAACCAGACAACTGATATACATACTTATATAATTTATAAATACATACATATTATAGATAAATCACACCCAGACACAGAACAAACAATCATGCTCATCACACAAAGTTTGTCCTGGGTGGGAATCGAACCCACGACCTCCGGCTCAGCAGTCAGGGCCACTAACCACTAGACCAACAACTTTGGTTGGTACAACCGTCAACTTTGGTTGGTACAACCGGATAATATGAATTTAAGACAAATAATTATAGATTAAGTTTTATCGTATTTATTCGATTTATCGTTATATAATATTTCAGGTATTAATTAAACATTATTATGAATAAAAATTCTATTTTAAAATGATAAAACGGAAACATATCAAAAGAAACGCCATCTAGTGGTCAATGGTAGAAGATGACAGTCGTACCAACATAAAAGGCATCATCGCAACTACTGATACTATTGACTACAATGACGAACAAATATACAAAAGTAATAAATTAACTTATTTTCTACATTATTCTAACATTCGGCCATCCGCATAACTTACGCGTCCTCGCGTATGTTTACGAATAGCATTATATACAGTAATCAATATTGCGTACCTATCTAAATCAACAGTTCCAGTTACAATGCAATTATTGAAGTCATAGTGGATATCTTAATTAATCATGACTAACACACCCAACTGTACGAAATAGTTTGTTACTTATGGTAGAAGTCGCTACTACTTTGCACCCTATTCCAACACCTGCTACTTGTAGTTTTTGCCCTAGCGCCTTATTTATTGTAATAGCAAAGCTAAGTTTTCCCTTTTATTCCCTCTTTCTCCCTCATTTCTCACTTTTTTATCAAAAAGTTAGCCTATGTCCGTCTCCAGGGTCCCAACTATGTCTGTACCAAAATTCATCAAAATCGGTTTAGCCGTTAAGGCGTGAAAACGTAAAAAAAAGCAAACTCACTTTCGCTTTTATAACATTAGTAAGGATATTAGTCTAAAACCGCCAACCCGCCTTGAGCAAGTGATCAATGTTCGTGCTATCTTTGTATAAGAAGAGGCATTTGCGTAGCAGTGGGACGATTATAGACTGTTATCATCACAAATATAGTTGTGTTAGGTGTACACCGTGCGTCTCTGGTAAAGCTTTTAGACAAATTTAGCGGTTGAGTTATTTTAACATCCCTCTTGAACTAATATGAGCCGTACATCCAGTGCGCTGAGTTTAAATTACTCATCGGGTCACGTATTCACTGGGATTGCGTGGTTTACATAAAGTTATAGACTTAAACATGCCCGGCTTGATAGTTGTGCGTGTAAAGAGATACTTGTGCTCTAACTGCGACTATATTGATGGCATCCTACTAATATTATAAACGCGAAAGTTTGTATAGATGGATGGATGTACCTACAGATGTTTGTTACTCTTTCACGCAAAAACTACTGAATGGATGGAAAGTTTACAGTAATATAGCTCAACCATTCATAAAGATATATTGTATATTAAATCACCACGCGAGTGAAATCGCGGGTCACAGCTAGTTCTATGTAAAAGTCGCTTCCTGATTATAATAACTTTATGTCGATGACATTCAGTACAGTACATCTATCTATACTAATATTATAAAGAGGAAGATTTGTTGGATTGTTCGTATCAAATAGGCTTCAAAACTACTAGACCGATTAAAACCTTTTTTTTACTAATAGGAAGCTACAATATCAGGAAGTAACATATGCTATACATTTTGACGAGATTTGTAATAATTTTCAAATTGGGCCTGTTAAACCTTAGGGAATGCAAGTAAATATATTGTAGTTAGGTATGTAAATATATTATACAAAATAACGTGATTTTACTTTCAAATAAAAATATCCTAATGAGTCGCTTCCATAATTAGTTAACCAAAAACTAACTTTAGGTAAGTAAATATGCATCTGAATATCTGATCGCTACTTATAACAAACAACTATCAACACAAGAAAAATACAAAAGTTTGTGAGAATGAATGGATGTATAGACGAATGGATGTTTGTTTGTTACCCTGTATAAAAGCTAAGCTTCGAATATAAAAAAAAACACCGACCAAGTGCGAGTTGGACTCGCCCACCAAAGGTTCCAAACAAACTTGCGACATAAACAGCCATATCATTTGACTGCGAAGACTTAGGCACGTCGCGCACACGATTAACAGTTGAGGTGCAGTTGAGGCGCGGGCGCATGAGAGGCACGCCGCAACAATATTTTCTTTACAAATGACATTGACATTATTTGACGGGCCTGTTGGTCTAGTGGTTAGTGGCCCTGACTGCTGAGCCGGAGGTCGTAGGTTCGATTCCCACCCAGGACAAACTTTGTGTGATGAGCATGATTGTTTGTTCTGTGTCTGGGTGTGATTTATCTATAATATGTATGTATTTATAAATTATATAAGTATGTATATCAATTGTCTGGTTACCATAACACAAGCTCTGCTTAGCTTGGGATCAGATAGCCGTGTGTGAGTTGTCCCAAGATATTTATTTATTTAAATTAAGAACTTGTATCAGTGCGAGGAGCTCGTGGCTAAATAATAGCAGCCGCTCGGGTCGATCTTTAGGTTAAGCCGCGCTTGCCTAGGTTGGTCTGTGGATGGGTGACCACCCGTTACATACCGAGTTTCCTCCGTGCCTCGGAAAGCACGTTAAGCCGTTGGTCCCGGCTGTCATTTGTAGATCTTTGACAGTCGTTACAGGTAGTCAGTGCCCTGAAAGTCTGACAACCAGTCTTACCAAGGGGTATCGTATAACCCAGTACTAACGGGGTTGTGGAGGTCAGATAGGCAGTCGCTCCATGTAAAATACTGATATTCAGCTGCATCCGGTTAGACTGGAAGCCGACCCCAACATAGTTGGGAAAAGGCTAGGCAGATGATGATGATCAGTGCGAGTACGGCTTCGTCTTTTGACGACGACATGGTGAATGAATTAATAATGTGAAGGAAGCATAGCCGCCTGCGCCTCTACTCCTACGCAGAAACTTATCCTCGCCCGTGCTGCGACGCCACACCACCGCTGACGCGACGTCGCCTCGACTTACAAGTGAGCGGCGCGCCTTAATTTTACAGCTCTAAAGGAGTATAGACTTAAGTATATGGTATTAATTTCAACTCGATAACTCAATACGCGTTCCGAGATAAATGATCTTGACAGACAGACAGACGAACAACAAAGTGAGGGTTCCGTTGTTTCCTTTTGAAGTACAGAACCCCAAGAATTAGCTGACTTAACATAATAATTATAATCCATCACCAAATCTTTAACCTTCATCCCATAACGTTGCAAACATTTAAAATTTAAATCAAGAAACCGTCCCTGAAACATCGCGAAGCTTCCACAAATAATCCCACACTTTGTCGTTAACGGTACTAGAGTGTAATGCGACGTAATTCCCTTAAAACCTAACGTTCGGTACCGCCGGCACCAGCCGGTACGAGAGACCGGGCGTCAACGTTTACGGCCCTCTGTTTATGCTAATACTCGACTGATTCGAATACCTCCCATGAAATATATACGACATATTAATCGTTGCGTGAGACTTGCTTTAAGTTTTTTACATAACAATGTTAACTTGAATACAGTGATACAATTTGGAGTTGATTTTTGAGATTGTTTGTTTAATACGCTTTTTAGTTTTTAGGTTTATTTGGGGAGTTCTAGTAGTTAGACTTCATCATCATTTTCCTGCCCTTGTCCCATTCTATTTGGGGTCGGCGCAACACGTTTTCTTCTTCCATTCTCCCCTATCAGACGTCACGGCATCATTTACTCCTTTCTCCTTCATATCATTCCTTACACAATCCATCCATCTTTTCTTTGGCCTTCCTCCCGCTCTCCGTCCATCAACATTCAGATCCATCACTCTTTTAGTCACATGAGACTCAACGTTGAATACTACTGGTTTAGTTTTTGTTACTACCTACATTATGTGGAAGGATGAGTTAATCTAATATTAATTGAATTAATCTGTTCTAATAGCCGTTGGTCTTGGTAAGTGGGATTGGAATGATATCCAACCATTTTTTTAATAGCCTATCAAGGTTCTCACAGCTGGCCAAAGGCGTCCCCATTCTCTTTCCAAACCTCTCTATCTTGTGCGATGGCCATGTTCGCCACAGACAAGATCAAAGAAATATCTTCCACGAATAGTCTTTTTTTTTAATTCCTAAGAGCTTCAACTCTTTCAAGTGGTAACTGCTGGTTGTTTGACAACCACCATATTACCAAAGTGCTGGCTGGTTTGCTAAGACGTTCGATTACTCAAAATGTTTGAATAGAAAAATAAAATATATTAGTTTTAAAGTATTTAATGTTCTTTTAATAAACGTATTTCCTCTTATTCCCCACAGTACATAGTAGGTACTCACACAGAGCACATAATTGAAATGAATTTCATGGCGTACTTTGAAACTAATAAAAATACAGTATTTTAACTGAAAAATCACGTAAATCAGCGAAATCGGAATACGGCCTTCCGTCCCCTCTCATCTTAAGACGTTATTGTATTAGACTGGTCCTTGTTCGATACTGGTGGGCAAGTATTTTAACATAGAGTGTAAAAGTAGACTCAGACAGCTCGGTTGGCGCAGTGGCTGAGCGATTGACTGCTGCGCTGCGTGTCGCGGGTTCGATCCCCGCACGGAACTAATATTTGTATGACCTACAGGTAGTTGTTCCGGGTCTGGCTGTTTGTGTATGTGACTTTAAATGTTTGTTAAAGCACCCACGATAGGTACAGGAGAAGTTCCTAGTGTGAAAAAAGCACCCTTATTGAAGCCGAAAGGAATGTGTTCTGCCCATTCTGCACATCATTGCAAACATTTTGTTTTATCTGGGAATACCTTCTTGCTATAGAGATATCCGGAGACTTCCGGAGTCTGGAGAGGCTGGTAATCTGTCATACAGGTCTCCTAGTACAGAAACCAGTCTCTCACATAGATTATAATCCACTGATGTACACTTTGAATTATGTCAATTATTCCTTGTATATTTCTATGTGAGAGAGAAAATAAACTTTTTTGTATTTGTATTTGATATTATGTTACATTACATATACCTACCCGACCCCCGTACTATGCAATGCACAATGATTTAAGTGCGTAACATTGTATTCTACCGTAAAAAGTAATTTATCACCAAAAAAAGTTTCCCAGCAATAATTCTTACATGGAATTACTTGGTTTGATGTAAAGAATGCATGGTTGAAGACGTGAAATATTGGTTTACACTCTGTTTTTCTATTTATATTATATATTCTTTTTGATATAAAATACTAGTTTCCGCCCACGACTTCGTCCGCGTAGCATAGTTACTTTGGGCTAACGCTAACTAAAACCTGCGTGATGATAAAAAATTTCTTTCTCATCTCTTTTCTTCTCTCTTTCTCCCCCTTTTCTCACTTTTTTAGCCTTTGTCCATTTCAAAGGTCCCAACTATCTCTGTACCAATTTTTATAAAAATTGGTTAGGCCATTAAGGCGGGAAGACGTAACAAACAAACTCACTTTTGCTTTTATGATATAGTAAGGATGTAAAAAAAAGTGTACATAAATGAGAAAGAAAACATAATCAGATTAAGTTAATATATCTATAAATATTCTTCGCCCACCTAGAAGTTGAACACTCGTACCATTGATCAGGGGTGTCGCCCACACCGGCGCGCGGCGCGTTCCCCACGGCACCGCTTCACTTGCAGGTGTAGCTGACATAAGCGCAATAAATAACGCACCAACCTAAAAATTAAGCCGCCCCAGGTCATGGAGCAGTATTTTGTTGATCAAATCTGTTGATGTATTTTTACATACCTATGTATATTGCATGTACAAACACAAAAAAAGTCGTTTTGTGTGTCCGTATTGTTCTTTTAAAATATGCAACGAATGATGCGGTTTTCAACATCATTTAGAGTATTTTCTAGATTATATTTATCAAAGAAACCTTGGAGTTAACAGTGTCATTATTTTTTTTGATTACAATTATAGCTGCATCGTAGCAAGTCAGGTGATTTCCATTGTCGTTCCATTCCGCACCATTCTTGATATTTTTCCGAGGACGTTACTTAATTTACCTACGAGCCAAGCTGTAAATAAGACATTTTCGCAAGGATATATTAAAAATTCTGTTCGCTGAAAAATATTTGTCAGGAATCTCAGCAGGCAACAACACAATAATAATATTATTTACGGCTTTCAAAATTTTCCATTATTACCAAAATTTATGGGAAGCGTATTAATTTGCGTTTGCATTTCTAAATGTCATTCGATTTTAAAGCTTTCGCGTTTGCTATAAGAATTGTTGTGTATTTTGGGAGGTGAAAGTGGTGAGATGAAATGAAATCGGTTGTGGAGTAAATTGAAACAATAGCATCAAGTTTGAGAGCAACAGATGTTAAGAGACTAATGAAATAATGAAAGATCTCACTGACCTTATTGTTGAGAACTAGCTTTTGAATATAATGACGAGTAGACTAAATTAAGAATTCGAAATTCGAATTCTGGATATTAGTTTTTGTCCTTTTTAAATATGTACAACAAATTAAACCTAAGAGTTTTTCGTATTTATAAAACTGTATGACACATTGTTCACTTTTTAAATCATTCCGTGCTATAATTTCGCATAAACATCATTGCGGTGTTTTATTTATTTGTAAAACATAAATAACAGTCATTTATTACATAATAATGCATATTACCTAATACTGTAATAATCAAGTAATCTAGTAAGCGCTGCAAATATTTAATAACTTTCAAATGACAAATCTTTCTTTCTGTTAATTTTAAATGCATGTCAGTTTCTTCATAATATTCGCCGCGCAATGTCGGATTTTGTTTTTATTTTATATCATTGCGTTTTTGACATGCATGTCACTAGCAGGATTCAGCCAAATACCCAGCGTCAGGTATTCTAGCATTATGCTGAGCTGGACACTTATTTAGTGCAACCTTGAGACACACACTGCCCAGTAATAGGCGACCTTTTTAAATGTATGAGATGTGTCTATGGATTGTGGATTGTCTATGGGTAAATCTATTTTTTTTTTATCTCTGGCTTTTTTTCTCAGTTTGATATTTTTGTTAATTCCTGTATTGTGTCTTTTGTTGCATCTAACAAGCCCTCTTTGTTTAATAGGTGAAAACCAAACTATGTTATGTCAAATATTTTTCATAAGCTAACCCTTGTTTGTAGCGAAAGTTGTGTAGGCGGAAAACAATGTACGATGAATATTATGTCTGACTAAACACTTTAATAAATAAAACATTTGTATTCGGTATTTTGTGCCATGCCTACGTATATTTCTGCAATAGGTTTTACCTACAATGTTGTTTCAGTCAACACAGTTTCATAACCATTAACGTGTGACCCTGGTCTAAAACACATCCTAACTGAGCATAGTGTGAAAACAATATTTTATATAAGTACACCAAACAGAAAGATTGTATCTCAAAAAGCCCAAACTTGTTCTGTTGTACCCGCTTATAAATTCGGGTCGTCTACAGTTAAAACCTAGCTATCCCAGTCAGAAACCACTTGAAAAGTCACCTTTATTACTTGGTAGGCAAGGTGGTTGTGAGCAGCATGTTAAATGTGGCAGTTATCTAAGCAAACATTCAGTGTAGCCCCAAATTGTTGCGGTTTCCGACGCTCCGTTCGTGTGTTTGTTTGTCTATAGTAAACATAACACACAATTGTCGCTGATTTGTTTGTTCTTCGATAGTTGTGGTAATTGTTTTGACCCAACAATACACTGCCAATATGTTATATAATATTATGTTTGTGTTATAGCAATACAGTTTAAGTTTGTAGTGGAATTAATTTATATAGATGATGATAAATTAAGAAGTTGGAAATGTTGTGCAATGTGACCTATAGATATTAATCCAGCTTAAATTATTTCATGAAGGTATCACCGCGAGTTTTAATGCCATATACAATTATTTACTAAGGAAGTAAGTGTGGCCATAGAAAAAAAATCTGGTAACATATTTTACTTTCCGAAGTCCTTTGGTACAATAAAGTTGTTTGATTACCTTTATTGCCCTGTTAATTCCGACCTACGAGTATGTCGTCAATTCGACCCGCTCTTAACGTGTCAAGTAGTTACCTAGGGAAGTGTCAGATTAGTGTCGAGAATACTTGAACCGAGTTAAGATTGGCATTCGATAGTGTCTGAATGCCAATATGGGATGTTAGATAGCCTATTTCTATATTTACTCCTAAACACTTTGCCAATTAGTTTATTACAGCTTCTTACTAAAATGTCTGTTTCATTAAATCAGTAATTTAAGTTATGATCGATAAATTTGATATCAATTTTCTAAATTATGCATTTGGAGTACCACAAGGGGACACTTTCGGTCTAACGCTATTTTGCCCGCTTTCATCATCATCTGTCCATAATTTATATTTTTAATGGAGCTACTTCCTATCTGACCTCCACAGCCCAGTTAGTACTGGCTAATACAATATAAACTTTCGTAAGACTTTTATATTTTGCACGTTTCATAGTTAAGTAAAAAATTATGATTTAAAAAAAAATATTTAAAAAAAACCCGACTGCCTAAAAAGTGAACCAAACTACACACCTAATAAAACTGAAAAGAGAAAAACAAGAACTGTAATCTGGAACTATGAAGAACAGTCGGGACCCATTATTGGAGTGTGAGCCGTTCTAGATTTCAATGGGTCCCGACTGTTCTTCATAGTTATATGCATTCATACTGATGAACACATTACCCTCCTTTGCGGCGCGCAGTCGGGTAAAAACTTGCAATCCTATAATACTGACTCAGCCATTGTCTTCTTGCATTGTTCTATTCATTGTTTTTATCCTACATGCGAGTTAGGTTTGAGAAACATCCAATTAATTTTACTACTTTGTTGGTTTTGTCTTGTCCTCCCCTCCTCTTTACCGGAGAGGTGGTCTTTAAAGATAAGTAAGTAAATTTTGGCTCTGTACACACTATAAACCTTTAAATCGGTTTACCCTTCATGAATTTTAAATGCGCAAATTGGGACATAATTGACGCGGTTTACCGTTCCGCCATATTAGTAACGGTTTACGCTGCCGTAGACCACAACATTGTTGTGTGTTTGAATCGACTTAATTCTATATTTAAATATTTTGCCGTTAAAGTCCATTGTTTTTGTTCATTATGTGCCTGTATTTCTGTGGTAAGGTTGTAGAAATGTGATTGTTGAATAAGAATTAGAGGTATTATCATTAATTTCTGACTGACATTACATTTATCTGACTGATTAAAAATTAAATAAATAAAATACAATTTATTTATTCTTCCAGTTTTTTTTTTATTCAATACCCACACAAAAATCACTTGGTTACTCATCTTGAGTGGATTCTTTAATTTTTTAAATTGACTTTATTTTATTTGTTATATATCCACCCGAATGAAAATCAAATCAATTTGACGTGTCATGTAGACTAATCAAATATACTTCCTATTCGTAAACGTTTCGATTAAAAGGTGGGGTATATCCAGGTGTAGAGAGTCACTAAAGGTAGGATTATTCAATATACGCAGGCCGTCCCATTGGTCGGATCCTTGATGCCTACTCGACGGCAATTAACGCTTTTCCTGTGCCCGAGGCTAGCGGCAAATCACATTTCAGACACCCCTTAAACGCAAAGTCAAACGGCCACAGAATAGCAAAATATTTATAAAAAAATAAACATTAATTCAGTACGTCATTTTTTTGGTTGTAGTTTTTTAGTGTATATTCACGTTGGTAGGGTGTCTAAACCAGATAAGGCACAGCCCAGGGTGTAACATCCATAAAATTACATATAGGAGGGGTCGGACACGATGGGCCAGTTATCGAATCACTTCGGAATGCATAGGATATTTTGCGCTTGTGTAAAGTTTGTGATGGCTTAATCAATTTCACGGAAACTGCCTGAGGTTGTTTAAAATACTTAATGTTGCAGCTTCTAATTTATTTTTTGTAAATAAGAAATTAAACATTTTGCATTCGTATCTTGAATCACTGAACGTAAAATTATAAATTTTACTCTGTTTAAATTCCGCTTGCATGAGTATGCCAACGGAATTTAAACGAACTAAATATTTCTTTCTTGTCCGCCCGTCTCACCGTTTTATTCCAGACATTGTCTGACGTAGATTTACCATGGCTTTTTATACCCATCAACAACTACTGTTTTGCAAGCAAAACTTAAAGACAAACAAGACAGTAGTATAAACAAAACAAAAAGAAAATACTCGTTAAGCATAATGCTTTTAAACCCGTTCGAGTCGTCCATTTGCACAGTCTGAGTTTACAAATAAAGTGAAATCAAAATGAATAGTTTATGCAAATCCTATGAGCAGTTCTTGAGTGAACAACAATAAAGACAAATGTGTTTTTGTTAAGAAAACCAATATTCTAGAAACTGCAGGCTTAGCAGACAGGAGCACAACTTGAAATTAAGCTGAGACCACTAGAAACGTACCTTGGCATTCTTTTTTTTTGTTTTCTTATTGGCTTTTCCGCTTACTACGAATGGAAACTTTCAGTTGAGAAAAATCCTTTCTCCTGATTTTTAATATCGGGATCCAATACGATAGGATGTAAGGATTATCTGAAACTACTTATCCGATATAAAAAATCATTCACTGCTTGAAAGTGACAATAGTCAAAAGTGTCGCAGGACATTTTATACATACAATACTGGCTGATTTCCTGCCATTACTCTATTTTCGAAGTACTGCCATAAAGAATATAAAAAAACAACTACAACTTTTTTTTTTTTAAATTCGTGTCTAGTGAATCGAACCTGGTAAAATATTTTCAGACAGACCTAGACAGGCTGGCAGTAAGTCACGTAAACTTATAACTTCAATATTTCTAATGGCGCGCAATCCAATCTCTTTGTACGGCCGTATTGTTGTTGTTCACTGAGTCGACTGTGATGATATTTGTTTCATTTTGATTTAATTTTGTGATACGTCTTGCTGGATGATTTTGTTCTTTTATTATGAACTCTGAAGAGATTGTAAATCAATAAAAATATATAGGTATATTTAATGTTATTTTATTAAAATATTGGTTGTGTGACAAAGATGTTCGGTTATGAAGTTACTAGCTTTTGCCCGCGGCTTCGCTCGCGTTTAATTCGGGGTAACACAGTTCCCCTTTCCTGATTACCAGGTTACTTGTAGTTTTCGCCCTAGCGCCTTATTTATTGTAATAGCAAAGCTAAGTTTTCCCTTTTCTTCCCTCTTTCTCCCTCATTTCTCACTTTTTTTAAAAAAAGGTTCCAATCTTCATCAATATCGGTTTAGCCATGTAGGCGTGAAGACGTAACAAACAAACAAACTCACGTTCGCTTTTATAATATTAGTAAGGATTGTTATCTAATGGACACTTATTTCTGTACCTGAAAAACCTTTTTATAATCAACATCATCAGAATTAAAAAAACTTTTGTAAATAAAACCAGTTCCTTCTAAATATGCCTCTTGTTTACTTCTTCAGCCTTTGGTCTTTATCATTTGCTCGTTTTTGTTTATTTTTTCTTGCAGTTGACTAGGGTTCTTGCATTTGCTTTTGCCCAGGTGTCACCATTTCGACCAACTTTTCTTTTTTCATATTTGGTAAGGCAATACAGATCAAGCCGTTTACTGGAATACAAAAAAGGAATACGTTGGCAGTCCTAATGAAGTAATATGACAACACTTATAATAATAAAATTGTGGTCAGTAATTGTAGCCAATATTAGTAGTCTTTAATTGTAGTCAAAAATGATAGTTAATAATTACATTCAATAATGTTATAGTCAAGAATTGTAGTAAGTAATTGTAGTGATATTTGTGTAACTTACAAACAAGAAGGGTTCCGAAAAGATAAAATCCGGCGCCACAATTGACATCCAGGAACCACCCGATCAGATTGGATCCCACCATAGAACCAGTACGTCCCAACATCATTGACAAGCAAACCGCCATTGCCCTGAGTGAAAGAAAAAAACATAAAATGTCTTCTTGAAAATTTTGATACATTACACTTCAACCAACTTATCTGTAGCTGCCAGTAGTATAATTTAAGTACCGGGCTTTAAATAAGTTTTGCGAGCATAATTATGATGTCATTATTGTACAAATATAAAATACTAGCATTTTTCCAGGATAAAAGTAGCCTATGTGCTATTCCAAACTATAATTAATATCTGTGCCAAATTTTATGCAGATCCGTTTTGCCGTTTTGGTGTAAAATAGTCACAACACAACATCCAAACAAACATCCTGACAAACTTTCGCATTAACAATATTAGTAGTATTGAATTAAGATGCAGAAACTAACCTGTACTTAGTAGGAAACAACTCGACAGTGACAGCATTCGTCAGACCGATACAAGCTCCCGACATTTGAAAGATAGCAAACAGGACCACTGCGACCTGCTGGTTATAGGTAAGGTTGGCTCCAATAGCACACATCCCAGTGATACAGAGGGTCACTGTCATGATCCATTTCTTGCCCACATAGTCCACGAGGACTCCTACGATGATGTACATGGAACAGAAGACTAGCCCAACGTAGATGGAGCGTTCAAAGGTGGAGACGTAGATTGTGTCGTCGCATATCTGTAATTAAAATGGATTTATATTAAATACTGATTGTGTGTGTATGTGAGTTTAAATGTTTTTAAACGCACCCACGATACAGGAGAAATTCCTAGTGTGGGGCAACGTAAAAAATTGGTTGTTTGTAAAGTAGGTTTACGATCGAGATGTTTACGTGATAACGTCTTATTGGTGATATAAGTTATCACCAGTAGTGACATCTAAAATGAAATTAAGTACTAATTTAAAGTTTTTTTTTCGAGCCAAGTAACAGATTTATTTATGGAATGTCGCTTGTGAGGTTTTGGTGTGACACAAGTTTCTGAACATGTCACCCGACTAAAACGATTTTAAAGACGTTATCACGTCAAAAAATACAGATAAAGCCATTAAAAGAGTATTAAAATCAATTTACATTTATTTTAAATGGCCCAGTAAGCAGGGTGATATAAAGGCTTTACTAACCGTGGTGCTATTCAAAGCATCAGCAGCAGCTTTATTTCGTGTCAATTCGATGACGTCACAGATTTTCATATCAACACCATTCTCGCTAGCTAAGGAGTTAAGGATGGTCGGGAACCAGACGTAGAAGCCATTTGTTCTGAAACATCAAACATATTAATCTAAGCTTAACTCGTTGATCTTGTAGTCGTTACTGCTACTGCAGAGCTCGATGACCTAGGTTAAATTCCATGGCTATGCAAAGTATTATTGATATCTTCATTTAAGAATATCTCAGTGGCAGACCAAAAACTGGATTCATGGAAAGAGACACGTCTCTCAATACGTGCCAGTCAAACGAAAATGGAAATATGTGGATTTACTATATACAAGCAGGTAGAAAATACTATTCTTCTTTTCTTTTTCAGGGTTCCGTACCTCAAAAGGGAAAAAAAAACGGAACGAATCACTTTCTTGTCTTTATCTGTCTGTCAAGACCATTTAACTTGAGAAAGCGTGGAGATATCAAGTTGAAATTAAAACCATATACGCGTTCGTGTTTCACGCGCGCCTCAAAGAGAGTCAGCAAAGCAGAGGGGCTTGCCAGAGCCTCCGCCTGCCGGGGTTGCGGGTTGTTCGAAAGAGATACCGCGGCCTCGGAACGTAAAGGGCAATAGAAGGAACATGGGTGGGTTTTAGTCAGTACAAGTCTGACATGCCCCCCCGCTCCACCCAGAGCGGGGGAAGTCATTGGATGATTTCCCACCCGAAAAAAAAAAAAAAAAAAAAAAAAAAACCATATACTTAATTATGTATTCCCAAGGCGCAATCATATCAACTCTTAAAATGTTTGTTAATGCATCCGCGTTACATGGGAAATTTTATAGTGTGGGGCAACCACACTGTATCGTCACAGTGCATCCTGAAACGCGGATGAATTTACAAACATTTTAACTCACATACACAAACAGCCAGATTTGAAAGAACTACCTGTAGGCCATAGAAATATTTGTTTCGTGCGAGAATCGAACCCGCGGCACGTAGCGCAGCAGCCAATCGCTCAGCCACTACGCCAGCCGTGCCATCAATTCTGATTGACCAATTGGAGATATACAGACGTGATTTTGTGTCTTCAAAAACGAAAAGAAGCGATGGAAAGCTCAAGTTATACATACGCAGCAAATATCCCAAATTGTACGAAACAGGTGAGACAAATCCAGGGAAGTAGCGGAGGTTTGAAGATTGGTAAAGTTTGTTCTTTCATGGAGGCGAAGAGAGTGGTCACACCTTTCCCGCTGCTCAACTTTGTAATTTGGCTTTCGACAATCAGCGATTTCACCTGTAATGCAATGGTGACTCAAAAGGCGGTCCAAAATGGCCGCTTTAGGAAAATCATAATGGGATAACAATTTTTTTTTTTATCGCACATCGTAGTAATTGCCAATATTAAAGGCGTCTAATTAGGTAAGCATGTTAAGTATTTTTACGTGATTCATATCTATTATTGTCCTAATTTGATTCTGCTAAATCGACTGCTTAGGTCCCCCTGTTTGTTTGCGAAAGGACTAAGTTAAGCAATTAACAAGATATGTATTTTTCTGAAGGTGTGGTTAAACTTACTAGACCGGACTAAGAAATGGTTGCGGGCAGATTGAAATTTAATTGCCATTGACTGTTCATACTTCTAAACAGGACTATAACTTTTTTGCTTAAGGTGGAAACGCCAAGGTAGCCTGCGAAATCAAAAAAATCTTATGGTTTTTGCAATTCAGTCAATGTCAAATTGTAAGTTGATTAAAATATAAATTGCGACCGTAAATATGGGTTTACAGAGTTATAATAATTAAAATCATCACTACATTATTAATATATTTATTTATTATATAAATATATTTATTTTACTTACATTAATATATAATTTAGTAGACCAATATTTGAAACGGTCGTTATTCATTTTTTAATCAATAAACTACTTGACACTGGTCAGCAAAATGTTAAAAAAATAAACAAAATGAATTTTACGGGCTATATTGGCGATTGGACTTTAAAGGTATTTTGGACAGACAGCTTGCTTTCTATAATGTACTGTAAGATTGTAGATTACTGCGCAAAATTACTAAAATAAAAGCACATAAAATACTTTAATAATTATAATTTATATTATACTAGCTTTTGCCCGCGGCTTCGCTCGAGTTAAATTCGGTAGCGCCTTATTGATTTGTAATAGCAACGCTAAGTTTTCCCGTTTCTTCCCTCGTTCTCCCTCATATCCCACTTTTAGCCTATGTCCGTCTCCTGGTTCCCAACTATCTCTGTACCAAAATTCATCAAAATCGGTTTAGCCATTAAAGCGTGAAGAGGTAACAAACAAACAAACAAACTCACTTTCACTTTTATAATATTAGTAAGGATTTTAAAGATACATCACATTTCCTACGCCATTCCCTAGTCTTCCCTTTTCTCTTATTCTTTATTTAAAACGAGTATTGGAACGTCATGGCCAACCAGTCAGCATTCGACTTTGTTTATGGTATAAAACCTCTTACAGTACACCCCACTAATACGTGTGTATGAAATCACACCACTGATTTCATACACACGTAACAACCTGTCAAAGTCTGGTCCGGTTAGTTTGACCACACCTTAAGCTGTATTAAATGATCTGCAATACTTACTGGAAAGCTGTCTTTCGGCTTGAAAGTGTTTATAGTATAAATTATTTTCAAAACTTCCAAAGTTTCTTTGTAGCGACCATTAGCGTACAGGAATTTAGGACTTTCCGGTGCAAAGAACAGAAAAAATGAAGCTAAACTAAATGGTATCGTACAAGCTACGATGAGAAGGCGCCAAGGACAGTAGGAAATGTCCAAGAAGTCTATGCGGTAGGAGAAATTAAGAGGTAGGATCAACCAGGCAAAAGCTGAAAGAATATAAAAATAATATGATAATATTTTTATTACTACAAAAAATACACAAATCCCAAACAACAATTCACAAATTAAAAGGTATTAACAAATTAGTTAGGTTCCGTTCACGCCCTCTAGCGTTGCGACTTCTTTCAAGCACGTCACACGCGCGCTCGTCACTTGTTTTCTATGCTTGAGTGCCGACGTTCTGTAAATCGCAGTGACTCATGGCGTCATATAAATGACTTTTTTCATTTGTTTTTGTCACAATCTATCGTAAAATTCATGCGTCGCTTGAACGTATATCTCGCAGCCAAGACGTTACGAATAAGTTTGGGTTAGACATATATTATCATTTTGTTACGTATTCTTGTGTTGATAGTATATAAAAATTGACAACTTACATGGTAAAACTACTGTGCCAATTCCAATGAAAGACGATCCGAAGGTGACCATCTTGTCTCTATGTCGAAGATTGTTGAACTCCCCGAGATATGTGTAGATAACTGCTGAGGGGCCAGTCATACTGCAAATAACACAAAATGAAAACCGTTAAGTAGCATCCCGAAGTATTCTTGCAAGTTTGTACCGTTTGTTTAACATTATAAGTGAACGCAAGTGTGGTGTCTCAGACATTTAAACTGAACAACTTTTGTTCTATGGTTTTTAAAATATAACTTTATTGTTTTTGATAAATGATGTTTATTTTGCAAGTAGGTTTTCACAAACCCTTTTACACGTCTTTTTTTTAAACTAGATGAGGCCGGTGTTTCGTATCCGACTACTCTGAGAAGAAACAGCCGAAACAAACTCAGAGGTCTCTTTTAAGGTCCAGACAAAAAATCTTGGTCAACTTACATGAGGACTATGCAAACTAGTGTCTAAAATGGTCTTTTTAAGAAAGCACCACACAGATTGAGTGGACCTGTCCAGTCAGTGCAAGCATTTGTCAGTTATCGTGTAGCTCGACTCAAAACTCAAGGAGCTCAACGAAACGACGAACAATACCAAAAAAAGGACATTTGTGTAGGTCCCTTATAGTACTCAAACTGCCAGACAATCGTCAAAAACAAACAAAGTAAATAAAAGTTATGGTCCACATGGTCCTCACATTTACAATAAACAACTACAGACTAGAAAATATTTACAAAATTAAATTAATGAGATCATAATGAAATCATAAAATGTCACAAATCAAAAATAATAATAAAAAAATGTAAAGTATAAAAAAAATAAAAACTAATAAAATATAAATAATAATGTCAAATCATTAAAATATGTCAGTGTATAAAATAAAGGAATAAACAATAAATAAATGAAACAAAGAAAAATTTTGACACTCACTGAGTAAATTAAATTGGAGCAGCTTAATCCCAAACTTTTTTATCTTCAAGGTAATGATTAACATTATAGTAAGCTTTCAGAGATAGCTTACGTTTTACAAAAGATTTAACCTTAACTTTTGTTTAACCTTAACCAGTACTAGCCTAGTAGTCAGTACTAGTCTACTAGTCTGGTTTACTGTGTGTACATAAATAGTTAAATAAATAAAGGTTAATCAGTTTCTTGGTTCGAAAGACCACACTCCCGTGTGCAGTTTTTAGGTTACACCTTGTAAAACTAACGAAACGCCTCAACGTTTCGCTTCATGTCTGCCTAATCCTTAAACAACACTAGTGTATTCTGTTGTGAATATATGTTAAAAGTTATTAAGCAATTACTTTTTTAGCTTAAAGAAAAATCCTAAATATATCTTTTTTTAATCTGGAAGTGTCCGACTTTTTCTGACTAAAACCCATCCGTGGTCCTTCTTTTGCCCTTTGTGTTTTGGGGCCGCTGTATCTCTTTCGAACAACCCGCAAGTAAAAATAACTACTCTAATGTAGTTTACTTGTTGTGAACACGAATAATAACTTACAAAATAGCAGATATGAACTGCAGAACAGCAAACGACGCAAGATTTGGAGCAAAACTTGACGCGACCGATACAATTATAGATATGAACATAGCGAACAGCATGGCGGGTCTCCGTCCTTTTGTGTCAGCGAGCCATCCCCAGAAATATGACGTCAGAATTATAGCTGCAACAGATAAATATGTAAAGTAAGATCTATTTATTTACAAAGGTTGGTGACCCTTGCAAATAAATAGATCTCACCTTCTGTATATAAATTATCTTAAAAATATTTTAGTATACTTAAGGGGGCGGTACGCACGCCGACTAATCAAGCTATACAAAACCACTTTATACGGATCTCTCATTGAAAATCTATACGAAGCGAGGCCATGCCATATTCTGCAAATGTGTAACTTGATGTGCCGCCGTGTGTTTCGTCGGGACTCAGTCGTCTTAGCTCGGTGGTCTTCACTTGGCTGTACAGTTTATCATTCACCCTGCCTCGGAGTGCACCCACCATAACAATTTGGTGAGCCTTACAAAGCCGATGAGTTAATGTTCTTGCTTATACGCGTGCTTTGAACAAGGTTAGTCCACATTTGCGCATGTAAACACAGAACAGTGCGGTTTGCGTGCATTTTAATAACATAGTATGGAAACCTTATTTTTGCGGTACTGACTAAAACCCACACATATAGGAACATGGGTGGATTTTAGTCAATAAGTCAGTCGCAGCCATATACAGAAAATAAAGGGCAATAAAAGGAACTATTGCCCTTTATGTTCCGGGGCCGTGGTATTTCTTTCGAACAACCCGCAACCCCGGCAGGAGTATAGACACCTTTGGACATGTTTTCGCGAGTGTTCAGCGAATACTTGGCGAGCAAGTTATAATTTCTCTCAAGGACACGGATATATCGTTTCGCGTGCATGTGCATCTTAGGAAGTTTCAATTCTATTGTGCAGGTGTGCACACGCGCTAAGGATGTGACACGTTCATAGCCGTTCGAGGCGCGTGATGCCGTGTATGCAGTTGTAAAGTAAGAATGCTGTACGGTTCGTGTGATCCCGCATAAGTGTGCGTTGAACATAACTCAATGTCAATAAAGAATACTTCACAGATTACCTCAATAACATTAATAATGGTTAGGTATTCTAGTAAACATTAAAGTATGATTTTACTAGCTTATGCCCGCTTCGCTCGCGTTAAATTCGGGGTAATACAGTTCCCCTTTCCTGATTTACAGGTACCTGCTACCTGTAGTTTTTGCCCTTGCGCCTTATTTATTGTAATAGCAAAACTAAGTTTTTCCTTTTCTTCCCTCTTTCTCCCTCATATCTCAATCTTTTTTTAAAAGTAGCATAAATCCGTCTCCAGGGTCTCAACTACCTTTGTACTAAAATCAAAATCATCAAAATCGGTTGAGCCATTTAGGCGTGAAGTCGTATATTTATTACAAAGCATTAATATCTTTTAGTCATACAGAATATTTTACCAAATGATTTTAAAAGACTAACCATGGAGTTTCTTGTCGGTTTTTTTATAGGAAATGATCAATTCAGACCGTGCACCGTGTGAAATAAATTATTTTGATTTTGACTTTGAATATTAGTGTCAGCTTTTAGTAAATATTTTGACTCGAAGTTTTAATTACCTGTAAATGGCAAAGCAGACAGCCATCCTTTCTGTCGCGTCGTGAGTTCCAAGTCGCATTGTGCTGCAGGTATAACATAGCCCAATACTAGAGCCTGCATTATCATCCCCATCAACGTTAGACCAGACATCAACATGTGAAAGATGTTGTAGAATCCAAATCCTGAAATAACGAAATGTGTGTGAAGCGAAATTGGACCTTATTGACAGCATTTATTTATGCCTACACAAAAACTATTTGACAATTACATTAAGACAAAAGAGCGCAAAGGAGTAAAAAGTAGTAAAGGTACTTCTTATTTTATTAGAAATTTCTACCAGCAGACTTGCGAGAGGAAAGTTTGATGAGAAATGTAAACACAGTGTGTAGAAAAGATCAAGCAGTATTTTTTTAAATTTTCAATCATAAAATGAACATACAAACAAATAAGACACATACAAATAAATACTGATATAGTAAATCTCATATAACAGTATAGAGGTGAGGCTCTTTGACTTATAAATATATGTATCATAAATGTATGGTTATAATTAAGAGTTCAGGGAGACCATCAAATCGTAAACAACTTAAGTCCATTGAAAAACGATTTGAAATAATGATGTCACTTAAACTTAAGACAATAATTTTGTCTTCATTATCTCCAACAATTAGGTATACTTTAATTTAACAATTAAGTAATATGATTGCGTTTGTATTTATGTATTGTGAGAGTTTTGTCTTGAAGTATTAAAATCTCTTAAGCAGTGCTGATAATTTTGTGCAATTGGGACGTGTATTTTAATTTTCTGAAATTTATTCACACGGATTTAGAGTGTGGGAATAATCGGAACTAAGGTTTCTTCACCTAAAATAGTGAGGTCCCGTATCCAAAAAATAAAACGCTGTCCGTCCGTCTGTCAAGCTGTATCTCATGTAGTCATGAACTGTGATAGTTAGACAGTTGAAATTTTCGCAAATGATTTCTGTTGCCCCTAAAAACAAATAATGCGCACAAATACTAAAAAAACACAGAATAAAATAAGGGGGCTCTTATACAACAAACATAGTTTTTTTGTCGTTTTAATAGATGGTACTGAACCCTTCGTGCGCGAGTTCGACTCGCACTTGGCCAGTTTTATCAATACACTAAACTGTTTCACGAATGTTATCCTATAGCGCTCCTAAAATAAAATCGATGTCCTTCGACTTTTGCAAGTTTTTATAAGTTTTGAAATTCTTAAAACGTTGAATTTTTTAATTTAATCTAACTATGTTATTTAGTCGTGTATATTATTAATAAAGCTATAATTATGTCATATTTAAATGTCCGACGGAGGGTTGGCCTGGTGATCTGTAATACAGATTTTACCTAACACAGACACCAGTTTGTAAGTAGTGATGCTTTGACTATTATGATGAGATAAATTAACCAAATTTATTTTGCATCTCTGTAGCGTTTATTTGTGCGATAATTACCTGACAACAACATAGCTTCATCAAGTGTTGCTGTTATTTTTTCTTTACTCCCGGTATTTTTATCCGTTTCACCGGTAGCTCCCATTTCTTGTATCTAAAAACATTTAAATCATAAAATATTTCTTTTTTACAGCATGGAGGATTTACAGCTTAAAAAGAAAATGAATTTAAAAATACCATAGACAACAGCTAGCCAATTACAAGTCCTAATATAATGCATTTTTTCATTACAAGCAGCACCACCTTAAACTGCAAACCTACAAGGGCCTAAGAATACAAGGTGCATTTTTGCATCATGTGAGGTGGTCATAAAAGACATACATAATCAATCAAAATTACAGTAGTAGTCTAAATTTGCCAGAGGGTGCGAGAAACTGCGCGGGCGCAGTGGTGTAGGGAATGAAATCATCGAATAAACGTTTGCTTTTTTATGAAAGCGCAACGATTTTGTATTGTAAGGCAAAGATCAGACAGGCCATGCGTGGTTTGGTGGTTACCGACTTCCTTAAAAAAAACACCCACCATTTTTTTATTCATTCGGGTCGAGAATCATTAGTACCTATAGTTTTATACCTTCTTGAATTTGACGATAATGCAAAACGTCAGGTTGTATAAAGTGATTTTTTATCAGCAATAAATTTAATGGAAAACTTAAAAATATATTGAACTAGCTTTCACCCGCGACTTCGTCCGTGGCATAGTTACTTTGGGCTAACGCCAACTTTGACCCGCGTGATGATAGAAAAAAATGTATCTTTCTTTTTCCTTTTCTTCCCCTTTTCTCACTTTTTTTATAAGCCTGTGTCCGTTTCCAGTGTCTCAACTACTTCTGTACCAAAATTCATCAAAATCGGTTTAGCCGTTTAAGTCTGCAGACGTAAGAAACAAACAAACTCACTTTCGCTTTTATAATATTACTAGCTTTTGCCCGCGGCTTCGCTCGCCTTAAATTCGGGGTAACACAGTTCCCCTTGCGCCTTATTGATTTGTAATAGCAACGCTAAGTTTTCCCTCACATCCCACTTTTTTTTTAAATTAGCCTATGTCCGTCTCCTGGTTCCCAACTATCTCTGTACCAAAATTCATCAAAATCGGTTTAGCCGTTAAAGCGTGAAGAGGTAACAAACAAACAAACAAATAAACTCACTTTTGCTTTTATAATATTAGTAAGGATAGTAAGGATTGACGTTTAAGCTACCGTAGAGCTTACGTCACTCATTGAAGCTTAAAAGCCTTTTTCTAAAAGAAAACAGTGTGAAAGCTATTAGCTACCATAAGTCTAAGGCCCTAAGTACTATTTTAAAAATATTTTTGTAGTGGCACTTTACTGATGATAATTTTAATCGAATGACAAACAGCATAACGTTGAGATAAAGGACAGGGAGATGATAGCCAATCTCGGAACTGGCAATCTTACTAATATTATAAAATATATATATGCAAATGTTTGTGAGGATGAATTGATGTAAGAATGTATGGATGTAAGGATGTTAGTTACTCTTTTACGTCAAAACGGCTGAAGGAATCTTGATAAAATTTGGCACAGAGGTAGATTATGGTCTGGAATAACACATAGGATACTTTTTTTTCGATATCAAGCGGGCGAAGCCGCGGGCGCCAGCTAGTGTAAACATATTGGGAAAGTGTATGTTATGACTCTTGTGTAACAATGTTATATCTGACTTTGCCATAGTTACGAATTTAATTAACATACATTTACGTCTGTAAGCCTCGCAGGGTTAGGCATAACTGTATTATACATATAGTATAACAGGACTCCCACGATACGCCATTGTTTTTATTCTATTTTTTTTAATCTGTTCCTTTTATGGTAACGTGGGGGCATTTACAAACATTTAAACTCACATACTCAAACAGCCAGACCCGGAACAACTACCTATAGGCCATACAAATATTTGTTCCGTGCGTGATGTAGCGCAGCCGCCAATCACTGCGTCAATCGTGTCGCCAAGTCGTTTGAGTCCCATGTAATATTTGGCTATCGTCATTAAACGGGCAAGTTCAGATTCCGTGAATGCTACTCAGAAATTCCTGATAAAAACCGAATAAATTGGCTCTACCTGGGAATCAAAACTAGGACCTCATACTCCACAGTCGTGTCTCCGACTAGACAGACGGGGCTGTCTCTAATAATTTGCTTATTCTGATTCAAATCTTTTATTTCGGACATCGTCCATACGCTCCATATTTGATTAGTATTACAAAATGGTTTTAACCTATAAAAGCAGAGTAGCATCGATAATAATAATACGTTGCATACACCTGGGGAGGCTCTCATTAGGCACCTAGATCAAGGCCCTAGAGCCCTGACTGCCAGTGGCTTGGACCTTATTCCCGATACCGGTGGGCTACTATCCTTACTAATAATATTATAAAAGTGAAAGTGAGTTTGTTTGTTACGTCTTCACGCCTACATGGCTAAACCGATTTTGATGAATTTTGGTACAGAGATAGTTGGGACTCTGGAGACGGACATACGCTAACTTTTTTTTTAATGTAAGAAATGAGGGAGAGAGAGGGAAAACAGGGAAACTTAGCTTTGCTATTACTATAAATAAGGCGCTAAGGCAAAAACTACAAGTAGCAGGTATCTGCAAATCAGGAAAGGCGAACTGTGCTACCCCGAATTAAACGCGGGCGAAGCCACGGGCAAAAGCTAGTTTTTTATATTTTAAATGTTTTTTGTTTTATTTATTTTTGAATAAGAAATATGTCAGAATATAAAAAAAAATGTACAAAAATGAATAAACGAATATGTTGCGTAATAGGTAGGATCAGTTAAACATTTCACACTGTCTAACTAGAACCCGCATGAATTACTGAATTAATTTTGTTTCTACTTTGTCAGCTACCACATTCATGTTTATGCCTTGTAAAAAACTAATAGGCGAGGCAAATTTCATTTTAGAGAGCTGATCATTTTTCAGTGTTTGATCAGAAATTGAACATGCTTCGAACTCAAGGTACATTAAACTCAACATTGACATAACATTGTCAGCAATTTACATCAACAGTACCGACTTTATTACTTATGCAATACGGTGCAGTTTTACTTAACGTTTAAAAAAAAGGAGAAGTTGCTTTTTTCGTTTTTTTTTTTGTTGATACATGATGTTTATTTTGCAAATAGGTTTTCGCAAACATTTTTATGCCTTTTTTTTTTAAAAACTAGATGAGGCCGGTGTTTCGTACCTGACTAGTCTGAGAAGAAACGGTCGAAACAAACTCAGAGGTCATAGTCTCTTTTAAGGTCCAGACAAAAATCTTAGTCAACTTACATGAGGACTATGCAGATCAGTGTCTAAAAAAAGTGTATTTTTAAGAAAGCACCACACAGATTGAGTGGACCTGTCCAATCAGTGCAAGCATTTGTCAGTTACGCGTAGCTCGACTCATAACTCAAGGTTGTATATTTGTTACGCGATTTTACTATAGATTACGGACCGATTTTTAAAATTCTTTTTGAAATCGAAAGGGTTTACTCACCCATATGAATTTTATCTTATATTGATTGGGTAATTTAAAAGTTACTAGTTTTTGCCCGCGGCTTTACTCGCGTTAAATTCGGGGTAACACAGTTCCCTTTTTCTGGTTTGCAGGTACTTACTGCCTGTAGTTTTTGCCCTTGCGCCTCATTGATTGTAATAGCAAAGCTAAGTTTTCCCTTTTCTTCCTTATTTCTGCCACATTTCTCACTTTAAAAAATAAAAATAGCTTATGTCCGTCTCCAGGGTCTCAACTATCTCTGTACCAAAATTCATCAAAATCGGTTTAGCCATTTAGGCATGAAGACTTAACAAACAAAAAAATAAAACCGACTTCCAAAAAAAAAACTAAAAAGTGGAAAATAACTTTATTTCCGGAAGTCGGTGGCATAAAAGTCAACGAAACCAACAAAAGCCACCGACTTCCGGAAATAAAGTTATTTTCCACTTTTTAGTTTTTTTTTTGGAAGTCGGTTTTATTTTTTGCAAAAAAGTTTTTTATTTCAGCATTTTTAGTTATAGTATTATTAGAAGTCGGTTAAAAAAACTTCCCTCGATTTCGCCAAGATTCCATCATCAGATCCCGACTTGGTGACTATGGGAGCAATTTGGAAAGCATAGGCTTTAAATTTTTTTTTGTTGATTCTTCAATAACCGCTTGTCCGATTTCGATAAAATTTTCATGGGACCATTTGGGAAGTATAACCTTTCCAACAAAAAAAGAATTTTTGAAATCGGTTGGCAAGCGACGGAGTTAAGCGCGAACAAACCTAAAAAAAAAAAAAAAAAAAAACATACTAACATCCGAATTGAGAACCTCCTCCTTTTTTAGAAGTCGGTTAAAAACTCACTTTCGCTTTTATAATATTAGTAAGGAAGTAAGGATAAGGACTAGCCGTTCCCAGCAGTTTAACCCGCTGCTCAGGTCCCCCTTATCACTTAGGGGTATGAAAAATGGATAGTAGCCGATTCTCAGACTTACTGAATATGCATAAAAAAATTCATAAGAATCGGTCGAGCCGTTTCTGGGAACGAACATTGTGACACGAGAATTTTATATATTAGATCTTCGATTGTATAATATTTTTTCTTCTGATGAAAATAGGCGATAAGCTACTATCTTTTAGAAAAATGAATACTCCATAAAAAATATGTGAGATAAAAGGTTGAAATAATAAAACCTTTTTGCTAAAATAAATAGACTTCCCAAAAAACACTACATGTTATTTAGGTTCAATATTGGTATGAATACTCGTACTTAATAACTCAACATTTCGCCAGTTATATCTAAGTATTTACACATTGGTACTCACTTCTAAGTAAAGTTATCTTTCATTGTTTCTTAGAGTAATCAAAAGTAAATACCTATCTGTATGTATTATAATTCAGAGGAAAAATACGATAAGATAGTATTATACATATTTATTTAAGACGATATTATCTTATTCACTTCAACAAGACAATCTGACTTCACAAACATTCGCATTTATAATATTACTAGCTAGCGCCCGCGGCTTCGCCCGCGTCGGATCTTGATGAAATTTGGCATCGAGTTAGATTATAGACCGGAATAATACATAGAGTACTTTTTTATCGTCACGCAGGCGAACCCGCTGGCACCAGCTAGTAGGATAATATAATTGCAAAATGTTGTTAGTAACTGGCAACGTTTAATCGCTCTTACTTCATCTTTCTTAGTTGTTTAATTATAATTGGCTGATAATATGCCAAATAACATTGACTAGATAAGCAAGTTTATTAATTGCTGATAATACCAATGAGTCTGAACGTCAACAATAGTTTTAAACTGCGTTCAAGAGATCATCTTTTTTTTTCTTCTTTGGCAGCTGCCCCAATGTCAACTATTCTGCCAGCGTCAAGCACTTATCTTTGTTACAGATTATATTTTTATTTGAAACTGACATCTTTTGAGCGCAATTGACGACACGGTTAGCGCACTGGCTGAGCAATCGACTACTGCCCTGCGTGTCGCGGGTTCGATCCCCGCGCGGAACAAATATTTGTATGGCCTACAGGTAGTTGTTTCGGGTCTAGCTGTTTGTGTATGTAAGTTTAAATTTTTGTAAACGCACCCACGATACAGGAGGAATTCCTAGTGTGGGGCAAAGTTTAAAAATATAAATATAATATACTGATCACGTTCAATTTCAGCTGGAAAATGCACCCTAAATGAAAACCCTAAATGCAAACACCAAAGTTTAAATTCACAAACTGTGTTATTATTGTAATGAATAAATGGATAAATTATGTAAGACTAATTCCATAGTGTTTGTTGCAACAAATCACTATGTCTAATGTTAGTATTTATTTATAACCAACTTATAATTAACAGTTAACACCACATATACAAGTTATTGGTAGTTACATAATACATACGTTTAATTAAATAGAATGAAATTGAATTAAATTAAACCAAGGTAAGCTACTAAGGTTTAAAATAGTAAAACACATAAATGTGTAAAACAAATACATTTATTCAAGTCTTAAACATAACCTGTTTTAGTCTAATCTAGTCATACCAGTTATAAAATACATATGGATGATTAAAATACTTAATGAGGGCTTGGCACGCATGAAGACTAAGTTTGATTGACTGATTTATATCGATACCAGGCACCACTATTTAAATATATGATTTTCATATATTTTTTTAACGAAATATTTAACAAAATAATTAATGCGGTAAAAAAATGAATAAAGGGATTTGACTATCACCATGAAAAGTAACAAAAATGAAGTGATTATTAGTTTAACTGGTTATTTGACATTTAAATTGTCCATTTTATTTACTTAAATCTCACTCTTTAATGTTGGGTTGAGAGATTACTCTATAACATTTTAGTAAAAATCTATTCATTATAAAGAATTAGTGCAACTTCGCCTAGTAAGCCATTCGCAAAGTGGCCAGAGGTTAATAACTGCTGCCATCTACTATATTGTATCTACGAAGTTTGCAAAATCGTTTGGTTAATGTTCAAAAAGTTTATTTTCGTAGTTATAATGTTTAAAGACTAATTTCATTAGCGTACCTGAATGCTTCAACTCTTAAACGCAGTTTAGATGTGCCTACTGATCGCGTTCAGTTTCATTCTTAAAATTGTTTCTAAGTATCATGCGTGCCTAGGTTACTGTGCAATAGTGCACATTATGTACTATGTCTAAAAATATACAATCACCTCATTGACGCTTGCTTGGGCTCAAATGTACACCTTGTACCAGCTGCGTCTGATCCCTCACAAGCTCTACGAGTATTACTCGTAGACATCATCATTATCTGAGGAAAATAACACTTAAACCATGTTAATATAAGGCATTTGGAAGTGTGTGCCATGAGCGATAGTGTTGCTTTTGCCATGAGCGATAGTATTGCTTTGAGACTTTTAGAGAAAGATCGCGGGAAAGAAGAGGAGAAATAAAATATTTTGTATTTTTATTAATCAGTTAAATCAATTACAGACATAGACAGGGCCGGTTGCATTCAAATCACTAAATTTGTTTTACGTTAAACGTGGTTATTACTTCATTTAATTGTTGACAATCGTAGGAAGACGGTGAAATAATGCTGTTTTAATTTCAATAAGTATAGCGTTAAACGCGTTTAGTGCGTCGTGGTGCAAGCGGGCCTCGAGTACTTTTTCAATGTATATAATCTTTGTTTTACATAACAACTCTATCAGTAGGTACAGAAGTTTAATGTTTATATAAATCCAATTCCTATAAAAACCCAAAACAAAACTATTGCTAAAATGGCTTCAAAATAAATGCAAAAAAAAATTACAATATTGACTCACATGTTTTTAACGAAAAACAAGCTGACGACAGTATGTAACTGACTGTCCTCTGCAACTAAGATCAGGCTCACGGTCGACAACGTTTATATTATAGATAATGACGGGATATCAGCCAGTGATTCTAGAACATTCAAGTTTGTAAAGATGTTATCTCTCTTCATTACTTCATTACTCAGAAGTAATGAAGTATTTATTTGCAAGTTATGTAGTAACTTATAGTTAGTTATATGGAGTTTGTGGTTTTTAATTTAGGAGACTATTTTTGAACTTAAGTGCGATATTTTTATGTAACTTTTATTTTATTTATTTAAAAATACTCACCAGTAATGCACATAAATGATTACATTATTATTGATGATTGTATATGTTCACCGATTACTCCGCCAACTGTGGATCGAATTTTTTTTCGAAAGGATATCTTTGAGGTCCATTTCAATTATTTATATTGTATTATTTATTGACATAATTAGGTTCTATTAGTTGTTAGAATCACGATTTATTGACATGTTTTTAGGTTTTATTGACATGGTTTTCGTACTTTTGTGCTGGATTAGAATTGTATGGTTCTTCTTTTTTCATATTTATAAAGCGGAGAAGAATTTTGAAATTTAAGAGCCGTGTTGTGTTTTTTATTAATGTTAAATTTCGATACAAAGTTAAACTTGCATAAGAAAAAAGTATAACAAACTACATTTTCCACAAATTATAAAATATTAGGTACAATAGAAATGCGATGCGCGCTTACAAAACAAAAATAAACTCACGTTTTTTTTCCTTTGTGATAGGCAGAAACTACAGAGCATTCAATCCACGTTAATTTTCAAACTCAAAAACAAAATAAAAAATCTTTAAACATTACAGATCGCACCACTACACTGTGATAAAAATACAATACAATGGAAAGACAATAGTACAGTTCTAATTACTGAAAAAAATAAAGTACTGTTTACGCTGATTAAAATTCTATTCAATTGAAGGAGACAAGGAAATGCCGTAAATTTTTCAAACACGATAATAAAACAATATACAATATTTTCGTCTTCAGTAATAAATAATAATAATACCAGCCCATAACTGTCCCAATGCTGGACAAAGGCCTCTTCTCACAGAGAGGCACGAGCATTGATCACCACGCTTGCTCAAGACGGGTTGGCGGATTTCAGACTTATACATTATTCATTAGAGTCCAGGTTTCAAGTCAGGTGTTGTTCTTCACCGATGTCTAAAATGTCTTAGATAAACATTAAAAAGTACATACGTAGTAAATACGAATTGAAAAAGGGAGGCGACTGGACGCTCTTAATGTGCACGTTTAATTGCATAGGTCTCACATAATTGTATAATCTCGACATGAATGATATAACCATGACTTGGTAAAATATTATAATAAAAAAGAGTGTCCATGGGAGTTTCTCGTCCATTCTTCTTCATAAAGATCAACACTTTGGAATGGGCAGCTACAGTATTTTCACAAGTTATTATGCCTTGTGACTGGGACTGTATCTGTTGTATTTGACATTCAAAAGTGCCTGCAATTGAAATAAATGTGCCTATATGACTACCGCAACCCGGTATATAATATTTGGACTACCTATGTACGCACTGTCCTCGCACTGTCCTTAGAAAATATTGCTTAATGTAGAATAACAAATAGTGCGGGTGTTCAACAAAAAGTTTCAGTGTCACCATAAAAAAAATACAATTTAGTAGGTAGGTACCTACATGAAACAAGTCAGTGTCGGCGATGTGTTTATTATCCACGCGCGCCTCAAACAGATGTCAGCAAAGCAGAGGGGCCTGCCAGGGCCACCGCCCGGTTCGAAAGAGATACCGCGGCGCCGGAACATAAAAGGGCAAAAAAAAACATGGGTGGGTTCTGTATTGTATAGCGGGCTGGTGTCCGCAACTCCACGTCTGAGGCGCGTATTTTACATATGGATAGGTGGGTTTTAGTCAGTAAAAGTCTGATACTCTGGGAGAGCGTCAGATAGAGTTATTTGTTGATTTCTCATCACCAAAAAAAAACGTTGTTACCTAATCTGCGCAAGATCTCCCGGGTGGCTCTCATACCATAACACTGAAAAACTTTTGTTCTATTAGTTTTGGAAGTTCAGAATATTTGTTTTATTTTGCTCTAACATGTTCATCACTACGTCAGTTCCTATGCAAAGTACCTACCTACAATTTTTGTTTACGAATTAGTGCATCAAAAGTGGTTGATTTTCATAGTACGACTCGGAAGGTCTTGCGAATATTATGTTGTGACATAAGACGTAGGATTGCTATGACGTAAGAGGCTCTTCAAGGAAAACATTAGTGTGTGTTTGGATAAACTGACTTATTCTGAGATAGGAATGATACATATTTGTGTAAATGCTGGCGTGAAATCAACGAAGCCTTATTGTAGACATTATTATCTTGTTTTTACATTTCATCATACTCACAAGTCATGTCAATAGATTTCATTTGTTAACTGATAAGAAAAACAAAGGGAATGGATCTGTTGGGAATATAATATGTGTGTAGTTGTGTAGGTAATAAGTGGCATTATGAGTGCCCATTTCCGCATTTTTAGTTACCCCTGTAATTCAATCATAACTTCAATTTATCAAAAACCCCTTTAATTTCATTTTATATTTATTATCGCCAAGATAAGTTTCTAAGCTGAATTTGAAGGGTTTTGTTTAAGAAAAAAATAGTTTTTTGCCATTATTTAAAAAATAAATACTTTATAATCAAACAAAACTATTGACGCCAAATGAGCTTCCGTTTAGCATAATGCTAGATGGCAACAATAAGTGGCGGTGATTTATTGGTGAGATATTAAATAATTAAAATAAAATACATTCTAAACTAGTAAACAGTTTTTCTTTTATTTATAACATATGAAACGGGATATTTACCAGCCCAGTGGCTGTCATGATAAATATCCCGTTTATATATAAGTGACCATGTCAGTTTATAAATTTGTAGTTTTTGTTTTCTATTACATTATGTCACACGGTAAGGCCTCTCCTTTGTCCTTTCAAACCTCTTCATCTTGTTCTCTCCGACTCTGTTTGGAAAAAACTAACGCAATATTATAATATCATCTTTCTCTCGACAGATAAAAGCATTGCACCCGCCATTTTGCAGCAAAACTCCTCACATTTTCCGATATACCTCGTATTGAAATTGTTCCTAACTCTCACGAAAAGGTAATATGTTCATGACAGACCAGATAAAGGCTAGAACACGTGACCGGAACGAAACAAAGCACTACTGTTACCGTATGTTTGGTATTCCGCAAGTGCACACCCGCCGTGTATCGTTGGTATTTTGTGAAGTTTGTAATCGCCGGTAATCGATAGGTGAGTCATGATGTTCTAAAGAGGTTTTATGCATGGTGTACAATTCCACTTTTTTGTTTTTGAAAAATGTCTTCGACTTAATATATACTATTTGGTAGACCCCTGTCTTACCTTACGGATTACATATTAGCGTGTTGTTTCGTTTATGTTTAGAACTTGTTCTTTGCTTTTTATACAATCTTGGAACGTGCCAAATCATTACCTTGGTAAATATTAACAGTTTAATCCTTACTATAATATTATAAAAGCGAAAGTGAACTTTAATGGCTAAACCGATTTTGATGATTTTTGGTACTTACAGAGATAGTTGGGAACCAGGACACAGACATAGGCTAACTCTTTTTCAAAAAAAGTGGGATGTGAGGGAGAACGAGGGATAAAAAGGGAAAACCTAGCGTTGCGATTACAAATCAATAAGGCGCAAGGGGAACTGGGTTACCCCGAATTTAACGCGAGCAAAGCCGCGGGCAAAAGCTAGTAATGCATAAAAGATAGGCAGACCTCATTTTGTCTTTAACTTGAAAAACAACTAAAAAAAATGTTTATATGATGGAATATGATTACAAAGAATTACGAGTATACTTATTTCCGAGTACAACTCTGTTCTCTCTATTTTCAACCTTTTTGTAAAACTGCAAAAAACCGTAAGCAAAAACAAAGTAGGTAACATCTTGACTCTCAGAAAGAATACTTTAACAGAATTGAAGCCGCTATAAAGACGGTAAACAGAGACTAGATAATACGTGCGCTATCGCTTCTTCACAATAATCAAACCTAATTCGGAATTCACGGGCACATCCGAGTGTTGTATGTATTGCTCGGTTATATGTATTGCTCAACTGTATGTATTGCTCGACTGCTCGATATTTCGCGTCACGCCCGCAATATGTGTCGCGGGACTTAAGTTCTGTGCCCACTGGTGGTTGAGTTTGCTGCTGTTTTTGGGGTGGGCAGAATTGTGGTTTAAGTTTTTGGAAAGAGGTTTTTCTGAAGCAGGGAATGGTTGGTATGTTCCAAGAACAATAAAACATTTTTAGTTTACATAGAAGTTTGACTGAAGAGTGAATTAAAGTTAAGGATCAATTTTATTGTAGAATCCTCTTTTTATCTACCTTTTTATTAAATAGGTCGATTACTGTCTCCAAGACGTGATATCTCTTCAACACGTTTTCCTCTGATCACAAAATTAAATCAACATACCTGGAGCCGAATGTGTTGAGCACTTCAGTGCGTCCGTAACTCAAGACAACCTTGATCGAAGATCGTAGGCGACACACGGAACATTGAATATCCGCCACGCGTTTGGGTACCTATTACGTGAAATGCGTACGGCGATAGTCTCCCATCTCTAGATATACGAACTACGGAAAATACTCGTAAATTGTACCTATCTTTGTATGAAAAAATTGTATACACATCTCGCGGCGACGCTATTGAAAGCTTGAGGTTTCGAAGATAGGTGCCCCGGGAAATAGGGTGTCGGGTGTTAGGAATATATGATGCGGTTTTTAAAGGGAAGATACGAAAATTGTTTCTAGGCACTCGTTTTTACTTCGGCACCCCAGTTCACTTCGGTTTATTGTAGATTCTGATAAAAATTCGAGAGGTTTTTTTTGGAGAGGTATTTTTATTCAACGATAACAGTGTTCCAGGAAATTCTGAATTTTAGAAAGAATGTGGTGGAGGTCGCTTCGTTTTGTGTTTAGTCGCAGATAGCGAGAATAAAACGTAGAAAGAAAAAATGCTTAAACAAACTAACATGAAGAGAATAAACTTGTGATTTAAACCAATTGAAAGATGTATGACGTAATCGGTTGGCTTGGTATAGAAATGTGATGCGGAGGAATGAGGAAAGTACAGTGAGGAAAGTACAGTGAGGAAAGGATTCAGTATGAATGTTGATGGGTATAAGAGTAGAGAATTACCAAAGCAACGATGAATGGACTGTGTGAAGAATGATATGCCAAAAAACGACGTGTCTGATGAGATAAAAATAAAAATCGTACGTCTTCTTCTTCTATACTTCCCGTATGGAAGAAAAAGACATACGATATATTTTTCAAGACTTATTGATAGACACACACACGGTTATATTCACTGTTTATTTTTTTCAACCCTGAGTTACACGATTGAAGAACCACACCTATTTTTTTCTTACTAATATTATAAAAGCGAAAGTGAGTTTGTTACGTCTTCACGCCTAATTGGCCAAGCCGATTTTGATGAATGTTGGTACAGAGATAGTTGGGACCCTGGACAGGGACATAAGCTAAAAAAAAGTGAGAAAGATATTTTTTTTTTGATCATCATGCGGATTAAAGTTAGCGTTAGCCCAAAGTAACTATGCCTCGCGGAGGAAGTCGCGGGCGGGAGCTAGTCTTTTAATAATTTGACAATTCAACATCTAGGTACTCTCTGAATTTCATAAATCTGATGTCAACAGTCTCGGAGTAAGGCTGTGACTAGGTTTGCCAACTTTTTATACGAGAAATAAAGTATATTCAGGTCTGTGAAGAATATTAAACAGTATTCTAGAAAAATGAACAGTATTTTATTTATTTATTGTTTTAAACACATATTTTTTAGAACTTCTCGCACAACTTACCAATTTACAATCTTTTTTAAAAACTTCATACGCCTCACCACATTTATAAGTGTAATTAAAATAAATGAAGAGCTCATTTTATCAAATTAATATATGCTCTATTTCTATCCTCGCGCCACTTAGCATTCATTAGGTACTGAAAAAAACTGTGTCAGTAAATGTAGTATCAGTAAATGTGTTTGCATGCTGAAAACAGTATTTTGTATACTTTATTTATGTTCAACAGTAAAAAGTATAATTTAGTGAAAAACAGTAGTATAATACTGTTGAAAACAGTATAGTTGGCAACCCTAGCTGTGACACACAGACAGACAGACGGACAGAGCGAATCTATAAGAGTGCCATTTTAGTAATTTCGCTATGAAATCCTAAAAAGCACTTTTATAGAACAAACAAACTTTTCAAACAATCTAAGCCACCAAACAAAACCCTGTCTAGTTCGTCGCGAGTATCACCTACACGCGAAGTGAAGCAATAAGTCAATTGCTGCAGCATTCGCCTCACGTAGCTAATATTGTTTAGGGGATAATACTTTCACCTGGCCGGCATTATGTTGTGTCCCCCATCGAATTAACGGCCGTCCGTCTGTTACGAGGCTGCGAGCCTTGGACGCTAATTGGGGTAAGTTTGGGAGCCTGCTGGTTGGATGTGTCAGGTATGGGTAGTGTTTTTTGAGCTACATTGCTGGTTTCATTTGTTTTGTTGACTTCCTTTAGACTATTTATTTATTTAACACGTAATGTACACTGTCTCCCAACTGTCTTGGTCCCGGCTGTCATTTGTAGATCTTTGACAGTCGTTATAGGTAGTCAGTGTTCCGAAAGTCTGACAACCAGTCTTACCAAGGGGTATCACATTACCCAGTACTAACTGGGTTGTGGACTGCATCCGGTTAGACTGGAAGCCGACCCCAACATAGTTGGGAAAAGGCTAGGCGGATGATGATGATGTACACTGTCTCCCAAGTCACAGATGAAAACCTAGTATGGGAGCCAGGGGACATATCCGTTCACAATGTCTGTACAATAAATATAAGATGTCTATAACAATGTTCACTTGTGGTGTGTTTTTTTAAATTATTTATTTAATATAAAAATAGTAACATGCTAGGCTTACAACTAGATGACGACACGGTTGGCGCAGTGGCTTAGCGTTTGGCATGCGCTTAGCATAGCGCTTAGCGTTTAACATGGTCATGTACTCACTTTTTTGTCTATAAGAGAACGTTGCCCACACTAGCATATATTACTTAACTAGATTTCTCCTGTATCGTGCGTGCGTTTACAAACATTTAAACTCACATACACAAATAGCCAGACCCAAAACAACTACCTGTAGGTCATACAAATATTTGTTCCGTGCGGGGATCGAACCCGCGACACGTAGCGCAGCAGTCGATCGCTCAGCCACTGCGCCAACCGTGTCGTCATTAAGTTATGAACATTCAATTTATTTGAGATCAAAAATAATTTGTAAAATATCTCTGTATGTAAATTATGTTATGTTCGGCAGTTGCGCATGAACACCGACATATTTACGATTTTTGAGTTGTCTCTGTTTAGATCTAAGTGTGCGATATTTCCCTTAAATTCTAACTCTAAAACCACATTAGGTACATAACCAAAACCACAATTTCGAGGAATCATTTTCAGTACGTAGTTTTCGTAGCATTTATACCAATTACGACGTTAAAATTTATTCCAGCAGAACGTGCGCTGAAAATCCTGACTTTATTTCTAAAACAACTGAACTCCATCCGATGGACGGATTCAAAATCAAATTTCTCTCAGTCCGTACCAATTATAGCAAACAGAAGATGCTCTAATTTAATTATGGAACACCTTTAAATGGATCTCCCGTTATTTGCCTAACCCGGGAACGAACTACCCAGTACCTACCCTCGGTATTAGTATTCTGCTCGTTGCCTCCTGTTACGGCGGTAAACAATACGACACTCGCCTGTTTGTCCTCAATAATGTTTAATTTATTGGCACTGTTTTGGATTTTAAATTGGCTGGTTATGATTTGGTCGTGATGTTTGTTGGAATAAGTTGAGATTGATTTTAAGAGATGTTGATGAAGTTACACTTAATGTAACTTGATTTTTATTTGAACCAATAACCATACTGATTTTATTTTAACATCAGTAAGGATTCATCACATAAGTCACCATTCTATTTTTAAAATGTAGGTTAAAATCATTTTAAAATACAAAAAAGTTCAAAAATAAATACAGTTTAAAACTAGTTCATTCGCATTTTAAAAATCGAATATCGCTTCAAACCAGCACTGAATCAATCCACCATAATGTTGTTGATATATAAATTTTTATTTTTCACACAAAACGTGCAAGGAGAATATAGTGCCAGGATTTTCACAGTATAGATTGCCGTTTTAATAAACAAAGGGGATAGCACGTTTTCGATTTCAGAGGTATTATTGCTCGATACAAATATTAGTTGAGATTTTCGGTACTTCAGTTTGATGCAAGGGGGCGAAGTTTTGTTAGGTAAACATTATTTTGAGTGTTTTACGTCTAGAGAGGGTTTTAGTACTTAGTGGAGCTGTGGAAAAGAATAATGCTTTTTTAAAATGAGAACTAGACTAATGAATTAGTGAGGCGTACTTAATTGTTTTGATAATTTATAAACGTAATCCTGGTCATAACTAATCTTTATTTATTATGGTATGACAGATCATCTCACAGTTTCACAATATTAGTCTGAGTCTGTCTTTGTTGATTGATCATGCCTTTTAACTTATATAGATTGCTCTTTAGTGACAAGAAAATCCTTACTAATACTATAAAAGCGAAAGTGAGTTTGTTTGTTTGTTACCTCTTCACGCTTTAATGGCTAAACCGATTTTGATGAATTTTGGTACAGAGATAGTTTGGAACCAGGAGACGGATATAGGCTTTTTTAAAAAAAAAAGTGGGATGTGAGGGAGGAAGAGGGAAGAAAAGGGAAAACTTAGCGTTGCTATTACAAATCAATAAGGCGCAAGGGGAACTGTGTTACCCCGAATTTAACGCGAGCGAAGCAGCGGGCAAAAGCTAGTATTTTGTAAAATCTTTTGTTTCTAAACAAAATTACATCTTTAGCAAGTTTTATTTTTTAAATTCACTTCACTTGGGGTAGATATTAAATTATTCATGTCGCTAGAATCCAACACTTTTAAGAATTATAATACAATAACAATTGAATAAATACCCCAAAAATGCTGAAAAGCAGAAATCTAAAAGCGCTACCGCTTTTTTTTGCGGATGGGAAATCATCACATAAATTACCCCGCTCTGGATGGAGCAGGGGGGAGTGTGGGAAAACCCACCAGTTGTATCCGCTTGTAGCAGAGATACAGGTTGATAAAACAATGAACTAACTACATGCCAGGCTCACCATACCACCAAGCCCTAGTCCAGGGCACGCTTCTACCTTCCAACTTCCCGCCATTATGCTGACTGACAGTTGACATTAGTGACAGCTCCCGGACTTCTTGTGGTCGTGAGACAGTGTTTACATATTTATTAAATAGATACACTACACCACCCATGTTCCATCTTTTGCCCTTTTTGTTCCGGAGCCGCGGTATCCCTTTCGAACAACTCGCAACCCCGAAAAACCCCACCATAGTAACATGTTCAGCCAACAACATATTAGGTACTCAATTCACAAAAACTCTTAAGTTTAATATCGCTAGAGTTCAAAACCGAATAACATAAAAATATGTACCTACCAAAAATTAGACCTACTAACCCAAAACATACTGAAACCTTGAACATACGCACAAACACATCCTACATTTGTATCACGTATTCAATATTTAGCTGAGATGTATTCTAAGATCAAAGGGCCACGCACGAACGTCTGCACTTGTCGAAATGAACGCGTTTTCATATCAATTCTTATTCATACGTACAACGTTTGCCTTCAGAAAGTTAATGTGGAGAAGGTTCTGTATTAGATGTTATGTTGAATTGAATTAGTGATTGCTTTGAAAGTTGATGTTGAATAATAGAAAGTACTGAGGTATGTGTCGTGATATTTTTATTTTTGACTTTTGTTTGTTTACAATTGGAGAGCTTGACTCCGCGTGCTTGTTGAGAGCAGACGTGTTTCGCTAATTATCGCAAAATATTAAATCCTAATTCATTTTCTATAATCAAAATCCAACTCTAAGATCACAGTGCTAAAATCGTTATCCGTTTGGCTGTACAAAACATCACACAGCACTGCCCCGGCGAGTGCGCAGCACTCGCACCTCGATAGGAAGGAGAGACTACTATTCGCATCACACTCGCACCCTCGCGGACAGGCAACCAAATGAGCCGACCGAGAACACCGCCTAGTGGCATGTTAACAAGCGGAAGCGAAAGCGGTAGCGGATCTGTACCGAACTTGTCTACGTATGATGACAACGAATACCAAACCAACATCTGTCTGAGAAAACGAAAAGAACGCACTGAAGAAATAGATTACAAATCAGATTTCGTAAACTTTCGTACAGACATTATGAAGTTTCTGGAAGAATTTGGAAGAACTCAAAATGAGAACCTGAACCTCATACGAGTAGAAATCTCTGAGATTAAACAAGAAATAAAAACGATAAAATCGAGCACAGAAAACTTTAAGCAACAATTTAAAGAAATAAATACTGAAATCAAAAATATTAAATCCAATAACGTGATAACTCAAGAGAAATTTAAACGTATAGACAGTGAAATTCTCCAAATACAAACCCAAAGAAATATGGAAAGTGCATCCGATAAATCGCCCGTCTTACATCACGAAAGTCTCATCCTAGAACTCAAGGATCGGAGTGAACGCGAGAAAAATATCATAATTGTGGGTATATCCGAAAAAAGTGATAAGAACTATAACTCACGACAAAACTACGATTACGAAGAAGTAAATAAGGTACTAACAACACTGTATGACAATTGTCCGAAGCCAATCAAAACCACAAGATTGGGAAAATATATCACAAACAAGAACCGGCCCATCAAAGTCTATTTTACCAATATAGAAACACCTAAGTACCTGTTGCGGATTAAAAGTAAACTACCCGAGAATATACACATTTACTCAGACTTAACCCCAACTCAAAAGCTATATTTACAATCCATAAAAGGAGAACTCGAAAAACGAAAAGAGGAGGGAGAAAAGGATCTCATAATTAAATATATAAAAGGAAAACCTACAATAATTACCAACCCAAAAAACTCGAAAGGGGTTCACAATACAATAGAAAACACACAGACAAACTAAGCCATCACATCATCAAAAATTATGAAGACCTACCCTTACACTCATCATCACTTAGATTCTTTTATGCTAATTTAAGAAGTATTCGCAAAAGTGGGAAACTTGATGAAATAAAGTGCATTATAAGAGCGATACCTAAAACGACACACTTATTAGTATTTACGGAGACCTGGATTACTTCTGAAGCTGAAGCAAAATTATATCAATTGCCATACTTCAAGCATGTTTACAGCTATAGGAAAACACGTAAAGGAGGAGGGGTATCGATCTACATACACGATAGTATACAATACGACATAACGGAAGAATTATGCGAAAATGGAAACCACTACTTATGGATATATATAAAGAAATTATCCCTAAACATCGGAGCGATTTATAAACCACCTGACTCAAACAATAACGATTTCTTAACGACATATTCCGTACAGCTGGAGCAGAGAAAAAGGGCAATTGTATTTGGTGACTTTAATATTGATCTCCTTAATGTGGACAATCACGGCACCAAATACCTGAATGAAATCAAAGGAAATGGATATAAAATATTGAACAAAATTAATGGCCTGTACAGTACTCGTGAAACTTCAACTAAAAAATCTATACTGGATCATGTTTGTACAAACATAAGTAACCACTCATTTAGTATCTCCATTATTGAGTCATGCTTGTCTGACCATAAACAAATATATTTGGAAATAGGCAGTATCGAGCCACAAATAAAAAAAAGAATCAGCTACAAAGCAATAAATTATGAAAAGATGTACAGCGACGCACTAACAGATAATTACATGAATGAAAAAAATGATTACTACAACCTCGAGCGCTTTATCACAAAACATATAAATAACAACAAAATCGACAAGACAAAAATTCTGAATTCTCCTCAAAACGACTGGATAAACCGAAGTATTCTTGATTCAATAAACCTACGTAATAACCTATGGCAACAGACAAAATCTCACCCAAAAGACGAAAACGTACAAAAAACATTTTCCAAGCAACGAGAAGCAGTGTCACACCTGATCAAAAAACACAAGAAAAAGTACTATTACGATCTATTCTACAACAATAACAGTCAACCGAAAAAGATGTGGGAACTTATTAATAACCTAGCATTAAACAAGATCAAAGAAAGCAGTGCTCCTCCGAAACTATTGTCGAGCTCGGGACCTATAACTGAAGGTAATCCGATATGTGATTTATTTAACTCATTCTTTTCATCAATAGGCGAAGAACTAGCTAACGAAATACCCCGTATATATCACGCGAACGACGGTAACACTCTTATGTACGAACACGACCACTCACACGACATAACGCTGAGTAAACTCACTGCTTGTACAGAAGACGAAATTTCTAAAATAATTGACTGTCTTGATAACAATACAAGTACTGGGTTAGATGGTATCAGCACTAAGGCGATTAAATGCCTCAAAAATATTATTGCTCCGAGACTAACGGACTGCATAAACGAATGTCTGATGCGCGGCGTTTTTCCAAACACGCTGTAGGTTGCCAAAGTCAGTCCTATTTTCAAATCGGGAACTAGGACTGATCCAGGTAACTACAGACCAGTATCGGTTTTACCTGTATTATCAAAAAATTTTTGAGCGCGTTTTGTACAACCGTCTAAATACATACCTTCTTGAGAAAAACTTCCTAATTGACGAACAGTATGGCTTTCGTTCAAAATCTAGTACTCTTACAGCTGCAATAGACTTGGTAACCAAAATCAAAACGCACATAGATCAAAGGGATGTTGTATTGGGGGTGTTTATTGATTTAAAAAAAGCGTTCGACACAGTATGCCACCACAAACTTCTACATAAATTAAACAACGCAGGAGTCGTAGATACAGCCCTAAAAATGTTTACATCGTATCTACAAAATAGACAGCAAGTAGTAAAAATAGGTAAATACACTAGTTCCATAAAAAATGTACCATACGGCTGTCCCCAAGGCTCAATTTTAAGTCCGTTACTCTTCTTAATCTATATAAATAGTATAAGTAGAATAGGGTTAACGGGACACTTAACATTATACGCGGACGACACATGTCTCTTCTATTTCAATAAATCTATACATAATGCTATAGCCGACGCTCAAAAAGACCTTGACACACTCAGTGAGTGGCTTAAATACAATTTACTTACAATAAACACCTCTAAAACAACATACATGATTTTCACCGCAAAAAATAAATTGTTACCAGAATTCCCGCCTCTTATTATAAACAATAACACACTAAAAAGATCGAACCACGAAAAATATCTCGGTCTGAGGGTAGATGACAAACTCACTTGGAAACTGCACATCGACCATGTAAAAACTAAATTATTGTCATTACTAGCGTCTTTACGTAAAATTTCAAATTGTATCCCTAGGAAAATACGTACTATTATTTATAACTCATTAGTAAAATCACATCTCGAGTACCTTATTGAAATATGGGGGTCTGCCGCGAAAACCATCCTAACGCCTTTGCAAAGAACCCAGAACAAAATTATAAAAACCCTGTACCATTACCACTACCTAACTCCAACTAAAACAATATTCGAAAAAACTAAATTATTAAATCTCACACAACTATATACATACGGAACCTGCATTCTAATAAAAAAAATCATGACAAACAGCATACAATCAAAATTAAAATTCCAAAAAAAAACAATATCTCATAACTTAAGAAATAAAAACAAATTACTGCGAAGACAAGCTCGGACAAACTACGGTAAAAAAACGATATTGTTCGAAGGAGCACAGCTGTTCAACGATCTACCAAATAACATAAAAGATTGTAACAATATAAACACATTCAAAGTAAAACTAAGGAATCATGTATCGGAAATGTAGTCATACCGCTAATCACAAACACGCATCGGAGGTAAAACGTATTTATTAAGATTATTTATATCTCATTGTAAGTGAACCTATGTAATGTTCTTATGAGAATAAATTCTTTAAACCTAAACCTATAATTAACACCAATAATTTCAGAACAAAACTTCGATAAAATACACTTTATATTAGGCCTTTCTCGCTTATTTCTCCTGTATCGTGGGTGCGTTTACAAACATTTAAACTCACACACACGAACAGCCAATAAAGGAAACCACTGAGAACAGACACAGAACCCATCTTCAGTTAACACAGTTAAATGACTTACAACAACACAAATAACAGTTAGTACCATCCACAAACAAATAACAGGCTTCACAGTAGACATCACAAACGCAACACGTTCCAGCGAAGCGTACTACTAACATTGTTGCAACACAACACAACACAACATACACAGTCGAATGTACTCTGAAATTAATTCGCGTGAACTCGGCAGCCTCCTGAAATCCGTTTATTTGATATGATATATTACTCGTGTTAGTACTAGATACTATGTATGTTTGTGTGTAGGTATATTAAGCGGATGCCAAGATTGTGCAAGGCAATTGAAACTAATTTTGAACTAGATTTGTTAGCTTGAGTAAGTACGTGGTGTCAAGATAACGATGTCAAGATGACGAGTTTACTATGTAATATTTACTACGCTACAGAGACTGATTAAAACCACAACTATATAGAAGAATTTGAACAATAACAGAGCTCTGAATATTGGTGACTAAAATAAGAAAACTTATGGTACTTTCCAAGAAATGCTTTTTTTGCGAAAAGGATTAATTATATCTATTTATACAAATAAAATAAAAGAGATAATTCGTATTATACCAGAAATTTATAGTACACACATAAAACAATCTTCACGAACATTATAGAATAATATCTTTTCGAACACAGAAATACACAAGAAGGTCCATTATCTATACGTCAGAGTCAATGTCCGCCTTGATATACCTATCTCGTGGGAAATTCATTCTGTCTTCACCAAACCACAAAGAAAATAAGCACAAAAGTTCAGTTCCGTTCAACAAGTTAAAACGCTCACTTCAATTACCTATGTTTCCTCTGCTCCTCCGCTATTATTTTCTGGGATCCGAGACAGTAAAATTATTTCTCCAGGACTTTTGCGAAATTCAAGAAGTAAATCGGATTGGAACAATGTCCCAAAAAAACACACACACATTCCTAGCACAGGAGTGCACGCGCACTCACAACTGTCATTCAAACAGAATAATAATAATTTTGTTGTTTTGAACACGATCGTAACGACACAGAGTACCAACTACGTCAAAGAAAACGCTTTTTATAGTCTGCCGCACAGTGTAGAAGTGCAGTTTTCATCAGAAGTGTGTTCGTATACCCAAAGTCAAATCATATGGAACGCTTTTTGGAATTACATGAGTTGTTAATCTATAATTTGGTGATCACTTCTTTGGCTACACCAACTATATACTTGACCTTCTTGTCGAGCGTTCGGATTTCCGGAGATAGGCGATGATTCCCGAAGTGAATGTTTCTTTGGAGATCTGTTAAACATCTAGTTGTGCGCCTGTTTTCGATTGTAGTATGGAGTTAACCTTCTGAATTCCTGTTCTTCGTGACTAAACTTAGGTTTTATACTGTAACAATTGTTGCAGGATCAAGTGTCTCTGATGAATTTCAATTTGATATTTGTATTAACATTTTGAGCAGCTTTTCGATAAACTTCTGAGACGTTGTAGGTATCTAGTAGTAAGTTAGTTCGTTTATAATCCTCCGCCGAGGTATGTGTGTTTCGTGTTGTTAGTGTTTGAGTACTGACAGCATTAAAAGTTTATGCTATAAGATTCAGGTTTTGCTTTCAATTATAATATTATGTAATAACACGCCTGCATTCTTTACAGGGTAAGGCAAAGGTGTACTATTGGTAAACAGGTCATCATCATTTGCATAGCTTTTTCCTAAATATACTAGTGTCGGCTTTCAGTCTAACCAGAAGCATCAGAGTACCGGTATTTTAAATAGAGTGACGGCCTGTCTGTCCTCCCAAAACTCAGTATAGGGTATTACGATACCCCCTTGGTAAGACTGGTTATCAGATTTTCGAGTCATTGACTACCTGTAACTAAAAAACACAATACACCGTACACACATAAATTACAATCAACCGTGCACAAAGACAGGCTCTGAGTTTAAATTGTGAAATTTCTGCTAAGATGCTTTTAAAATATACATATTTAAAAAAAAAAAAATCTGCAAGGCTGACAATGCTCTAGTTGCTACAAAATAACTCAACAAATCACATGTCTCGTTATATTTTTAACCAACACGTGGGACCCATTACTTCGCAGCAATCATTAAAATATTTGAATAAGAATGTCGTCACATTTCAAAATCTAAAAGGTTATGAATAACACAGAAAGTCATATATAAATCCAATAGCAGAAAGGTCTGTCCCAAGATTAACAAAAAATATGAAGTCAAAGAAGGGAAAAATAGGTCGTGTAACAAAATATGTAAGTACATACAAAGGTGTACATTTTCCTTTGTCTGTTTATTCGTTTAGTTTTTCTTTTCGTTTGACGGGGGCTCAGATAATGGGTCTTTAAAAGACCAAAAAGCGGATTAGGCATTACCGCTCCCGGAGCCGCGTTTTGTACTTATATACGGACAAATCGTCTCGTCTGTCTGTTAAATTTTTTGTCTTCTATTTACGGTGATTTGGGTAGATATTTGCCTGTTTCATTCTTTTTATTTCAAGTGTGGAAAAACGATAGTACTCAAACAATTCGTGGTTGCGTATGTGTCTTCACCGCATTATAACTTGTGTGAACTGTCAAGAATTCCGTTCGATGCTGTCAGTTTTTTAAAGGCTCTTATGAAATTCACCTGTTTGAACTAGTCCCCGGTTTTCGATTGGGATGAAATTTTAGCATAATTATTTAGTTGAGACACTCACTCAAATCATCCAATTATTAAAAAAATGGTTTGACACCAAAGAGATTTAAAAGACTTGAGCGGACATTATCTAATAATATTTTCATGCAACAATTTTGATCCCAAACATTTTTGATTTTTACACACGAGTGCTACCTGACAAAGAAGATCGATAAGTTTATTAAATAAGTGATTCTTAGTTTTTTACTTTAGTCATTAGTGATTTTTTTTTCAATTAAAGCTACCGAACCAAGCAGTCCTGTGACACTAGACATAACGATTTGTTACCAACTAGTAACAAGTACTGCATTACGATTTTCTTCGTCTTGTCCCGTCTATCATTCGCAAGTATTTGTATATCTTTTACAGAGACAAACTATGTTTTGCCTCAAACGGACTGAAGAAGAATATTCTCTCTCATTCAAAAAACTCACAAGCATCTCCGCGGCAAAACAGCATACCATGACATTATGTTTTATGGCTTTTATTTGATATTATCCTTCTGAGCCGGAGGTCGGCTCACTAATGCTGCTTTTCATGTTGCTAACGAACCCCGCACGACTTTATAGACTTCCATGTTGCCCTTGTAAGCTGAAAGATATATCTCTGGAATGTCGAAAATTATGTTTATTATGTTTATCATGCAAATGCATATTACATTCTGAATCAAAATGTTTCAAAACAACCAGGTTTTTATTGAAAATTAGCTGTGTTTTTCAACCTACCTACCCACCCTACCCTATCTACCATGCTTACCCGACTTCTACTTACCCTACCTACACTCTACGTACTTTACTTTTTTAATTCATAAGTACCCTCTTCTGATATTAATTTGGATATTGACTTGTGCATGTGGTGTTAGCCTATAATTAATTAGCTAACCTAAATAAATAAATAAAAATAAATTAACCAACACAACCACCAAATATTTGCAGATTTCTAGAAATTCAGAGATTCATTTTTATATTATTACATTTTTATTTTTTTAATCTTTTATAAAAGATTTGAAGAAAAATCTGTATGTATCTGTGTTTAATATAAAACTAGCTGTCTACGACTTCGCCTTATTGAAGTTTCTTGTTTTACATAAAACATACCCTATGGCATTTGGCAACAGTGTAGCTTTTCATTGCTAAAATATGTTTTGTAATCGAATGAGCGGATCTAAAGATTACCTGCAACTAAACATAAAATCTTTATTTCTGTATGATACTGGTTAGATAAGGCAAGAGAAAATGTTTCTAACATATTTCGTGATTTCTAGAAATATATATTTGTAGAGTTACCGCTTCTTGGCTTACAGCCACATCATGTACGAGTAATAAAAGGAAACTATCCTGCCTCGGACAGGCCTGTTTGAGGATTTCAATCTTTTTGTTCGAAACTAATTTTCATGGGACTTTGTAAGTTTGATGTTGAATTTAAAACTGAAGCTTTTGTTGGAACGATGAATAGGCTGTGTGGGGAACTACTTTTGAGTTTGACTTATTGCTTGGATTGTGGCTTGTTTAAGTAATAATGGTCCTTATTGCCTAGCTGTTAATTTGGCATTAAAGAATCAAATTTAACACAACTCGCCTATCATCCCCAAAAGGTTAAGAAAAGGTGTACCTTGTATAATAATTTGAATAGTACACCCACGTTTTGAAAGGTGTATGTAAAATGTGTTTAAAATAAGAAAATGACCAAGTTTGCGCCATATTAAGACTTCCTAGCAATAGTGGCTAGTTTTTGATAGATATTGGCGGCGCAGTCCTTGCTGTCGTGAGGCCAGTCTAAATCCCTTAATGTATTTTTGTTTGGCAAATAGAAATCTTATCACCAACTTCTTCGATTTAACAGCTATGACATTATCAACGTGGCGCAATGTCAGCCACTTTCTCAATGTTATGAATAAAAAGTGTGTGTGTGTGTGCTCTAAGAAATTTCAAATTTAAAATAAGCTCAAAATTGATGTCGTGAAGTCTAAGACATTAAACTAAACTGATTTCACGACGCCTAATGGAAGTTATACAGCAATATGTCTTATCTAAGGGTTTGGTAAAAAACATTTTTACTCGTTGTTCTTATTTTAAACTAGATGAAACCAGTGTTTCGTACTTCTGAGTTTGTTTTTTCTCAGAGTAGCCACTCTGACAAACTCAGAGGTCAACATGATTAGTGTCTGAAATTGTCTTTTTAAGGAATAATGACGTTCGTTTTTTAAGGCTTATGTTTAACTTACCACCAGATATAGTAACAAATAGCAGACAAAAATAGTAACACTTTGCTATCCTATTTAAGCAAAATGACTCCAAATAAATCGTGGTTAACCCAAAAATAGTAAATGATCACCAAAATTAAACCAGCATTTTAAAGTAAAATTATAACCAAAGTTTATATTTCTGGGTGGTTTAAAAACAACCAGTTCTAACCTATCCGAGTCGGGGTACTCTGACTCGTGGTGTCAACCATAATGAGGTTATAATTCGATTAGATTTGGTGATCATTTACTACATTTGGTGGTCGAATACAATTTAAAGTGCAGTCGTGACTAAAATAGCTAGTACTATTGTAATTTTAGACATTATTTTTCTGGTGGTCAGTTGATATTTTTGGTTATATAACTAAGGGTATCAAAGCATTTTATGGTGGTCATTATATTTAACCCCGTTTTTTTAATACTCTTCGTTTAATAACGACTAAAACAGTAAGAGAGATGAAATACAAAATTCTTTAATATTATGACCTGATCTTAAGGTCAGACACATTACTAAAAATATAAATCATTTTTATTTTTTGCCCACAAATCTGTCTTGTCTCTTAATAATAATAGAATAAGGTTTTGTATCAAAAGAAAGACTTACTGTAATCTTTACTAAGTATTTATTTGTATGTCGTATTTTCGTCATGTCATAGTAAATTTAAAAGGATGGTTTTTAAAAGTACTTCAATTTTTTCCCATTTCATTTACCTAATTTTACCTGTGTTCCACCAAATATACTGAATGTGCACCAAAATATGTTAATTAAAATATGTTATAACGAACATCAGCGCACTACAATAAAAAAGTGTTATATCTTTATCCATTTTCTATTAATGCAAGTCGTTTCTGGTATAGTACGTAGGGGTCACAGTTTTAACCTAACCTAACCTACGCATTTTTTTAACATTCAGGAAAGAATATTTGGTGCACGATCAGTATTTTTGGTGAACACAAAAATATTATCCAATTTAAAAGGATATTTTGTCTCTTAAAATAGTTTATTTATTTTTCTAAGTTAAGGCTTTGCCATCTTGTTATAAGTGGAGTAAAACAAATTTAAATAAAGAACCTATTTTGGAGATTTGCTGACGTCTTGACAAGCCATTTACATCACTGGCTCGTTTACGTTGCTGTGAATAGTTCAATGGGAAAATAAAATAACAAAAAGTAAACACCAGCAGCTTTTTAAAATATCAGCGTCGCATTTTAACTTAATTCGCTACCAAAGAAAGGGTGTCGGAATATTCTCAAGACCGCTTACTTAGACAAAAAGTGGGATTTTCCCACTTTTTCGCTGAAAATCGTAATAAGTTTTCGTATGCATAAATGGACCTCATTCGGGAGTGTTGTAACAATGGGAATTTCTCTTCCGACCGGGGATCCTTTATTTTTCTCGTCTCCCGGCTTTCATTTCACTTGCAAATGTTTCATTCTTTATGAATTTACCGCGACTCTTAGGAGGAAAAAGGTTTTCCGGAATCAAACTTGTACAAATATTTGAAGTTTAAACTTTTGTAAGCGATTTTTTTCTTGTCATCTCAATTTCTTATTGGGGAATTGTAATAACGTTTTAAAAGATGGTTTGGCATGTAATTTAGGGGATGTAACGCCGGGTCCATAGAGTGAATCCACTTATTCAGCTCAATTACGCAGCTCCGTTATTTCGTGTCACAGTCAGCTTTCGGGTTGAATGAGCTTGCAATGTGAAACAGTTAACATATTTCATCGTGATAAATCTGATTAGTATTTATATGGAGCGAATGAATTTTGCGTGTAAAGTGAAATACGAATAAATTGTTTAATGGTGTAATAAAATTGTGGATGACACTTTTTGATCGGATAATAACAGAACGGAATGGAAAGTATTGTAGCGTGAATCATGATTTCAACATGAGGGAATTTAGATACAGATGTCAAATTGTTCACGTTAATTATCTGGGTTTTGGCAGCTCATGGAACGTATATACTCTTGTTTTCAGTCTCGAGGGGGGTTTTAACTTTCGTTTATTTAGCTAATAGTATAATAATACTAGCCTTTAGCTGTCCCACTGCTGGGCAAAGGTCTTTTCTTTTACAGAGAAGGCACGAGCATTGATAACCACGCTCGCACAAGACAGGTTGGCGATTTCAGACGTATATTAATTATAATTCCAGGTTTCATCACGATGTTTTCCTTCACCGATGTCTGTGATGTCTTAAATAAACAGAATGTAAATCGAAACTCGCAGTCACAAGAACATAACATAACTTCTCTTTAACTGACATTGACAGTTGGACATTCCACGTTATGTTCCGTGTCACTAGGGACATTCCCACTTTTGCACCTGTACAGGGTTTTGAAATATTGAAGATGCGAAGGACTAATGATTGTTTTATGCTTTTTACACAATGCTACATAAAAATACGCGCGAAAACCAGTGTTGCCATTCTTAATTTATATTTGAATTGTGACATTCCTTGTTTTGCCCCTGTACCCTTCAACTTTAGAAAGTACTGTAAGAGGTTTTATACCTTAACCAATGCTGGCTGGTTGGCCATAACGTTCCAATACTGAGGTCGTTTTAAATAAAGAACTAGAAAAACATAGAATAAAAAATAGAATAAGAAGTGTGACTTGTATCTATAAAATATAATCTTAAAGTATTATATGCGCTTTATTTGTAGTAGGATAGTGTAGATCCTACAGTACACATGAATTGTAAAAGCCACTAACTAGTTAGTACTATACGATATGCCTTGGTAAGATTGCTTGTAAGACTTTCGGGACCGTGACTATCTGGATTAACAGATTAACGTGTTTTCCGACGTACGGGCACCCATCCACAGACCAACCTAGGAAAGCGCGGCTTAACCTTAAAATCAACCGGTGCGGCTGCTATTATTTAGCTATTTTTTAAAACAATCACCTCCAGTTCTTGAAAATAACATTAGCTAGATCCCAAGGCACATCATTTTATTAACCTATTGTGCAACTATACTGTAAAGCGTCTCCTTGTACAGTGAGGTCGATCGGCATGATATTGTAGACAACGCTTTAGGAAATTAGATTCGCGTGGCAGTCGAGGCACGTGGCCACCGATCTTGCTGGACGGCTAGTTGTAGTGCCACTGCTGGGGCGAGGGAGTTGGGACAGTTAGTGGTAGTGATTCATAGAAGACGGCGAAAAAAACAACGTGAGCAAATCTAAGAACTTAGAACAGGAATTTCAAAGACATTGTGACATCCATCAGTCCGCACGTACGCACGTTTAAATTATTAAAAAATGATGTTTGTAATCAGATACAAATAAATATACAAACTACTGTTTATACTGAACATTAAATTTCGTATTGTCTTAACAGCCGTGATTATTTGGGAGCGATCACAGATTATCACATCCGAGGCTTAGAATCAACTACGATCATAAATTTATTTTATACTAGCTTTCGCCCGCGGCTTCGCCCGCGTTAAATTCGGAATAAGACAGTTCCCCCGCCACCTGTAGTTTTTGCCCTAGCGCCTTATTTATTGTAATGGCAATGCTAAGTTTTCCCTTTTTTTTCCTCTTTCTCCCTCATTTTTCACTCTTTTTAAAAAAAGCCTATGTCCGTCTCTAGGGTCCCAACTATCTCTGTACCAAAATTCATCAAAATCGGTTTAGCCATTTAGGCGTGAAGACGTAACAAACAAACTCACTTTCGCTTTTATAATATTAGTAAGGATATTAAAATTCGTATTGTCTTAACAGCCGTGATTATTTGGGAACGATCACAGATTTTCACATCGGTAGTTTAGAATCAACTACGATCATAAATTTATTGTATATTATTTTTTTATTACGTTGTTTTTCAGAAATATTTGTATGTTGGCCATCATCATTAAAGTCTACATTACAGTCATAGACAACATCAAAATAAAATTCCTCAAACAAATCATCAAACACATTTCCCCAAGTCCAAAGTTTAACAGTAGCTAATACGTTACAAGTTGGCTATTTGCGCGAGCGAGGCGACCTGGAAACTTAAACAAGCTCTTTGTCCCGTCTTTGTCCAGTACCAGCTGCTAACAGTTCACTTTAGTAACAAATCACACGTGGAATATGTGAACAAAAGAACACTTTAACTACGTTTGCTCCCAATCAGTTCGAAAACGGAAATGTTCCGACATTATACGTTCTTGATTTATTGTTGAAGCTAACGTGCAACTCTGGTGCCTAGGGAGTGAAGTAACGAGTAGGTCAGGTTTTATTGGCAATTGTTGAAATAAAATGGTCCTTGTGTACGACAGTTGTCCTGTTGGCTTATCTTTTTCTTGGCGTGTCGATGGCAATATAAATCATCAACAATCCCACGAGTTTGGCGCTTTTACTAGCGTCTTTATGCTCTTGTGATGTGAAAACAAAAGGACAGGCAGAACACGATATGAAGTGTGCCATCGTTTCTGGGGCAAAACTAAACTTACACTCCGGGGCAGAGTCATCCTGCCGGGGTTGCGGGTTGTTATGTTTTTTGTTATAAAAGCGAAAGTAAGTTTGTTTGTTACGTCTTCACGCGTAAATGGCTGAACCGATTTTGATGAATTCTGGTACAGAGATAGTTGAAACCCTGGAGACGGAAATAGACTAGGCTTTTTTAAAAAAAGTGAGATTTGAGGGAAAAAGAGGGAAGAAAATGGAAAACTTAGCATTGCTATTACAATAAATAAGGCGTAAGGGAAAAAAAACTACAGGTAGTAGGTACTTGCAAATCGAAAGGGGAACTGTGTTACCCCGAATTTAACGCGAGCGAAGTCGCGGGCAAAAGCTAGTATCCCATAATGTAGCTGTTTGCTCAAAATATTAAATATTTTGTTTACAAATGATCAAATAAAAAAATCTAAGAAGAAGATTGAGACCTTTGTTTAGCTAGCTGCTAGCTTTAACAAACTTTTTTGTTCGTGGGCTAAAAACTACTTGATGCTAACCTAACCTAAGATTTGACCTTTCAGAGGTCGTAGTCCAAGCAACGTTACTCTCGTAAATAATAAATACCATAGACTAAAGTCTGTCCCACTGTCCTTGAAACATTTTTGCTCAAACACTTTGTACCTAATCCTTGTACCAACGTTCAAAGGACCGTCCTGGCAGGTTGTCAGTCAGTTGGTGACTAACAAAGAGATGCCATATACTTACTATTTGAGCTAAGAATGTCTATGAATAGATCAGAAGGGTCGGCAGAACGAACCTTTCGATTGAATTCACAATTTATATTTAGAACCGGTCACCCTGTCAGCTGTCTGCCTAATTTGAGCGTATCTTGGGAAAATTGTAATAAAAAAATCGGTTGTTTGGAAAGATAGAATATTATTTGGAACACTAACGCGCCGTCGACACGGCCTGTCGTCAATAGACGGACGGGCGGTGAGCTACCCATTGCTCACCGTCCACATGCCCGCATCTAAGTTGGCTGGGAGTCAGCTCGCGGCGCCCGACGCCCGGGGCGTCTCCCGCGGCGGCTGGGTTGGTTTGAGGTATCCCTTCAAACATACAACATGGTGCTGAAGTATGACCTATATTAATTAACATGTACATTTTTCTATGAATATTAAAGCATGCATACAAGAACCGACCAACTAATCTACATGCATGCATATTTCGGTTACGTCCAAAGTTGGAGGTTCACCTCATTAGATGCGTCGGTTGGTCGAAAACTCGTTAAAAATTCCCGAATTGTGCATATTTGTACCGGTTTTTCGGTTTCTCTAATCCTCTAGTACCGAGTCCACTATCTTTTTAGCGAGTCGATAGCAATCTCAATTCTGTTGGCTACACTAAGCCACTACTTTGGCGCATTTGGTTCCTGAGATGATCAAAAAACAGGACATCATCATCATCTTTCTGCCCTTGTCCCATTCTATTTGTGGTCGGCGTAACACTTTTTCTTCTTTCATTCTCCCCTGTCAGACCTCAAGGCATATCATTCTTATAAAATCCATCCATATTTTCTTGAGCCTTCCTCTCCCTTTCCATCCGTCAAAATTCATAATATGAATTTTGACGGATGGAAAGGGAGAGAAGCGCATGTAACTAAAACAGTGATAGATATTATCTATCACTGTTTTAGTTACATGCGCTTCGTCCTTTCTCATTACATAAACAACAGAACGTGCAGGACACGACATTAAGCGTGGCATCATTTGTAGAACAGCGTCATATTTACATTCTAGAACGGAGTGATTAATAAATTTCCAACTTATAAGGTTCTCCGACCAAACTCAAAAAAATATTTAAAGACTTTCAGGTCAGCTGTCCAAGTAGGTGGTTTGATTTGTTTTTTTTTTATATAATTTTGTGGTTTGGTTAGGATGTACACACGACGGCAGGTCAACCTATTCTAAACTATTATAATCTGATCTCTCTACTACGGATAGCACACCGTAGTAGAGATATCAGGTTAAAATGGTTTTGTGTAGGTTGATGTGCCGTCGTGTGTACTACCTCACTAGCTGGTTTTTCCATAGATAGCTCGTCAATAAGTAGGGTGACATACTTCCTTCAAAAAGCTGTTTCAGTTTTGCGACACAAGGGTATCTTGGTACAAAGGGTGTCAATTTCAGGTCCACAATGTCGTAGATCGATACTCACATTGGAGTTGATGTAGCCTATGATTTCTACGGCTCCCTGTCGTGTCGGGCCACGCTGCTCTCGGGGCACGGCTGCTTCGGGAAGTACTCGTCGCATATACGGAGAGACGCATCACTTGACGCCACAGCAAGGTATTCACTTGCCGAGCATGCCGCTTGGTGTGAGCCATGTGAGCCAGTTCGTGCAAGTTTTTTGAATGTCAAATTACACGAGACAGCTCCCCACAAAACGCCCACCCTTGGCCACTTCTTAGTGTTCTAGCTGGGAAAAAGAAGTGGCGGAACAAACTCCCCAGCAACACAATATCTGTCTAACAGGTTAGAAGAACCAGATTTTATACAATTTCATTTATCACAAGATAAAGAGAGAAAGAAAGGCCATAACTCTTTAATAAAAAAAAACATTCTTACAAGATATTCTAAAAACAATAATTGCCCCACTATCTGAGCAGCCTTAACACCACTTTCAACAACTTCTGTCACACTGCGAACAGCCAAACACTTAGCTCAATAAATTCAACGGATAAGATTTTCATATTCATAAAGCGTAACGAAATCTTTTATGAGTAAAGTTTAAAAATCTCACTCCGGGTAACTTTGCCTCTTGAGCTTCTTAACTTTACACAGTGCCTAGACAGTTTTGCACACTGTTAGTTTTATACTTTAAAACTTAATACATAATCTTTGTGTATTTTATGGCAGTAATCAGGATGAAAACAGGTGCTTTTTGTGGGTAATTGCGAAGAAAAGTATTATGGAGCTTGATTGTATTTGTTAAAGCTTTCTTTTCAGGGTTCCATAACTTAAATGGAAAAATCGGAACCCTTATAGGATCAATTTGTTGTCTGCCTGCCTGTCTTATCTCTGGAATTCGTGGAGGTATCGACTTGAAATTAAAACCATTTACTTAAGTCTGTGGACGCTTAGAGCTCGTGCTTAGTGTCGTGCAGTAAACGATATAGTCGTTTATACAGGGTTATTTGTAAAACACCGACAACCTTGCAGGACTGTATTACAAACATCATAAACAACAACTTTTGTTCTATGATTTTTTACAAAATTTTATACATTTACCAAAAACAAATCTTCAAGATTTCGTTGTCCTATCTAACACATTTGAACTCCGTATTTTGCTGTACCTACATATCTACACCGCCGCTTGTAGGTACGTTTGCTTCGCATAGATTTCGTAACATTTAGAGCGTTCAATTTCAATATTTTATTTTTGTATGAAAATCTGATGAACTAAAATATGATAAATGTTTAAATGTCCTAGAACAAAATTTGTTGATTATGATGTTAGTAACATGGTCCTGAGACGTTGCCAGTGTTTTAAAAATAACCCTGTATAGCAAGTTTGTATGGAACCCTCTAGAATGGTCTGGAAACTGACGTTTGCGAATATATAATCATAATTTATGAGAAGGGTAATGGAATGATTGCCTTTTTTTGCGGGTAGGAAATCACCAAATAACTTCCCCCGTTCTGGGCGGAGCGGGGGGGAGTGCGTCAGACTTGTACTGACTAGAACCCACCCATGATCCTTCTATTGGTCTTTATGTTCCGGGGCCACGGTATCTATTTCGAACAACCCGCAACCCCGGCTGAACAACCCAATTTATAATCATAAATAATTCATGAGAAGGGTAATGGAATGATTGCCTTATAGGTCGAGTGTTCGTATTCGCGACTACCGAGCATAAGGTCCTGGGTTCCTTTACCGGGTCGGGCAAAGTCTTACGAGTTTCTATCTTTTGGTGATTTTCTCATGAATAGCCATATAGCCTGAAAAAAGCCAAGTCCATTGCAATAACCTATAACATGGAGCTTAAAAAAATAACTGGAATTGTGAGTGTACTATTTAGTACGTACATTTCTGCCAATCTCTTCGGGTATAACAGGCGTTATGTTGATGAAATTGCATTTGGTTACAGCTGCGTTACTATATAGATGACTAGCTTTCACCCGCGGCTTCGCTCGCGTTAAATTCGGTATAACACACCAAGCAGACCTGCAGTTTTTGCTCTTGCGCCTGATTGATTTGTAATAGCAACGCTAAGTTTTCCCTTTTCTTTCCTCGTTCTCCCTCATATCCCACTTTTTTTAAATAAAAATTTGCCTATGTCCGTCTCCTGGTTCCCAACTATCTCTGTACCAAAATTCATCAAAATCGGTTTAGCCATTAAAGCGTGAAGAGGTAACTAACAAACAAACAAACTCACTTTCGCTTTTATAATATTAGTAAGGATTCTCGAATCGTGACCGACGAATCGAACTGCACACACTGAGGCAATAATTCCGATCCTAGGCCATTTCAAAGTAAACATTTGCCCAACTATATCGAGGTTTGCAGGTATGTCTATATTCGTATTGGGCATAGATATTATTAAAGCAATAATATGGCATCGAGCCAAAGCAATTCGCGTCGCGTTGGTACCATTTAGAGCTCCGTTTATTCAGTAAGTAAGGCAATTGTGAGCAATACATAAAATATGGGCACCTATTGCCAAGTGGGTCTCGTTGAGAATAGGCTACTTTTAACAATGCTTTAGAGAATATCGTAAGAGGCGATGTAACACCATATTTATAGGACAGTAGTGTGGTCTTTTTGGAACGAAGTTCCTTATCGCGCGTTGCGAAAGGGGGCTAGACGAAAAAAAATAGGTTAGACCAAAAGTTGTAACGACACTTTTTGCTATAGTTGTAAGCCGTGCGGCGTGCGCGTGTCTCTCTCTCTCTCTCTCTCTCATAGAAAGCAAGCCAGTTATTTTCGTTTCCTCTTTCTATTTCGCATTTAACAGTGTGGTGTCGCGACGATTATTTTTGTTGAGTGTATACAGGTTTTTTGTACATAATAAATAATAACTTCGTTCGATCCGGGTCTCCCTTTTTTAATTTTTTGGATCACTTTATTCTCCACCCGTATGTCTGTCTGTCAAGACCATTTATCTTGAGAACGCATTGACGTATCGATCTAACTGTCTGTCTGTCAAGACCCTTTACCTCGGGAGCGCGTGGAGCTATCGAATTGTATTTAAAACCTCTTGGAGCTGTGAAAAAATTAACCTCATAAATCTAAGCAGCCAAAAATATGGTCGTTTATGTCACCAGTTTGTACGGAGACCCTCGACGCGCGAGCCTACTACGCATTTTGCCTGTGTTTTGGCGAATCCGGTTACCAGTTACCAGAAGGGATTTTTGCGCGTCCGGTATGTTCGCCGCTACGCATTTTGCCTGTGTTTTGGCGAATCCGGTTACCAGTTACCAGAAGGGATTTTTGTGAGTCCGGTATGTTCGCCGCTACGCATTTTGCCTGTGTTTTGGCGAATCCGGTTACCAGTTACCAGAAGGGATTTTTGTGAGTCCGGTATGTTCGCCGCTACGCATTTTGCCTGTGTTTTGGCGAATCCGGTTACCAGTTACCAGAAGGGATTTTTGTGAGTCCGGTATGTTCGCCGCTACGCATTTTGCCTGTGTTTTGGCGAATCCGGTTACCAGTTACCATAAGGGATTTTTGCGCGTCCGGTATGTTCGCCGCTACGCATTTTGCCTGTGTTTTGGCGAATCCGGTTACCAGTTACCAGAAGGGATTTTTGTGAGTCCGGTATGTTCGCCGCTACGCATTTTGCCTGTGTTTTGGCGAATCCGGTTACCAGTTATCAGAAGGGATTTTTGTGCGTCCGGTATGTTCGCCGATGCGCACACTGACGACTATTTTGCAATTATGCGTAAGAAGGTGGCGTCAGTGTTGTGCAGAGTGGGAGGAAGCACCAACAGCATTTTGAGGGTGTTTGCCGAAAGGCTGGATGGGCCTACCCTGGGTATGTTTGTCAAACTACATGTCTTACATGGGCCTTGATAAATATACCCGGGGCTGAGTTTGGCCACACTATTTTTTATTTCACTATTTTTATTTCTTTTTTTTTCTGTAAGTACTAACATAGGTTTTAATGATAATACTAACACAATGTGGGCCAATGTAGTCTTTAAATAAAAGTTTTATTTTTTTATTTTAGCCAATTATACCAGCTCAAATAAACAACCGAATCCTATGAGAGTATGGCATGAACGTAAATTGACAATGGATTTTAAACTCATGATTGCACTATACACTGTACGATAATCCATCATAGAGATAGCGAACAAAAAGTGATTTATTACCAAGCGTCGTTGGCCATTTTAAATTTTAAACAGGCGAGCTCAGTTTCGTCCTGCTGGTTTGCTTGTCTTTCTGCACTTTCGTTAAGTTGTTGTTTTTGTAATAAACTTGCTTATACCCGTGACTTCACTCGCCTTTAAAACTTATGTTGTGCAAATGCTCGGCAAATAGTGTATTGGTTTTTTTAAACAAAAAAAAGTGACTCAGGGGTGATAAACCTTCTATGACAATTAAATAGTATTCTTTGTGTTTTAATTAAACTAAATTCATTTTAAAACCGTATATTTATCGCAGGGATACAAGTATAAATGCCTAAATCTTACCATAGCTTGATATAATGATTTTTGAAATCGAAAAACTAGTTTCTGGGATAAATTGCTTCATACAAACTTTACCACTTTATATTATAACTAAAGCAGATAATGAGCATTGTGCTGAAACTAGAAACCATACTTAAACATTAAGTGGCGAAATGTGGTTGTACTATTAGGCACACCTCTACCGAATCTTTTGGGCATTACCTACTAGCGCTTAAACATTAAGTGGCAAAATGTGGTTGTACTATTAGGCACACCTCTACCGAATCTTTTGGGCATTACCTACTAGCGCTTAAACATTAAGTGGCAAAATGTGGTTGTACTATTAGGCACACCTCTACCGAATCTTTTGGGCATTACCTACTAGCGCTTAAACATTAAGTGGCAAAATGTGGTTGTACTATTAGGCACACCTCTACCGAATCTTTTGGGCATTACCTACTAGCGCTTAAACATTAAGTGGCAAAATGTGGTTGTACTATTAGGCACACCTCTACCGAATCTTTTGGGCATTACCTACTAGCGCTTAAACATTAAGTGGCAAAATGTGGTTGTACTATTAGGCACACCTCTACCGAATCTTTTGGGCATTACCTACTAGCGCTTAAACATTAAGTGGCAAAATGTGGTTGTACTATTAGGCACACCTCTACCGAATCTTTTGGGCATTACCTACTAGCGCTTAAACATTAAGTGGCAAAATGTGGTTGTACTATTAGGCACACCTCTACCGAATCTTTTGGGCATTACCTACTAGCGCTTAAACATTAAGTGGCAAAATGTGGTTGTACTATTAGGCACACCTCTACCGAATCTTTTGGGCATTACCTACTAGCGCTTAAACATTAAGTGGCAAAATGTGGTTGTACTATTAGGCACACCTCTACCGAATCTTTTGGGCATTACCTACTAGCGCTTAAACATTAAGTGGCAAAATGTGGTTGTACTATTAGGCACACCTCTACCGAATCTTTTGGGCATTACCTACTAGCGCTTAAACATTAAGTGGCAAAATGTGGTTGTACTATTAGGCACACCTCTACCGAATCTTTTGGGCATTACCCACTAGCGTGATGTTATGCCTGGCAATTGGCCCAAGCCTGGTGAACGATATAAATGCATTTTTATTATATATGCAATATATTTTTACAAATCATCTGATTTAGATAAAATTACCAATTGACAGTGTTGAAGTCGATTTTTTTGACGATACTTTTTAGTTTATTTAAGTTATTTTAATTTCTTTTTGTATAGTACTTTTTTAAAGTTTTTACACAACACTGTACGATAACTTATAACCTCACCTTTAACACATAACATTTATTTATACTTTTTACAATTAATGTACACACAGTAGACAAGATGAAAAAAAAATCATATAAATTTTAGTACAAAGGTACTGCTTATTTCTCATTTCTTAAGAAATTTCTGCCAGTAGATCCGCTAAAGGAGATAATATGTAAAAGAAAAAAACATTCGTTCAAAGTAAGAACCATCATTTACAGAACGATGTAACTATGTAATTGTACAAGTCATTGCACATATCGACATGGGTTGAAACAACGGCAAAATGTTTTGGTTTTTGTCAAACAATTATCCAAGAATATTCATCATATATATGTTCAGGGATAATCGTGAATCATTGAAGCCGTTACACTTGTTATATTTATCGGTCGATGTCAGCAGGTGTGTTTCTCTTGTGTCCACATTTGTTTTAATTGGAGACAGTGGGACTTAAACATAACTGCCGATATGTTTTCTTTTGTTTTTACTTTGCCCCACTCTAGGAATTTCTCCTGTACTGTATCGTAGTTGCGTTTACAAGCATTTAGAATTACTTAGACACAAACAGCCACAATCAAAACAAAAATTTGTTCCGTGCGGGGATCGATCCCGCAACACGCGGCACAGCAGTCGATCGTTCAGCCACTGCGCCAACCGTGCTATCCTTTGTCTACTATTAGGTTTAACTCTACCTTGTGTAAGAAAAACTCCATAAATGATTCAATAGAAACACTTTTATTGCAAACAGGCACACAAATAGATACGCATAATACATCATAGAACAATATCATATTACCTTAGGTTTTATTGACACACTTCACAACTTATTTTAAAAGATCAAAGATGTTCACTAGCAGAATCTCCGAACGACTGACTATCTAGCCGGGCTGTTAAAGTTCGTTATTTCCAATTACCGCCATTTCAATAGTGAAATGCGCGCGTTCCTGTGATTGGTTGGTTTTGAACCGGGCAGAGGACACTGTTTGAGTGTTGCCAATTAATAAAATAGTGGTATAGTTGCATGTTAATAAACCGAAAACATATCAAATGTATTATAGACGCTGACACTTATCCTTCGGAGATGCGTGATGTTATTTTATGTTGGGGAGTTTGTTCCGCCACTTCTGATCGCCTGTCGATTCATTGGTGGAATTCTGTGTTTGGAAGTGTCAATGACAGATATATAATTCTTTCGGATCATTTTTATTATTTTGAAAGTAGGTAAGTTGTCCTATTAACGAGCTTGGTGAAAAATATAACTTGCCGGGATTGTTTGAAATAGTGAGTAAACAATATTTTACGATTGTTTGTTTATAAGAACTGCTATACATTAACGAGCTTTTGGCCTATTAAAACAAGCCTTTATAATACTTCAACAAGAAATTAATACCATGAAAATTGGAAAACAGCTCCGAGAGGCGTTCATTTTCTTCGAACAATTTGTAAGTCTTGTACTACACCGACCTTGTTTTCTAAATAAAGGAATTTAAACCCAACTTAATTATGATACTTGAATATTATTATTATTTATTTATTCTAAAGGCATCAAACCCAATACAAAAACACAAATACAAATTAAAATACTTATAAAATACTATTGTGAATAAGAAGAAAGAAAAATCCAACGGGTATATAAGCGCGCGCTACCCACAGCGCGGCCCTTTTTCGCCGTCAGCCGTCAGACCATCAACACGTCACAGCGATCGACATTTATTCTTTTATTTAATTTTCGTGTGATTTCTGGTACATTGCTAATTACTTATTTGTTTTATTAAATTTGTGTTGCTGTTTTTGTTTTTTTTAAATAACTTGCCAACAAGTTTACAAGATCAGAAGTGGGAATCGATCCAATTTCTATTTTTGTTGCTTTGGTTTGCATAAATAAAATGTCTGATCGCTGTCGAAGTCGTCGCCATAGCCGTGAGTCAAGCCGGCGACACAGCAGACCGCATCGCAGCAGCCGGGATCGCCCGCAGACCCCGGATGGTGACCTACAGCGGGAACTGATGGTCATGCGAACACGTTTGAAGGTGTTAGAAGATCAAGCCTCGTTTGCAAAGGGGAAACGCTTGCGCAAACAAAGGGCGCCTCAACGTGAGTCATCGCTATCCGAGCGTGACGCGACGCCGCCGCCGCCGCCTGTCCGGCGCCAAGCTGAGCGCGTCGCTTCGCCGTTGCTAAGGCGACCTGCGCAGGCACCGCCGCCGCGGTCACGTACGCCGCCCCTGCCTCCCGCGTCACCTAGCGAGCTCCGTGCCGGTCATACAGCTGAGTCTTTATTGCAACACACCGGTACAGTTAGCGACATCACTGCAACGGACCGCATAGTGGACGCAATTCGATCCATCAACAATCGGGTGAGATCTGACCAACATTTTTTTATTTCTAGTTTCGATCCTAGTCTAAACAACATTAGTGATTGGTGTGACGAAGTCGATCGCGCAAAACTTTTAAATAATTGGAGTGACCATGAATGTCTTTCGCGAATAGGTAATTGTTTAAAAGAGGATGCTCGTATGTGGTTACGCGAATGGGTAACAAGTGAGCGCACGTGGAGTAATTTTAAAAAGGAATTTACGCCTTTGTGTCCGAAAACACCAGACATAGCCAATATTTTATTTGAAGTAATGAATACGAATTCGGATAATTATTCTACGTACGCGGATTATGCCCGTCGCTCATTACTACGATTACGTATAGTGCGCGGACTCAGTGACGAACTTATTTCCGCAATTATTGTCCGTGGTATTGTGGACCCTCACATTAGAGCATCGGCTACCAATGCTAAGTTAACACCTAACAACATAGTCGAATTTTTGTCGATTTATGTAAAACCGTCTACTTCTAAGGCACAAAGTTCACGTCCTACCTCACAAAATCATTTTGTTAAAAGTAATCACGAGACTGTAAATAGAAAACGTAGACTTGAGGAGGGCAAGTGTTTTTCATGTGGCGCAGCCGGACACAAGCAGGCTACTTGCAATAAGAAAGCTAAGTTCGATTCAAGTGATAGTTTAGATGCAAGTGGTTCAAATAATTCTAATTCCAAATCATTGTCGGTGCCGTTAGAGTCTGAACCTTGTTCTTTTTGCAAAAAACCTGGCCACAGAGTAGATAAGTGTTTTGCAAAACAAAAATCAGTCTCGCAACAGAAATAACGTTAATTTTTGTCTAGAAAATATAACTACCCGCAATAACGATGTTGTAGTGTAGCCGTTATTCAGGGTATTCCGGTGGATGTGTTAATCGATAGTGTTTCAACCATATCGCTTCTATCATCGTCACTGCTGAAACATTTCAGTTGCTCGCGTAAGCCAGCATTTCGTATATTAAAGGGATTGGGAAGTCACGAAATTGAAAGCACTTCCTATGTCACCTTACCTATTGAGTTCGATGGCTTAACACTTGAAGTCGATTTATTTGTTGTGACGCCCGAGTTTATGAATACGCCCATTATTGTGAGAACTGACGTGCTCAATAGGGAGGGTGTACGTTACATTCGCACGCGCAATTTTCAATCACTAGAAAGGTAGACATAGTGCAAGACGTGATGACTGTTTAGTACGATAAGTCAATACCAATTAACACGCCTCTCGTAAGAGCTCAATTACAACGATTGCTTACTATGATAAATGAGTTTTCTGCATATTTCATATCCGGTACCGCGACATCGACTGTCAATACGGGGTGTATGACGATTAGACTGAGTAATAATTAATTTGAAAAAAAAATGTTCCTTTCTAACGACTGAAATAGTAATATTTAGGACGTAGAATTAGCCAAGGTCAGGTACGACCGAGCCCCGGCAAGACACAAATGAGTTAAAGCAACATTTTTACAATGTTATATCCCTATTTGGAACCCCTAAGTTAATAGTAGCCGACAGAGGTCGCATGTTCCAAGGCGCTGAATTTCTCGACTTTGCACCCCAAAGTATGGGATTTGATACACACTTCATAACACCTGAGATGCATCAATCAAATGGGCAGGTGGAGCGTTATTGTCGAACGGTTTTAAATATGATACGTGTCGAAACTAACTATCGACAAAACGCATGGCCAACTGTCATGTGGAAAATTCAGCTGGTACTGAACATCACCAAGCACAGAACTACGCAGTGCTCCGCCCTCAATCTATTAGCGGGCATTGAAGCAGCAACTCCACTTATAAGAAGCTTAGTACGTGATGTTGCGCTTGAGGGCTCCAGTCCTAATAGAGAGAGCTTACGTGAAATGAGGAGACAGTGAGCATCGGAACGACTTAGGCAAAATCGACACCAGCAAGATGCTTACGTAAATCAAGGGAGGAAGCCTTCCCGTGGTTTTGAACTAAACAGTTTGGTTTTTGTGCGAAAACAGGCTCAATCGGTCGGAAAGTTGGACTCCTGTATGCGTGGTCCCTACCGCATCGTGAAGACGCTGCTACAAGGGCGCTACGAGCTCCGACTCTTGGCTGTTTCGTATGGGAAGTACACGCAGGCGGCTGCGGGATACATGATCCCATGGCGTGGAGAGTAGACTCCTGAAGTATGTGCTGCTTACTTTGATGGTGAGTGCTGCATGCCTCTCTTATATATGAAGCTTCATATATGTGTGTGTGTTGTATTATGGTCACCTGGGATAAGCTTCACGTAGTGCCTCTTTCCTGACTGATCATATATGTGTCTGTATTGTGTCCTGATCACCTGGGATAAGCTTCACGTAGTGCCTCTTTCCTGACTGATCAGATGTGTGTGTATTGTGTTATTGATCACCTGGGATAAGCTTCACGTAGTGCCTCTTTCCTAACTGATTTGAGTTACGAGTACGCCTTACGGCTAGCCTCTGGCTCTGCTAAGACTGCCATACAGCCTGGCTTTTCTTAGCTGAATATCAAGTTGTGCCCTTGATATATGACTTGACCGCTAATGCGTCGAGGCAAGGTTCACGTCGTACCTGTGTCTCGATGGTTTAGTGTGTGATTAATAATGTGCGTATGTACAATGCGAGGCATTGTGCATAGAGCACATCTTTTCGTCCTAACAGATGCAGACCTTGAAGATGTGGAGTCTACACTTGCTACTGCCGAGCTAATTTCGCCAGCCGAGCAGTCTGTCTCCCAAATAGAGCCTTGCACCTCTGGGACGCAGGCTGAGCCGGTGCGGCTTCACGTCGAGCCTGAGCCGGTGCGGCTTCACGTCGGGCCTGAGCCGGTGCGGCTTCACGTCGGGCCTGAGCCGGTGCGGCTTCACGTCGAGCCTGAGCCGGTGCGGCTTCACGTCGAGCCTGAGCCGGTGCGGCTTCACGTCGAGCCTGAGCCGGTGCGGCTTCACGTCGAGCCTGAGCCGGTGCGGCTTCACGTCGAGCCTGAGCCGGTGCGGCTTCACGTCGGGCCTGAGCCGGTGCGGCTTCACGTCGAGCCTGAGGGGCCTCCCGCAGACATGCCCTTCTCCGTGCCTATGCTGGAGACCGACCACCGAAGCTGAGGACATCGTGAAGGAGCCCGGGACGGCCTCCTGTCAGGAGAGGCCGTATTGTGAATAAGAAGAAAGAAAAATCCAACGGGTATATAAGCGCGCGCTACCCACAGCGCGGCCCTTTTTCGCCGTCAGCCGTCAGACCATCAACACGTCACAGCGATCGACATTTATTCTTTTATTTAATTTTCGTGTGATTTCTGGTACATTGCTAATTACTTATTTGTTTTATTAAATTTGTGTTGCTGTTTTTGTTTTTTTTAAATAACTTGCCAACAAGTTTACAAGAATACATTAAAAAAAAATATCACCATTCTGAATACATAATAAATGCCACGTAGAACTTTACTTTATAACCGACTTCAAAAAATTGCTTTGAACATAGAACCTCCATGTTCACTGTTTTTTTTTAATATTGTGATCATATTAAAAGTTTACTTTACCTAAGACATCACAAACATCAGTGAAGGCAGACATCGTGAGGAAAGCTGGACTTACTAATATTATAAAAGCGAAAGTCAGTTTGTTTGTTACGTCTTCACGCCTAAATGGCTAAACCGATTTTGATTAATTTTGGTACAGTATATGATATATGTGATATATGTGTGTATGTGATAGTATGTGATAGTTAGCACCCTGGAGACGGACATCCGCTAAAAAAATGACGGGTTGCACTCCGGGAGTGCCGGCAGAAGTGAAAACTTGATTGTTAACGTTGAGCATGTTTGATATTTTGGAATGGTTAGGGAATAATTTTGCACCAATTGCTTTATCAGTATAAAAGTACTATCATTTATGTGGTAAAATACAATATTAATTTATTGCGCTATCGTACACAAACATGACAATTTATTCAATTTATTTTTGTAATCCCAGTGATTACAAAAATAAATGAAGTAAATAAATGAATAAAAAGACTTAAAACATAACTTGCAAAATGTGGGTGTACTATTCGGTGCACCCCTGCCTGAGCCTTCGGGGATTACAGGATGTTATGTTATCATTGAATCCTGCCTAAAGAATTTGTAATTAAAAGTGTGGAAGTAATCTGTCGCACATAAAAATGTGTGCGATACATCTTTTCACAGGCGCTTAGTAAGCACGTAAGCAGGAACGTCATTCGATCTTACTACAGAATTAGCTGAGAATTTATCGGTTTCCTATACCAATAACACTCGTGCTTTTAAACTTACTTGTAAATACTTGTAATCAAATTATTTTTAAAGCAGGTTTTTAAATAAACTGAACTTTATTTTACCAAACAACAAACGCCTTAGTGAAAATGTTTAGCAATTTAATACTCGGAAGGTACTTATTGCGATTGAACGATTTCCTTTTTTATTTTATTATCATGATTGTGCTTGCATCTTAAAAGCCTTCACAAGTACTTTTAATAGCTACTAGATACTAAGAAAGCTGCAAACTCAAAGACAACTGTCTTATTGATTTTAGAATCTCTTGTCATTATGCGTCAATCAATTTTTTGCAAGGAAATACGGAATTTTAGCTACACTAACATACCTACAGGTACGTAACGTTTGTAAATAGCACGTAAATTGCCTTCGTAGTTAGCACGGTGCGAATCCCCCAAAGACCACGGTTCTATCACAATCTTAAGGACGATGAAGATAGCCAGAGGACTAGGTTTCGCGGCGCTGCGCCGGCGCGCGGCGGGTGGCAATTTAATAGATTTGTCAGCTTTATCCCTAAAGCATTAGGTTCAAAGTTGATTGGAAACATTTAAAAATTTCTTTAAATGATTTTAAACCATAAAATGTTGAAGGTTAAGTTTTATTATTTTTGTTCACCATTTTTGTATTTAGGTGTCAATATACGCTTATATTATATTCTCTTGGGTAGTCGCTGACAACGGACGCAAAAAAGTTGTACACAAGTGCTCTCTAAGGCGCGCTGCGGCCGACTGGCGCGGTACGGGAGCGGTGGTTTAGCCTGCCTGCGCGCAAAAGTCGCGCGCAGTCGAATTGCGACAAAACGTAGAGAGGGGATAGCTGTCTACTCTCCATCCGTCTTACGCTTTTTCGATCAGGTCACGTGTCCTGACGCGAGTTTAAGATTTTATACCCATTACAGAAAAAGTGCTCAACGCCGCTAAAGAAGTTTTCACTTCAAAAAGTGAGAAAAAGTGGGAGAAAGGGGGAAGAAAAGGGTAGAGAATGTTTTTTTTTCTATCATCACCCGGGTTAAAGTTAGTGTTAACCCAAAGTAACTATACCACGCGGACGAAGTCGCGGGCGGAAGCTAGTTTTATTATAAGTCTGAAATCGCCAACCCGTCTTGAGAAAGCATGGCGATTAATGATCGTGCCTTCACGCCTTCGTGCACGTCCAGGTCATCTCGCGTCCTCTTTTTTGGCCAGCTTCGGCGGCGACATCTTTCCTCAAAAAACAAAAACAGTTTTCGAAAAAAAAAAACAAACCGACACCTCCCACGCATAAAGTCTTATCAATTTTTTACTGAAAATTGGATTTTTAGTTCATTGTGGTTACGAATATAAGCTTTATACATCCCTGAAACAAAAATCTTCAAATTGTTATTAATTAACGAGATTTTGAAACGCACATCGTCGTACCTATTCAAAGTCCCCGCGCATATAGCCCGATCACGAGTAGCGACGATTTGCGTTGTACTATTAGATCGCGCGAGACCAATCAAGGTCAGTTACCGACGTCGTATGACATTACCGGTACGCGCCGTAAACATGGGACCTGCATTATGAAAATAATTAGATTTTGTTTATGTTTTGTGTTAATTAACCTGTAATAATAGTATTATTGTTATATGATAGCAAAATAAACAACCTAAGATCGTCAAGAATTTTAAAATTAGCCCTCAATAATTCAAATGAACATTGAACCTCAAATGAATCTCGTCGATCTGGTACGTTTTGTTTCATATCAATTTAAACGTATGAAATATTTGCTAAACACTACGCAATTTTAACATAACTAATTTTTATTGCTCACAATATCTAAGAGTATTTTATCATTAAGTATTTTACATTTTGTCCAGCGCATAAAGTCGTAATACTATAGTTACGATGCTATGCGTCGTTTATTTTTGAAAGTCAGGGGTCGTAACTGAAACTTACCACTTTATGCTTTGGTTTTATTTAAATCTTAAATAGTCGTATTTGGTACATACGACGATATGCTCTGACCACAATATGAAATAAGAATTTATGCAATATGATTTAGCTAAATTTGAAGCAAAAAGCTGAAATATTTTAACACTGTTTGATTGTTTTATTAATGTATTTATAACGTTTTTTTTAGAATCACCTAATTTACTTGAAATGGAGCAGTACTGGAATCTGTACGAATCAACGTGCGAAGAATCCTTAATAAGTAACACTAATAATAATGATGCTAGTCAATGTTGCTGACATGAAACAATCGTTGAAGGAACGCTTCTTTGGCCGCCTGAGAAAAGTATTTAATAGTCTTTTATCAGGCGGGAACAAGGTGCGTGCTTTCAACGGTTGGGTCATGCCGGTTTTGATGTACTCTTTCGGCATACTCAAATGGACTCAAACAGAACTGGACGCCCTGGATAGGAAGGTTCGTACATTGTTAAAGGCATTTTGTATGCATCACCCACGTTCCTCGGTTATGAGACTGTATATCCCGCGGAGTTGTGGAGGTCGAGGCTTTTTGAACACCAAGACTCCACAATCGTGAGATATGCAATCTTAGGGAATATTTCCTAGAAACAGACGTGGGAATGCATCGAGATGTGGTTGCAGTGGACAAAGGCCTCATCAAGCTCTCCTTGGCTAAACAGAACTGGCGCAAACCTGTAGTGCTTGACACTAATGACCGCAAGGAGGTATGGCAGAGTAAGGAGCTTCACGGACGCTTTTTCCGGGCCCTACATGGATTCGATGTAGATCAATCAGCGTCCGTAGCCCGGCTACGTTCCGGCGACCTCTTTGGAGAAACCGAAGGTTTTGTCTGTGCAATCATGGATGAAGTTATGATGACGAATAACTACCGGAGATTTATTGTGAAGGACGGCACGGTTGACATATTATGTCGGGCATGCCACCGTCCGGGTGAATCAATTCGTCACATTATCTCTGGTTGTTCTCGCCTTGCTAACGGAGAGTACTTGCATAGACACAACCTTGTAGCCAGGATTATCCATCAGCAACTTGCTCTAAAATACAGCCTTGTGGAATCGGAAGTGCCGTACTATAGGTATGTGCCCGACCCAGTTTTCGAACATGGCAATATCACATTGTACTGGGATCGATCCATTATCACTGGCAGGACTATTGTTGCCATCAAGCCTGATATAGTGGTGGTGGACCGATAACAGTCCCGCATGATGAGAACGTCGTGAAAGCCGAGAAAGATAAGCAAATCAAGTAAATTGACTTGGCTCGCGAGGTTGTCGACACGTGGGATGTGGACTCAGCTATCATTGTGCCGATAGTCGTATCTGCCAATGGCTTAATTGCTAAGAGCCTCGACCAATACCTGAGGAGGCTCTCGTTAGGCAGCTGGATCAAGGGCTTGATACAGAAAGCGGTACTCCTGGACACGACTCGTATTGTTAGGAGGTTCCTTTCTCTGGAGTCTGACCGCCGGTAGCTTGGATCCTGTTCCCGATACCGATGAGCTATTATTTTTATATTTTTAATGTTTCTTTTTTATGTTTTTTTTATTCAGAAATATTTAATAATGTAAAATTATGTAAATTAATTAATAAATGAAATGATGCTAGAACAAGCTCCTACGAGGTAAGACAAGCATTAAATATTTTCGAAAAAACACCGATCCCGTCACCTTCAAACGAGCTTTTTGGGGCTGACGACGTTACTCCTGCGATTCCACTTGATAGCAGTTTAATTTTATCTGGGGTATCCACTCCTACAAGCCGATCTGTCACACCGCAACATAGTGATGCCTCCAGTTTTGGTCCTTCCGCTTGTTCGTCCGTTGCCAGTACCCCAACTACCAGTCGAAAACGGCATATTCTAAAAGAGATGATTGGAAGGATATTTTATGCACGTTCCTAAAGATATTTAAGACTGATTAATTAAGTTGATTGTTGTAGTTGTATTAAGAAGTTCTATGCTTTACGCTGGTATCGCCTGTAAACTTAGACGATTAAAGTTGATTTGAAAAATTTATCGTTTTAGTTGTTGTTAATACTAAGTATTCTATTATATATTAATGTTACCTACATTATTTTTATAACCATCTCCTTTAACAAATCACGTTAACTGTATTTATATATATCTATATTTATTACCAACAAACATAACATCGTAACACTTGATGGTCATTATTTTGTTTTCTTACAACGCATAAAGTAGTAACCCGTTGTAACTTTAAGGTACACAAAATATTCACCAGGCATATCGTCGTAAGTCGTCGTATCTTAGCAATACGCCAGTTTCATCCCAGTGCATAAAGTCTTAAGTATGTAATTTTACCTTTTTTTGCTAATTATATATATTTTTTATGTAAATAGGCATTCATTAATAAAGATATAGAGGTACTTTGAATTTTAAGCCAGATAGGAACTAAATAATTATCATAAATTTTTAGTAATCATGTAAATTATCTTTAAATGCCCGTACTGAAAAGTTGGTATAATCTCGATACGCCCTTATGCGTGGGAGGGGTCGAAACGTCGCAAACCCATAAAAGAGTTTGTGTTCACAATCAACACAAACCGCAAAACAAAACCAATTCAATACTGTCTACAATAGTGACATTCGAAATGAACCCATCCATTTATATCTTTCAAAGTTTTCCAGAACAAATAGTCCCACAAGGAACGCACCATTGGGACGGCTATATGCAATAATTCAGCGTAAATTGCAGTACATTGTACATTGTGCATTACTGGGCGACATCCAGTGACGGGCCGTTGTGCGCACAGCTATTGTTTGACTGCTCACGGTCGAAATGACCGACGAATTGCGCTTTTCTGGCTCGCCCCTTTGTAAGTCGATGGCATTTAAAACAATTTTGGGTTATGTTTGTTTTTGTTCGGTGTGAGTAGCTGATAAGCTGAAAGAAGGGGTCTTAATTTTTTTTTATTGGAGTGTTTGTGTCTTTTGAATCGGTAGCATAAGTTTGTGTATAAGTTTTTAAAGAAAGCTTCGTTGCTGTAGGAACAGCTTGGATGTCATTGAGTAAATATGACCAATTAAGTGAGCCACAAATTAATTGAGAAAAGAGCCGCTTATATTAAACCTATGGCCGTCCGATATCAATATGCGTAATGTCGGCTTTTTTCGCATGAAAATTAATCAAATTACTTCTCCCGCTCTAGGGGGCGCGGAAGGGAGTGTCGGACTTTTACTTACGAAAACCTGTCCATGTTCCTTCTCTTGCCCTTTGTGTTCCAAGGCCGCATTTTCTCTTTCGAACAACCCGCATTCCCGGCAGATAGTGGCCTTGGCAGGCTCCTCTGCTTTACTGACAACTCAACTCACGGCCTGTGGTGTCTGGACGGACGGTGAGCTAGCATAATGCTGCCGGCAATCACATTTATCCCCAATACAGCTTGACTTTACACTTACAAGAGTGTGTGTATGATGAAAAATAAACACTATGTGTGTTTGTATTCCTTAGACCGCTATGTCTTATTTTTATAACCGCTTCCCAACCCATCGCCCGAGCCAGTCCGCGTTGCTAAGCCAGTAAAATTAAATCATCCCCCAAATATTGGAACTCAGATCCAGCTTGTCTCTTTGCTGTTTTGCTCCAGCAACGCTCTAAGCCGAGGCTCCTATCCCCCTAAGAGCCTCGGCTTAGTGCGTATGTAAGCGTTTGCCCCTGGTTGGAGCCCTTAATAGTCCGGCAGAGCAGAAAAACAACTAAACAGCGAGTTGAACTGCGGGTGGCCTTTCAAGAAAAAAATTGGAGCCCTTAAATTCAAGGCACACACAGGGTAATCCAATTGAGTAGTAACAACCTCAGAAGGTGACCAACGAGACGCCATTTAAAAAAAAAGTTTATTAAGTTATAGAACCTAGAAATAACCATATGTTATCAACGTTATAACACGTTTAATTTGTTTGTGAGAGTTCGTGTTTGCGTCTAAGCTAGTAGAGCTAGTATGTTTACTAGTCGAGTATTGTGGTTAGCAGATCCAATTAAATCTTCATGTCGGTTCCAGAGTTGATGAGCAACACTAAATGTATTAGGTCGTTATGTTCAGACATGGGTACAGTAGATAAAAGCTTTGAATTCTTGTAGGTAAGGTAAGTCCGGTGAATAATGTGATGTGGTACTTCCTACAGTAGTCTTTTGTTTTTTTACAAATTGACAACGTTAACAACAACAGTTCCTCAAATACCGAACAAAGCTTTGAATCTTTGGGGTTGCGAGTTGTTCGAAAGAGATACCGCGGCCCCGGAACATAAAGGGTAATAGAAGGAACATGGGTGGGTTTTAGTCAGTACAAGTCTGACACTCCCACCCGCTCCGCCCAGAGTGGGGGAAGTTATTTGATGATTTCCCATCCGCAAAAAAAAGCTTTGAATCTTATTCCGAAGATTTGTGAAGGAAAATACTAATCCGTTTTATTTTCTTCATGTGTTTGAAAAATGTATCTCTTTATACAGTTAATTGTTAGTATGTCAGGTATCTTAAACTTGTCATTACGACAAGTTTACTTTAAGATATTTAAAGCAAATGAAAGTTAACATTTTCCAGTTCAGAGTTGAGAAATCATCTAATAACTTCCCCCGCTCTGGGCGGAGCGGGGGGGAGTGTCAGACTTTTACTGACTAAAACCCACCCATGTTCCTTCTATTGCCCTTTACCTTCCGAGGCCGTGGTATCTCTTTCGAACAACCCGCAACCCCGGCAGGCGGAGGCCCTGGCTAGCCCCTCTGCTTTGCTGACATCTCTTTGAGGCGCGCGTGAAACACTAGCGCGCCGTCGACACGGCCTGTCGTCAATAGACGGACGGACGGTGAGCTACCCATTGCTCACTGTCCACAGGCCCGCATCTACGGTGGCCGGGAGTCGTCTCACGGCGCCCGTCGCTCGGGGCGTCTCCCGCGGCAGCTGGGTTGGTTTGATGTTCTCTCCCTCAAACGCCCGGCCAACTCCTTTGCATTACTGCTTCGTAGAAGGAGGTGACCGCTTCCCATTCCATCTCGCTCAGGACCATGGACTGAACTAGCGCCGGACGTGGGAGATCGCCGCCGCCGATCGCCTCTACGAGGGCACGGCGGTGCTCCGCCCAAGCTGGGCATACCGCCACTGTGTGCTCCACCGTGTCCTCTGGAGTTCAGAGGCCCTAAAGCACGTTCGCGGCGTAAATGTAACGAAATACGTAGATTTTAAAATTAAAAATAGGTATTCGCTTCACATGTATAATTTTCATATCTGTGGGTGATAATGAGGGTGCTTGTTACAAATAATTCAAAATAATACAGGATGATGGTAAATTCAATTTAAAATTCGTTACGTTTAGGCCGCGAACTCGTGGTAGTGTCTTTGCTATATGATTCTCTAACTTATAATAGTATAGTATAATTGATGTAGCAGCATACTTAACTTCAAATTACTGAATTTCATTTCAGTAACTACACAGGGCATAGAAATCAAACAAAATCGCATTCTAAACAAAACCGACAAGACCAAACTATTGTTTCTTTTATCGCGGTCTGGTCTTGTATTGAAACGTGAGCTGTCCTTTGACTTCGTACCAAAAGATTTACTCTCGTAAACTGTGTCACAACACTCCAAATTCTTTCACCTGATTTACCTAAACCGTTTACGACGTGTCCGTGGTAGCACCCCGGAACGGCACATAAAAGACTGTAATAAATTCAATTGAACGAGTGTCGCCCACAGACATAACTTGCCGTCCGGCCCCGCCCGATTCCCTTGCAACAGATTTCTTTAAAGAAGATTGCTAAAGGAACTTTAAAACGGCGGTAGTCGTTTGTATAAAACTTTACTTTCTCGTTTCCTTGCGGGCGGTAAATCTAGCTGCGATGTGTTGCTGACAGGCTATCTGTTCGTGGGGTTTATTTTTAATAACTGCTTGGGTATTTAGTTGTTTTTGTTTTCGTTTACGTTGAAAACAGTGACAACTCTAGGCAGGCGAGGTTTTTTTTTTAAAGATTTGGTTTAAAGGTGGCCAGGTTTATAGTGGTTTATTCGGTATGAGTTCATATATAACTCTTTTACCTTTTATAAAATATTGTCTGTAACTCTTATCCTGCGTCAAGACATATTCACTAAGACCAGGGTACCTAAAATGGCCAATTTAGCAGAATCCGATTAAGATAATCATATTTTTAACATTGAATTTCGTAAAACGTTTAAAGATGCAATTATTAATATCAATTGTCACTTTGTGTCTTTATAATTTTTATATTATCGTATTATAATTCTATTATAGCGGTTATTTTAGACCCCCAGAGGTGCAAGACAAGTGGCACTTAAGAAGCTTTTCAGATTTCTTAAAGGACTTTTGACAGTATTGATAGAAAACATACTGAAGTTTCCCATGTTACAGTATATCACTTTAGTTCGACTCTCTGTTTTGGATACAAGTTTCTCTGCCTACATAGAGTAAGAGACTTTTACGACAAGGTTCTTGAAGATACGTTACGTTCACGTCTTTGGTAATTCCTACCTTCCAGCCATATTCTGCCAGAGCAAGAAACTCGTAACTACAAATGACTATTCACAAGATCCCAATAACGCTGAAACAGACGCAACGGTGCATGCAAGTCTACTCAAATAAGCAGTCGGCTTCGTTCACTTCAACTGCGAGAAGAGCTAATTGTTAGGCACATCTCACATAAGCGCTCCAATTGTTCCTTACAACTATTTTAGATCTCGAAATCCCGAAGACTAGCGCCGTCTCGTAAAATTTGCATTTTATAGTACGTGTAATTTTGCTCTACGTATTTATTTTCGCGTTCAGTTTCCTGGAGAATGTGTTCAGACTTGCGTAGCGTATTAAAAGAGTTGGTTATCGATTTTGAACCTTGAATATAAAAAAAACAATAAAAGTAATTATTTATTTGTATACTCGAATTAAAACGGCTTTTTTACTAATGGGGAATCATCAAATACCATCCGGGTAGTGTCAGACTTTTACTGACTAAACTCACCAATGTTCCTTCTTATGCCCTTTATCTTCTGGGGTCCTTCCTATCTCTTTCAAACAACCCACAACCCCGGAAATAACGAGCTTTGATTTTCATAAAAACAAAACCTAGGCCAGTACTCAAAGATAAAGCGCTACTAAGTTCCAAGGTTGGGTAACGTGATATACCCAACATAACTTTTTCATTAGGATTTTCTCAATAGCAGCTTCGCGAAGCTCTTAAAATGATACTTAAAACAAAATGGCCGAAATGTTGGTCTACTATACGTACACCTGTGCTCTTCCTGAAACACAGAAAATGAGGTAAGCCAAAAACCAAGATTTCTCCATAAATATCTACTGGATCAATGCCAAACAGGGTGACTCCATAAAATAACTAATTAGGGCGACTAATTACCGTTTATGGCCGGTCCAGGCCCACGTGACGCCAATCGATCACCGGCAAATGTTGACGCTGCCGCTACCGGTGGGGTGAGTAGCTAATGAGGTATTGCTGATATTGTTTATGATTAGCTGATATTTTTTTGTGGTGAGAAATATAGTTTTGGGTATCTGTGAAACAAGAAGCCGGCTATTTATTAAACTTGTCTAATTATAAACTTAGATACAATACCACATAAAGAAAATTTTCCTTTTTGAAAACACAAATAGAAAGTTTTTGAAAAAAAAAACCATTCATTTAACCGTAATCTTAACTTTACTTATCTTAATGTACCTTCCTACTAGGCCGGATAATAGATATATGATTGAGAGCAATCAACTTTTGATTATTTTTCAGGTCTTCCATATCCCGTAATAAAACTATCTAATTACGTAGAAAGGTAGGTTAGTACACGTTCCTACTCCAAGGTGTGTTCTTGGGGTCAATCATCAAATTAGTTCTTCCGCTCTGGTCGTAGCAGAAGTGAGAAAATAGAATAAAAGTAATCATTTATTTGTTTACTTGAAATAAAACGGCTGAGAAGAGTTGGCGTGCCTTTTTAATGATGGGAAATTTTCTAATACGATCCGGATAGACTTTTACTGACTAAAACCCACCCATGTTCCTTCTTTTGCCCTTTGTGTTCCAGGGCAGTATCCCCTTCGAACAGCTCGCAACCCTAGCAGGGAACTCCAGGGTCTAACTGGGCAAATCTATCACAACACGATCAAACAGACAGGTCAACTCAAAACCTAATTTAAACAAATACACGTGTTCCTTAGCTTATAACACCAATAATAAACTTAACTAAAAGATAAACCTAATACTAAACGTTAAACTAAGTTTAACATGAGAGCAAGTTAGTTTGATTCGTGGTTAAGGTCTTCCGGTGCCCACGGGTAATTTGAGGAGGTAGAAGTACCTATAGGTTCATATCTAAGAGTTGATCCAATTTGGATGTTGGCTGAGTGGTGCAAATGTTTGGTTGGCTGTGGAACGGTTGATGTTTGTTTGTTCGTGGTTGGGTTGCCGGTTTTCGTAGAAACTACAGTACTTTCACAAGTTATTATGCCTTGTGACCGGCACTGTAGCTTCATCATTTTTTGTTTCTTGTCATTCAAAAGTGCCTGTAATGGTCTAATTGAAGTAAATGTTTTGAGTTTAAGTTTGAATCTTACTTAGAACTTAGGTAATGATAAATGTTGTTAACATTTGTATTTGCAAAAACTATGTCGTTTTTTTTAAGCGTTCCTTCCGCAACTAAAAGGTAAAACGGGACCTACATGATTCTCGTTTATTTATTTTTACACATATTTTTTATATTTGACGTATATCTTATAGAAAAAATTGCCTACCTAAACTGGTATTAATTTATACAGGTTTGTGCATCTTTAAAATACGTGAAAGGAAATAATGTTTTGTGTTGGTACATTGTCATTTAGAAAATTCTAAAATTGTTTCTTTATTTGGTTCACCAACCATTGTATATACTGGTAGAAGCAAACTAAACAAGCAACTTAACTAACTCTGCATGCACACAAAACGTTGTAGTTACTTACAAAAAAAACATAAAGACTATGTTATGAAGGTCCACGGAAAAAGACTTAACAGATAAATTAAACTAAATGAAGACAAAATTAAAACAATATGAATACAAAGAGATCAAAACAAACAGATTAAAAAAAAACAGTCCAACCCAATTAGACTAGATGTTTGTTTTTTTTTATTTATTCATTAAACGCACAATGTACAAAAAGTTACACGCTAGGCTTATAACTAATGGGTACATGACCCTGTTAGGAAGCAGCAAAATGTATTAAAAAACTAATAAAATTATATTGCAGAATCTAATATCTTGTATGGTAGGAACTTTCATAATATTGTATTAATTAAACTTATAGCTTATAGCCTTAAACAACATAAACAATATTCATTAAACTAAATATTCATTAAAATTTTGTTAACGTGAAAAAATACCGGCCAATAACATCCTTTTACTGAGCAAAGGCCTCCGAAATATATTTCCAGACATACTATGTACTTCAGTATAAATATTAGCAAGTATTATAGTTGCTGCAACAAACAAAACCATTTACTGTCAGGCGCTTAAACGAATGAATTAATCGAATTATTTATTCAATACACGTTGAATAACTAAATGAGCTTTATTAACTACTAGCTTCCGCCCGCGACTTCGTCCGCGTGGCATAGTTACTTTGGGCTAACGCTAACTTTAACCCGCGTGATGACCCGAAAAAATGTATCTTTCTCTCCCCTTTTCTTCCATCATTCTCCCCCTTTCTTCACTTTAAAAAAACTTGCCTATTTCCGTCACCAGGGCCCCAACTATCTCTGTACCAAAATGCATCAAAATCGGTTCGGTCATTTAGGCGTGAAGCCGTAACAAACACGACACGGTTGGCGTAGTGGCTGAGCGATCGACTGCTGCGCTGTGTGTCGCGGGTTCGATTCCCGCACGGAACAAATATTTGTATGACCTACAGATAGTTGTTCCGGGTCTGGCTGTTTGTGTATGTTAGATTGAATGTTTGTAAACGCACCCACGATACAGGAGAAATTCCTAGTGTGGGGTAACGTTTTAAAAAAAAAAGAAAGAACAAACAAACTCACTGTCGCTTTTATAATATTAGTAAGGATTTATGAAAATAACCGAAGGTAACTGAATGCCTATTCAGTTACCTAACGAAATAAGCTACGTTAGAGGTCCTAACTGTAGCTACCTTACACTTAAAAAAAGTGCCTACTTAAATAATAAAACTGATCCTAAATACACTACAGCTACAACTAAATAAAACTACAGCTAAATAAATTAAAAAATAATAATTTGAATTTATATTTAACCTGAAAATAATTTAAGTACTAAATTATATATTTATATTTTGTTTTTTTTTTTAATATATCTAATTATGCCTATTATCTATAAGAACCTATTAATTACCAAATAAAGTAGGTACTAAAACTAAATAATTCTAATAGAATTATACCCAGAAATATGTAGGTAAGTACAACTTGTAACAAAAAAAGAAATAAAAATAAAGCTAAAACGCCTGTCCAATACTGGGTCCACCCTTTATAGCAGAACTTTTTATGTCATAATTTTATTTTGCATAACAACGGATAGCATAAACTTCATTTCGCAGAAAATTGTTTGGCAGACACTCATTTATCATACATTCAAAACTCATAATTTTGTAAGTCAGAATCATCTCTAGACATTTCATATCCATAATATTCAAAAAGCAGAAACATCATTTCGCAGAAAGTTCACAGTCAGAATCGTCTTTTGACATATATTTCATATCGTTATCATTAAACGGCAGAATTGTCATATCGCAGAAAGTTTATAGTTAGAATCATCTTTATCATTATTTGTTGTCATTTATTTTAATTATTTATTTCTTTAAAATAATGTCATTAATTTAAACTATTATTTAATTGAATTTGTAATAATGTCATTTAATTCCATAAGTAATTATTATTCTAATGTAAATAGTTCAGTTCCGGGTAAACTACTAAAAACAATCTCATTTTCTATCAATGCAAGTCGTTACTGGCACTCGCCGGCCGCTGCCGCGGCACCGCTCGCTCCGCTCGCTCGGCTCGTGCGTAGGGGGTCACAGTTTTAACCTAACCTAACCTACGCATTTTTTTTTAACAAATTAACCTAATCTTAATAGTTGAGTCCCCGGTAACCTACTAAAAACAATGTCTTTTTTTTTCTATATAATTCCAAAAATATCTTATTTTTGCCTTAATATGTTTTTGTATACAATTGTAACTCACTGTATCGGTTCACATCAAAATATTGGAAACTCAAAATAAATAACAAACATGGTAAATATCCCGTTTTAACCGTTAATAATAATGTTAGTGACCATGTCAGTTTAAAGACTTATTAGGCATATAAGTCTTTAAACTTAAAGTTATTCTTAATTAAATTCTGCCATCTGCATAGTATGAAAAGTGAAATTATATTATTTATATAATTATATTAATTATACTCGTCGCTCTAAATGAACATTATGCTAAACGATATTATGCGAAATTTGAACTCTGCCAATCGTAATTATACTAAATGTAATTCTGCCATCTTAAAACTATGCAATTGTAAATTCGGAGTTTTAAACATTATGCCAAACGATAATTATATCAAATAATTTTATGCCTTTAAAATGTTCGTTTAAAGAAAAATATGCTAAGTGTGTTATGCCAAATAAATTTCGGAGCATCAAGTTTCTGCCAGATAGAGGGAACCCGTCCAATACTATCTACCTATGTATACCTACTTCACTTAAAAATAAAAATCTATAAATACTTTAATTAATAATACTTATAACTATAATAAAGAATATAACTATATAACGCTATGGCGCTCATTAGGGGAGGGCTATGTCCAGCAGTGGACTAATATAGCCTGATGATGATGATAACTATAATTATTACTATAATTAACTACGCTTTTACCTTTTTTTTTTTAAAAAGAAACTGAACATAAATTAGCCGAAACTCGGTTTCTAAAAATCTATGCGTACCTACTACTACTTCACCTAAAAAGAAATAAAATGTAAACTATGAATAATTTGTAATTTGAACGAATATTTAAACGCTACCAAAATAACTAATACCTATTTTATAAAATAACAACAAAAGAAATCTAAAAATAAATTATTTAAAGACTAAAAGTCTGGCTGAAAGCATTGTCTGTCACTAAGGTCGAACACTCTGAACGTCTATTCGCATCAACAGCCAAATATTACACAAAAATAATCCTTATAGCATGATTCAGTATTCACGCGCGATGGCTTATTAGCGTATTTCATGCATAACTTTGGTGTTTGTATACCGATTTATATGATTCTTTTTTTATTAAATACGTAATAATGTTAACTGTTTAATTAGCGATGAGTGGGAGTGTTATAAACGTAAGAGTAGACAAATATAATCAGAGAGCTCCGAACTGCTAAGTTATCGGGAGTTACACGTGTTATTGTGAATCAACCATAAAAGATAGACCTATGCTGTCGTAGGATATTTTTTATATAATTTTAAGGAGAACATTTCCGTCATACATGATTTCTGAATAGCTTTAACCAACTTCTCCCGATTACCCAACATTTTCCTTCACTGCTCTGCTCCTATTGATCGTAGCGTGATGAAAAGTATACTATAACCTGCCCAGGAGTATGAAGAATAATTGTACCAAGTTTCGTTAAAATCCGTCGAGTAGTTTTTGTTTCTATAACGAACATACAGACATCCAGACAGACAGACAGACAGACAGACAGACAGACAGACAAAAATTTTACTGATTGCATTTTTGGCATCAGTATCGATCACTAATCACCCCCTGATAGTTATTTTGGAAATATATTTCATGTACAGAATTGACCTCTCTACAGATTTATTATAAGTATAGAAGATAGAAGAAGATAGAAGATAGAAGAAGATATAGATTAATACGAATGATTAAGATCCAATAATCGGGTAAGCCATTACTGTAATTGAAAATCAAACGTTATGATTTTATATGTGTACATAAATTAAATGACAGATATACAGGATGTAGTAGAAAGGATGCCATTTTTTAAGGATGTACGTACAGTATTTACTGTTCCTGCCGGTGTTGCGGGTTGTTCGAAAGAGAGCCCCGGAACATAAAGGGCAATAGAAGGAACATGGGTGGGTTTTAGTCAGTACAAAAGTCTGACACTCCCCTCCGCTCCGCCCAGAGCAGGGGAAGTTGCTTGATGATTTCCCATCCAAAATAAGTGTGCGACTTCTAAATTATACATTATACACATATATGGTACAAAACTATAAAAGCTTGCACGTCGTGACTGCGACAGGTAGGTCACTCAGCATGATGTTGTGCTGTGGGAGCCCACAACACAGCGCTGATTTTCAGTGGTTACCCGTGAGCAAACGTGATCTATATGGAATTGCTTTACAATTCTGGTGCGTGTGTGTATTTTATCTAACTACTAGCTTTTGCCCGCGGCTTCGCTCGCGTTTAATTCGGGGTAACACAGTTCCTCTTTCCTGATTTGCAGGTACCTGCTACCTGTAGTTTTTGCCCTTGCGCCTTATTTATTGTAATAGCAAAACTAAGTTTTCCCTTTTTTCCCTCTGTCTCCATCATTTCTCATTTTTTTTTTCTAAGTTAGCCTCTGTCCGTCTCCAGGGCCCCAACCATCTCTGTGCTAAAATTCATCAAAATCGGTTTAGCTATGTAGGCGTGAAGACGTAACTAACAAACAAACTCACTTTCGCGTTTATAATATTAGTAACAATTCCAGTGTGATGCATAAACGTGCCCGCAGCAAAAGAAGCGTGTGCAGGGTCGTAGCAGGTGGCCTTCTATGGTTTCTATCTACTCTCTTGGGAAAAAATAGGGAAGTTAATGGATGTTTGGGTTCTACTGTGATGATAACATAACAGGAACACAAGCTGACATGGATAACTATGCCAGCAAGAAACACTGAAACCACAGTTGCACCAATTTGTTGTAATTATTCCTATCTGGTTTGATTTAAAATGCTTTTTCACAGCACATCAGGGGCCTTAGTCTGCTATTACAATAGTGTCAGAATGGTCGATCACTGATCGCATAATGGTTGATTTTGACATCTACTACATACTAAACTTGTCAAAATCAACCATTATGCGATCAGTGATCGACCATTCTGACACCATTGTAATAGCAGACTAAGGCCCCAGGATCACAGAGTTGAGTTAATGTCAGCTCAATACCTTCAAACGTTCCCGAGATAAAGGGCATTGACAGACAGACAGACGGACAACAAAATCCTTACTAATATCATAAAAGCGAAAGTGAGTTTGTTTGTTTGTTACGTCGATTTTGTTGAATTTTGGTACAGAGATAGTTGAGACCCTGGAGACGGACTAGGCTACTCATTGTCTCTTTCTAACACCCTACTTCCCTAAAATAGGGGGTGGAAGTTTTTATGGCGCATTCCACAGTATTCAAGGTAGGAAGCTAAAAATTGGTATGCGGACCATTTGTTACTAACAAAAACATCGTGCATAATTTTTTTTTCTGGAAATTTGCCCCAACCCTTTAAAGTGGGGATGTAATAAATTTTATATGGGTCTTTTGTTACCAACGAAAAATACTTGCAAATCAGGAAAGGGGAACTGTTAGTTATTCATTAATTCCGTTTTTACTTTTGAGGTAAGGAACCATAAAAATACAATACACTTAGTATTTGCAACGGCTTAAGTTGTTCGTGATTTGTAATATGGCTGCTTTTACAATCTATGTCTAGTTTCTCCAATTACAATCATGTACTATAATATCGCTGCAGGCTCCTCTTGACTAATTAAGTAGCTGTCACTCATTTGTCCCGAAGCTAAAGTCATTTGTAATTGATAATGCACTATCAATTCAATACATTATTAATGCGCAAAGATCAGCTTTGAGCTATTACAGATCATAAATGATACCATCAAGGAACCATGTATGTGTTTGTATTAAATGGTGTTTATAAAATTAGTCAAGGAGACACATACAACAAATGATACTGTAATCACAATCCTATTTTAAAGGTGAAAGTTTGTATGTGTGTATATTTGTTACTCATATACGCTCAAACGGTTTCACGGATTTGGGTAAAATTTGGTATTAGCTTATTCCCTGGATTAACACAGGCTACTTGAGTTCGGAAAAATGCGGTGTTCCCGTGAGATTATCAAATTACTCGAAAATGGCTTTTCACTGTGAGTAACACCGCGAACAGCAGCTAGTTTACTCATATATATGACGTTTTTACTTAGCAAAGCAAAAAATAAACACAAAATTTTTACAAGCTTTTCAATGTAACCTAAGTGAACTATGGTGAACATGGATGGATAAATGGTGTTCTTCGCCTTCGGTACACTCGTATTGTCTGGTATTGTTCTATCACCAATTTATTTCGATAAAGTTGTATTCTGCCCACAAAAAAAATGAAAACAAAAGTTTAGGTCAAGATACTTTAAAGCACTAAATTCAACCTAAGTCAAACTGCAATCAGTTCTATGTCTATCCAATACGGACAAAACCCACCCAAAAATAACATAATTCCTCGCAGCAGCCCGAATGTAGATACAGCGGGAATTATGCGGGAATTCTCCACACGCCACGGGATCGCAGTTTCGCGGGATTAATATTCCCGGAGCGCTCAACTATCATAATTCCGAAACAGGAATATCAAGAGGCTGAGCCACAAATCTTGAGGTTGCGGCTGCTTGCTGCATTTACATACTTGCTGTGTTGCACTGCGATTGTTCTGCGTGATGCGATCTTAGTTAATTATCCATCTGATAACTGAATAACTGTTTTGTTATCCGATACTGTTTAGAGGAGACTTGGATGTCCTTGTGTTTGTGTGTTTCACATTAGGCGGGTTTGAAGCCAATTTACATAACGTAGGAAGGAATGTTGAGTAGAGGAGCTCGTGGCTAAATAATAGCAGCCGCTCGGGTCGATCTTTAGGTTAAGCCGCGCTTGCCTAGGTTGGTCTGTGGATGGGTGACCACCCGTTACATACCGAGTTTCCTTCGTGCCTCGGAAAGTACGTTAAGCCGTTGGTCCCGGCTGTCATTTGTAGATCTTTGACAGACGTTACAGGTAGTCAGTGTCCCGAAAGTCTGACAACAAGTCTTACCAAGGGGTATCGTATTACCCAGTACTAAAATACTGATATAAAAGCTGCATCCGGTTAGACTGGAAGCCGACCCCGACATAGTTGAGAAAAGGCTAGGCAGATGATGAGGAGTGAATGTTGAGTGAAGTGTTTTCAAGATTTGTTAGAATGAACAAAGCGTTGCTACACGACAGCCTACAGTAAACTTCATAGGCAGGATCTGGGATAGAGCAATAGGCGCGGTTGCACCCCCTATTAGATGACACTTAAACATAACTGGCGAAATGTAGGTGGAAGAAAAAAGAAAGAAGCAAAGAAAGACAATAAGTTTATTGGGGAAATATACTAAACACAAAAAAGAGATAATTATTGTGTGTCTCACGGCTGCGTTAAATAGGCCCACTTCACCTAGAACCTAGTGTTGGACACTAGTTTTCAACTGGACCTGTGATGATGTGATCAGACTGACGTAAAACAGTCTCATACTTGAGTTGAGGTGTGTGAATAGATACTATGCTTCTGCCTACTAATATTATAAATGCGAATGTTTGGGAGGATGGATGGATATTTGTTACTCTTTCACGTCAAAACGGCTGAACGGATCTTGATGAAATTTGGCACAGAGGTAGAATATAGTGAAATAACAAATAAGAATTTTTTTAATATCACGCGGACGAAGCCGCGGGCGCCAGCTAGTCGTAAATCAATAGGATCGTACTATTCGGTACACTTTTGCCTAACCCCTAAGGACTAATAATTATTCTCCACTAATAAATTATTCTCCACAGGTATAGGAGATGATCCATCGTGCATATCCATACAGGCATGATGACAATTCAAAATATACCCCTTCATCCCTGATTACCATAAATTTCATAAAACAAAGGGATTGATGATCCCTCCTTACCATATTATGTGTCTTGTTAATTTTAATCCAAAATTATCATACTGTGTGATTAGAGAACGACAAAAAACGGGCCGAGGGTCATGATTCGGGTTTAATCAGAGGACAGCGGTGTCCCCGTGGGGCCCTATTGACCCCTGGTCCTTAATGAAGGATCGTTTCCGTGGCCTCGGGCGTCTTTGTCACTGTACTGTTGGCTCTGAAGGGGGTCAAATGCAAGTTAGGGATTGCGGCGTGTTTTGTTTTTTTGCCTTTGTGGTTGAACGAATGATTCCTTTTTTTTGTTCTCAAATAAATGTTTTGAGTTTAAAGGGAGGTTTTATAAACAATACCGAAATTGGACCAAAGTTTACAATCATTCTTTGAAAAATCTAGAGCCTGAGCGATTTTCTGGAGGAGTTTATTCAAATGATTGCAAATTTATCAATAGGTGATAAAATTATGAAAAATCACTTGATTTTCAGTGGGTTACAAGAGAATTTATTTGAATCATCGTTCTTTTGTTTTATAAGGGGTGTTTATTTAGTGCGGGGTTGCTTTTACTTGACCATGTATGTTTAAAAGTTCGAAGAAAACGCTATTTGACGCAACGATTTTCGACCTTCTTCATACCTAAATAGATTTGTGTTTGTGTTGGCAACATTTCCAAACAACATGAAAACAAATTAACATGGACTGTCGTACCTATTGCCCTAATCACCACGCATGGTAAATTGACTGTAAAAAACAGGCGAAGGCCTGTCCATTGACTATGGACTAATATGAAGTTTCTACATTTCTAAACCACTGGAGTGGAGGTACACTTTGTCGCTAATTACACATTTGCATCTAAGGTACTACTTTGTTATTTCTACACGTAGTTTTATTCAACGGCTTTCGTTATATTTCTATCAATGCAGTAAAGATGCAACAGTGATAAAAGTACTATCTTTCTGAGCATAAGATAAACGCTATATACATTTCGATGATTCTATAACGACTGGTTATTTGGATGCGTCCCTACTAGACTTCTTAATAATTTAAATTTTTAAACGTTGCTCCAAATTTTACTTTATTTCAATTAAATTGAATTATATTTACATCTTACGTGTGTTTTACAAGATCTTAAATAATAATACAGTTCACATACACCTTGCCAGGCACAATATTTTTATTTTTAAAGAAGAGAAATGTATATATATATAGTAGCATTCAAAATAAAGAACAGTAAAATAAAATTTAATTAATTCATAATAATTCGGTAATATTGAGTTCATTGAGGTAAATGAATAAAATAATCAAGTCGAATACAATAATAATCCTATAGATTATGTCAGTACAATACGAAACAAATACATTATGTTAATACAATAATAATCATACAATAAATTTCCTGTTTTGAAAAGCTTTATGCCGAAGACCTGTAAATCCCACCGCATAAACCAGTCAGTTCCAGCAACTAGTCCAAACATCTAATAATTAAAAACCCGTTGAATGTAGATTGAAAAATCCCAGCAGTTTTTAAATACTACGTAGTCCTCGAAGAAATTCATCTTCTTAACAATAAGTTTTCATTAAACCAGTTTTTCTAAGCGATCACTGTGCGCTTGAAGTTTTATAATTAGATTTCCATTATTCCATTCTTGCTAGCTGTTACCCGCGAGTACACGTTAGGTTCGCGATTTGCTTAAAATATTTTTTTCCTAAATTGCATTTTTGATTTTATTCGTTAGCTGGGTCAAAAATGGCCGTTTAAACTGAATCACAATAGGGTAACAATATGAATTCCGTAACCATTCGTAAAATGGTGACAAAGAGACAATTTACAATATTAACTGCGTCTGTAACCATTTTAAGAATTTTACCGATTTTTTTTATAAACTTTACCCCCACATTAGGATTTTTTGGGATTTTTTCTTTATCTTCGGGGCGTTTGCAAACATTTAAACTCACATACACAAACAGCCAGACCCGGAACATTCGTCTGCGTGGTAGTGTTAGCCCCAAGTAGGTAACTATTACTTGGGGCTAACGCTAACTTTAACCGGCGTGTTGGTCGAAATAAAATTATCTTTCTCTCCCTTTTTCTCACTTTTTTTAACCTATGTCCGTCTCCAGGGTCCCAACTATCACTGTACCAAAATTCATCAAAATCGGTTTGGCCATTTAGGAGTGAAGACGTAACAAACAAACTCACTTTCGCTTTTATAACATTAGTAAGGATTATGTTTGTACTGAATCATCCATTTAGGACCCTCTGATGTCTTCATTATTAAAATATTATTACCTGTCTTGCTTTTCTACTCAAATCATGTCATAGCAGTTGTCAAACATATGGGCATAATGCAATATTGGTAGAGTCTGGGGATGGAAATATTCTTTAATAACCTAGGGGAGGTCGTGTCAACGGCGCGTTTGTGTTCCACGCGCGCCTTAAAGAGATGTCAGCAAAGCAGAGGGGCATGCCAGGGCCACCGCCTGCTGGAGTTGCGGGTTGTTCGAAAGAGACACCGCGGCCCCGGAACATAAAGGACAAAAGAAGTAACATGGGTGGGTGTTAGTCTGTACAAGTTTGACACTTCCCCACGGTCCGGGGAAGTTATTTGATGATAACCCATCCGCAAAAAAGGGGAGGTTATTAAACCATTATGTCTTTAAATTTATATGTTTGCCAAATATCATTAGGATCCAACCAGCCGTCTTGTCGTAAAAAGGCAACAAACACACATACACAGACAAAGAATCTTACAAACAAACAGAGTTACTTTCGGTTTTATAGCATTAAAGTATGGATTCAGAAGAAGTACTCGAAAAACTAAGAGTAATTTGTACTTGGTAGATTTAAGTACCGTGCTAATTGCATCTTAGAGTTCGCTAACTCTTATTGGTTGTTATGACACTTGAGAACTATTATAATTATGTTAATTTGAGAACGGCAATTATTCATTAGCACTTCAAAATTAACCACTCCATAAATAACGTTATAACTTCTTTTGCTCACACGCAAAATTAACAAGAAATTCCAATATTATTTTCAGAAGAACTTCCAAATGACGTTCTGACACTTGCGACTTTTTAATTAAAATTAAACTGTCATACAAATCATGTTTACATCGCGCTGTGCATAACAAAACGCTATATTTAGGCAACTTTGTTCACCACCAAAAGTTTCTTTAATTAAATCTTTAGCGATTACAAAACATCTGGTTCTGGGAGGCGGATCTGAGGGGCGCACGAATTTTCCTTTCGCAGTCTTTTCGGGCAAGATCAAAATTAGGGTTAATTTGCAAAATCTTAATGACAAATTCGTTTGCAGTGTTGATTTTGCAATTGATACAGCTAAATTGAGTTCGGATTTTCTAAACTGAGATCTGTAATCAAATGCGGTTGGGGCTAAGCCAGTGATTGCCCCAATTAACAATTTTGGAGACCGCGGCGAGAAAGTTGTTGCTAGGCGAATTATTGGTGCTTTATCAGGGAACTGGATTAGTGGAGCAGTGGTTTTTGTTAGCAACCTTAATCAGTTTAATTGTTACTGAAGTCTCTGAGTGTTTTTTAATCGACAAAACGATGAAAAGTTGAGGCCAGTTGATATAAGTTAACGTAAAAATAGTAACAATACGTTGACATGAATATAATAATACCGATTGATGTTTCCAGCTCAATTTGCTAATGCAGTCTTCAAGAAGAATGAATCTAATCAAAATGTTCACAAAAGGGTAGCTTATGAACAGGTACATTAGCTAACATCACAGTGGAAAATGTAGCGTGTTTTGAAAAGATGTTATCAATTCACAAAATGTCAAAGTACTCCATACTGAGATTATGCACCAACATATGAGATTATATTTGCATCCAAAAGGCAGCCTTATGAATATGGAAATAAAGACTATTATGAATCCAAATGGAAGTTAGTTTTGGATTCAAGTTTGCGAGCAAATATCGTGAGGCGTTACGGTCCTTTCCTAGTGTAATGGTTAGTTATAAAGGCATAGAATTTTAGAATACAGAAGCGCAGTCAGGGCTGACAAATTAGTTATATGCATTTAATAAAGATGCCTCACAGATGATTTAAAAGCCTTGTAAAATTAGGTATTCATGGTGTTTCAAGAAGTAATTAAAGAAAACACTGTTCAATCTTTGTAGAAGAATGGATAAAGTTATATTGGTTTTTTTTCAAGTGTCAACGATTCAAACAACTTTTTGTCCATAGGTACACAAACACACAAACAGCCAGGCCCGGAACAACTATTTGTAGGCCATATGAATATTTTTTCCGTGCTGGATCGAACCCGCAACACGCAGCGCAGCAGTCGATCGCTCAGCCACTGCGCCAACCGTGTCGTCTTTGTTTTTATTATTTTACTGTTTATCCAGATAAAACTTTACGCTTGTTAATTTAGACTCCCGAACAAAATTTCGGGAGTACAGAAAATGTATCAATTACAAAATCAAATAATTCTTTTTACATTTCCCACATGACCTCTCTAGACCTAGCTGATCTATACTAATGACTGAGTCAAAGGATTGCAGCGTTGGTGAACGTTCGGTAGTTGCACAAACATTTCGCTTATTGCAACTAGTAGTTGGCAGTACTTCGCTGTGATCGTTTATGTCGCGATCAACTGTTTTGTCAACTATTCCTAGCATGATTGTTTGGTAAATGAGTTAGAGCATATTGAAATTAAATTAAGGTATGAAGCCGTCCGGGGCTGCGGGTTGTTTGAAAGAGATACCGCAGCCCCGGAATATAAAGGGTAAAAGAAGGAACATGGGTGGGTTTTAGTCAGTAAAAGTCTGGCACTCACTACGCAACCCTAAAAATACTGCTTTAAGAAGTCATAGTCACCATCCTAGGTCCGGCAAAAAACTACAAACACCATAACGGGTAAAAACACAAGCCAGGAAGTTTTTGATCGTGTGTTTAAAAGTTCATGGGGGTACATTCGGTCGGTATTCAAGATTGTTGCAAATGTTCATAATTATATAACTAACCGTAATTTAAATAACTTGAAGATAAAAAAAAAAACCTAATAAATGTCTCCGCGACGACGACGTGGACGATTTCATTTCAATTTTAATAAAACCCGTCATTAGCGGGATTGTTTGCCATATTATAATGGGTTTTCAGTTAACTATTAACAGTCTGTCCATTCCATTTTCAACTCTATGTTCAGCGGCAGAGATCTGAAGTTTTAAGTTGTGTTATTAATTGTAAATTTTCACAATGAGAATTAAATTCGTAACAGCAGTTTGCAAAATGGAAATTTTTGACGTTCACCCTGTCTGATGTGTTGGTGTGAATCTGCGACAATATTAATTAACGTATTTAATCTGTGTTTCAACATACTGTATGATAATTTGTAAATAATATTGTCCCTAAACATTAGCGTCGATGATCTATCAATTTGACAATGTAATATTAATTTAATTGCTGTTGATTTTCAAAACACAATTTAACGTTGTTTAGGTTTATTAAGCTGTAATTTAATACATGTTCTTGGTGGAAACTGACATTATTTCGCATCAAAGGCTGGGCTGTGGCCTAAAGTATGTGTGGGGTATAATAATATGAAAAGAGACGACATTCATAAAAAGAACCCATTGATATTCACCTGGGAACAAACGCAGCGGTTCCATCGCAGTTATCATGCATGATTCAAGAAGGGTGAATACGTTCTCACTCATACCTACATTATAAACAACGCAACACTTCTGGCAGTACTTACCTACCACTTTTTCTGGCCCACAATCGAGAATAAAAACAACACTGCCAGTTTATCAAGACTATTGGAACTCGATACATCACACCTCTTTGCCCTAAAGTTGTCGAAACACGAAACGTTAGGGGAGGTCAAGTTAAAATGGCCGCGAGTGTATAAGACGAGGAATTCGAAAAATTCAATTTCCTAACTGTGAATTTAGTAGAGAATGTAAGAAATAACCGGCTGTGTGTCGGAACGCTCCCCGGAGACTCGGGGGGAATGTAAAACATAGAGAAAGGAGAGAAATTACACGTACTTCTACCGGTATGTGCCTATCTTTATCTTCGTAGAGACACTTTTATCGCGCGATCAGAGCTGATACTTCAATTCTACCTTCTTCTTCATTTTCTTCCACACAAATGATCAGCACAGGTTTGTCGAACTCATGATCGTGTTATGCATGAATAGCTATTACCTGCTTATTTTGCTACCTAACTTTGCCGAATGAGTTCAACCCTAATCTAGCATGCCTTATAAAACACTAATTTAATAGTAAGATTAAGAGAGATTGTCTATCGGTCAATGTTAGTTATACGTGCCGTACAATAGTTGTAAGTGAGGACTAAATAAATAACTTGGGTTATTTGAAAGCGTTTCCGCGGTACATGGGTGGGTTTTAGTCAGTAAAAGCCCGACAATCCCCCCCTCTCTTTAGTTTTTCCCCCGTTACCCTCGGGAAGTTATTTGAAAATGTTGTAATATTCCATACTAATTAGAAGCTCTACTTAACATCACGTAAAAGTCTGCAGTTTGCGTCGTGTTTTATTGAAACTTTATAATTCTGTAAGGAATTTATAGGCAATTTTCATTACTTTGAAACTATTTGAAATACCGTTTATACCGTCAATTTCTATTAACCTCTTTCTCTGGGATACCATCGCATCGTAATCGTGTCGTGAGGCCTAAACGCCTTCAGAGTACGAAGCAGGGTGTCGCCTTCAATACAACGAAACCGATCAGATGAACAAAAGATAAAAGGGAGGAAACATTAAACCATTTTTATAGTCCTAAAAATAAAATGACATTTCGATATTGAATAAATGTATTAAATTACATTTTTTTGTATGTACTTGTCAAAGAGTATTGGCAGCATCTGGGTATGAAATGAAGTTGTCGTTTGCATTGAAATAAATCTGGGATCACCTTTGTATGATATTATGTAGGAAGATCTCGTAGCTGTTGTTGCATGTTCAAGGAAAAAGGAAAGATTATGGGGGATCAGCTTAATTTATGTAGCCAGAACTTTCCTTGTAATGGTTTGGAGGTCAAAGGCTCTCCTTGCTGAGGATGGTGCTGCATATGCATAGTTATGACGGCATGCTTGGCGCAGCGGCTGAACGATTGACTGCTGCAAAACAAATATTTGTATGGCCTACAAATAATTGTTTCTGGTCTGGCTGTTTGTGTATGTGAGTTTAATTGTTTGTAAATGCACCCACGATACAGGAGAAATTCCTAGAGGGAGCTTTACCCCCCTCTTGGATTTTTTTTAAACGAAAGGTAACTTCTCTTGATGAAAAGCTGCAGACTGCGCTTAGAGTCATTATACGCATAAATAACGTGATGCAATGCGTATATTGATTAATGCCATAAAGTCTTATGAAAAGGACTCAAACATCTATTAGTGAATTAAATTTTCTAGTAATTGTGGTGTATCATTTATAAATGTAACAATGAATCTTGTATTAATTTTAATCATTTACATTGACGTTGACTTAAATTTATTTTAGACATTGTTAAACAAATGTAATTTAAAGACGAGTAATACTATCACGACAATGCTAAAAATGTCATCTATTATTTAATTTTCATTGCATTTAACTACTTATTTCAACAGTTTTGCATGCCTATTTTAAGGTAGACAATATAAGGAGCACTAAACAGTTATGACGAACCACTGAGTCATGTAACTATTTTTTTGTGCAAATAAAAACATATTATATTCGAAACCATTTATCGTAATGGTTCCTTCAGTACCAACTATAGCATTCTACGTAGCATATGTAGACGTTGTTATATTATGTGTACCCACATTTTTTAAGAACAAACGAACCTTCGATCCTTTGATAAATTTACGCGTATGTGGCAAAGGAGTTTTACACAGAACCTGGTGTTCGCAAGACAAATTCTAATTGAATACGTGATGAGCGTTCAAATCGGTACAGTAACGTACTTTGTTCCTGAGGAATTGCACTAGGCTTTGAAAATCAATTGCTTCAAAGATATTGCGTACAAAGGTTGTAAAGTCTCCAAGGAATCCGATATTGTGCGTCTCGAATATACTAGACTCAGGCTTGTTTCTATGTGATTAGGATTACGATCATTTGTTTTACCTACTGTATGTAAGTACTATGAAGGTTTAATTATAAGGTTAAATAAAAGTAATCAAACCTTCAAGAGTACAGGCTGGTTTGCAATAACGTTCGATTACGCAAGTTGTTTAAATATAGAATAGAATAGCTTTGGCACATCAATCCAAAGCTATTCTATTCTATATTTAAACAACAGGTAAATTTAGACTTATCAAATCGCTTAGTTGACTACGCACCATGACCCAAGGTCTGGTTTTTACTTTGGCTAAAGGCTAAGTATCGCCATATAACCTGGCAACACGGCCAGTCTCTTGGGTACATTACCAGCTGACGGCGTTGAAGACGAGGTTTTGATGCCTTTTTACAATCCGTTGTTTGTTAGTTTAATTATTTAAGTTTATTTAATTGTTATTATGGTATTGGAAAATGATGATCTAAAAATATAGTCAAGTTTTTGATGTTTCGTTTATTACAAATAACCGCTAACCATTATTGAAGTCACTAAGTACTATGTTTCCAAAGCTGACAGACTTCTTTTCTTGTAAGTATGTGTATTCAAATTGTAATCACGGCGTGGTATAGGGATTAGCTCCTCAGTAAGGTTTTCAATGAGGCTGATCCCCTATAGAGAGGAACTCTCTTTTGCAGCACCAGAAAACCTTGAATGATCATCTCCTTCTAAGTTCAGCAGCATTCGGATTGCAGTGTAACAGCGGTTTCCATCAGTATTTTGCAATCTTGGCATGACTGTCATTATTGAAATGTCGTTGAAGAAGTGACTACATTTGGTTGAAGGTCTCTAAGGAACAAGATATACCTGACCAAGGCTGCGGTAACTTAGTGGAAGTGATGGACCGGTCGATAAAGGTAGACTTATGTTTATTACTAGCTTTCGCCTGCGACTTCGTCCGCGTGGCATAGTTACTGGGCTAACGCTAACTTTAACCCGCGTGATGATCGAAAAAAAAAATCTTTCTCTCCCCTTTTCTTTCCTTTTTTCAGTTTTTAGCCTATGTTCGTCTCCAGGGTCCCAACTATCTCTGAACTAAAATTCATTAAAATCGGTTGGGTCATTTAGGCGTGAAGACGTAACAAACAAACAAACTCTCTTTCGTTTTTATAATATTAGTAAGGATTGTACTTCTTTCTGCTGATATTACGGTTAACATATCGAGTAAGCATTTTGTACATAGTCTTCCTGGCCGCTTTTCACACAGGCACAGGTACACTCTCATAGTCCGATGGGGCGGCAATCTGACACGACCGGAGAGAGATCAGGCTCAGGACCATCGGGTTTAACATGCTTTCCGAGCCATCTTACCGCCAACTTCCAAACTCCAGGCTATTTACTGAGAAATTCCTAATGGAAAAACCCAATAACACCTTATGACCAACCAGAGAATCGCACCTCGAACCCCGAGCTCAGAAAGAAGAAAGATAAAAAATGTTTTTTTTTTTTTAATTTTTTTTTAAAGGCATCAAACCCAATACAAAAACACAAATACAAATTAAAATACTTATAAAATACATAAAAAAAAATAACCATTCTGAATACAAATTACATAATTAAATTGAATTTATTAAGTAGTCGCAAATCGCAGTCGCGCTTGCGACCGCTAGACTAACGGAGCAGTCAATACTGTTATACGTTTTCAACAATTATATTAATACAGTAATCAGTACGTTACGGTTGAGTAGCTCAAATTATTGATGTTAGGTAAGACATTGTACGCAGGTGTTACGTCCATTGATGTATAACGCTGATTGGTTTGTGTAACTAACCACAAATTGTTAGTACGACGTCGTAAATTAGTTACAGTGTTATCAATGTGTGATGTTTGTTATTTTAAGCTCCCTTCTGGAGGTACAGAACATTGGTGATAGGGACTTCTTAAATAGTTATAATAGCTTTCGCCCGCGACTTTATCCGCGTGGCATAGTTACTTTGCGCTAAGGCTAACTTTAACCCGCATGGTGATCGAAAAAAAAAATCTTTCTCTCCCCTTTTCTTCCCTTTTTCTCCCCCTTTTCTCACTTTTTTAGCCTTTGTCCGTCTCCAAGGTCCCAACTATCTCTGTACCAAAATTCATCAAAATCGGTTTAGGCGTGAAGACGTAACAAACAAACAAACTCACTTTTGCTTTTATAATATTAAGTACGGATTGTATATAGAGAGACTTGGGTTCAGCTGAGGACGTTTTACCGAGATCCGTTAGTATTGTGATCAATCTTTTTTTTGAGGATGAGAATTGTCATCATATATTTTTTCTTGTTCTGGGCGGAGCAGGGGGAGGTGTCCGCGATATCTCTTTCGAACAATCCTCAAACCCGGGTGATCCTTGTGATAAATTTAAATCAAGGTCAAAATGACCTATTTCGTGGAATACATGGAGGTAACAAAAGAAAATAAAGCCTCGTCTTTTGGTTCCTATCTCTAACATCATTCTGCAACAAATTTCTAGTGTAGTCTAAAGTTTAGGATAGCCTACTTTGTTACCACTATAATTCTGTTTTTCTGGACGGAGCGGAAGGGGACGAAGTGTTAGGCTTTTACTGACTAAAACTCATACCATGAATGTTCTAACCTTCTTTTGCCCTTTGTGTTTTGGGGCCGCGGTATCTCTTTCAAACAATCCGCAACATCGACAGGCAGTGGCTCTGCCTCCTAACTTTGCTTACATCACTTTGAGGCGCTACTATTAAAACTCCCGAAGCACAAATTTTAAACCAAATCTTTAAAAAGCAATCATCACCAATTAAACACCATAAACACTCACCATCGTATACATAATCCGTAAGGCACCCAATTCCCGGGGTAGTGTTTGAATTAAACATAAAATATAATAGCCCATTAAGACATGGTGCGAGGGCACTATCGCACGACGTTACTGTTATGTCCACATTAGCCGAGCTCAGTCTTGGGATCCGGTCTTAGTGCGAGCGGGGAGGATTAGTGATAAATACTTACGCCAGAATGTTGAGTGACAACAACAAAACAGTAAAGGACATTGCTCTGCGCTCATATATTGTTGGCCCTGCAGCTAAGAGCATCGGAAAATGATGTATAAAAATTCTCTATCATTAGTAAACTCCTTTATGATCATACTAGCTACTGCCCGCGACTTTGTCCGCGTGGCATATAACTTTGGGCTAATGCTAACTTTAACCCGCGTGATGATCGAAAAAATATCTTTCTTTCCCCTTTTCTTCCCTCTCTACTCCCCTTTTTCTCTCCACCAAAATTCATCAAGATTGGTTGGGCCATTTAGGCGTGAAGACGTAACAAAGAAACAAACTCAGTTTAGCTTTTATAATATTAGTAAGGATTTTTATATCGGACTAGCTGCAGTATATTAAAAAAAAAAACATAGGTAGGTGTATTATTCTCAACATTGGATTGTTTTAGTCGCTTAAAATACTATAAAATATACATTTTAGCATACGGCTAGTCCGTGTTAAAGAAGTATTTGCAACTTACATAATAAAAAGCACAATTAATTGTCATATATTCCGATACTGTTTTGTTTATTGTACAGGGCCGTTTTGGACATTGTCCTTTGTGCTGAATATCCGTACGGAAATTGAAAAGAGTATGCTTAGATAGTTTGATCGTGTGGAGAGGATGAGTGAAAGGCTACTAATATTCTCTACTAGTATGTTGTTCCGTCTCTTTTTTATTTTTATTTCATCCTTATCGTCGCCGTCACTTGCAATGTCACCTCGGCCGTATATTTGTACGGTACCTGAGAACTGCTTTATGCACTTAACAAATATTACAGTCTAAAATAAAATAAAAACACCTATGGATAATATAATTTATCAAAACCATTATATTAATATGCTATGAACGCGCAAATGGCACTTTATAACTTAACAATTCTGTTAGTTTCAAAATAATGATCTTTTGTGCCAAGGTAATGATATGTTGTTCCAAAATGATAATGGTTTGTTACCTTTTTGCTAATTATTTGTTTGTTAAGTCTTCACACCTAAATGGCTAAACCGATTTTGATGAATTTTGGTACAGACATTTTTTAAAAAAAAGTGAGAAACTAGGAAGAAGGGAAGAAAAGGAAAAACTTAGCTTTGCTATAATAATAAATAAGGCGCAAAGGCAAAAAACTGTGGGAAAGGGGAACTGTGTTACCACGAAATCGCGAGCAAAAGCTTATATAAAATAATTTAAATGAAAAAATCAATAGTACAACTTGTTTTCATTAACATTACCTAGTACCTACATATCTGGCCACGGTAACCATAAAATAAATATTTTTACGATGAGTGATTCGTATTAAGGGGGTTTAGACAAATGGCAATCATTTTCAAGGCATTTCATATATTATACACCGTCTTTAAAAGAGATTGACATTAAATTAGCAGTAGATACATAATTTTTTACTTTACCGTCATCGTCACCGCTAAGTTCAATCAGTTTTTGTCTCTGTTCCCTCTGCTACTGTTTTGAATATTTTTCTTTTGCATCAATATGTTGTAGTGTGTGTGTGCTGTAGAACTGAATTCTCAACAACAAATACTTGTATGGCCTACATTGTAATCTAGTTCCGAACGGTAATGTTTATGTCTGTTATTTGTAAGTATAATTGCACCCCACGACACAGGATTTCCCAGTCCTCTAAAAGCGCTCCATTTTCTTTATTTTACGGTTGAAAATAACACTTTCTGGAGTTTTCCTACAAGCTATAAATCTCTTCTATTCTGAAAAAGAGGAAAGATTGATGATAAAGTAAATATTAGGTCCGTAAGATCGGTGAACGCCATGTAGCTCTTAGTTTACCGCTTTTTCTAACATCGTGAATTCTGGAACTGAATAGCTCAACATTTAACGATTGACGGCACGGTTGCCGCAATGGCTGAGCGATTGACTGCTGCTCTGCGTATCGCTGGTTCAATTCCCGCACGGAGCATTTTTTTATTAATATAGTGTGTAAATCAAACCTTCATGAGGCCTTCAACTATGTATGTATACACAGATGTATAGAATGCAAAGTTTGACTAAAATAACGATAACTTATCTGCCAATGGCTTAATTAACAAGACCCTCGACAAATACCTAAAGAGGGCTCTCGTTAGGCAGCTGGATCAAGGGCTTGATACAGAAAGCTGTATTCTTGGACACGGCTCATATTGTTAGGAGGTTCCTTGCTCTGGAGCCTGACAGCCGGTAGCTTGGACCCTTATATATTAACAACTTCCTTAAACATAAAACGAAAAAAAAAAACAAAACAACGGTGCGCTACACTTTTTTGTATTTTTTTTTTGTTTTATCTGTAAGAAAGATGTAATATATCACTACATAGTATAAAACAAAGTCGCTTTCTCTGTCCCTATGTCCCTTTGTATGCTTAAATCTTTAAAACTACGCAACGGATTTTGATGCGGTTTTTAGTAATAGATAGAGTGATTGTTAAGGAAGGTTTTAGTATATAATTTGTTAAGTTTTTGTATTTATTTCTGTGTACATTAACGATATTTGTTGAAGATGTCGGCAAAAAGTATGCTGTCTGGGAGCTTTCAACGAAAACGCTGCCTAAACCCTTTAAGATATAACAAAATAATGTATGGTGTAATTGTGTATCTTTTAAAGGTCCACAGAAAAGTCAGCGGTGACATATGTCTATATCTTAAGGATAACATACTATATCCATTTTAATACTTTAACAAATGGGCAATTATAAAGCGCTAACTTGGAAAGCTATTTACACAAATACAGTATTAATCCTTATCATTTTAAATAGGTTGGTTGGCATGAAAATTTTATGAAGATTATTTTTTCCTATTACATCATGCAGATTAAATAAATACTTTAGGAGATATAGCAAAATCAAAATAACGCGCAACAAAATTAATTTCATGTCGCCGTGACTAGGCTGGCCCGCGCGGGCGGTGTGGGGAACAAGTCGCTCATCGCTGAGTGCGCGACCCGAACACGGGCAGACGCGTGAGCACAGAGTACGTTGAGTTGACACGTTCCTTACAAACTAAATTCAAATCCTTTATTTGTGAACATATAGGTACAATAAGATCTAATTACATAAAATGTAATAAAACATAGGTTTTATGAAGTTTCATAATACATACCTATTAGTTAGATTCGTACTATTACCTATGGACGGACGGACAGCGAAGACTTAGTAATAGAGTTTTTACCCATTGGGGACGTAACCTTAAAAATGAAACGTACCTAATTTTATTTATACTTCGATTTTGTTATTTTTGCTATTGGCTGCTTTTTATCAACACACCACGCGGGCGAAGCCGCGGGCGGAAGCTAGTAAAGAATATATGTGAAAAAATAATAAACAAAAAACTTAATGTAAGTATGTTCTAGTCAAATAAGATTTTAGATCGCAGTCTTATAACTTATCAACGAATACCGTGATCAATAATATCATAATTCCCTCAGGCGCCATCAGATATATTTTATCATTGACAAAGCTAACATTTCGATTTTCCTCGATGTTGGGACGGATTTAAAGAACATAGCTGTCATCCAATTTGTCCATTGGTACAAATGTTGATGATTCTTTGACAGAATAGATAAATGATAGAGGAATCAGGTAAAACCTGTATCTTAGATATCTAACTGTAAACTACATGTTATGTTTTGTATAGTTTTAATATACATTTACTTTCAAATTACTGCTAAAACCGACGTTTTTACCTAAAAACACGACCAAAAGAACACTCGCAATGAATCTTTACGAAAGGGTTTAAAAATGGCCGCCGTATTAGCATATATCACGCGTGTACCAGCCCTTTGCAGTCCTACCACCCTTGGTGAACATCCTGTTTGAATACAAATTCGCAAAACTCTTATCTCATAATACCAATGCATTTGTTGTATCACCCCGTTGAATTTTAAACCCTGCATAATTTAGCATAATTGATCAACATAATATTACTTCTCGTATCTGTCTGTGTGTGCATTTATTTCGTCTAAATTGTGTGATGGATTTTGATGCAGTTTTCGCCGTGATTTAGAGGATTGACTGCAGAGATAGATAAGTGAGTTTGTTTTAAAATAGTATTGGAAGTGTACATCTGGCTTTCATGTAATTTGATATCCTAACCTTCAATTATATGAAAACAGCAGGCCCCTTTGAACATGAGCTATCATGTTCAGAGGGGCCTGTTAAGACCACTGCCTGCCAGGGTTGCGGGTTGTTCGAAAAATATACCTTGGCCCCGAAACACATAAGGCAAAAGAAGGAAGGGTTTCAGTCAAGCCTGAAACTCCCCCCGCTCCGCCCAGAGCAGGAGAATTTATTTAATCAATTACTACCCAAAAGAAAGTATTTATTAAATTTGTGTAAGATGTAGCTTAGAAATATCCATATTTTGACGTGTCGACATCAGTCGATGGAACCCGTACGAAACAGGGGCGGGTAGTATCTAATGTATAATTATTATGCAAACTAGGTGCCCGCGGCTTCGCTTCATTTTATGGCGTGATGGTTGATTGAAGGTTATTCAATTGGCTCTTGTGATGAGTATCTAATTGTATATGATTTTGGTCCCCCATCCATCTTAATGAAGGTAATTATGTATGTTCCAGGGAGGATGTGTTTGGAGGAGTGTTGTTTGCGGAGTTAACGTATGTGTGAGGTGATTTAAAATATTTACAAAGTTTTGAAAGCTGAGCAGCTGTGGGTTGACCTTGTACTACCAATTAAAACCTGTAAAAGACATAATTATATATAATACTAACTGTGCCCAGCGGTTTCATCCGCTGCTCACTTAGGGATATGAAAAATAGATGTTGGCCGATTCTCAGACATACCCGATATGTACACAAAATTTCGTTTAAATCGGTCCAGCCGTTTCGGAGGAGTATGGGACCTAAAATTGTGACACGAGACTTTAAAAAAAAATCGGTCTAACACAGTTCCCCTTGCGCCTTATTGATTTGTAATAGTAACGCTAAGTTTTCCCTTTTCTTCACTCTTTCTCCCTCACATTCCACTTTAAAAAAAAAGCCTATGTCCGTCTCCTGGTTCCCAACTATCTCTGTACCAAAATTCATCAAAATTGGTTAAGCCATTAAAGCGTAAAGAGGTAAGAAACAAACAAACTCACTTTCGCTTTTATAATATTAGTAAGGATAAGGATTATAAAAGCGAAAGTGAGTTTGTTTGTATGTTTGTTTTGTTACGTCTTCACGCCTAAATGGCTCAACCGATTTTGATGAATTTTGGTACAGAGATGGTTGGGACCTTTTATTAAAAAAAAAGAGAAATGAAGGTGAAAGAGGGAAGAAAAGAGAAAACTTAGCTTTGCTATTACAATAAATACGGCGCAAGGGCAAAAACTACAGGTAGCAGGTACCTGTAAATCAGGAAAGGGGAACTGTGTAACCCCGAATTTAACCCGAGCAAAGCCGCGGGCAAAAGCTAGTAGGTATTATATTTTAAGCGCCTTATGCATATAACACCTAATAATTTGGAAGCCATATTATCACAAAAATAGGTTTTATCTTATCGTTTTTAGGGTTTCGTACCACTAGAGTAAGAAAACGGAACCCTTTTAGGATTATTCTGTTGTCTGTCTGTCAAGACTTTTTATCTCGGGAACTCGTGGAGGTATCGATTTGAATTTAAAAATCATACACTCAAGTCTGTGCAGGTATCAAGTTGGAATAAATACTGTATAATGAGGTCAGCGGCCTTTAGAGGAGCTCGTGGCTAAATAATAGCAGCCGCTCGGGTTGATCTAAAGATCAACCCGGGTTGATCTAAAGATCAACCTAGGCAAGCGCGGCTTAACCTAAAGGTTAAGCCGCGCTTGCCTAGGTTGGTCTGTGGATGGGTGACCACCCGTTACATACCGAGTTTCCTCCGTGCCTCGGAAAGCACGTTAAGCTGTTAGTCCCGGCTGTCATTTGTAGATCTTTGACAGTCGTTACAGGTAGTCAGTGTCCCGAAAGTCTGACAACCAATCTTACCAAGGGGTATCGTATTACCCAGTACTAACTGAGTTGTGGAGGTCAGATAGGCAGTCGCTCCATGTTAAATACTGATATTCCGCTGCATCCGGTTAGACTGGAAGCCGACCCCAACATAGGCTAGGCAGATGATGAGGTCAGCGGCCTTTAGATCTGTAAAAATCAACCCTCTAAGTCTACCCAATCAAAAGATATGGCCGACTATGTCGCATTTCCCATATATTCGCCAAGGGAATCAAAATCTTGTCCGTTGACCTAGAATAATGAAATTTGCCAAGAAGCAATATCATAGAGTAGTAGTATAGGAAAATACCGAAAATCGTAAGTTTTTAGATGCATCAGAAAAAATGTGTTTACCAACTTAATTGCAGTTGGTAAACTAACTGCCACCCATATTTAAGTATACCACGAAGGAGGTGGCGGGGTCGTATACAACTGTTTTCTAACGACAAAGCTAAGTTTGTCTGTCAATACTGTTTATCTTTTAATTATAGTAATACTAGCTTCCGCCCCCGACGTCGCGGTCTTCCGCGTGGCATAGTTACTTTGGGCTAAATTTGACACAAAGGTAGATTATAGTCTGGAATAACATAGGATCCTTTTTTTTTCGATATCACACGGGTGAAGCCCCGGGGACCAGCTATCTTACTAATATTATGTTACTCTTTCACGTCAAAACGGCTGAACGGATCTTGATGAAATTTAGCACAGAGGTAGATTATGATCTAAAATAACACAAAGGATACTTTTTTTTCGATATGACGCGGGCGAAGCCGCGGGCGCCAGCTAGTATCTACTTCATTCTACTGCGTAGACCACACAGCAACTACAGCCTATTTATACCTACATAAAATCCTTTCCCTTTCATTCAAGGCCTCCACATGACATGTATGATTAGCATTAAGTTCATGTGCACATAAAAAGCAATATCGGACGTAGATTATTACATACGTTTAGTGCTAAGTCCGAGCTAGGAGTGTCGCGTGAATGTTGTATGTATTGGCTATGATTTATATGAAAAATGAGACTAACTGATTTCTGCTTGATCGTTATCTGCCTAGCTTTTCCCAAATATGTTGAGGTCGGCTTTTAGTCTTACTGAAATTTTGCATGAGCGACTGCTTACCTGCTGACCTCTTCAACCCATCTAGAACTAAGCAATACTAGACGGCGGCCCCGAAACATCAAGGGCAAAAGAAATCATAACTATCCCCGCTCTGGGCGGAGCGGGGGGGAGTGTCCGACTTTCACTGACCCACCCATGTTCTTTCTTTTGCCCTTTATGTTTCGGGACCGCGGTATCTCTTTCGGACAACCCGCAACACCAGCAGGCGGTGGTCCTGGCAGGCCCCTCTAATTTACTGATGAGGCCCGCGTGGAACTTGAACGCGCCATCGACACGGCCTGTAGTCTCTAGACGGGGTGTCTCACACGGCAATTGGGTTGGTTTGAGGAACGATATACCTTGATTAGACTGGACAGACTTTCTTGCAGACTGTCGAGCTTCTAACGACTGATCAAAATATCTTCAAAAGACATCCGAAACCAACGCTTCAACTTGCTTCCTGAGAAAGGACTTGGTATGTTATGATATTCACCCATCGACGTAGCGACCTTAGTGAGCGCTGCTTAACTCTGAATATCAACCCAGTATGGTGTAGTCACAACCTGCTTCAAATATCAAAAACAAAGAATTTTTCAAGTAACGCTAAGTCATGGCGTCATATAAACTAATAGCGTAATACGGTGTAGTTGGTGACAAATTCTGAACGCGTGTATTCATTACGTATTCCCCTAAGTAAACATTGCTTGTTCAATATTAGGCTCAGAACATATGGCTCGGTGTAAGACGAGTTTTATTAAACGGGGAGCGTAAGTAAGCGCGGTTCATGCATTTTAAGCATTGCCACACACGGCCAAAACTCTTCAAGCGTTTGCTTGCTCGTTTTATATTGTGTGCGGATATAAATTAATATTGTTTACGGTTTTTCGCTTTTTTCTTTTAAGTGGAATAAAACGTTTTAAGGGTGCCTGTTTTAGCTCAGTGATTATTAACAGAATGTTTTCTAAGGAGTTTCTAGGTCTGCTTGGAATATTTCTACGGTGATTTTATTAAAATCTCGTCTTCCTGGAAATCTTGAATATTTTCTTTTCCTAGATGTTACGATTTAACTTAAAAACTACTAAACGAAGTTTAAAAATGCTTTTACTATTATCTACATAAATTACCGAGTTACATGAGTACCGCTACCACATGACGCCACTACCCACAGGAGCGGAGCAGTAGCCAAAGACGCAGGTGCAATCGCGAAGGATAGCAAGTTATATAAAAAGCTTGTACCCATGTTTATGAAATTCTCCCACTGTAGGTTTGCCCTGCAACCAGTTTCTTAACAGGCAAAAGTAGTATTATCCTTTTCAATGAAGTTAACCATCCATAATAAAGCCAGAATTAGCAGTAAGATGTAAATTAGGATATAAACTAGGGTTAACCGCAAGGTTGACTGACTTGACTTTGATTGACTTAAGATGGTGTTTGACGACCGCTTCCCCGATAGTTTGGAACTTGGGAACTTGTCATATAGTTAAGTTCTACGACTTTACTATACGTTGTGTTAAACAGAGCCATGCAAGAAGGATATTGACAGTTAAAGGTATGACACCTTTGACAAATTATTTTATAAAGTTCTCGTGTCCTACCAAAACATGTTTTTTGGCCATAATCGAAACCGAAGGTTAGGAAACTATTATGGACGTGTTAAAATGTTTGAATAAAAGGTCAATGTGTCATTATTAGGGTTTTTTACCTCAAAAAAAAAACACGGAACCCTTATTGACAGGCCTGTTGGTCTAGTGGTTAGTGGCCCTGACTGCTGAGCCGGAGGTCGTGGGTTCGATTCCCACCCAGGACAAACTTTGTGTGATGAGCATGATTGTTTGTTCTGTGTCTGGGTGTGATTTATCTATAATATGTATGTATTTATAAATTATATAAGTATGTATATCAGTTGCCTGGTTACCATAACACAAGCTCTGCTTAGCTTGGGATCAGATAGCCGTGTGTGAGTTGTCCCAAGATATTTATTTATTATACTTCGTTGTCCATCTGTCTGTCAATAACCTTTATCTCGAAAATGCGGGCAGGTAACGGTATGGGGTCCCTTAGAACAGTCCACGCAGTCAAAATATATGGCTGTTTATGTCGCAAGTTTGTACGGAACCCTCGGTGCGTGTGTTCGAGTCCGACTCGAACTTGGTCCGCATTTTAAGACGTATGACCAATGAAACATGAGGAGCTCGTGGCTAAATAATAGATAGCAGCCGCTCAGGTCGATCTTTAGGTTAGGCCGCGCTTGCCTAGGTTGGTCTGTGGATCGGTGACCACCCGATACATATCGAGTTTCCTCCGTGTCTCGGAAAGCACGTTAAGCTGTTGGTCCCGGCTGTCATTTGTAGATCTTTGACAGTCGTTACAGATAGTCAGTGTCCCGACAGTCTGACAACCAGTCTTACCTTCCGTCCTACCGTCTTAAATTTGTTTTTAAAGGAACTCAAAAGAACTTGACATTGTATTTAAAACTATTTTACATTATATTTGCTGAAATGTTACCTAATAATTCATGGCTGTCTTCGTACTTAAATTGCATGTATATTCAACACAATGTAAATTGTTTATGAATGGAAATAAATGAAAAAAAAATGAAAAATACCGGGAAGTATCGTATTACCCAGTACTGACTGGGTTATGGAGGTCAGATAGGCAGTCGCTCCATGTAAAATACTGGTATTCAGCTGCATTCGGTAAGACTGGAAGCCGACCCTAACATAGTTGGGAAAAGGCTAGGCAGATGATGATGACCAATGAAACATGACGCTCCGTTCGACACCGAAGAAACCAGCATACCAGAGAGATATTTCTCGATGGCTGTTAAGCCAAATCAGAGACTCATAGGTGGCATAAAAACTTTGACATTAGGTTAGACAATAACCACACGAAAAACAAGAGAAAAAATAAAAATCAAGTCCAGTTATATTGCTTAAAACTGTGAGCAAATCATATCACGTCATTTATAAAAATTGGCAATACCATACTTTTAATTTTCATCGAATTTTAATTCAGACATCTAGTGCCAACAATCTGGAATAACATACACCATAAAACATTCTGCAATTACGTAGTACTGCACTTGGCATACATTCAGAACCGTCCATTTTGGAGCAAAAAGCATGGTGACGCTAGTTCTAACCATAAAAGTGTCAAACGTTTTTAGAATTCAGATTAATGCTATGTGTCCTAGTAGTGCGGTCGGTGTGTTCAGCCTTTTAGTATGTCTTACTGTAGGTACTTTATGTGAACATTGATCTAAACTGCACTCGGTCTTGTAGAGGGAACGGTAAATCTTTGTAAACGAACGCAAAATAAAGGGTTTGGTAAGTATCTTTAGTTAAAGAAATAAGTTTGAAGATTTCGGAAAGTATCGTTTTCTTTTATTTTAAAGGAAAGATTAATCAATTAATTTATTGCATTCAACTTGTTGTTGTTTGATGACGACAATCGTCATCAATGCTCTTAACTTTAACAAATTCTTCTTATCACGCCTGGTGGGCCTGTCAGGGCCACCAGGCGTGGTTGCAGGTTGTACGAAAGATATACCGCAGCCCTGGAACATAAAGAACAAAGTAAAGAACATGGGTTTTGTCAGTACAAATCTGACTTACTTAAAACTAAAAAAATAAATGCTTGTTTGTTGTTGCAAGCAACAGTTGTTAAATAGATGCTCGTTATGACATATTTTAATTAATAATTTGGTGCACATTCAGTATATTTGGTGGAACACAGGCAAAATTAGGTAAATGAAATGGGAATAAATTGAAGTACTTTTAAATACCATCCTATCGTTTAATAAGTACTAACTGGGTTATGTTGATAAGATTGGCAGTCGCTCCATGTAATTTATACTGGTATTCAGCTGTATCCGGCTATACAATGTGTCCGGACTAGCGATATTCTATGTACACAACAAACATTCTAGTACTTAAATTTATTATAATTGATTTTCAAAAAAAAACTACCATTTTTTTTCACAAAAAAGACTACAACACTTTCGTTGATGTGCATATATTTTTGGACTTTAATTTTGTTTTCTAAAGTTACGAAAACTTTTTTAAACGATAGACAATATTGTTGCCCTCTGAATAAACCTATTTTCGTCTCAGTAAGACCAAAACTTTGAGTGATATGATTACTTTTGTACACACATAGAGAATATCTCAAAAAGGCTGCCCAAAAGCGGGGAAGTGAATTAGACCCAAGTGTGTATCGTAATAGTATATTAAAACACTCGTTAAATAAGCATCTAGAATATCGCTAATCCATGACCGGACACATTGTTTAGTGTTCACAATTATGACATTGATGTAACGCAGCACATTACAATCAACGCAACTATCAATTAACGTAACCGGCGAACGCTTTTCTGCAAAAGAACGCGAAAGTTGTCCGCCGTAATTGTTTAATTGAAAGTGAATCGTAATTACTACCGCATGAATGCCAACGATTATGCGGATTATATAAAGTGATACTTTGTATGGTAATGTGTTTTAACAATGAGTTATTGATCGTGGTTATGTTTATTCCCCTTTGGCAAGGGACTATTTATACGTTTTAGCTGCGGAAGGAAAGAAAGAAAGGAAAACGTAAAAAAAAATCTTGTCAATCAATATTATGTTCCAAGTGCTTCATGATGGGTCATCAACTTATCATGCACTAAACTTTTTTTTTTTCTGATGGGATATCAAAAAAATTGCTCTATCTACTGATGTTCCAAGCTCAAATCAGGTGCTGAAATGAGATGACAAAAATACAACCTTAACCTAAGTATTGCACTCTTATTCATAACTCCCGCTTACATTTTATCGTTTGTAGAAGAATGATCAGATACCAAGCAATATTATGAAGGGTGAACATAGCAGCAGAAGTCTTGGCTCCTGACCGGTGGTCGATATTGTTAGCAACTATTAAACTGAGAGAAATAGCCTTCACTAACTTACTCTATCTAGTACCCTTCTGCCGAGTTCCTGTATACGACAGAGATGTAGGTACTCTAGATTAGACACTATATTGAAACTCACTCCCTCTAATTTAAGAGGGAGTAACACTGGTCAAACAGGGAGATTTCCCTGAAAATCTGAGTGAATCTTATGAGATTTCAAATCTCTCTCCCTTTTTTAATTTCATAATATTCGGTCTTCACATTTTTCAATAATCTCGGGCACAAGTTATCTTATTTGTAAGTAAGTTGTATTATTCCAACCCGTCTTGAAGTTCGAAAAATTTTGATTATTTCTACACATATTATTCTATAATCCAGTCTGCATATTTTCTTCAGACTATTATCTAGATTATTATTATTTTATCTAGAGCAAAAGCCGGACAGCCTGTCCTACCAAAAGATATCGTATTATCCACTGAGTTATGGAGGTTATTTTCTCAGTCACTCCATTTAAAATATTGGCATTTATCAACACCCTGTTGAATTTAACCGCAAATTTAAAAAAAAATGTCGGTAAACGTTGCCTACTTAAACTCACATACACAAACAGCCAGACCCGAAACATCTACCTGTAGGACATACAAGTAATTGTTCCGTGCAGGTATCAAATCGATCGATCGGGCAGCAGTCGATCGCTCAGCCACTGCGCCAACCGTGCCGTCGTTTTGAAAAGACTAGGCAGATGATGATGCCTCTTCTATCCATTCAACATCCTTGTACCTCTCCTCGCCGTGAACCTACGTTGTTCCAGTAGTTAGTCGTTGCTCCGGTCTTTACTGCGCGAGTTTGTTGCGAAGCCGGTCCATTTGTGTGATCCGACCGGCGACGTAACGCCTCCAATTGAGTTACACCTTCCTGAGTTCAATGTTCTGTCAGTTTGACCCTTGAAAGTGCAGCCTGGTTGCTGTAACCATACTGGTATTAACATACAGTATGCCAACTAGGAGCAATGGTTGAAATCGGCTAAAACACGAGTGCAAAGCGTTTATTTATATGCAAATATGTTCCTGGGGATTTAAGTAAAATACTAAGAATGGACTAGTTTCCGTGTAACGTCACGCGATGATGCATTTACACGTAACTTTAATGGGCTATATCTTTGTAATTTTTGGTCTTATTTACAAATATATCTTAATATATATATCATGGGACAACTCACACACGGCTATCTGATCCCAAGCTAAGCAGAGCTTGTGTTATGGTAACCAGACAACTGATAAACATACTTATATAATTTATAAATACATACATATTATAGATAAATCACACCCACACACAGAACAAACAATCATGCTCATCACACAAAGTTTATCCTGGGTGGGAATCGAACCCACGACCTCCGGCTCAGCAGTCAGGGCCACTAACCACTAGACCAACAGGCTCAACAGGCAAAATACGTGTCCCTTATTTTTGAATAATCTAAAAGACGGACTACATAAAATGTAATTACTTTTACCCTGGAACCTACCCTATTGGTGAAAAGCGCTCGTTTTGGGAGACTCCTACATGTAGTTCAGAGTTAACAAAATAAGTTACTGTAAAGGTTTAATAACATTGATCAAATATTTAACAGTGCAGGCTGGTTAGAGACGTTCGAATACTCAGGTTTTTAAATGAAGAATTAATAATAATAGAGAAGAGAGAAGATAAAAAGAGAGAATAAGATAACTTAACGTTGACCTGACAAGTATTGGAGAAATATACCCTAAATATAATATATTAAAGTATTCATGTTCTTTTAATAAACGTCTCTTAGTATCTCCTTACAGTTACTAATAAAAAAATAATTGTCGTGACTCTTGATAACGGTAACAGGTTACTCGTGAGAAAGCGAGCTGTTGTGGCGAAACAATTGATTGCAAATGTGGTGCAATATAACAAAAGGTTAAGTTGATATAATTTTATTAACTCATCATCTGCCTAGCCTTTTCCCAACTATGTGTTGGGGTCGGCTTCCAGTCTAACCGGATGCAGCTGAATATTAGTATTCTACATAGAGCGACTGCCTATCTGACCTCCACAACACAGTTAATACTGGGTAATACGATACCCCTTGGTAAGACTGGTTGTCAGACTTTCGGAACACTGACTACCTGTAACGACTGTCAAAGATCTGGAAATGACAGCCGGGACCAACAGCTTAACGTGCTTTCCGAGGCATGGAGGAAACTCGGTATGTAACGGGTGGTCACCCATCCACAGACCAACCTAGGCAAGCGCGGCTTAACCTAAAGATCGACCCGAGCGGCTACTATTTATTTAGCCACGAGCTCCTCATATAATTTTATCAACTAAACTTTTTATATTACATACTTATTTGCATTAATTTTTGATTCCTAAAAAGGAACCTATCTCGTTAATACTTTTTATCTTTATACTGTGGCCTAGTCGATGATAACAATTAGTCGAATATTGTAGTATACTCGCGCAAATAATACTAGAGTGTTTCAAAACGCTCTTGTTAACTATAGTTTATGTGAGAACGATCTTTGGTAGTAGAAACAATACGTATGGATACACCAATTAGCATGTTTGAACAGTCTAAAGGTTTATGGTTATTGCACTTAACTCTTGCATATTACTAAAGATCGGTTTACATGTAAATGTAGGTTTGCATATTCATCAGAATAATATTCAAGATATTGCTCATTGTAGCTAAAATCATCTGATCGATGCAAAAAGTAATTATTTTTTCTGTAGCGCAAAAATGTGCTAAAGAAACTGCAAATAAGGAATGCAAATTCAAATTAAGTTAATTATTTAAAAAAAATAATCTATATTTAATATTTAAAATAGTTTGTGACATATATTATTATAATAGTTTGTGAGAACAAAAACAGTCGAATTGAGCCCATCCTCCTTTTTTTAGGTTAAAAAATATAACTTTACGTCAAAAGTTTTTTTGTCTAATTTTGTTTTGATAATCATGTGGTTTTAATTTATGCTGTTTTTAAATTATATTACTTTCACGCCATAATGCGCAAGCGGCTCACATCGTTGTTAGGCAGAGTCCGGGGTAGCACTAACAGCATGAGAACATTTATTCTTGCTCAAGTTATATAACTTTTATATTTTATGAGTTATTAGAAAACAATAATTATGGACACATGGTCTGAAATAACGATTAAGAAAGCCATGATAGGCTGACGTAATTAATTTACAATATACTACCAGAAATTGCTATCTGGGTGATCCACATTTACCTCTGTCTTTACCGTCAGGTATAACATGCAAAATGGCTACTACACAACGCAATAAGAAAGTTCGATATCTGCAATCCCTTCCGCCTAACCTGAATTTCATAGACACATTCATTTCAAATCATACTGGTGATAAAATAAGGTTATGCAACGGCCTTCGACTAAAGCCGCACAAAGTGGGACGCATTAAGTGCACACGGTTGAGAGTAATTAATTTGCCTCTGCCTTTTGTGTTATTGTTTTAACGAGACAAAGCTGGGTTTGGTGGTGATTTTTCCGGTAGTGTGTGGGAAAATGTGGGTTTGGCCTTGGCCTTGACAGACTTGCATTGCTGTATATAGCCTTACATACTTTTAGTTTTGTTCCCCGAGATTTATCTTCTTGTTATCACTCGGAAAAGAAGCAAATATTTACACAGAAACTTTTTTATAGTTTCTGTGTATATAATGTAGTAGTAGTAATAGTAGTCCATGACCGGACACATTACGGACCGGGCACTACAAAACAGATTTTTTTTTTCGGATGTGTTATCATCACATAACTTCTCTCGCTCTGGACGGAGAGGAAGGCTGTGCCAAAATTTTACTGACTTAAACCCATCCATGGATTCCGGGGCCGCGGTATCTCTATCAAACAACCCGCAATGCCGGCAGACAGTGGCACTGGCAGGCCCTTCTGCGTTTCTAACATCTCTTTGAGGCGCGCCTGGAACACAAACCCACCGTAGCCACAGCTTGCAATATGAAAATTTAATTGGTTTTATCATCAACTTCCTACAATTGCCCCATTTTACTTACATATGGTCGATGCAGTAAACACGGTTTTTCTTCTATTCTCCCCTGTCATTCGGCACGCTATCATTTTCTCTTTTCCTTCCAAAAAATACATGCATCGTTTTTTTGATCTCCCTCCCTCTCCATCCAATATCCAACAACATTTATAATCATCACTCTTTTGGCCACATGTGATTGATTGTTTCAACTAGTTATAAACAGCTTATTTTACATTTTTTTTAAACGTTGCCCCACACTGGTATAGATTTCTTCTGTTTTGTGGGTGCGTTTACGAACATTTAATCTTACATACACAAACAGCCAGACCAAGAACAAGTACCTGTATGTCATACAAATATTTGTTCCGTGCGGGGATCAAACCCGCGACACGTAGCGCGCTAGTCAAACGCTTAGCCAATGCGCCAACCGTGTCGTCTGTAAATTGATTCGTACAAAATAAATCTAGCTGACACAGAACACAAAGGCACATAATATTCATGTCACGTGTACCCCCTTGTTTAATTCTCATCAGAACTAATTAAAACTCAACTTAACTAATAAATAGTAAACATGGAAGTGTGATCATTGTTTCACCACGTGCAACTTAGGAACAAGTTTCCGAAGGCCCACGCTGCAAGTTATGTACACTTTCGCAACTGACCAGTAATTCTGGCCCATAGGGACCTATTTCGAACAACTAACTATCGCAGCTATGAGTGACAGAGATGACGACATACATAATATATAGCTCTGTCTCTTTCTTTGAAGGGAATAGTGATAGTTTCTGAATTACAAAGTTGTCTCAGGTCTTTGACTCGAACTTATTATTGGAGATTTATTAGGAAATCGAGCGGGGTTTTCTTGTATATGCAATAACTTATTATATGTATTCGTCGAGTCTTTTATGTTTTCCTGTTAAATTATATCACAATTTTTTTCAAAAACCAGCGGTGATATAAGTTTGAAGTGTGTGTGTGTACGTGTGGATTTGAGTATAAGTGTGTATGTGGCATCGTATCTCCTGAAAGGGTGTACCGAATGATGTATTTTTTTAAGTTTGATAGGTGTTGTTCGAGAGTGTTCGTACCTACGTTTTAATGAGAATCGGCTCAGCAATTTCAAGACCATCACCTCTTTTCTAGTTGACGGAAATTATATTTTAAACTAGCTGTGCCTGGCGGTTTACCCGTGGAAATTGTAATAGAAAAATTAGCTTTTATGTTCAATCCAGGTATACATACCAAATTTCATACAAATTCGTTAAGCCGTTTGAGCGTGAAGGACAAACAAACACACGCATACAAACTTTTGCATTTATATTTTAGTGTAATTTAAAATCCTGTCACTTAAATAAATTACAAAAGTATGGATAATCTTAATCCGTGCAGGCATCACCAAGCTGCAAAATACCCAACTCACAAGACTTCGGTTTTGCAAAATCCAATCAGCCGTTATCTATTCATACTCAAATTAAGTTCAAAACTATAAAATGTAAATGCAATATAAGCTTGCACAATTACAAAGTCCTTTGGCTCATATGTTCTCTCAGTTCATATTATCCTAAATTGATATTTAGTAAATAGAATCCCTTTACAACTTCAGTACTTAGCTAAACTAAATTATTCCTAAGCGATTTTGTTAACATAAGTTTGTGTTTTAACTTCAAATTAATGCTAAAAACTTAAGTCCCTTGTGGTTGATACTCTTGACTAAGGTTCAAAGACTTTGAACAGAAGTGCATAAAGTATGGTTTATGACAGCTAGTTTTAGTACTTTATAATTATCCCTAAAGCGATAATAATTTTGATTAGTTCTTAAACTAGAATTGTTTTCTAGTTACTGCAGTAATGAGACTGCTTTGTTGGACCAGCGGTCGAAAGTGAGGGTCCCTACCCTGCCTAGGTTGTGCGTTGTTTGAAAGAGATACCGCGGCCCCGGAACGTAAAGGGCAATAGAAGGAACATGGATGGGTTTTAGTCAGTACAAGTCTGACACTCCCCCCCGCTAAGTTATTTGATGATTTCCAAATATATCTTCCGTGTGGAAATCGAAATCGTAACACGCAGTGCAGCAGCTAATCGCTTAGGCGCTGCGCCAGCCGTTTGTCAATTATACAAACCAACGACCAATATTCTACATTGACTCTGGTTTTTTTTATCAATAAGATTGTACATAAGATTATATGATTGTTACAATGTTTGGTAAATGACCTCAAAGGTCAATTAGAACTACTTCAGCAGCAGCTTAAAAACATCCAGGAGCAAAAAACTGCAGACCTAGACAAGAAAAATGTCACTACCGAGAAGCCAATGCCAATCGAGTACGAGACAGACGAAGAGGAACTAGCAAAGGAAACAGAGTGGGTACGACAGAAGAGCAGAAAAAAAAGGAAATTGAACTCATCACCACTGTCCTCACCACCTCAACAAGGAGCCGATTCCAGCCAAAAACCTAAAGAAAATGTTAAAACAAAGAAACAGCCCACACCACCACCGATAGTTGTGGAAAATGTTAAAAACTACCAAGAGTTCTATGATCTTCTCTCAGCTAATCTAACGAAAGACTCGTTTATTACAAAAATGATGAATGGAGAAAAAGTTAAAATTAACTCCCATAATGATGACTCATACAGATCCATCACCAAGTTATTGTTACAGAATAACTGCTTGTGGTACTCGTATGAGAATAAACAAGACAGACCGATTAGGGTGATGGCAAAAAACCTTCATTCTTCCTGCCTGCCAAATAGAATAGTTGAAGACCTGACAACTCAAGGATATAAAATAGAAGATGCAGTCAACAAACTGAGTTGGAAGAGCAAAGAGCCCCTCAGTATGTTTATGCTCTCATTCCAAAAAGATGAAGACATTAAGAAAATCTACGGAATCAAATCCATACTGGGCTGTAAAGTGGATATACAGCCGTTAAAAACATCGAAGTTAATTCCACAATGCAAAAGGTGTCAAGCATATGGCCACACTCAGAAATACTGTTCCAAAGAACCCCGGTGTGTGAAGTGTACAGGCAAGCACCTAACCAGAGACTGCAATAAACCAGCAGAAGCAAAGCCAAAATGTGTTCACTGTGGTGAGCCCCACCCAGCTAACTATAGGGGATGCATAGTAGCTAAAGAGCTACAAAATATTAAAGATAAAAATACCAGAAAGAATGTGCCGATACCAAACTCTCAAGGTCCAAGTACAAACAAAGACAAAATACCTAGTGTCACCAAACTTGCTACTAAAAGTGTTTCGTATGCACAAATGACAAAAGGAGTCCAATCGTTGCCACAGTCACATATGAAACCAATGAGCCCTAACATGGATGAAAAGATTAACACAATCATAAATCTTTTAACTACGTTCGATGAAAGGCTGAAAAAACTTGAAAGTAGCACTAAAGCAGCTACCAAACAAAAAAGCAATATCCATGGCTAATTTATTAAAAATTATGGCATGGAATGCGAATGGACTGCTGAAACATCAGAACGAACTTACGGCAGTCCTAAATATGGAAAGTATTGATGTGTGCCTTATATCAGAGTCACATTTCACTAAAGAATCTCATATTCAGATCAAAGGATATAACATATACCATGCATTGCATCCCAATAACACACCAAGAGGTGGTAGTGCTGTCATTATAAAAGAGAATATTTTTCACTATGAAGAACTCAAATATGAAAAAGAAGAAATACAAGCAGTGGCTGTCTGTGTCAAAACGAAATACTGTCTTGTCACTATTTCAGCCATATACTGTCCACCTAGGTATTCACTAAAAGCAGATCAGTACATTAATTTTCTAAACCTTCTTGGAAACAGATTCATTTTAGGAGGCGACTTTAATGCTAAAAATACATTTTGGGGATCTAGACTGACAACAACCAAAGGAAGAGAGCTACTGTGCGCAATTGAAGAAACACAATGCAAAACATTGTCAACAGGTAAGCCCACTTATTGGCCTACTGACACAAAAAAGATTCCCGATCTCATAGACTTTTTTATATATAAAAATATATCACCTAACCTTCTCCGCATCCAAGAAGGTTATGATATGAGCTCAGACCACTCACCTTTATTACTTACTCTAAGTGAGACTTTCTTGCTGAAAGAAACCTACCCGACATTGGTAAATAAGTACACTGATTGGGCAAGCTTTAAAATAGACTTGGACTCTGTAATAGATTTAAAAGTTCCACTAAAGAAACCAGAAGATCTGGATCGGGATATCAGTCATTTTATTACACAAATACAACAATGCGCCTGGAAAAACACGCCTACATTTAAGATTAAAAACAGACTTACATACTATCCAGCAGAAATCACAAAACTCATAAATGAAAAGAGGCGACAGAGACGAATATGGCAACAAACAAGATTTCCACAAGATAAAAGGATTCTGAACAACCTTACAAAACAGCTAAGTAGTGCAATTCAGAAATTCAAAAATGAATCAATGAGCAGTTATCTAAAACAACTAACTAGCTCACGCACGACAGATTACTCTCTGTGGAAAACTACAAAAAATTTAAAAAAGCCAATTATGCATATTCCCCCTATCAAGGATACTAACGGGCGGTGGGCAATAAGCAACGAGCAAAAAGCTATTAGGTTTGCACAACATCTGGAACAAATTTTTACGCCAAATAAAGAACACCAAGACAGCGCTTTGCTAGATGAAACATCAAATAATGATGAGCAAGAAATAAAATTGGTAACACCTAGAGAAGTATACAACGAAATCAAGCGTCTTCGACTAAAGAAATCACCTGGCTACGATCTTATTACCGGAGAAGTTCTTAAGAACCTCCCACGTAAAGCCATCGTAAAACTTACGACCCTTATCAATGCAACGTTCAGGCTTAAGTCTGTACCTGACCTGTGGAAAGTTGCCGAAGTTATAATGATACCAAAGCCTGGTAAACCACCTCACGAAACGACATCATATAGGCCGATCTCGCTGCTACCGATCATGTCAAAATTATTTGAAAAGCTTCTCTTGAAGCGGCTAAAACCCATCATAGAAGAAAGAAACTTGATCCCTGACTACCAATTTGGATTTAGGGAAAAACATTCGACAATAGACCAAGTACACAGGATTACCAACATTATAGAAAAGGCTTTAGAGGAAAACAAAGTTTGCTCAACGGTCTTCCTCGATGTAGCGCAAGCATTTGATAAGGTATGGCACAAAGGCCTCATTAACAAACTAAGAAATATGCTCCCTAAACAGTTTGCTGACATCTTAGAGTCTTACCTATCACAGCGTATGTTTAGAGTAAGACAAGATGATGCACATTCGGAACTAAAACCGATAAAAGCTGGAGTACCGCAAGGAAGTGTCCTAGGTCCCGTCTTGTACTTATTGTACACTTGCGATATTCCTGAATTAGAGAACAATACCATTGCCACATTTGCAGACGACACAGCTATAATGGCCACAGGCGTCACTCAAGAAGAAGCAGTGAAAAAAGTTCAAACAGCCGTCAATATCATCTTTGACTGGACAAAAAAATGGCGTGTGAAACTTAATGAAACAAAATCTGTTCACATAGACTTCACAAACAAAATGCAAAATTATCATCCGATAAACATAAACGGTCATGTCATACCATACGAAAATACAGCCAAATACTTAGGCATGACATTAGACGCAAAGCTTCGCTGGAAAGCTCATGTTAAAAAGAAACGCGACGAGCTAGAGCTTCGCTACAAGTCGATGTACTGGCTGATAGGAAAACATTCTTCGCTGTCAGTACACAACAAAGTACTGTTGTACAAACAAGTCCTCATGCCTGTATGGACTTATGGTATTCAGCTTTGGGGCTGTACCAAACAAAGTAACATCAAAATTATACAGCGTTTTCAAAACAAAGTACTCAGAGGTATCGTTAATGCGCCCTGGTACATTCGAAATGACGACCTTCATCGGGACCTCAAAGTAAACCTCGTCATAGACATAATTAAAAAGAACGCCGAAGCTCATGAACGAAGGCTTCACCATCATGTGAACATCGAGGCTATCCAGCTCCTCGACAACACGGACATAGTGAGAAGGCTAAAAAGGACAAAACCTTTCGAGCTAATTTAGTGAAGTGTTAGTTTAATGTAGTGAAGTGAGTGCTACCTATAAAGAACACAAGAAAAAAGTGTCTTCCCCTTAATAGAGACAATAAGAAAAGTGTTAATGGACACATTCTTAGTCATAGTCTCCCTAGCAAATTAAGTCAAAATAGAATTACTCATTAGCTTTAGTATTAAGCTAGATTAGGACACATTATACAAAAAAAAAAAAAAAAAAAAAAAAAAAATAAGATTGTACAGGCAGTCCCAGTCGAAATTCCATAAACGTGATGGGATTCGATAGCTTAAGTTTTACTAGCTAAATTAATTTGACATTGTAAATCAAAGTGAAACATACTAAATAACTTACAAATAAATTAAAAAATAGCGTCAAAAAATTCGTCCTCAACGCTATCAGTTGGCAACGTCCCCAAGAGACTGGCCGCGTTGCCACGTTGTATGGCAACGCTAAGCCTCTGGCCAAAGTAAAAGCCAGCCCTTGGGTCACGGGAAGTGTCAACCAAACGTTTTGATATTTCCTTAAACAGGCTGTGAGCACAAGGACCCCACGGTCCCAGAGTTTCAACCCCAAACGGCTCGAAAATATAGTTACCAATAAGGTTACTATATTTACGCCGCTTGAGGTTCTCTGCAGCCGCAGCAGCAGCGCCAGCGCAGCACGAAGAGCTAGGAAGATGGGATGGCGCAAGAGTATCGACGCACGTTGCGTCCCACACTAAAGGCCTACCCAACTTCCACGGAAACAAAGACATACCGTCCGGTCTTTTGCCATCGTCGCGTGCCAAGCCATTGGGTTCTAAAACAGCTGGAACGCCGACGGTGACAAGAGCTCGACGGATGATGTCATTAATATTCGCGTGCCGCGCAAAACGGCCCGCACTTCGGCTGCATGATAGACCGTGGTGTCCAAGGCTGTTGACTACTTCACCACAATGACAGCGATGAGGAGAACAACAAGGAGCACCTAAACGTAAGGTAGCAGCGAGGCGGAAAGTAGTGTCATCGAATAAAGTGCCTATGCTCGACGACGGTAGTGCGTTAAGCCAAAGACCCGACTCCCACTTGCTCACAGCCAAAAGGCGCGCACGCTCAGCAGTAGTAGCAGACGTGTTCAGTAGATTATTCTGAACTACTCTGCAGAGCGGCTCGTCCCACTGTCTCTGAGAAAATGGTTTGTCGGGTTGTTCAGTGCTCGGGCAAGCGATTTTCCAAGCATCCTTAGCCTCGGAGAAGCACGGCACATCAAAATCAATCAGTGTGGAAGCCAGGATATTCCTGATTAATTTTTCAGTACCGTGGACCGAGGATAAGAAAGCTGGTAGACTAATATTAGAAATTTTGCGGACGCCGAGTCCTCCCAAACGAATGGGAAGAGTGGCTTGAGCCCAAGCTCGGTCGTCCAGAGCCACATTTAAAATCAAAGATAAAGTATGTCTGATAATTTGATCCATTTTGTCCAAAAGATGAGTGTGCTTCCATAAAGGGGAAGCACGTAGGAAATATGTTAATTTAGGGCCAAAACAGCAGTAACGAATTATAGTAATAGCCGAATGCATGTTAATTTGGAGCAATCTTTCTGAGGCATCATTAAATTTTTGGATTTTTTCATCAATAAAATCTAGAAAGGAATTCTCGAAGATAGGAGACCCAAGGAGACGAAGAGAACTTTTATCAATAATTTTGATATCTGGGGCTATTGTGTTGAATTTTGATAAAGTCAGTTCTTTGTCTGTGCTGTCCGCTAAATATAACTCACATTTGGAAAGATTGAGGCAGGCCCTCCTGCCTCAATTGAAAATACTGTACTGTGTACTGACTAGAACCCAAATATGTTCCTTCTTTTGCTCTTTGTGTTTCGAGGCTGCTGTATCTTTTTCAAACAACCCGCAACCCCGGTAGGCAGTGGCCCTGGCGGAACCTCTGCTTAGCTAACATCTATTTGAGGTGCGCGTGGAACACGAACACGCCGTCGACACGGCCTGTCGTCACTAGGATAACGGACGGAGAGCTACCCATTTTTCACCGTCCATCGTCTCGCGTTCAGCCCCTACTATAGATATAAAAACTTATTTGTGAAGTATGGAGTATGAACCAATTAAGTACATAAAATAAGTACCTATCCCATTTAATATTTTAACCAACCCATCCTCAAGGGAACTATGTATTCAAGCGAGATAAAAGTAATGTATGTTTTCAGAATATCAGCTAACTTTTCAGCGATTTTTTTCCATCTGTCCTTTGAGAGTAATAAACATCCTCGTTTAATTTTGTGAAATTATTTTGGATGAATTACACGGAAGAGTGAGGAACCAGTTTGGAAATATTTATTTTATTTACGAGTATAATGTACTAGCTTATGCCCGCGGCGTTACCTGCGTAAAGTTCGGTAACTGTCACTCGGGATCGTTCTACCGGTATGAAAAGTATTCTAAAAGGTTATAAACTATCTGTGTGCAAAATTATATTTAAATCCGTTCAGCAGTTTTTGCATGAAAGAGTAACAAACATCCATAGATTCGTTTAGACAGCCATACTTCCATAAATTCTCACAAAATTTTGCAATCATAATATTAGAAACAGTAATTAACGGTTTTATGTTGTACTAGTTTTTAAAAAAGTGGTATATTAGGGAGAAAGAGGGAAGCGAAGGGAAAACTTAGCTTTGATATTACAAATCAATAAGGCGCCAGGGCAAAAACTGCAGGTAGCAGGTACCTGCAAATCAGAAAAGGGGAACTGTGTTACCCCAAATTTTACGCGAGCGAAGCCGCGGGCAAAAGCTAGTAATATTATTAACGCGAATGTTTGTGAGCATGTTTGTTACTCTTTCACGTCAAAACGGCAAGACGTATCTTGATGAAATTTGGCCCAAAGGTAGATTATGGTCAGGAATAACACATAGGATACTTATTTTTTTTTCGATATCACGCGGGTGAAGCAGCGGGTGCCATCTAGCAAATCATAATTAACTTCACCTGCAACTAACAAACAAACTTATTTACAAGATATGCGAAAAAACAATGACATCTAGGATTGCGTGACGTGATGCAAGTAGTTTATTATTTGATATAAATAAAAATTAAAATAAAATTCATTTATTTCAGGTAGTACACCCATATACTCATATATGTTATATAACTCAAGTAAATTGTCAGCTACAACATTAACATTTAAAACAGTAGGAACAATTATATCGGAACGCCGGGAAACCCGTGGCCGGCGCACGCGCATCGGCCCGTGAAAACTGAAAGTGTTTGTTATCAAATGGTTTTCTAATGTGTTAACTAGTGTAATATATTACGATGTGGTCGTTATGTTTATGTCGGACGTACTTTTAAAAAAAAAAATCCTCGTTCTGGGCGAGGGGGGGGGGGAGTTTTAGACTTGTAGTCTTTTGCCTTTTATTTTCCGGGGCCGCAGTATATATTTCGGACAACGCGCAAGTTCGTTGAACGTACTTCAAATTGAAAAAAAAAACAAATCAAAGAAATTACAGTTGTTTAATACAGATTTGATAATGCGGACTGCCTAATTTTTTTTAAACGTAACCCTACATTCACATACACTAATAGCCCGATCCGGAACAACTACCTGTAGACCATACAAATATTTGTTCCGTGCAGGAATCGAACCCGCGACGCGTGTCAAAAATAACTACAGATTATCTGTTTAAAGTCAATAAAACATTGATCAATGTTATAACAAAGGATTTCATTAGTAGTATTTGTCAGGATATTTCGCAAATCGTCGAGAATTATGTTCGACCGCGTCGCTTGCGTAAAGGTTACCGATAGCCTTTGATAAAGGCCCATTTTCTACAAATTACTTGGTTATGCATCCGTTTGTAATTGGAATATTTAATAGGTTTTCATTAATTAGTTAAACCTAATAACCTACACATACCGCGCTTTAATCAAATCTAACTCCCGTGTGACCTGCAGTCCAACTGGGGTATCTTATGACTTCCACAACGCAGTTTTTGGGTAAACACGATGCCCGTTTAAAAAATATATGCGATACGTACACATCGCTCGCTATCAATGAGAAAAGTGAAAAAAAGCCAACAACAAATTAGATATATTATTAGATACATTCGTAAGTAAGTGTAAGATAACTTCTCCCGCTCTGGGCGAAGCGGAGGGAGAGTCAGTCTTTTACTGACTAAATCTTGTTCATGATTCTTCTTTCAACCTTTGTGTTCCGGGGCCGCGGTATCTCTTACGAACAACCCGCAAGCTCGGCTAGCAGTGGCTCTGTTCCCTTTCCCTTTTCCATTGCTGACATCTCTTTGAGGAAACACGACACAGCCTGTCGTCAATGACAGACAGACGGTGAGTTATAAGTTGCTCACCGTCCACAGATCCGTGTACAAGTGGCCGGGAGACGTCACGCGACATGTGACGCCCGGAGCGTCGCCTGGGTTAGTTTGAGGTTCTTTTCCTTAAACGTCCGGCCTCCTCCTTCGCTAGCATGGACTGAACCAGGGACGGACGCGAGAGGTCGCTGCCACCGAAGAATGGTAGACAAACCTACTTTCTTACATTTTCTTAAAAAAGGATTAAGACAAAATAGAAACAGGAAAATCTTAGTAGCAGTCCGAAGTACGGATGAGTAAAGTTGACGGCAATAGGCTAGCCCCCTATAACATAATAGCCTAGTTTGACTACCTCATTAATTTAGTAGGTTCGATTCCCAAGTCGAACAAAGTGTTAATGGGTTTGTCTGTCAGGAATTTTTCTGCAACACTCACGAACTTGTATCTGGTTGATGGCAAAAAGCTTGACCCTATTACATGGGACTTAAATAAAACTAATGAAATGTGGGTGTACTATTAGGTACACATCTGCCTAACCCTTTGAGAATTACAAGCGCGTGTTAGCCGAGACAAACTCTACCAGACTTCACGTCACTGCAAAGCCTGTTATACAATTCATACAAACAATCAAACAAAACCACTGCAATATGGATTCGACATATTCGCTATTCTATGCATTAGATTCGACCGACACTCCAATCCAGCATTCATATAGGCTTTTACAGATAGAATAAACAATTTTTCTTAATCCAATAAAAGTTTTATTTTTTGCACACAAAAAGTCAACCACAAAGTGGGGTTCATGAATATAGTAGTACAGTCAGGAACACCTAGTATTTATAAATTTATCACTATAGCGATTTGTTCGTGGAACTTCGTGATGAGCCCATTTCATAATAGTAGTAGAATTATGAAAGTAATGGTCTGATGATGTGGCCGTCGGACTGCCAAGTCTCCCGGGGCTGCGGGTTAGTTCGAAAGAGATATCACGGTCCCGAAACAGCAAAGGGAAAAGGGAAGGAACAGGTTTTAAGTCGGTACAAGTAGGCTTTAATTTTTTGCGTAAGGGAAATAATCAAATTGCTTTTACTGACAAAACCCATCCATGTTCCTTATTTTGCCCTTGATGTTCCGGGGCCACAATATCCCTTTCGTACAACCCGCAACCTCGGCATTCGCTGGCCCCTCTCCTAATTCATAGGCTCGAGTTTGAACCCAAGGTACCAAGACAGTTGCGGGTTGTTCGAAAGAGATACCGCGGCCCCGGAACGTAAAGGGCAATAGAAGGAACATGGGTGGGTTTTAGTCAGTACAAGTCTAACATGCCCATAATGCCTAGTTCCCCCGCTCCACCCAGAGCGGGGGAAGTCATTGGATGATTTCCCACCCGAAAAAAAAAAAAGGTACCAAGACACAGACCTCTGATCTGTTGAATTCATACTTATTGGATAACTATTATGACGTAACGGTCTAGTCGAAATAGTCTTATGGTGAGTTTTTTGTCACATACATTCATGGCACGGTCATGGGTATTGTGTAGTGAGCAGAATACTGTGGTTTGAATCAAGTGACAGAAATATGGAGCCCAAAGTGTCACAAGCATAGACAAACTTTACCCAACGTTCGCAGAAGTCAGGCTGTGGTGGGTGTTAATGATATATCTTCTTAATATATATAAATCACGTGTCACGTTGTTTGTCCGCGATGGACTCCTAAACTACTTAACCGATTTTAAATTAAATTTGCACACCGAGTGCAGTTTGATCCAACTTACAAGATAGGATAGGTAGGGTAGGAAGGGTAGGTAGAAAAGTAAAAAATTGCATTGCAACGCACAGCTATTATACAATAAAAACTAACAGCATATACAATAAAAACTTCTAACGCTATTTTTAGTTGTTTATTATAAAATAGTTTCTTTAAGTTATATTCATTTATTTTTGTATAGGATTTTGTTTAGTTTTAAAAGAAATACTGTATAAAAGCTTTTTTTTTTATATAGAACATGCTTACGTTAGTGCCTGTAACTGTACGTAGACACAACTGTACACCAGTTTTCAACGGTCCGTCTGAAAAAAAATGCTTTTATCGACAGCGTAATTCCGTTGATGTGCTCCGAATATCCGGGTACCACTGCCGGTATTATTTTCTGGCATAGTTTATAAAAAAACCGGCCAAGTGCGAGTCGGACTCGTACACGAAGGGTTTCGTAACATTATTAAGAATATATTATATATATTTGTTGTGGCTATAACAAACATGATTCTGTTGTTATAGCGGTAACAGAAATACATCATCTTTGAAAATTTCAACTGTCTGACTATCATGGTTCATGAGAAACAGCCTGGTGACAGACGGACAGACGTACGGATAGCGGAGTCTTAGTAATAGGGTCCTGTTTTACCAGGTTGACTGTCACCTTGACTCGCGAGTTCAGATTTTGTTTATCGTTACCAAAGGGTTGAATTTTTATTGATAAAGATTTTTTACCTGATGTTGATGTTAGACTTATTCTGAGGTAAGCTGCAGCACTCTTCTGAATAGCTTTTACCCTAACTATATCAAGATCAGCTTCCAGTCTAACCGAATGCAGCTGAATATTTGTATTTTGCTTGGATAAACTGCTTAATATGCTTAATCAAACCTCCGCAATCCAATCTCCATCGCTTAAAACCATTTAAAAATATTAAAAAAAAATGTAGTCCGAAGGCTTCAGGAGAAGGGTCCAAGCATTATTAAGGTTGTTTAAGTTTAGATTCTATTGACATATTTTGATTTTGGAAAACGGATATTTATTCCAGAACTTTCCAGTAAAAATCTGAATTGAAAGAGCGAAAGTTGAGCAAATTTATATATATTTTGTTAAACGCTTAAACAAAAAGTTGAAAAAATAACTTTGTGTATACACGGTGTTTGTTTAATACAACCGTTTCAATGTTTTTATTAACCTGGTGAGTTATTAAAATCGCGTTCGAAAATACTATTTCACTTTCTGTTATTTGAAATTTAACATTGTCTCGCGTAAAATATTGCACGCGAACACGAAATAATACTATTTGATGGAAATATATTTTATTTTTAAATATAAATACGTTTCGAAAATTTCGCATGAGAAAATTCTTAAAAAAACCTTTTCTTAGCTTCACCTATACATATGTAACTAGAAGATAAATTTGACTCAGTTTTCGATAAGGCCGAAATCTTACATACGTATTTAGCTTGATGGCAATGCATGGTCAGTTGAGTGACGTCTTTCTAAAACCAATAAGGCGAACTTCCAAAGATGGTGGTTTGATTAGTTTTTATGCAAATCCATGGTTTGGTTATAAAATAAGCTTCAAGCTTCTAAAAAGTTAAGTTACTAAGCTGCTAAAATGTTGTTTCTTGCAATGTTTTTCGAACTCAGACCGAAAATGGACAACACGTGAACATTTTTGAAAAATACCGAACGAAGCCAAGAGTTAATTATTAATTTGAAAGTACTGTAAATACAAATTATTTCGTTTTGAAAGATTGTGATACTATAAAGCATAGGTAGGTTAAGGTATGCGACTTGATCTTTACAGAGACAATCAAATATTGTAAATAATTAGTTACCCTTTTCTTTTTTTTGCAGATGGGAAATTATCAAATAACTTCCCCCGCTTTAGGTCTAGCGGGGGAGAGTGTCAGACTTTTACTAACCAAAACCTATCCATGTTCCTTCTTTTGCCCTTTATATTTCAGGGCCGCAGTATCTTTTTCAAAAACCCGCAACCCAAAGGTTAAGTTACCCTTGTATTTGAGCGCTCGGTAATAAACTTAACCATCCAACACAACACAATTTGCAAATTGTCATTTCACAACTTATTTATGATCTAAATTAAAAGTTCATAAGTTCATTTGTAAATCGGTATGATTATGTTATTTACTTATTTTTACTTGACGAAATTTAATTGACTTTTATTTTATTTTATGAAATTTGAATCTGCTGACATTAATTCTGATTATAATTTATTGCCTTTTATTTTAATATTAATAATTTTTATGTTGTAATTTATTTGTTTGATGTAGTTTTATTGTTTTCTGACATTCTATTTAATTGAAATTGGAATGCTTGTGTTTTGTGTTTAATGTTACCTCAAATGAGTCTATGTTACTTGAAATAAATGAATAATAAAATACGTTTTTTCGTCTCCTTAAAAAAAGTTGGTTTTTTAGTTGTCTCCCTTTAGATAAGGTATGCGATAATATCATATAAAAACATGAAGTCAGCAACTAACCCTATCTGCTTCTGAAACATGTCACCTTCAACAAGACATGTTACATATAACAACCGCCAATCAAATTCGCAATACAAACAAGTTTATTCGACTTCTTCTTTGGTCGTTCAACTGTTTCATAAAGTTCCACCCTACCACGGCCGCCACTGCTTTTTAGTGGGGCGACCACCTATGCACCTTACTTCATTTAGTCAAACAGTAACGGCTACACTCGCGTTCAGTTTGTTCATTTTATCTGTCAGTTTTTTTTTATTTTGTCAAAATGTGTGGGGAAATGGGCAAAGCGGTGTTGAGGGCGCTTACAGGAGCTCTTCTATGTGGACTCGTGTCTGATGCCGCTTATTTGCAAGTAAGTGTACTTAATACTTGTGAAATAACCCTTATTGTGCGGTAAGTGGTTAATGTTATAGTGAGCGTGGGATTTTTCTTAGAACGAAGGTCGCTCATTCTTTTAGTGCGATATGGTAAGTGGGTTTGATTCCCGCGTTGATACAGGTCGTTAACGCACGGTAGGTTTGTTGAGAAATCGGTGTCGTAAGTAGTTATTACGTGATTATTTTAGGTTTATGAATGGATAGTAATTGAATGGGTTACGATAAGCAGTGGTAATTAAATAGCTGTACTTTAGTGATAGTAGGTATAAAAAATTTAGTGAATAAGCCACGGCGTCCTCACTCGCCGTCTGACGTAGGTCCTCACTGGACACGTTAGTTTTGGGGAGGTTCCTGCACATAATTAGGTGGCAGGAAATGTGGGTAACGTCAGCAAAATAGAGGGTCCTGCCAGGGCCACTGCCTGTCCAAATTGCGGGTAATTCGAAAGAGATAACAGGGCCCCGGAACACAAAGTGAATTAGAAGGAACATGAATGGGTTTTAGTCATTGAAGCAGATGAGCCTGCCAAGGCCACCGCCTACCGGGGTTGGGGGTTATACCGTGTGATCCCGCGGTCCCGGAACATAAAGGGCAAAAGAAGGAACATGGGTGGGTTTTAGTCAGTACAAGTCTGACACTCCCTTCCGCTTCGCCCAGAGTGGGGAAAGTTATTTGATAATTTCCCATCTAAAAAAAAAGAAACCATAAGATATTATGATAGATGTTTGCACTGTTGTTGACATCCAGAAAAAAACTTAAGAGGTGTCTAGGGACACCCGGATGGAACGAAGTTATTATTTATTATTTACGAAAAACCTGTATACACTCAACAAAAATAAAAATAATCGTCGCGACACCACACTGTTCAGTGCAAAATAGAAAGACGAATCGAAAATAACTGGCTTGCTTTCTATGAGAGAGAGAGAGAGAGACAGACAGAGAAACACGCGCACGCCGCACGGCTTACAACTAAAGCAAAAAGTGTCGTTACAACTTCTGGTCTTAATTTTTTCCGTCTAGCCCCCTTTCGCAACGCACGATAAGAATTTCGTTCCAAAAACAAGGTGTGTTGTAATAACTAGTCAAAAAAAACACCACTGTTTGTTAAGTGTCTTGGAGCTATTAAATCATCTGTAAACAGACAAAATGCCCTAAAGCGACACGTGTATCCCCAAAGACATTGCTATTACGACACATGCCCGTCTTACAAACAAATATTATTGCCTAGTATTTGTAGACAAACATCTGGTACAGTCAATAGAAGGTACTGTTTGTTAAGGCTTAATGTTGGGATTCTGTTTGCTTTTTGGCCATCTCTCCTGTTTTCGGGTGACGTTTTGTTATTACATAGGATTCCGTACCTCAAAAAAAAAAAGGAACCCTTATAGGACCTTATAGGACTACTTCGATGTAGGTTCATCTGTCTGTCAAGACCCTTTGTCTCGAGAACGCGTCGTCGTTCGAGTTGAAATTAAAACCATATTCTTAAATCTCTGGCCTTTGGAGCTGTGAAAAAGTCAACCCTCTAAGTCAAGGGCTGGCTTTTACTTTGGTCAGAGGCTAAACGTTGCCATACAACGTGGCAACGCGGCCAGTCCCTTGGGGACATTACCGAACGGCAGCGTTGAGGACGATTTTTTAACGTTATTTTGTAGTTTTTTATTAATTGGTTCTTTTAAATTAGTTTTGATGAACATTAAAATTAATCTTTGAACATATTTTTTGGTAAGTACTATTTCTTGTAAAAAAATGTGAATAAGTCGGACTTCATTCTCTTCATTCATCCTGCACTTTACTAACAAAATATCGCGTCAAAAGCAAAGCCAATTGGGGGCAAAGGATTAACAAATTTAATTTCAACACCATCAACAAAATTCCATATTAACATGCAAAGAGGATCGTAATAACGTTTCAAACTTCCAAATGGCTGCATAGTTCAAAGGCGAATTTAGTTACAAATGTTTAAAGTATAGATTTTACAATAAAAGGGTGGACCAATAGCGACCTTACAATATCTAGTTGCTCTAACTCGGTCCCTCATAAGGGAACGGTAACTTTTGCAATTTTCCTTTCAACTGAGTTCCCAGGAGGCCTTCAAAGGAGAATTACTGTTGGTTAAATTTACTCTCATTTTCGTCGGCAAGTCTGAGGAAGGCCTGTTTTTTAGTTTCATTTCTTTGATCAAGCTTCTCAAAGTGAAAATTGTTTGTAACTCGGTCCGGTTCATGAATTGGTATTCAGAAGTAATTTTGCAAATTCGCACCTTCTAGTGTTGGTGAAATGTTTTTCTTTTAGCTTAAGAGGTTTATTAAGTTTTTACTTCGTTATCACGTTTATTACGGCAGACACGACATGACACAGCACACACACAAACATGACACAACGCACGCACAGACATGATAAAACATACATGACACCACACACACACACACAAAAATGACACAACGCACACGCATACATGACACCACACACACACACACACACAAACCAAAATGTCACAACACACACACACAGACATGACGACAGATGCATTTATGGCCACCGTAGATGCGGGCCTGTGGACAGTGAGCAATGGGTAGCTCACCGACCGTCCGTCGATTGACGACAGGCCGTGTCGACGGCGCGTTCGTGTTTCACGCGCGCCTCAAAGAGAGTCAGCAAAGCAGAGGGGCTTGCCAGAGCCTCCGCCTGCCGGGGTTGCGGGTTGTTCGAAAGAGATACCGCGGCCTCGGAACGTAAAGGGCAATAAATATATAATAAATATCTTGGGACAACTCACACACGGCTATCTGATCCCAAGCTAACCAGACAACTGATATACATACTTATATAATTTATAAATACATACATATTATAGATAAATCACACCCAGACACAGAACAAACAATAATGCTCATTACACAAAGTTTGTCCTGAGTGGGAATCGAACCCACGACCTCCGGCTTAGCAGTCAGGGCCACTAACCACTAGACCAACAGGCCCGTCCCGCAATAGAAGGAACATGGGTGGGTTTTAGTCAGTACAAGTCTGACATGCCCCCCCGCTCCGCCCAGAGCGGGGGAAGTCATTGGCTGATTTCCCACCCGAAAAGAAAAAAAAAATGGGGGAAACCTTTACCTAGTAGTAAAACCAAGCGGGTAAAAATACGTGTTATTTTATACCTTCTCAAAAAGAGGATAAGTAGCGTCCTTGTAAATGTGACGGCACGGTTGGCGCAGTGGCTGAGCGATCGACTGCTGAGCTGCGTGTCGCGTGTTCGATTCCCGCACGGAGCAAATATTTGTATGACCTACAGGTACTTGATTCGGATCTGGCTGTTTGTGTATGTAAGTTTAAATCTTTGTAAACGCACCCACGCGGCCACGGTACAGGAGAAATACCTAGTGTGGGGCGACGATTTTTTTTAATGCGGTATAAGTACCGAACGTTATATTAGTTTTCTGACTTTCATTAAAGTTGCTCGTACTTTTCGATTTTAGATAAAAAATTCCATGTCGTTGAATTTTATTTTTTAAGTACACGAATAAGGTTATATTGTGCGAAAGTTAATATTGTGAAACTAATAAAGTTGCTGTGTAAAAATAGGACGAGTTCGTGTAATGTTTATTAAGTCGGGTTCTGCAGGGTTTTTGCAGGTTTTTCTCGATCATGGAATATTAACAGAAGCTGATTCAGAATCACAATCATTTATTTACTAGACATAGGTGAAAACATTAAAAGATCTTAGAAGTTATGCAGATTCTTGCAATACCTTGTCATACTGGCACACACAATAAAAACAATTAAAATAACAAAAAAAAAAGATCGCAGTTAAAACAAACATAACTATTTTCATGCAAATGTCATGAACCTCGAGTCCTGTTTAAATTGCACTTTATTAATGAAACACAATTATTCTTCGGGGAAGAATGTTAAACTCACTTGATTGAACATTTGTATTGAAATATAATAAAAGTACTTAGGTAAATAATAAATCTAAACTAAATTTCCTATGAAAATAATCCTTAAATCAGGCACTTTACTTTAAAAAGAAGGTAAAGGTTTTTTTCAGCATGTCTTAAAATTACACTTGAACAAAAGGCGAAAAAAAGAAAGTTTCTTAAACTACAGCACCCTAAAGATTGGATTAAAATCTGATATTAGAATTCATAGTAATAAAATCTTTAAGGCGAAAGTTCTTAGTCTCACAAGTTTGAAATTAAACGTTGGATGGAGAGCACGTTTTAAAATATCTGAATAAGTCATAAAAAATAGCGAACTCCTCGGTCAAGTCCTAGGGGACTCGGCAGCCGTCAGAAAATGAAATCACTTTTATAATTGTTACATTTTTTCTTTTCACTCATTTCATTTCTTTGATATACTTTTTAATAATGCTATACGCGATCTCTGTAGATGTATTTCGTTTTAATATGACTTTGTGAAGTTGGATTGTGGAGTTTTTAAGTAGAGCGTAGGGACAGCTTTTTTGAAATGTTAGCAGTCTACTGTTCGCAGAAAGTAAAAAAAAACCGGCCAAGAGCGTGTCGGGCCACGCTCAGTGTAGGGTTCCGTAGTTTCCCGTCCGTCGCAATAAGTGTTCCCACTTATGAGTTTAAAGGTGGAGGAGGAAATTATTTTGTACAACTTTTTGTCTTTTTTTTACAAAAACTGTTGTGTCAATCAAGTTCAAAATAATTTTCCTAGAAAGTCCTTATAAAGTTCTACTTTTCAGATATTTTTCATATTTTCTAAACTTATGGTTCAAAAGTTAGAGGGGGGGGGGGGACACATTGTTTTTTACTTTTGGAGCGATTATTTCCGAAATTATAGACATCAAAAAATGATTTTAGTAAACCCCTATTCATTTTTAAATACCTTTCCAACAATATATCACACGTTAGGGTTGAAATTAAAAAAAAATCACTTCCCACTTTACATATAGGGTGGCTACCCTAATAAAACATTTTTTTCCAATTTTTATTACCACTTTGTCGGCGTGATTGATATACATATTGGTACCAAATTTCAGCTTTCTAGTGCTAACGGTCACAGAGATTAAGCGAGGACGGACGGACGGACGGACGGACGGACGGACGGACGGACGGACAGACAGACATGGCGAAACTATAAGGGTTCCTAGTTGACTACGGAACCCTAAAAACGGGCAAGTGCAAGTTGGAATCGCGCACCGACAGATCCGTACAAACTTATTTATTCATTTAATGCACAATGTACAAATAGTTACCCGTTAGACTTATAACTAGTGGGTACATGACCCTGTTTAGGCGCAGCAAAATGTCTTAAAAATAATAAAATTATATTGCAGTAAGTATCTAATATCACGTATAGTAGGAACTTTCACAATAATATTATATTAATTAAACTTATATCTAGCTATAAACAACAGTCATTAACTTTATATCTAACCTTAAACATTCGGCAGAGACATAATTATATTTTGAAATTCTATTTTAACTTTGATTCTTCCATCTTCCAAATTCTTGGATACTATAATAAGCTTTTTCTAAGAGCAATAACTTTAACCTGGCTTTAAATATTAACAATGTTTTTGTGGACCGTATATTTTCAGGCAATTTATTTTATATCTGCACACTTCGGTATTCTGGGCACTTGCAACATAAACGGCCATACCTTTTTACTGCGTAAACTTAGAGAGTTGATTTTTTACAGCTTCAAGGACAACTGACTTGAGTATATGGTTTTAATTTAAAATCGATATCGACGGTTCCTACGTACATAAGGTTAAGTCAAAAACCGAGGTTTACAGGAGAGCGTAATTTGTGTTCAACACGCGCTAGAAATAGTTCTATGAGCAATAATATATATTTTCTTTCTACAATATTTTAACAATTTTAAGAGCTTTATGATACCATTTACACATAAATATTTTTCACGTTTTCTTAGAAAAACTGAGAGATGACCGTTTCTACGACACTTATTCGTTGTATTTATAAGACTTGTTCTCTTATACGATTTTTAAAACAAGGTAAATAAATTAAATAAACATAAAAATCGTATGTCAGCATGTGCGCATGGATAATCTAAAGCCAATGAGACAATAAAAAAAATGCCATTTTCGACATGTCTTTATGTACAGACGCCAGCAGGTCAAGGTACCCGAAACTGTCAATTTTTCCCAATGAAACTTGAACCTAATACTTTAGAAATAAAGTCGAAAATCTATCAAAGAAATCTGACAGATTGTAGTAGCTTGATGTGCAGGCATCTGTACGTAGGGACCGTCGATATTTACACGCGTCCTTGAGATAAAGGGTCTTGACAGACAGACAGACAGACGGATAACGTAGTGATCCTGTAAGGGATCTATTTTCCAGGGTTGCGGGTTGTTCGAAAGAGATACCGCGGCCCCGGAACGTAAAGGGTAATAGAAGGAACATGGGTGGGTTTTAGTCAGTACAAGTCTGACACTCCCCCCCACTCCGCCCAGAGCAAAAGAAGTTATTTGATGATTTCCCATCCGCAAAAAAAAAGTAGTAGTTAACAGTTCTCAAATTACTAATGAGACAGGTACCGTGGAATAGCAATAGAAGAACTGTAACTGTACCCCCGCATAAGTTATTTGATGATTTCCCATACGCAGAAAAATAAGGCCTACTTGTACTGACTTAAAAGTCTGACACGCCCCCCCCGCTCCGCCCAGAGCGGGGGAAGTTATTTGATAATTTCCCACCCGAAAAAAAAGGGTTCTATTTTTATGGTTCCGTCCCTCAAAAGGAAAAAAACTAAACCCTTATTTATAGGATCACTTTCTTGTCCATCTATCTGTCTGTCTTTCAAAACCATTAATAAATATTATGATAAATATAATTTGGTGACAGTTGAAATTAAAACTATATACTCAACTCCATGGTCCCTCTGTGTTGTGAAAAAAATTAACCCTCTATGTCTACGAAGTCAAAAGATATGGCTGTTTATGTACGGAACCATCGGTGCGGGAGTCTGAATAGCTCTTGGGCCTTTCTTTTTCCTTTTGGAACCCTTAAAATATTTACCACGTATTTAATAACAATTTGCACATCTAAACCGAAATCAAAAACTATCGGTGTCAATATACCAAAGCAAATATCTCTTGAACGCGGAATAACAGTGTGGATCGTGTTTATTTCCCTTGTTGAATTCGCCCTTTTCAAATAAACGGTGTACCGGTAACTCTCTGCGGTCATTGTTGTATTTCGCCCTAAATGATTCAGATATTTGTAATAATTTGCCATCAAGCTTGATTATTACCGGGGTTGCGGGTTGTTCGAAAGAGATACCGCGGTCCCGGAAACGTAAAGGGCAATAGGAGGAACATGGGTGGGTTTTAGTCAGTACGAGTCTGACACTCCTTCCCGCTCCGCCCAGAGCGGAAGAAGTTATTTGATGATTTGCGATCCGCAAAAAAAGCTTCATTATTTATTTCCAGTCTTAAAATATTTGACATACGTAACATCACGCCTGTAATCCTCGAAGAGTTAGTCAGAGTTGTGTTTAAAAGTACATCCACATATCGTGAGCAATAGTCAAATCCCATGTGATTTGGGGCGAGCCTATTGCCATCAATCAGGCCCAAATCCAAACTCCATGGCTACATGCTACAGAAAAAAAAGGTTTATTTCAATTACATAGTACTTTAACATACATGTTTTGGAGATCACCTTTTGAGCAAGTGCGTGAGTGTTTGATAAGTATTAAAAAAAAATATTTAGATAGCCAGCGTGTAGGTACAGTTTAAAGTTTTATTATACTTCACTAAAAACCCAATAACAATTATCTTTTGTATTACCTTTGTACTCCAATTGTATGAGTATTTTTTACCTGTCTTGTCTACTGTGTGTACATTTATAAAATAAACTGTAAAACATTTTATGTAGATATTCATTAATTATAAAGCTTAATTATTTACAAGTACTTATCTATTTGCAAAGGTATATTAACCTATTTCTGATAATTAATAAACTTATTAGCTCAGGTACCAAAAATACCTACACTATTACGTACCAGACAGCAACAAAATTAGCTCTTGAGTAATTAACATTATTGCTCGTCAGACCAAAAATCTGCCCTTTAGCACAGCGATTCCCAAAGTGGGTTCCGCGGAACCTCCCCCAGGTTCCGCGGAACCCATTCCTGTGAAAATTCTCAAGGGTTCCGCGAAATTATTTTATACAATAGTTATTTAGTAGGTACAAATCTTCTTATATAAAAAAACTAGCGACGCGACCTACCCCGGTTTCGCACGGGTACACTAATATACTAATACTACTACTAATACTAGCTGCGCCCCGCGGATTAACTCGTGTGGTGATAGAATATACAATATGTTTTATGAATTGTAGCCAATGTGTTATTCTGTTGTATAAGATATATAATTGTAAAGTTTCATTAAAATGCATTCAGTAGTTTTGGCGTTAAAAAGTAACAAACATCCATACGTCCATCGATCCATACAAACTTTCGTGTTTATAATATTTGTGGGATTATACATATAACCCTCCTCTTGAATTACTCTATCTATTAGAATGCGTGATTTTAAAAATCTAACCATACATAGGGACAGACAGACAGCGGGAACCGATTTTATATATTTTCGTGTCACAGTTTTAGTTGCCATACTCCTGCGAAACGGTTTGACCGATTTTTATGAAATTTTATAAGCATATTTAGTAGGTATGAGAATCAGTCGTCATCTATTTTTAAAACCCCTAATTAATAAGGGTGGCCCTCTTCAGAAGGGGGTCTGAGCAGCGGGTGAAACCGCTGGGAACAGCTAGTTTTAATTTAACAGTGTATTGATAAACAGTATTGGTTTATTGGTATTACTATTGGTAAACAGTGACTTTGTGCTCTTTTTTCCTTATATACTTTTTTATATAATGTTTTGTGTGTACATAAAAAAAAATAAAAATAAAATAAACAGTGACACAATTACATTATTCACATTAAATGTTAAAATAAAGATTAAATTCCTCAAAAAAGTTGTTTTTTTTTAATTTAAATTTCTATATCTTCGATTTGTAAAATTGCTACGAGGTTCTACAAAATAATTGGTGGTTTGTGGGTGTAATTAGTTCCCTAAAAAAGGAGTTCCCAAACTTTTTAGATAACGCCAAAAAAGTTTGGGAACCTCTTCTCCAGTGAACTCATTAGAGCTAGAAGACTATATTATATTAAATAAGGCTTCTAGGCTTTTACTAGTCTTTAATAAAACCTTCTACCAAGATTTAATAATTCAAACGAAAATGACGTAGTTACGACGTAGTTTCTGTCTAATACCAGAATTTGTTGCCTAGAAATGCTAGGTTCTAAGCATTGCAAAATGTTCTAGTAAGAGGCGGTTTGTATTACTCAAGACCTATATTACCTTTCTATTTTATTTTGTAGGAATATTAAGTTTTATTTAATGAGCAGATTTTTTGCCTACACGTTTAGTTTGAATGATAATCCATAGTTAGCTGAGTGACGTAATTTAAAATCTCTTGTGGCAGATTCCCAACGATGGCAGACTGGTTATTCCCATGGAATGTATATTGGAATGTATTTTGACGGCCCCGTTGGTCTAGTGGTTAGTGGCCCTGACTGCTGAGCCGGAGGTCGTGGGTTCGATTCCCACCCAGGACAAACTTTGTGTGATGAGCATGATTGTTTGTTCTGTGTCTGGGTGTGATTTATCTATAATATGTATTTATAAATTATATAAGTATTTATATCAGTTGTCTGGTTACCATAACACAAGCTCTGCTTAGCTTGGGATCAGATAGCCGTGTGTGAGTTGTCCCAAGATATTTATTTATTTTATATTTATAATTGTATATCAAATGAAAGAGCTCAAATAAAAGACCACGGGAAGCGTGTTTTTTTTTGTATATTTCAATTGTTACTTATCTGCTCATGATAGCCCAGAGGTTAACGCCTCGCCTCTCATGCACGACGTTGTGTGTTCCGATCAAGTACCAATGTGACTTTTTCAATTCATACTTACTATTTTAAGTTTATCTTCTATACCGTGAAGGAAAACATCGTGAAGAAACCTGGACTTATAACTAACTAGCTGACCACCGCGGCTTCGCCCGCGTGATGATAAAAAAGTATCCTATCTTTTATTCCAGACTATAACCTTCCTCTGTGCCAAATTTCATCAAGATCCGTTCAGTAGTTTTTGCTCTTTCGTGAAAGAGGATCAAACATACATCCATACTCACAAACTTTCGCATTTATAATATTAGTAGGAAGTAGGATATAAGTCCGAAATCGCCAACCCGTCTTTAGCAGGCGTGGTGTTTAATGCTCATGCCTTCGCTCTATGTAAAGAGGCCTTAGCCAAGCAATGGCCCAGGGCGCCGGGCGCCGCGAGACGACTCCCGGCCACCGTGGATGCGGGCCTGTGGACGGCTGAGCAATGGGTAGCTCACCGTCCGTCCGTCTATTGACGACAGGCCGTGTCGACGGCGCGTTCGTGTTTCACGCGCGCCTCAAAGAGAGTCAGCAAAGCAGAGGGGCTTGCCAGAGCCTCCGCCTGCCGGGGTTGCGGGTTGTTCGAAAGAGATACCGCGGCCTCGGAACGTAAAGGGCAATAGAAGGAACATGGGTGGGGTTTAGTCAGTACAAGTCTGACATGCCCCCCCGCTCCGCCCAGAGCGGGGGAAGTCATTGGATGATTTCCCACGCGAAAAAAAAAAAAGCCAAGCAATGGGACAGTTAAAGACTGTTATTATTATTGTAATATTGTTAAAGTGTCTGATTCTATTCTAGTGTAAAAAACAGGGCATAAAATTATTTAGGTTTATTAAAAATGACACAAATACAAAGAATTATTATTCTTTACGCCAAAATTATTCTGTTGCACTCAGGTCAAAACAGTGACCCACAGCCCTCGCAACCTTTTCACATACTCTCTCTCACTCGCTCTCTCTCTCTTGCTCTTTGTCTTTCGTAAACTATACTTGAATACGTCATTTTCTGCATCCTAACTTACAGAGTATACTTAATACTAAAATACGCTCAGGTATTGGTCTATACCTTTTTTCCAATACTACATTATTACCTGTCCCAGAAAAAATACAAATCACCGTCCTTCACCACTAAAAATGTCCAACCCTTCATAAAATGTTAGAAATCTCCATACAGAAACATTAATGACTTCTTTACTCCCTTCATTACAGTTAATTAACATACTACACATATTATTAAGCTCAGTAATAAAAATAAAAACAATGTCTGCTTCACAAATGGGGCTATTTAGTCGGGCTATTTATTCTTTTAGTGTACAAGGGCAATAATATCGCGATCTGATAACTCAGGCCTTTTCAGGACCTTATTCGTTATGGCTGTGTGAGCAATAGTTAGGACGAGTTTTCATTTTTTTTTATTATTAATTAAAGCGTTGCTCCACACTAGGAATTTCTCCTGTATCTATAGAATAGACCTGGAATAACTCATACAAATATTTGTTCCGTGCGGGGATCGAAATAGCGACACGCAGCGCAGCAGTTGATCGCTCAGCCACTGCGCCAACCGTGCCGTCAGTTACTATTGTTTGTTGTGTTTGTAATATGTTATTGATGTTATAATGTGACGTTTTGTTATGTATTTGGCTCATTTACACAATTATTTACCTACGTCTCGTAATATTGCCGATGTCAGATACAGGCAAAACATTCCCTTCTAAAAAATCTAGTATTTTATCGAATAATTAAACAAATATTTGAGTACATTTTCCTGTTAGGTTTCAACTTTAGCAAAACTACACTTCAACGTACTAATACCTAGTTGAATCGAGCAAGTCGGTTGCACTTTCGGTGCTACTGCGCAACGCCGGGCGTCCGTGACAAGACGGCGCGGGCGCATGCGTGCGATCCCCTCTCACTTGCCAGGCTGCGCGAGCGCGGAACTGTGGCGAAATTATCGCAGTTCGAGATAGATTATGATTTATTTCAAGTCGGTTGTGATAATTGTTAGGTATTGGGTTGATCATGTGATAGTTGGTAATTGATGTTGAGTTTTAGTTGGTGAAGTTATGATTTTGATCTAATTGGCTGTTCTGGTTTGAATTTTATTACAAAAAAAAACATATTAATATAACGTGAAAGAATTATGTCGATCTATAAGTCAGTATGTTCTTTTTTATAAATGTGTGAACAGATTTTAAATGACGAAGATATTACTATGACCAGCATTAATATATATCATTATTTTTTGCTAGTATAACGTTCCTGTGGAATAATTACCGACTTCCATGCAGGAGAAACCGCGGGCACACACTTATATTATAACAAGAACACAATCATTCTTCTTCGTAGCGTGTCATGGGCAAGAATATTGAGATATGTTTGGCCAAAAAATTCAGTCATATCATAGGGCACGCCGCAACAGTGGCGGTGAGTCCCCTCTTTGAGGAGTGGCTGGAGAGGCGTCATGGCGTCTTCACCTACCGCCTGACGCAGGTCCTCACCGGACACGGAAGTTTCGGGAGGTTCCTGCACATCATCGGGCGGGAGGAAACGCCCGGGTGTCACCATTGTGACGATCGCCCGGAGGACACGGTGGAGCACACAGTGGAGGTCTGCCCAGCTTGGGCGGAGCACCGCCGTGCCCTCGTAGAGGCGATCGGCGGCGGTGATCTCTCGCGTCCGGTCCAGGTTCAGTCCATGGTCCGGAGCGAGAGGGAATGGGAAGCAGTCACCTCCTTCTGCGAAGCAGTCATGCTAGTGAAAGAGGAGGCTGGGCGTTTGAGGGAGAGAACCTCAAACCAACCCAGCCGCCGCGGGCGACGCCCCGGGCGACGGGCACCGCGAGACGGCTCCCGGCTACCGTAGATGCGGGCCTGTGGACGATGAGCAATGGGTAGCTCACCGTCCGTCCGTCTATTGACGACAGGCCGTGTCGACGGCGCGTTCGTGTTTCACGCGCGCTTCAAAGAGAGTCAGCAAAGCAGAGGGGCTTGCCAGGGCCCCCGCCTTTGCGGTTGCGGGTTGTTCGAAAGAGATACCGCGGCCCCGGAACGTAAAGGGCAATAGAAGGAACATGGGTGGGTTTTAGAGAGGATAAGGCTGACACGCCCCCCCGCTCCGCCCAGAGCGGGGGAAGTTATTTGATGATTTCCCACCCCCAAAAAAAGTATCTTATATCAGCGCAATCTCTGTAGAATGTACTATAATGCATTCTATGATAGAATACAGGTTAACTTTTGTGCGGTGGTGACACATGACGTAGCGTAGGTTAGTTAACACATTTGTATGTCGACCTCTCAAGTATTTACTTTGCAATTTACCTACCCAAACAGCATTGCCTGCTACATATCACAAGTAAATATCATAACCAAAAACTTTCTCTGACGGCCTCAATAACACCAGTTAGTTAACAATCCAAAACTTAATAACTATAGCAGTGTAACCCTTTATGTAACATATCACGATACACTTACACACACGTATGTTGAAAGGTGTGCGTTTAAAACTGTAACGGTGTCATGGCCGGCCATTGATACAGCTCTTGACTTATTGCTTTAAGTAATGACATTTTTTTCTTGTGAATTATAAATGACTAGATGGCGCCCGCGGTTCGCCCGCGTGATTTCGAAAAAAAAGTATCCTATGTGTTATTCCAGACCATAGTCTACCTCTGTGCCCAATTTCATCAAGATCCGTTCTGCCGTTTTGGCGTGAAAGAGTAACAAACATCCATACACCCATCCATCCTCACAAACATTTGCATTTATAATATTAGTAAGAAGTAAGACTAGCTGTCTTGCGCGGTTTCGCCTGCGTCTTTAGTTGCTGCTTTGCTCCGGTGGGTAGTACCGTCATGTTGAATAGCCTGGTACTTCCTGATAATGTAGCTACCTTTTAGTAAAAAAAAATGCTTCAAATCGGTCTAGCAGTTTTGGAGCCTATTCGATATATGTTAACAAACAAATCTTTCGTCTTTATATTATAAATAAAATTTTTCTGCACGTGTGTATGTCACTGAACTGCTAAACTGCTGGACCGATTTGAATGATTTTTTGTATGCGTTTGGGTAGCGCCCTGAATGGTTTAGATTCACAAATGAGCTCAAAAAAAGAAGGACAACGCAAGCTCTTCCTAAAAACGTATAGTCTTATGTCTGAAATAGAGATAAATTATATAATGCGAACTTAGTTTAACCAGTGACCCAACAGTTGAATGAATAAATCTATGAATCATCATTTTCCTGCCTTTGTCCCATTCTATTTGGGGTCGTCGCAACACGTTTTTTTCTTCCATTAAGAATAAGAATAATTTATACATAAATTAAATTATAAATCAAATTCACTAACATTACTCACCTTCGAAATTCACTAACACATATTCCCCTGTTAGACGTCACGATCATATCATTCCTTACACAATCTATGCATCTTTTCTTTGGTCTTCCTCTCCCTCTCCATGTATAATAAAAAATCTAAATAAAATATATAAAAGTAAAATACATAAAACTCAATTTCATAAAATAATAGTATCAGGTTCGGTCATTGACTCGTGTATAAAAATACAGCGTACTATGCATGCAGTATTTTTACCAAATAATCCAATAACAACCTTAGTGTCAGGAAAATAAAAATCAATGTAGTTTTGGCAGAAGTGTCACTGGGAGCGGGAACCTTATTATGACAGGAACAAAGCTTCGATACCCAGGTGAGCCAAGTGTTATTCGGTTGTTCTTGTCGGAAAAACCCAAATAACTCTTGGTCACAATCTGAGCCTGATTGATAGCAATTAGCTCTCTCGTGTTACATGGGACTTAATCATAATCAAATTTTTTTAACATTCTTATTCCAATTATTCATATTTATACTTTTTTTTACATATTCCTTATTAAAATATACATAAAATAAAACACATTTAAAAATAGATAATCAAAAATTGTATCCATTCCCAATACCCAATACCGGTGGAACAGGGTCCAAGCAAGATCAGGGCTCCAGAAAAAAGAAACATTATTATTAAAATTTGAAACACGCCATGATCACGAATGAACTGAAGTTATTGCAGGTAGGTGTTTACGATCAGGCAAAATGATCTACCCTCATCCTTATTCGTTTTTTTTTGCGTTCGGTACCACTGACACCGTTACTGACAACTCGATTTTGTTCTAACTCAAATAAATATTAATATTATGGGATGCAATAAAGTATTGAGTATTGAGTAAATAACAAAAATCGTAAATTCCGTTTAAGTGTTAATAATTATTAATCATAACAAGCGAAATGTCGATGTACTGCTAGGTTATTATGTTTAGCTCTGCCTAGCCCTTCAAGGTTACGGGCGTGATGTTATAGCAAATTAGAGCTAAAATAATTGAGAAAGTACAGAAATAATTACGTATTATGGTCGGTACGTGTGTCGAGTGTGAGTAAACTTTAATTTCGTTCCTATCAAACGCTTGACATCTGGGCGCGAATATAAATTTATAAATTTGAAACTAGTTACATTTCAGTCTACATTTCAAATGTTACAAATTCTTTTATGAAAGTATTTTGCAAATCGGTCCAGGCGTTTTTGAGTAATCAGTGAACATACATAAAAAAAAAAAACAAAAAAAAGATGAACGACGACTTGAGAACCTCCTCCGTTTTTTATGAAGTCAGTCAAAGAATCATTATAACAGTTTACTCCATGTACGTCTATATTTTTTTGAATAATATTTTGTGTTCACCAAAAATACTGATCGTGCACCAAATATTCTTTTCTGAATGTAAAAAAATGCGTAGGTTAGGTTAGGTTAAAACTGTAACCCCCTACGCACAGTAACGACTTGCATTAATAGAAAATGGATAAAGATATAACACTTTTTTATTGTAGTGCGCTGATGCTCGTTATGACATATTTTAATTAACATTTTTTTTGCACATTCAGTATATTTGGTGGAACACAGGCAAAATTAGGTAAATGAAATGGGAATAAATTGAAGTACTTTTAAATACCATCCTATTTTTTTTACTCCTGTACAAAAGTAACTAGCTACGTTTTAAAAATGTTACATTTAACACTATTTCCAAGTAATGTGCCACTGTGCACTTTAAGAAAGTCGAAGTCGTTAAAGTGATTAACTGTGTAATAGTGCAGTCAGACGATGGAGTCGTGTGCTCTGTACTTTATGTCAACTATAAAAGAAACTGACTAATAAAGTAGCGTGGAAGGTATTAGTTCATAATGAGCAATGTAAATAGAATTTTGTTGTATATTGTAATTCCAGTTTTGTGCCCTTAATAACCAACAAAGTAATTTGTAGAAAACTTTAGATAGTCCATCTATTCTCACTAATCATCACATCTAACCAGGTTGAGTAATTTGCTTTAAACAAATGAGTTGTGTCTAAATCTGAGTTATCACACAGTTGAATAGATAGAATATTCTTTATTATATATAAAAAAAAACAAATACTTATATATAAATACATAGGTATAAAATAATAATCATGAAGAGCAAAGAAATATTTAATATTGTTGTTTCAGCAGAATTTTAAAAGCGGACACTGGACAGGGTTTGAACGCTCCTTACAGACATTATTATAAGTTCTTTATTTTTTTAATTCAACCATTGCTATTCCTGAAAGTACCTAGTTGGCTGGTAGTGAAGGCTTTCTTTAATTTCTCCCAATATACTTATTTGTATTCATTTGTTACAGCAATATGACCCCTATGAAACCCACTACGAGCAAGCCGTGGTCCGCCCCAAACCCCTCCGTGAACACGAAAAGCCACAGGACCTGCGCAACGTTCCCGGCACGCCAGGAGTTGACTTCCCGATATACCACAGCGTGCCAGACACCAGCTTTTCATGCCATCATGTGCCTGTGAGACCTGGCATGTATGCCAATGTGGAGACTGGGTGCCAGGTAACTTTAATTGTATTATTTTATCGGGAACTGGTGTATCTCTGCAAAAGCTTCAGAGATAACAGGCGTGATGAGTAAAGTTTGTTGTTATTATAGAGGAAAAAAATATACACGTTGAATTTGAATTGAGAACCTTCACTTTTTTTTGTTTTCGTCGGTGAAAAAGAAGAATTATTACCTGAGAAGCGTGTAATAATAATATATTGCGTTTGATGACTGTACCTTTTGTACCCAAATCCAAATTTGAGTCATGGTCAGTCTTACACTACTTGCTACCAGTACTTTGAAAATCGAGTCATTTGAAACAGTTAGGTATAGAACGAAAAGAAAGAAGAAAGAAACATTGATGTTGGGTAGACTACTTTTAAAGCGTTCGGGTTCACAAAGCCTGGGTATGAGGCGATTACTTCCAAAGCGCTTTTAATTTATGATGAACTTACGATGTTTGGTAGTTCATGTCTATCATACACATTTTGACTTTTTAGTGGTCGTTATTGCTGGTAAATCTCTAAGTTTTCCCCAAAAGTAATCCAAATTCAGTTATTTTTTTTTAAATAACAATGATTTGAAAACGTTATCTGCTACTAACATTCTGCCAAAAGTATAAATACTTCTACTGCTCACCAAGCTAGATTGCCATCATGACATGACGCTGGCCGAATACACGACATCGACTCAGTAGCCAAAAAAAGAAAAAACAAAATGTTTTCCTTTAAATTAGAACACCCGTTTTTTGAGCAAAAGTGGTCTAACCATAAAAGTTCCAGGAATTAGTGCAAAACTCCCAGCTTTTGAAAACACAGCAAGTTGTGTTGCCATAACAAACACCGAGGAGAAACTTTCAGACGAATAATTCCAAATAAGACAATAGCGGTTGAAGAACTTTTATCCGTAAATCAGAACATCATTACAAACAATGAATTGAGGCCAATATTAACGCTGCCTTAAATCATAACAATGTAAAATAATATACTGAAAGCATCAGTCAATAAACCCCTAATTGACGCCTGCAGGCAATGTATCGGAACAATGCAATGATAGCTTGATTATGATTGCCGGGCAATTATCGCATTATTCTATCACGGACACAAAAGAGAATATATACTAGAGTAATTTACAGTTTTAATCCCAGTCTTTGTCACGGAAAAAATATAATTTTAATTCGCTTTTTTATGGTTACAGAGCTGAGAATTAAAATGCTCTTCACATTTGCGACCTCATATTTCTTCGGTAGATTCATTAAAGCGATGTTGCAGTTTTGTGCCTCTGACTGGCGCTGGAGACTATAAAGCGCATTTAATTTAATTAATATGTCGCATTATGTCGGAAATATTGAGCTGATTGCTTGATGCTATCTAAAACACGTAAATATGGTGTTGAAAGTAACTTTGCGCAAATAAAAGGTGTGAAACGTTTTTTTTGGGTTAAAACCACGTTTACGGTAGGACTCAAAACATTGTGCTGATGGATGCATTCATGAATGTATTTTATGGGATCATGAAGGTATTTAAAGTAAGTTTATAACATCAAAACTTGTAAAAAAAAACAAAAACTTGGAACATTGTCCCCCAATATCCGTAACGTAGGTATGGTCTAGAATTAATAAATATCGTATTGACAGGAAGAACATCAAATGCTTCATTAAGGGAGTACACCCATTATATAAAAAAAAAAACAGTTATAGAAGTCACTGTCAAATTCAAGACGAGGCATGTGCTCCAGTTTTGGAAATATTATAGGCTGAATATGCTGATGCAGAAGTTAGAACCCAAAGTCAGAAAGTAAAGTCAGAATTTTCCCGTCTCATTGAAAAGGCTTTTGAATATATGACATTAACCTCCGTTTAGATGACACTAAATCTAATGATAGATGGGATAACGTAGAGATTGAAGCTCTGAATCCTGCGGATAATAGATCGACTGATTTATGATTCGGATTGCGTTATCAGGAATATAGCACACTGAAGACTTATCTATGTTTACATTACATATGCGCATGATTTTAGGTCTAAAATATTTCTAGAAACTCATAGAAAAGTGCATAAATAAACGATAATGAATAATGAGTAAATCTGCTAGAATTCGACAAATTCATGTAGTATGTTTATTTAGCAATTTTAGCGGTTTTGTTATGCGTAACACAAATAACGTGATATAGAGAATATTCTGCGACAGTCGAAAAGTCCACGTTTAAAATTCGTTTATAATTAAATACGTGTATGTGTAAATGTTATTGTAGCATTCAATTTCAAATATAAAAGTAAAGACAACAATATTCCATACTGTAATCATAATAACATCTGCATCAGCATTCCTATTTCCAAAGCATATCTTACGATCCAAAGCTCTTACTAATCGATTGTCAATCCAATACTTGACAGCACAAAGCTATCACCTGTGTCGCTTCCATCGCTTGAATAGCTGAAGTACTCAAAGCGCTGGAATTGCTTCAGAAGCTTATTATATCTAGCGTTTAGATTATGTTTGTTTCTCAATAGTTTTGGAATTACGTGCGGTTAGCTCGGAAATAGAATGTGAATGTTGATATTACTACGATTTGTACCCAGTGTATCTTAAGCTTTAATGAGATATTTATTGATGAGGTTATTATAGATAGATTCACTGTGAGAAATAATGATATGAAAAAAAAGAGTAAATGACAGACGAGAATCGGAGAAAAATCAATATTAATTGGCATCGGAAAGATACAGGAAGATAATGATGGCATGAAATGAGGAGGTTAGTGAAGTGGCTTAAGATACGCCTAGGTAGGTAGGTAGGTCCTGGCTTATCCAATAGGCCAAACAAAAATCATTTACCTTGACTTTTCCAAACTATGCAACTGCCTATCTGACCACCACAATCCAGATAAGACTGGGTAATACGATACCCCTGGGCCAGACTGGTCATCAGACTTTCGGACTATTGACCTGCAGTGATTCAATATTCATCATCAAATATTTAAAAAAAACTAGCCTATGTCTACAGGGTTCCAACTATCTCTGTACCTAAATTCATCAAAATCGGTTTAGCCATTAAGGCGCGAAGACGTAACAAACAAACTCACTTTCACTTTTATAATAAAGTTCCCCCAAGTTATAAGCCTACTATGAATAGAGTATTATGAATGTGGAAAACAAAGCTAAAATAAATATAACAAAGAAAATATTTGTACATCCAAGTCAAACATACTCACTAATTAATAGGGATACCATTGAGAAACAAAAACGGGTCACGAAAGGGTAAAGCGACATGAACATGAGGGTAATGTTATTCACTCTAACATCTTTTGTTATGGCCCTGTCTTAGAGCGTAGAAACAAAAGAGATATGCTGACTGAGAGAGAAACAATTTATCGGATGATAAAGCATCTAATAACTTCCCCCGCTCTGGGCGGTGTGGAGGGGAGTGTCAGACTTTGACTAAAACCTTTCCATGTTTGTTTTTTGCCCTTTATGTTCCGGGGCCGATGTATCTCATTCGAACAACTCGGATCGCCGGCGTGGCCCTGATAGGCCCCTCTGCCTTCCTCTCTGCGTCAACCTTTTCATTTTCTTTCTGTATTCATGATTATCTGCCGACTTCATCAGGATCGACTTAAAGTCTAATATCAGTAATATCAGTATTTTACTTTAAGCGACTGAGTATCTGACCTCCACAACCCAGTTAGTACTTTGTAATACGATACCCCTTAGCAAGATTTCTTGTCTGAACTACTAAGTGTAACTAGTCTAGTTTCAATTCTTAGGCCACTACACAGATACGAGACGCCAAAGGATGAACGACGACCTAAGTAATATTTGAGTGTGAAACGATTATTTCCAATTTCAGAAGCTTTTGAATTTACGTAACGTTTACCTACTCCACGCATTCGTGTTAGACCCAGAGATTAGCAATTTCATTAAAATTTACTGTAATGTATTAATGTGCTGTCACTTTTAACAACGATACCACATCCATCTTGCTTTTAAGCTCGTTGGTATGATGATGTAAGATCTTACCTTTACTTAAAGGTAAGATCTTACATCATCATCATACATTGATGTGTTTAAAATGTCAATGCATTGTTTCCTGTGGGGCATTCTTATGAAGATTTCATGTCTTATCCAAAATAAGTATGGGGACGAAAATAAACCTACGTAACATAGATATATAATATTAGTAGGTAGCTGATTTTTATTTAGAATAAACAGACATTGTGTTTTATTTATTTATGTACTAAATAAAATGATAAATTAACTAAATAAACTACGGACGTGGGCCGCTAAATAAAAAAAAAAAGATATTATAAATTTAAATTCCGAATAACTACACTACATGCGGTCGTTGACCCCGAAGTACAACCATCAAACTAATTGGTTTTGTTTCGCTGTTTATTTTTTTTTATCTCAAATGTCGTATCTTTTCTCAATTTGAAATCAATGAAGCAAGAACAAAATAATATTGCACAGAATAGCAACAGAGTCGACATCAACATATAAAACTAAAACAATATTAAGCAATACACTCGAACCAGATATTCGATCAAGAATGTATGTTCACTTTATTCGATCTCAACTTTTCTCATTGAGACCATGTGCTGTCGTCCGATTTATGATGCAAGCAAGTTACAGCAGCAATCGTTTCTGCAATCTGTGTGCGCAACTTTATATACACACGTTTACGGCAGCTAGAATATCATTCCACAACATTTAAACTTCTACTGGGATGTTTTTATCTTTATTGATTGGTTGAATATGTTCGAGTATTGGTTTAAGTATGGGGTTTGAAATTTTTGCGGTCGCAGTTTGTAATTAGTAATCAATTAACTCAAAATATTTTAATTTCACGTAGACATGCCATGCACATAATCATTGTTTGAATAATGATGGCAGGGAGTGCCGGAAATACTTACTAATATTATAAAAGCGAAAGTGAGTTTGTTTGTTACGTCTTCACGCCTAAATGGCTAAGCCGATTTTGATGAATGTTGGTACAGAGATAGTTGGGACCCTGGAGACGGACATAGGATATTTTTTATATAAGAAGTGAGAAATGAGGGAGAAAGAGGGAAGAAAAGGGAAAACTTGCTATTACAATAAATAAGGCGCAAGGGCAAAAACTACAGGTACCTGCAAATCAGGAAAGGGGAACTGTCTTACCCCGAATTTAACGTGAGCAAAGCCGCGGGCAAAAGCTAGTTTATTTTAAATTCAGGTTTCCTCACAATGTCTGTAATTGATTTGTTTAGTTTACCGATGTCTGTAATTTTTTAGATAAACTTACATATGCATTGAAATAGTCACATTGGTACTTGCCCTTCTAATTTTTATTCGATTTACCAAACTCCAAACTTCTAATAATATGGTTACTCCAGCCCCGTGTAATCGTAATGATCGTCCAATTTCACCAAATTGAATAAGTTTCGAGATATTGTCGTATTAGCCCGGAATAACCTCAAAGGCTTCAGGGGCCGGTAATACCAAGTTATTACAAGAATCACGTTATAATTCTCCTAAAATTAATATTACTTTCCAAACAAAGCTTTACGTGAAAAACTGCCGTCCGTTTCGACAGTGTTTGCCCAAATAATTGCTTCAGAATCTTGGCGAGTTTCATAGAGTTGCTTAAGTAAAATTTTGTTTATAAGTTTTACTTAATAAAAAATTTGAAGCTTTCTTAAATACATAAAATTAATTTTCTATGTTATTTGATTTCTCTGTTTAGTGTGCTACAACTATTAAGCTTTAAATGAAGTTATCTCCACACCAATTTCGTTAATTAATTTATTAACGAAGAAATTAATTTCTATGTAAATAATATTAATGTAATATGATTTCTCTGTGAACTGTGTTGGAATCAAGTTATTACTAAAACAATTACGTTTGCCTAGCTTCTGTTTGGACTTGAATTGTAGATCGTAAATTAATACAATAGGTATAGTAGCAGCCGTAGCTTGTTTTTCTCGTCTCATTCAAAAGGCTTTTTTGTTCTTTGTACATCTCATAAATTTGTAAAGACCACTACCTTTTAATTTTTACGAGTCATAAGGCCCATGGTCTCCTGCCAGGGTTTCGGGTTGTTCGAAAGACATACCGTGGCCCCGGAACATAAAGGGCAAAAGAGCGCTCCCACCAGCTCTGCCCAGAGCCAGGAAAATTATTTGATGACTAGCTTCCACCCGCGACTTCGTTCGCGTGGCATAGTTACTTTGGACTAACGCTAACTTTAACCCACAAGATGATCGAAAAAAATATATTTTTCTCTCCCCATTTCTTGCCTCTTTCTCCCCAATTTTCTCGCTTTAAAAAAAAGCCAATGTCCGTCTCCAGGGTACAAACTATCTCTGTACCAAAATTCATCAAAATCGGTTAGGCCATTTAGGCGTGAAGACGTAACAAACAAACAAACTCACATTCGCTTTTATAATAATATTAAGTAAGGATTTCCCATTCGAAAAAGGCCCATGTTCTATCAAAGTCAAAGTCAAAAGTCAAAGTAATTTATTGGTCAAGAACTTGGTGTTGAGGATGGTACATACAATAATGGAAAGTTCAACATGTTGCACCAGTGCTTGGTATACAAATATTGGATAGTATGTCATTTAAGATTAATTTATACTAATTGATACAGATTGCAGTTGAAAAATAATATGTCATAGACTTTACTCCTAATTAAGATATCTTCTATCTAATCACCAATATTTTCTCTTATTCCAGGCGTATCACGTATGCCACGACGGTCGCGAGGGTGAGCAAGGAGCTTCGTTCCTCTGCACCAACGGGACCCTCTTTGACCAGGCTAAGTTTGCTTGCGATTGGTGGTACAACGTCGATTGCGCTAAAGCCATCGCCCTTTACAAGTATGTATTCTTTTTCCTGATCTAAAACTCATGAATAATTAGAATTGCGAAAATTGGTAGAAATGAAGTCTTTTAAACAGGATGGAACTGACAAGGCTGGAAAAATAAGAGCGATGCATATGATCTGCCCGATATGGAAATCTAAAAAAAACACTTTAGCCTCGCTTACTACAACCCGTCTAGGGTTATGTAATTGGTGAATACCAAAACTCAAACACAACTTTTAAAATATTGCTAATTTATTGGTCACAAGGTCGGTTTTATCTCTGTCACATTATTTTAGAACCCTTATGTTAAAGGAAAGAGAGACGGAGGTCCCTTATCATCCTGCTTGGAACACAAAGGGCAAACGAAAATCATTAAATAACTTCTCCTTCTCTGCGCGGAGCGGTAGGAAGTGCTTTCTTTTATCCTTTGTGCTTCAATGTCAGCAAAGCAGAAGGGCCTGCTCGGGCCTCCGCCTGCCGGGGTTGCGGGTTATTCGAAAGAGATACCGCGGCCCCGGAACGTAAAAGGCAATAGAAGGAACATGGGTGGGTTTTAGTCAGTACAAGTCTGACACTCCCCTCCGCTCCGCCCACAGCGGGGGAAGTTATTTGATGATTTCACAACCCAAAAAAGACTCCGGCATTGCGCGGCCCTAGTGAGCCCCTCACCTATGCTGACATCTCTTTGAGGCGCGCGTGGAAAACGAAAGCACCATTGACACGGCCTATCGTTACTACACGAATGGACGATGAGCTACTCATTGTCATCTCGCGCGGTATTACCCCAACAGCAATGACATATCCAATCCCATCACAGCACCTACTTACATAAATACCATCAAACTAAATTCTGCTCGTCAGCACTATGTGATCAGAGCCATTATCCTAAGGATCATTCACTAGGCTCCAATAGTCAGCGTCAGTTTGCCGAAATACGATCAAAATCAATTATGGACGTATTTGGGCTGGCGCTAGGCTACAGTTTGGACTAAAAAGCGTCATTGTGTCGATCAGGATACGTTTGCAGTTTGTTGACGTATTCGAATATTGGAGCTATTCTGTATTTTTGGCCGAATTAGGGATATTTTGGTATTTTTGGCTGGATTATTAAGACATTAAATATCTAAAATAAATATCTTGGGACAACTCACACACGGCTATCTGATCCCAAGCTAAGCAGAGCTTGTGTTATGGTAACCAGACAACTGATATACATACTTATATAATTTATAAATACATACATATTATAGATAAATCACACCCAGACACAGAACAAACAATCATGCTCATCACACAAAGCTTGTCCTGGGTGGGAATCGAACCCACGACCTCCGGCTCAGCAGTCAGGGCCACTAACCACTAGACCAACAGGCCCGTCATTGCTTTAAGAGTGTTCAAGTTTTTGAAGAGTGATGATCTTTTGTCGTGGCAAGGATCTTTTGGCGCTTCTTCAGCATTGTCAAGGGGCGCTGTTGAAGATTTTTGAATTTATCTGCAGATGATGTATAAGAAACAATACCGACAGACAAATCGACACACAGACCAACAGACAGATAGACGAAAAACAAAGTGATCCTTTTTTTATGCGGATGGAAAATCATCAAATAACACCCCCGCTCCAGGCGGAGCGGGGAGTGTCAGACTTGTACTAACTAAAACCTACCCATGTTCCTTCTATTGCCCTTTATGTTCCGCGGTCGCGGTGTGTCTTTCGAATAACCCGCAATCCCGGCAGGCGGTGGCCCTGGCCTCTGCTTTGCTGACATCTAACAAAGTGATCCTATAAGGGTCCTGTTTGTTTCCTTTTGAGATACGGGACCCTAAAAACTTATTGTGGCCAAAAGATCAACATTTACAACCATTTAAATCGCGCTCATCACTAATAGACATCAATAACAATAAATTCTTGAGCTAAAATCCAAATAAAACTTTGTTCGACGCGAAAGTCGAAACCAAGGTCCTAAGTTATCTATGCTTAATAGTCGCGCAACAACTTCACCAACATACCAGTCAACAATACCTACTTAAAGTAAAAATTATTCATGTGATCCACTATTCATAATAGTCTGTGATTGTCTAAAAACCAATTTTGGCACAAACTCTGCTAAAGAATGGATTAATAAATTTTAAAAACATTTCAGGTTGAACGCGGATCCTCATCACAACCCATACGTACCAAAACCCAAACCTGAAGAAGAAGAGGTCCACGCGCCAGCTCATGGTCCATCCCACGGCATATTTTACAGGAATCTCTAGACATAAGCAGAGAAGAGAAACTAAAACTCGCCATTAATGTAGAAAACATCATTTTAGTAATTTGGTCAAATAGAAAAACCCATCGAGAATATAAAAGTTTAAGCTAGACTCATGATTTACAGCGATGAAGTTTCGTATCATTCAAATTTCAACTTAGCCTTCAAAACTATAGAGCTCTCTTTAATTTAATATATCATACACATTCTCGCACTAACAATCGCTACTAGAAGTAATTTATTTTATTTAAATAATAAAATACTTTTTCATAAACATTATTCATTCTCACATCATAATGTTATTTTGGAAGTATTTTTTTACTGAAAAATATATTTTGATCACGCTATGTAGAGTTTGTCATTATAGAATGTACTAGCGTGCGATAAGGTAGGTTATGGGTGGCCACATAATTTGGAAAAAAAAGTATTTAAAATTCTTCAACCGGCTTTTACAAAGCAATTGTTTAGGTATATTATAAACAATGTGTCCGGTCATGGAATAGCGATATTCTAGATACTTATGTAATGAGTGTTTTAATATACTATTACGATACATACTTATGTCTAGTTCACTTCCCCGCTTTTTGGCAGCTATTTTGAGATATTCTCTATGCGTGTACAAAAAATAATTTCATAAAGTGTTGGTCTTACTGAGACGACAATAGAATTATTCAGAGGGCAACAATATTGTCTATCGTTCAAATTAAGAAATGATGAGCTTACATTTTCGTAACTTTCCATTAATATGAAGAAGGCATTTAAACATATAGATAGTAGTCGTTGCGGTCAAATACGAAAGATCATGAAATAAGGCTACCCTGCCTTTCTTTACATTTCAATATAAGTGATTAAACAAATAGAAAATATAGGAAAAGACACCATCAATTTCAGTTTCATTATCATAACCAATCATTATACTGTTTTCATTAGTTTAAAGAACATTCGGTAGCTAAGAACAATTTTGTAACATATTTTTCTAGAATTAAATATCTATTTTCTTATTTAAATCAGTGTTTTATTTTAATTAATGCTCAAACCGTCAAAGAATGAAAAGAATTATTAAAAAAATGTTTTATGGTTGATTCGAAAATTAAAGAAAAATAGTAATTGTTAATCCGTTCTTCTTGTTCTGCATTTTCGTATTCATAATTACGATGTTGAATAAAACTAGCATCTTAAATTGAAAGAACCTGTATTCACTCAATGTATGTGTATTAACCTCTTTCTTATTTACCGGGCCTGCCTCAATTTATGTATGCAACAATGTTTGAGATAATGTTCTTTTTTCTACCATTATTAAGTCCAAGGAATCGCTCAATTTATTGAGCATTTATTGAGGACGGAGAGCGAGAGGAAGGCCAAAGAAAAGGTGGATGGATTGTGTAAGGAATGATATAGAAAATCTATGGTTAAACCATACTAAACCTGCAACACTAAACCTACTAGTTTTACCATAGATCTATATCCTTTCGATCCGTTTTCGAGATACCTAGCTAGCTAGTTACTACTTTCCCGCTTCATCTACCTAGGTTTTTCCCAGCAACTATTTAAGGGTCGTTTCCAGTCTAACCGGCTGAATTTCACCTGGAGCGAAAGCCTATCTGACGATTTACCATATACCTGCATTGTATAAATATATCCTATATACTGCGATATATCTGCATTGTGACAAATAAAATGATTTGATTTTATTTGCGATCCGGTATCTAAGTTAAAGTATAACCTAGTTACCGAGTTAAGACTGAACCAGTATCTTTTTTTAACTTAGCAAAACACAACACAAACGAATGCATTGAAATTCTCTCTCTCCTATTGAAAATCAAAAATAAAATAAAAAAAGAAAGGCTATATCTGCCCAAAGAATACCGGCAACGTCAGACGTTCGCTCGGTAATTGACAGCGAAACAATGGACCGATAACGTTCAGTACCGGTAAATAAGAGATGCTATGCTGATGGTAGCCTCCCTTGTCCAGACGAGCGTGAATGATGGATGACGGTCATTGTCCTGGTCAGAAGTATGATAAGGTGTATTTCATTACCAAAGAAGGAAGAAATAGCAGGATTTGAAAAATCAAATATTTTTTTTAGTTAAAAAAAAACATGCTTAAATAAGGGTATAGACTTCGTGCCGGGGTTGCGGGTAGTTTGAAAGAGATACCGCGGCCCCGGAACATAAAGGGCAATAGAAGGAACATAGGTGGGTTTTAGCCAGTAAAAGCCTGGCGATTCCCCCGCTCCACCCAGAGCAGGGGAAGTTATTTGATGATTTCCCACCCGCATAAAAACTGGAAACGACTTTTTTATTTTGCTGGTAACCTTATTGTAATTGACATAAATGTATGTAAGCATATTTTTGAATTTCAGAACTTTTTAGTTGGTACCTACACTAAGAGATCGTATACCTGTATTTTCTCCGATGGTCATAGCGCATGAGCACAATAATTCAAATATTAGATTGCCGTGACTTAACTAACTACATTGTTATCTTAACTAAACATTTATGCAAAATTTCAGCTCATACAGAAATAAGGAAGTGGGATAAATTTAGCTGATAAGGTTTTTAACATTGGCACAGGTGTAGATAACAAAAGCATGTCAATAAGGCTCTGAGCAAGCGCAAAACCACACTGATAGTACTGGTTTCAATTCAACGTTACCGCATTGTTTTCTCAGTGTAAAAACAGCCACTGGCAGTAATGTCAAAGTACACGGAATCGTTTTCATAGAATCACATAGAACCTAGACCTGTTGTTGCTGTCTATTTTAATATGTATAGTCTTCACATGGCCCCAACAATTTTGAGAACGCGCAGAGAGAAACTTCTCGAAAGATCGAAGAGGTAAGAACGACATTGTCAAAATAAATAAAAAAGGTAAAAATAAGATAAAAGCAAGCAATAGATAAAAATTCTAAAAGAACTTCCCTAATGATAACTTATTGTTTAATTTTTTTCGCTGCTGATAACTTGACTCTTCTTTCACGCCAAGTTTTTCGGGATCCTCAAATTATATGCTATCAACTCCATAATTTTCAATTTTCCAAGACCGTTTGAAGTATAAATTATTCGTAATTTAACAACTTCCTTGTAAAGAAAAGTCGGGGCTTCTAAGCAAAATAATATTAAGGGTTTTCGAGAAAGCATGAACACTTTTTGATGAAAGCATAAAAGCTGCGCAAGATCGGGAAGTGTTTGGAAATAAGGGTTTTTAGCGAAAAATAGGGGAAATGGAAGCGTTAAAATGTATCCCCATTACATTAGGGTAATCTGTGTTGGATGCAATTTGAATTGGGGTACTTAAGAATGAAGAGGCATTTATTCGCTGTAATAATTTTTTGTTGGTTTTAGATCAACATTAAGTTTAAGGTTTAGATACGATGTTTCAACCAAATTCAGCCCGAAAATGAAAGGTTTATATAATAAAGTTTTTAAGGTACCGCACCTCAAAAGGAAAAACACAGGACCCTTATTGGATTACTTTATTGACCGTCTGTCTGCCTCACTGTCTGTCAAGGGCCTTTATCTCGGAAACGTGTGAAGGTATTAAGTTAAAATTAAAACCATATAATCTACTCTGTGGTTTGTGGCCTTGTGCTGTGAAAAACGTAGTAAACACAGAAAACAGTTATGGCCGTTTATGTCGCAAGTTTGTACGGAACCTTCGGTGCGCAAATCTAACACTTGTCTAGATTTTGTCATTGGAAACCAAAATTAACGGAATGAAGACTGCGACTGAAGTAAATACTGTTTAAAATTTGCCCACTAGCTTCGGCCATTAACTTTGGCCTACAAATAAAAAAATACGTGTGGAACTCGGGGATTGCCGCGGTAAAGCTATTGCATAGCATTTTTATCAACTTATGCAATAAATAAAAAAAACTTATGAAATATATTAAAAAAAAAAAACTAAATATAATATTTAAAAAGTACTTCCAATGAAAAGAAGCCGAAAAAGAAAAATTTGACCTTGGGTTTTATCCAGTGTAATATTGATTGTCTATCCGATTGTCTACCAAACACGCTAATTGAACATTGGAATCGTGATTGAAATAACGAACCGTTTTCGTAATGTTAGGTTTTTCGTTACGAAATTTCTGGATTCGGTCTCCACGCTCAAGGCCCACGATAGAAGCTATGCAATAGCTTAAAACATTGTTTTAAACACAGAGCTCATTAGCAGTGATGTATCCCCCCGTAGGCAAAACGTCGTAACTCCATTTTGAGAATTAATTTAATTTATTATTATTTCGACTGCTCTTGTTTGGCACAAGTATAATTGTACTCTAACAAGCGAATTTTAACGGAATGCGTCATGTTCTGTGGCGACGTCCAACAGATGAATGCTGTTGCAACCTGTGAAATAATGAGATTTCCGACGGCAAATTTTTCTTTGTTGTTTTTTAGTGAAACTGTTTTTAAAACCAAGAAAGATAATAGGGAGCTTTCGCTGACTATTCTACGGGCGGAGGTAAATTATTCCTATGAAATATTTGCTGTAAAAATATTACATGATTAATAAGTTAAATCAGCTTTTGATGTTTTTACAGCTAAGACCCAGGGTCATAACCAGGGTTGTCATATTTTAATTTAGATGCGATGCTTTCCTTCAAAGTTTGAAAACAGTGGGAATGGAGTTTTTTTTGTAAACATATGGTGGAGAGTTTTGCGAAGCAGTGGTCCTCCGCAAAAGTCTTCACCACAACCTTCTACTGTTCTTTCAGTGTGGTTCCCTTCCAATTTCTGGCAAACGCGTCTAAGTATGAGAGTTGTAAGAAATTACACAAAGTAAAAAACCTACCAGTTTTTTTTTATTTCGAATCCATGACCTCCCATAACTGGAGCCTCTATAATGTTCTAGCTTATCTGAACTAGTTAACAAACAGGATAACTGTTCATGGCATTGCTCATGGTGTAAACTTGCTCTACGAGCATCACATTGATTAAAAGTATCAGTTTACATGCAAAACTTCACTTTGTATTCAGTCAATTGCTATCGCTTGAAGACACCGTACGTGCAACATTCCTTATAGAACTTTGTCGTAGCGCCGCGACCGATATTTTTTGAGTTAAAGATATTTATTTTCTCAAAAGAATTGCTTATTCAGTTATACACTTACTAACTTAAATCAAGGATTTAAAATATATTATGCAGCAGTAAGCGTAGCTAAAAAAGTAAAAATACTACGACATGTTTTATTTTTAACCCTTAATAGGGCAAAGGACAATTGTTTACCACCTCAGATTTTTGACCATAGAGCAAGAGTAGTTCTTTTTACACTTTCATAAATGCGATATTTTTTATGTGGGAATATCCTTAAAAATTTTATTAGTACTGGCAACTATATATAATATATATATATATATCTATATATATATACTACGTATAAATAATACCACATAACCTAGTTTTTCAATCATTCTTTCCTCCGCCCTATTAAGGGTTAACTAAAACTTAAAATTATGTGAATGTTTTGGTATGTCAAACAAAATAAATCGTATCAGCAGGTAAATAGGTACCAGTGGAGTTGGGCGCTTTAGGTACATCAGCGGTAGGTCCTGATATCTTGTATCCTCTCCTATCCTATATATATCCTGACAGCTTTTGATGCCCTTTTTTAAATCATCAAATAACTTCCCCCTCTCTGGGCGGAGCGGGAGGAAATGTCAGACTTTTACTGACTAAAACCCATTCATGTTCTTTTTTTTTGCCCTCTGTGTCTGGGACCGCAGTATTATGTCTTTTTCGAGCAAACTACAACCGCAGCAGGCAGTGGCCCTGGCAGGCCCTTCTGCTTTGCTGACATCTCTGTGAGGCGCGTGTGGAACACGAACGGGTCGTCGATACGGCCAGTCAACAATAGACAGACGGACAGTGAGATACCCATTGACGGACAGTGGCCGGGAGGCGTCTCGCGGTGCCCGACGCCCGGAGCGTCTCTCGCAGTTGGTTTGAGGTTTAGGTTTACCCTGACACGTTGGTGACTGAGATAATGAGGTAAGCAAAGATCCTAATGGTTAGGCAGGGTTGATGCTATGTTATTTATTTACGTAACTGGCACCGTTCCTCTGGCGGCAGCTGGTATTTATTCCCCGACTATTGTACGTATGGGTATTCAAACATTTGCTCAGATAAAAATGATTAGCGTTTTCTTCGACTTGCTTGATTGTTGTATTCACTGGACATAAGATTCGACAGTACTTACGTTTATTGCTGCCATCTAATCTGTCCAGGCTAGAAGTCTTGTACTATGACTTCTTTCTTTATCCTGTAGTTAGTAGGTACCTAAGCTGGCAACAGATTTCTTGCCTCAGACTTGGCCTTAACATGAAGCCTAGAAAAATCTCTGAGGCATTTTTATTCTATATTATTTTATTTAAAAAGAGACTATAAACATCCACAATAAACAATATTTATATAAAACTTGCTGGCGCCCGCGGCTTCACCCGCGTGATATTGAAAAAAAAATTTTATCCTATGTGTTATTCCAGACAATAATCTACCTCTGTGCCAAATTTCATCAAGATCCGTTCAGCCGTTTTGACGTAAAAGAGTCACAAAAAATTATAAATCCATACATCCGTACATCCATCCTCACAAACATTCGCATTTATAATATTAGTAGGAAGTACGATAGGATTAGTATATTAAGAAGTAAGATGCAGTAAGACGTCGATTTATAATACTATATGTATTATAAATCGACGTCAAGGGAAGACGTCTAAATAAATTGGTAACTTGAGCACACGTCAAAGACATATCCCATGCGCTCGCTACGGAGTTTTATTGCAAAACTACAAGAGTACCGCTGGCGATGTGGCTTGGCATAGACAGCTCCTGTTTGCCGCCAATAGATATGTTGGCATAGCGAAATAATACAAGTTGCTGTGATAGCGGATTTTTAACGACATTATTTACTTTGTACTAGTGGACCTAACATTACAAATACATGTTTAATACCGTAGTCGGTATAAAACATGTATTTGTAATGTTAGGTCTTCTGTTTAAGATCATCGTATACACGATAAACAAATTACTTGTACACAAACATGTGAGCAAAACAGTTAAGACATATCTGAATATTAAGCTATTATTTAGCCACGAGCTCTCACTTTCACAAGAACTGAAAACCTGAAAATTTAATTGAATTTTGTCTTCAAAATCTTTTTTGTGTTCTTAGACCAAATCACACTAATATTACGTACTAGCTTCTGCCCGCAGCTTCGTTCGCGTTAAATTCGGGGTAACTCAGTTCCCCTTTCCTGATTTGCAGGTACATACCTGCTACCTGTAGGTTTTGCCCTTGCGCCTTATTGTTGTAATAGCAAAGCTAAGTTTTCCTTTTTCTTCCCTCATTCTCCCTCATTTCACACTTAAAAAAAATAACCTAACTATATCTGTACCAAAATTCCTCAAAATCAGTTTAGCCATTTAGGCGTGAAGACGTAACAAACTACCAAACAAACAAACTCACTTTCGCTTTTATAATATTAGTATGGATTGTAGAATCTTTAACAATTTATTTTTGGGAAACACTAGAAGAACATCCATCAAACGTCATCATCATACAGACGGAAACCTCACAAAAAAATTGGTTGTTTGTAAAGTAGGTCTACGATCGAGATGTTTACGTGATAACGTCTTATTGGTGATATAAGTTATCACCAGTAGTGACATCTAAAATGAAATTAAGTACTAATTTAAAGTTTTTTTTTCGAGCCAAGTAACAGATGGCGCTACCATCTTTATGAAATGTCGCTTGTGAGGTTTTGGTGTGACACAAGTTTCTGAACATGTCACCCGACTAAAACGATTTTAAAGACGTTATCACGTCAAAATTATCAAACATATTATAATTTACCCGAAAAAGCCACAAAAATGAACGTTAATGGAATCAAAAATTTATATTGGAAAAACTGTATCCTACCGTTCACTGCCAAAGAGTGAAGTACGCCACAGGAAAGCCTTTCAATTAATTAAATTAAATTTTTGCCACGCATCGGTAGCCATCTTTTCAATTGTGAATTTTCGATAGAGATTCATTCAAACTTTAAGGAATTAATTAATTATTGAATCGTGAACTGGATAGTTCTTTGAGTGTTTTTTTTTTAAATTGCTTTTTATAATAATTTTATGTTTGATAAAACATTTAGGTTTATTTATTACCCAAGCTTTGTACGTGGTTTTTATAAATATTTTTTTTATGGGGTTAGTGTGTTTAAGGATGGATTTTAACTGAGATTTTCATTTGTTTTCTTAATGTTAGTAGTAAGAGGAAAAAAAAACAGAACAATTATTAGATCTTTTTTGCCCGTCTGTTTGTCTGTCTGACCCTTGATCTCAAGAACGCGTGGAGGTATCGAGTTAAAATTAAAAACATATACTTTAATCTGTAGTCCCTTTGTGCTTTGAAATCCCTAGTGTGTAGATGTGTGTGAATTTTCTAGTTGGCAACGTTTTTTTTAAAAGAAAGAGAACAACCCTCTATGTCTACGCAGTCAAAACATATGGCCGTTTATGTCGTAACTTTGTACGGAACCCGCAATGCGCGAGTCTGACTCACTCTTAGCCGGTTATTGTGGTTTAATTCTCCAAACTGAAAAAAAAGAAAAGAATAAAATTAATTTAATATTGAGAAGACGTAAACTAACTAAGAAAAAGAAAAGAACATGCCAGGCTGCAGTAAAAAACCTCCATAAAATGGGATAAGGGTGATGGAAGCACAGAATCTTTAGTCTTCTGTCTGAATCCTCAACGCATAAAAAAAAAGTAGCTAAAATAAAAACTTATTTGTAACCTCCTATTTCATTCCTCCTTTCCCTAACCAAATAAACAAACACCCAAAACCATAACTCCTTTTACACCATACTTCAATACAATTTTTAGTGCATCAATACTTAATGTCCACAGCAAATTAGACATAAATGAAACGCTGTATAACCCCAAGTCTCGGCAGAACGACCCTACAGGGTGTAGTAAAACAACAGTTATGGGGCTTCAGCAAATCCCGCCACGGATTCATAATGCTCTTGTAAATTAAATATGAAACCAGGTATTAGGTTGTGTGGTAGAATAGCTGCTCATTATAAACAGATGGATTTACCTTTTTTCGCATGTATTAGGTGTGACTTTGTAAATGAAAATGAGAAAAATAAATGAAGTTTTTTATTGCTTTGGAATTTATAATTTAAATTACATTACAATGCTTGTGTAAGACAATGTTTATGAAGAAGTTGTTATAGATTTTGAAAGATTTATACTTATTTTTTTTTGGATTAGAATTCATCATATAGCTTTTCCCAGCCGAATTTTACTGACTAAAACCCACTCATGTTCCTTCTTTTGCCCTTTGTGTTTCGAAACCGCGGTATTCCTTTCAACCAACCCACAACCCCAGCAAGCAGTGGCCCTGGCGGTCCCCTCTCCTTTGCTGACATCGACACGGCCAAGCATGATTTGTGTGCACGGCAAAATTTATACTCAACCACTATTACTAATATTGTAGTAAATGAATTAAACGACGAAGTAATGTTTTATTATACCTTTGTATACGCTTGTTTACATTTATTTATATAGTGTCTTTCAAAATAAGGCTGTATAATCTGAACTATGAGCGACTGATTGTCCGCAGACTTACTCTGAGCGGCAAACAGATCGCAGTATGAGTGAGCGAAGAACTAGCAGATTTGCCGTAAATTGCTGACAAACTCTTCATTTGCGGCGATGGTGTGGCAAGTGTTATTTGCCGCCAGTTGGAACAATTGAATCGGCTGGTCACTGAATGAGTCGGCCATCGCAACCCCGCAAACGGCGCAGTACTTTTTGTATAAACATTCCAATAAAAATATTATGTAGGGAGGTGAACTTGAAGCAAAAAATCAGCCGCTCACTGTTTGCGATTTAAATTGAATTTAAGTATTAATAGAAGTAAAAAATATGCAACTGAAAGCACATTAGTGAGGTTTATTTTACTACATATATTAAACCTTTTATGTCCCACAGCAGGACAAATGCCTCCCCTATTTATCCTAGTTTTATTTTGGGTAATAAAAAATAAAATAAAGAATCTAACAAACAAAGGTCAGGTTGAAACGAATGGGTATTTTTATTTCCCGCGACATCCCCAACACTACAAACAGACCCCCAAAATAGAAACATACGTTAACCAATATCTTTCGGCCAATTGATTATTTCCTGCACTTCCAAATCTCGGGGGGGTTCGGCTATTGTCGGGAAACTACGCTACCACACAGTTTATCTTACGGAGGCCCATAAAAATAGGGGATGAACCAAACAACTCTATAACGTCTTACTAAATGAATAGTCTGTGGAGACTCATAAATAAGGCCGGCGGTACACTAGCACCAGATAAACGGGGATCTATTGAGCTTATATAGCACTTAGTGCGCGTTGAGGTATAGTCCTGCCCTTATAGTCAGGATTTATGATACACCTGTGGGTACCTTGCTTAGTTTGCTGTTTGATTGTGTTTAGTTTAAGGTGCTAAATCTAGAAGAATGCGGAGGAGTTCTTTTCTAGCAGCTTGAATATCTTGAGAGTAAGCTGTGGTTACTTCAATATGAGCACGGCTTTCTCTCTATACTGGTGAAGTTTTCGCAATATTGTGTACTGTAAAGCTTTAAACTGTAGTATTGTACTGCCTAAAATAAAGTTCTACAAATCGTCTTCAATACCAAATATTGTAAATATATTCATTCCCAGTTATTCATATTTTTTTAAATTAAGTTCTTTTGCGGTATAAATCACTAAATATAAAACATAATAAATAAACAATAGGTTTTTTTAAGAATATAAAGGACATTTACATTATGTAGGTACCGATTTGAAGTCTCCCTACCATGATTCATCTTAAGAAACCGCACCCCAACCGATTAATATGTTGTAGCCACAAACCTATTTAAAACACAATTCACTAAACGCAATGTACCCTAAAATGTAAGTTCTCCAGACACGTGAAAAATAATATTAGTCTACTAATTGCTACTGATGAATACCTAGACGCGTTCCTGAGATAAAGGGTACCGACAGACATACAAACCGACGGACACTAAAATGATCCTATAAGGGTTCTGCTTTTCCCTTTTGAGGAACAGAACCCTGAAAAATGAAGCAATATATTTTCTGTAGTCCGTTTATAAACCGCTGTACTAAACTCTCAACTAGCATGCATGTATGGTCGTGTACGAAATATTAGGAGTATGTAAGGACCGTAGCAGATACTATTTTGTTGTTCCTGCCTACCCTATCGGTAAAAGGTATGAGTTTGTGTACCTGTTTCCTAAAAAAGTCTTCAAACAAGCATCAACATTGAATAACCAGTTCCCAGTCAACCTGAATCTGGATAAAAACCAATATTTTCCATGGAGCGACTGACTTCCTGACCTCTACAACCCAGTTAGTACCGAATAGGTAATGCGATACCCCCTGGTATGCATTGTCGAAATTTCGAGTTGTTACAACGATTAATAATTTACAAATGAGCCAAGACCAACGACTTTATGTACTTAAATTCTGAGTCACGAAGAAACCTAAAGTCTGTTAGGTCAGGTCACCCTTCCACGGACCGACTTTGGCCAGCGCAAGTTAACCTTTAAATAAATGCTGTAGGTACAAAGTCCTTTGCAAATTATACATAACCTGCTCTTGCCATTTCTACGGTAGTACAAGAACTAGGATGCTAGGTATATCCATAACGTGGAATTAAGCGATTATTTCAAATGAAGCACAATATACGGTGGTGAATTGAAGAGGCTTCATTCCGTACAATACGTATATTAATAGAGGCGCTTAATCCTCCAGCATTAGGATGTGGCTCAATTGTGGAGATAGGAGCGTTGTAGCGCGCGGAGGTGGTCTCGCGTACGGCTCTGGTTCAGGCCATGGTCAGGAGCGAGAGGGTATGGGCAGCAGTAACCTCTTTCTGCGAAGCAGAAATGCTAGCAAAGGAGGTGGCCGGGCGTTTGAGGGAGAGAACATCAGGCCAACCCAGCCGCCGCGGGAGACGCCCAGGGCGCCGGGCGCCGCGAGACGACTCCCGGCCACCGTAGATGCGGGCCTGTGGACGGTGAGCAATGGGTAGCCCACCGTCCGTCTGTCTATTGACGACAGGACGTGTCGACGGCGCGTTTGTGTTGCACGCGCGCCTCAAAGAGATGTCAGCAAAGCAGAAGTGCCCGTCAGGGCCAGTGCTAGGGATTGCGGGTTGTCCGAACTAGATACCGCGGCCCCAGAACACAAAGGGCAAAAGAAGGAACATTTTCAACAGTTGATTTTTTAGAGCTACCAGGGACAGCAGACGTACTCACTGACAGCAGCGAGTCAGACTTTCGCACCGGGTTCCGTACAAAGTTGCGACCATTAACATAACGATCATAAACGGCCATGTCTTTTGACTGCGTAGACTTAAAGGATTGATTTCACAAAGGGACTACAGATTTAAGTAGGTATATGTTTTTAATTTCAACTCGATACCTGCACGAGTTCCCGAGATAAAGGGTCTGGACCGACAAACAGACTGACGGGCGACAAAGTGATTCGTGATAAGGGTTTCAATTTTTAATTTTGAAGTAGGAATCCCTAAAAATGAATATGAGGAACTTTCAACCTTCATACCTAATGCTATAAGTTCAAATCGCAACATCTCATGGCCTGTACTCCAAAGTTACAGGAGTAAAGCGTATTAATTTAGCAGAATGCCGCTAAGAGGATGATCTGCGGTAATTAGGGCTGCACATTGAGAACATTGGGTGTCAGGAACTGTTACCGTAAGATGTGGTTACATTGTACACAAGATGTAGGGCACTTTAATTGTTATTCATTGTTCTTAGAGTTCATTTTTGTGAATGCTGAATGAAATCTTAAAGGTTCTTTTCTTCTGTAACGTAACAAATAATGACATGACGACTGTATTTCGTAGAAAGGTTAGTTTGCTAAGATGTACGTGTTTAAGTTTGAAAGTTTTCAATTCTATAGTTAAATTAACTTTACCCGTTTTTTAACTTCCTCCGCTCTGGTCAAGGCGGGGGGGCGTGTCAGACTTATACTGACTAATACCCACCCATGTTCCTTCTATTGCCCTTTACGTTCCGGGGCCACGATATCTCTTTCGAACAACCCGAAACCCCGGCAGGCGTTGGCCCTGGCAGGCCCCTCTGCTTTGCTGACATCTCTTTGAGGCGCGCGTGGAACACTAACGCGCCGCCGACACGGCCTGTCCTCAATAGACGGACGGTGAGCTACCCATTGCACACCGTACCCTTAAATGGTACAAAAGTACAAATTACTGCTCAGACCAAATCGTATTACTCAGAATCGACTGGGTGGTGGAGGTTAGATAAGCAGTCGCTCCATGTACAATACTGATAGTCAGCTACAAACCCTTTGACTGAAAGCCAATCTTAACATGAGAGACTAGGCAGCTTATTTTTTTTTTAAGTATTGAGAGCAATGGGACATTCAATAATTTGACAAAAGAGTCTGCCACACGTAAGTCAGAAGCCATAACTGTAAAGCGAACAATGTTCTGTCTGATTCTGTAATCGAATGATTTTTATATAAAATCCAAATCGAAATTACAGACGTAAGATAACACAATTACAAGTAGAAGGCTCCATGATTATAATTGACACAGAAATCACGATTTTGTAGCGATTACTTCATTATTCCGTCCGGTTCGTTTCGACGCTTCAATTTATTCAATTATACCAATTTTAATTAAGAAAATTAAGGCGTAGATCGTAATAAAATTGTATTTTAATTACTTGAATCGCAAACTCGAATCTCTATAATGACGGTTCTCATTCAAGTATATGAATTATCAAGTATTTTCTGCTAATTGAATTGTAATTTTGCACATTTCAAGCCGTCGTTTCCATGGGAACGTTCGGAGATTGAATTTTCTTTTCGATTTTTACATTAATTTCAAATTAATTTTCCTTTGAAATCTTGAAAGATGTTGTAAGAACAATTAGTTGCTAAGTTAGTATTGATTGAAGGTACCTGTCTACGAACATTTTTATAAAATAGTGACTAAAAATATCTATTCATCATAAGAACTCATTAAAATTACTAGTTTTTTTTTTCTAAACTACTTAAATACATATTTTGAGAACATCGCATAAAAGTTAGTCAAGCAAAACTGCATAAAAATCTGCAATCAAGTGTTTTTTATCAACTGAATTTCGCAAACAAACCCAGTGAACAATATTTTCAAGAGAATTCACCCAAAATTGGTTATAACTTGGACAGAAAACTGTATTTAAAATTAATTTCAACTGTAAGTTTAGCCGTCTGGCTTCGCAAAACTGAATAGCTCAAAATGGTGGACAGAAATTAAACTAGCAATAATGGAAACGCCATTGCTATGGGGAAATATAAAACAACAGAAGGTTCATTCTATATTCATTTCTTTTTTTTTAAGTTGTTGATGTGAAGGGATGATGCGGCCCTGGGTCCACCCTAGGCGAGTTGTGCTCAATTGCAAGCATAAGTATACAAAAATATAGGTAAACTAGGTGAGACTGCCATATTTAAACTACATCTACGGTTAAGTAAGTTTTTTAGGGCTATAGGAAAAAACGGAACCTAGGATCACTTTGTTGTCCGTCTGTCTGACTAAACCTATCTCACGAACATATCAAGCTGAAATTAAAACTGTATACTCAAATACTAACATAGTATATAAGCATATTCTGTTACCAATTCACTTACAGTTATGGATTCTACTGGGTCTGAAATAACGTTTTTTTTTTAATCTGTGCCTCCTTAGATCTGTAAACAAATAAATCCTCTATGTTTAGGCAGGCACAAAATATGGCCGTTTAAGTAGCAAGTTTATACGGAACCCTCAGTGCGTGAGTCCACCTCGCACTTGCCCGGTTTTTTGTTAACGTAGTCTCATCGTAGGCAGCTCTGTTTTATATATCACACGACACCGCTAGTCCACACGATCGGGTGAAGCGGATCCTCAACACATCGGCTTATATGAAATCTGTTGATGCCCTACACAAGCACAGTCACGGGCAATAACATGTATACAATTACCAAAAAGTGAAAGCTATTTCCTCCTACTGTATTGTTTAACAGTATCACGAATCAATATTTTAAAAGCCATACTTTTACGAAATTAAACACAGACTTATCTCAAACTAGAAACATGAGCGGTGCATATAATAATATCAGCTTCGCTGCCTCCGACTAACTGCGCGGACGAGCAGTCAGAAATCAGCGTTAGGCCTTGTGTTTTCATCTGGTATTATACTGAGCTGAAGCCCTTTTGGCATTATTTATTTTAATGGAATAGCACATAGGATACTTTTTTCCAATAACACGCGAGCAGGGCCGCGGGCGTCAGCTAATTAAAAATAAATACGAAAAACTAATGAGTTTTCCACAAAATATTTGTGAAGTAAGAAAACCTACTAATCATAGTTCGAAAATACGGCAACAATTAATTTATCATCATTTCGTTTATTCATTTCTATACATACTTTTTATATTTTTACATATTCTTATAAAAAAAACAACATAAAAACATTTAAAAATATAAAAAATAGTAGTCCACCAGCATCGGGAACAGGGTCCGAGCTACCGGTGGTCAGGACTCTTGAGAGAGGAACCTCCTAACAATACGGGCCGTGTCCAGAAGTACTGCTTTCTGAATCAAGCCCTTGATCCAGCTGCCAAGCGATAGCCTCCTCAGATGTTGGTCAAGGCTATTGGCTATTAAGCCATTGGCCGACACGACTATCGGCACAATGACTGCTGTATTTACGTGCCACATGTCGACAACCTCGCGAGCCAGATCATCATCATTATTATCACTTACAGTAATTGTGATGGGGGAGTTTTCGTATTTTTTTTTGTAACTAAAGCACATTTTGATTCAAGTGAGGAAATTTTGCCATTGCGGTCAAGGCGGACTTAACGCCTGAGCCGCTAGGCGAGGGTGTTATAGACCCGAGAACAGAAGTGATAAATTCTCACGTGAATCAAACGACGTTTTTCAATACATTTACGGAGAAACTAAATAACAGAACAAAAAGTACTATACTATGCTATACAATATTAAACTATGATTTAATTTGTTTTCTTCCCTGTGTGTCTAAAACTTGAAAACTTATTATGGAGTCCCCTTGCTAGAATTCGAGAGATATGCATATCGTGTAACGTTCGTTTGTGCCCGCCGTCCCATTCTGAGGCTTGAGCCTTCTCTTCTTTCTTTTTTGATGTCATTATGGTGAACGAACTGAGAGTTAATTTCGGCCCCTTTTAGATTTTTTTTCTGCCTGTATTTTTTTTGTACTGGACGTAGCGTGGGTGTCTATGAAAGTTTAAATTGGCTGCCAATCTGTTCATTGTGTGCCAAAATCTGGGATTGTCGAGAAAAAAGGATTGACGTATGATTTATACGAAAGGTAGGCCACGCTTTGGGGTAAGTTTATTGCCAAGTGCTTTAGCTATTAGTAGTGGGTGTGAGTGAAATAGCTATTTATCAATAAACGCATTGTATACGTCGTTAATTGACACGAATCTTACCTACCCTACATTTTCCTCACCGTTGGGACAAAGGCCTCTTCTTTGTGAGACAGAATAATAGGTCTTAAAACATCTTTGGTGATTTATCAAACCTAACCTAACCTAAACTAAGTTATCTTATTAATTTCCGAATGCGACATAAAACACTATGAATATCATTTTGAATCTTTTACATTGCTTTCTCTGATCAATTTTGACCATATGCACCAGGCCAGGACGCAAATATCGATGAGTTTGCATTTGATTTCCTATCAATAAATCTCGAATTTTCTTTGCAAAAAACTGCAATACCGAACACGAAAAAAGTTCCACAAACAAACAAACAACAAAACGATCCAATCAACGATATACATTCCAAGCGACTCGCAATCAGACACTTGGCGTAGAACAGGAAATGGAACTTTTGAAAGAAATCAAGTAGTCTGCCAACTTCCCACTTTAGCGCTAACAAGAAAACTATTAGCAATTATCAGTAGCCGGCGTTTCAATCAATTTACAAGTCGAAAACAAGGCGCTTCAGTAAATATCAGACCTACCATACATTTGCACACAGCAACACCTTATTTTACTCGTCACAAGGTTTAATTTTCAGTAGGCGTGTGTGTAAAATTAAGTTTGTCACAACAACGATATGGTTAAAGACGTGACAGGCCAGCAATTTCATCCTTTTGTGGGTTCTATTTGAAATTGGAACGATGAGGTTGGCTCCACACGCTTTATAATCATTGCTATTCCCTTTACCGTGGTTGGTAAAGACATAGATTTTTGCCGAACCTAATTGAAAACGTTTTTTATTCTTCTGTTTGGAAATAGTCTGTAGCTGACATTGTTTGATAGGCAATGATGACAATAGTATTTAGAAACCACCATTTTATACAAAATTAATCAATCAGGTTTATGCGTTTGTTGTGATCAATCCAGGCCATCAAGGCCATCGAAACAGAAGTTTTTTTTGATATTGTTCAACCGTTTTTTAACCGACTTAAAAAAAGGATGCTGTTTTTTTGAATTTTCCGTCGATTGTGAGTCGATTTTCAAAATTCTTTTTATAATCGAATATGAATTTCATCTATATTATTTGGGTAGTTTATGAACTCATAAACTACCCAAATAATATAGATGAAATTGAAAAAAAAATATAATAGATGTATAGTAGATGATAACTATCATCTACTATACATTTTTTTTTCTAATGGATATGGAATATATGCTAATATCTCTTAGTAGCAGTGAAAAATACTCGATACGATTTTGTGTGAGATACCATCAATACCACAATTAAAAAGACAAATAAAAAACACAAAAAGACGAAAAATAAATTTACTTCCGGAAGTCAGTGAGTTTTGTGTGATTCATAGCTTTTTTTGCCACCGATTTCCGAAAGTAAATTTATTTTTTCGTCTTTTTTGTGGTTTTTTAGAAGTCGGTTAAAATGTGGTTGAAAGTATTTGTTTTGCATAGATGCTTTGTATCGCTAATGTGTGCTAAGGTGGATTAACCGTAGGTATTAGGTTATTCTGTAATGGTAAATGTGAGTCGAAAAAGTAAGTCTTGAACAGGTAATAAAGACAGACTTCCGGCCACCGTAGATGCGGGTCTGTAGATAGTGAGCAATGAGTATCTCACCATCTGACCAGTGACAACAGGCCGTGTCGACGGCGCGTCAGTGTTCCAAGCGCGCCTCAAAAAGATGGCAGCAAAGCAGAAGGGCTTGCCAGGCTTGCAAAAAATACAGTTCTGTGTTTAACAAATTTTAGATATCTCTTTAGTCTATAATATTTCCTTTCTTATAGATATAAAAAATATGATGGTTGTCGCTGAAAAAATTGAGAATTTTGAGTCGAAAAAAAATTTTTCGTGGTCTTTTAAACATTTTTTTTTTCGTAGTACTAGACCACTTTTGTAAACTGATTTTGTTTAAGTCTTTACTTTATGTATTGAACTATACACGGTATTTTTTTTTGGCTAGTGGCATGTACAGATACGGCTAACTTTGCGAAGAAAATCTAGACGTTTTACGAAGTGTTTGCTTTGTACAGCGCCTTAAGGGTTGTTCGAAAGAGATACCGCGGCCCCGGAACATAGAGGGCAACAGAAGGAACATGGGTGGGTTTTAGTCAGTACAAGTCTGACCCTCCACCGGAATTATTTGATGATTTACCAACCCCCAAAAAAGTTTGATTTGAATTTAATACTTTAAAAGTAAAATAGCCAATTTAAACATTGTTAGCTTTTCGATATGCCACTACAAAGAGCTTACACAAAGGCTATTTAATTGTATTAGAACCCTTTAAGGAACCAATACAAGTTAGTAAAGGCGATCGTTTCATTTAAAAGTATTCCTGTTCAGTAAGCAGAAGATAATGCTATCATCAATAAAATTGTCTATTTTGACAAAATGAGAAAGAAGCTTGTGAAAACTGGTGGCAAAAAAAAAAAGAAGTTACCAGAAGTAATTTTTTTTTCCGTGTCTTATATGTTTTTTTTTTAGAAATCGTTTTTTTTTTTGTAACAAGTTATTTATTTCAGTACTTTTAGTTGTGTTATTTTCATGCATACCTACATTAAAAGAAAAAAATATATAGAAGACAGCTCTCAAAATACCGAGGCAATACTTACAGATAAAGATATGAGACCGCTACGGATTTAAAGCATTTTGTTAATGAAAAGCTTTTTAAAAATCGGCCAACAATTGATAGAAAAACCGCGTTATACTCATACAAAACAAAACACAGTCTGGATTAAGAACTACCTTCATTTTTGAAGTCGGGTACAGCATGTAGTGCAAACATCTACGTCAATGTTTGAATCAAAAATATAACTGTCCTATAGTATTTCAGTTTCTTTTTGCAACAAGCATTGTGTTTGTTCAGTATCATCGATAAATATAAATAAATTCTTAGTTTGTTGTTGAAATAATGTAAAACGAGTATTTTTGGAATCGACGTATTAACAACGTATTTATCAAATACTGAAAACTGAAATTATTTGAAGACTTTTGCTACTAACTGTATTTTCAGTCGAGTGGGCCTGAAAAGAGATACTCAGGACCTGCGTACGTACATTCAGCAAAAGAAATGAGTAACCAGACTAGTCAAATTGAATTGTTTTTTTTTAAACCGCTAGAAGTCTTTAACTCAATTTAAATATATTTTATCAACTTTGTTTACTTAATAAATTTGACTTTATTAGAAAGGCATTTTTAAAAGATTTCAACTGTATTTCACAAGTCTGACAACTTATGTCTTTTGCTAATTGTACACACTGGCAACTCATGTTAATAAGGTTTAACACACACTCTGTTACAACAAAAAAAAAACACAGTAAGGTCGTGTTATAGACCGGTAGCACGTAAGTACAGCTATGTTCCGTCAAATTAGGGTTCCGTCAACCACATTAACTCCGATATTGGCAACAGCCACTCCCCTAACGTTTACCTTCTTGCTGATGGTGCCCTAGTATTAGATTAGGCAACACGCCGCGAACCCTCACGTTTTTCCTGTCGGTTAGGCTTCTGATTGGGTTGTCATGAACGATCGATGCTGCGCTACTCCGTGACGAATGACTGACGGAATGCTACGGGTGTTAACAGACGTGCGATTGGTAGGTAGTTTGAAGTTTTTTGTTCGGTATTTTTGAAGAGGTTTCGTGTTTTTGAAGGTTTGGTTGCAGTCGAGCAGGTTTATGATTTTGTGAATAAATTCTAGGTGAAAATAATGAGTAAATGAATGGTTTATTTATTTAAACTCCTAGATAAAAACACTAACAATAGAACCTAAAAAGAAGATGCTGATATTCAAATTCGGAAATCACGAGTCCTTTTTTTATGCGTGGTAAATCATCAAATATCTTCCCCGGCTCTGGGCGGAGCGAGGGGGAGTGTCAGACTTGTACTGATTAAAACCCACCCATATTCCTTTTATTGCCATTTACGTTCCGGGCCACGGTATCGCTTTCGAACAACCCGCAACCCCGGCAGGCGGAGGCCCTGGCAGGCCCCTCTGAATCACGAGTGCTATACGGTTGTTTTTAACTGGTCCTAAAATGTGATATGACGAAATGCAACAGGGTCAGGGGGTCAAACGGAGTCTATGATAAGGGTCGCAGTAAATTACGTTCTATAGCTTCTGTCTACCCTTTTTTGCGTTCCCGGTTTCCCCGCTCTGGGCAGAGCGGTGGGGAGTGTCAGACTTGTATTAAATAAAACCCACCCATGTTCCTTCTTTTGCCCTTCACATTCCGGAGCCCCGGTATCTCTTTCTAACAACCCGCAACACTGGCAGGCGGTTGCCATGGCTCTCTGCTTCTGTCTACACTTTGGGAATTTGCGTGAGTTATTATGTGTATACCTACTCGTAGATAAATGTATACTATTTTCATCAATATCTACACACAAGCGTAAATACAAGATGTAATCTGCTTACGTAAGACGCAATCAGCGTATTCAGGTCATTTGCAACCTGCAACCTAATGACATTTGACTAGATATTAATCAAGTTAGAACTAAACGTTGTATGTCCGGATTATCTGAGAACTAAACGAATATCTGCCAGATGAAATTGAATTTTCTCGTGAATGTGATGTTGGAAATGGAAGTTTTTTTTGGATTAAATGGAGATTAGATTATGTACCTCCTGCCTGTAGGAGAAGTCAGGTATTGAAATCTTAATCACACTCTTTTGGATGTTTCTAAGTAGGTTCCTTTTTTGGGGTTCCAAACCTCAAAAGACAAAACCAGAACCCTTATAATATGGTCACTTTGTTGCCCGAAAAATTTATCCTCTAAATTGATGCAGTCAAGAGATATGACCGTTTGTTATGAGCAGTTAGTTTGTTGCTGGTAGCCAGTGAGTCCAAATCCGTGCCCTGCTGATGATAATAGGCTCGCCCCCTGCCACATAACATTACTAGCAAACTCATCATCTGCTTAGCCTTTTTCCAACTATGTTGGGGTCGGCTTCCAGTCTAACCGGATGTAGCTGAATATTAGTATTTTACATGGAGCGACTGCCTATCTGACCTCCACAACCCGGCTAGTACTAGGTATTACAATACCCCTTGGTAAGACTGGTTGTCGGACTTTCGGGACACTGACTATCTTTAACGACTGTCAAAGATCTACAAATGACAGCCGGGATCAAAAGCTTAACGTGCTTTCTGAGGCACGGAAGAAACTCGGTATCTAACGGGTGGTCAACCATCCACAGACCGACCTAGGCAAGCGCGGCTTAACCTAAAGATCGATCTGAGCGGCTGCTATTATTTAGCCACGAGCTCTCCTAGCAAACTGTAGGTGTACTATTAAGTACACCTCTTTCTAATTACAAGCGTGATGTTATGATTGAAGTAGATTGAACGAAAACTATATATTAGTTTCGAAACAATTCACTTTCATAAAGACAGGTATGAACCCGTCTCTTTGAAATTGAACTAGAATGAATCGTTGAACCTGCCACATAAAAAAGCTCGTCTGCACAGTTCAGTTATGCGTCATGTCGTGTAGACAGGGGATTCGATTCATTCCCGGATATTGAGGAGTGACAGAATTTTGAAGGAATGGGAATCAAATTTTGGCGTTTAAGTTAGTTGATACGTGTAATAAGTGATCAGACTGTGGGAAATGACAAGTGTAATGTGTTTTGGGGGCGGCCTAATGTAACTATGTTACCGTTTTAGAGTTCAAAATTGAATGAAAGATACCTTATTAAAGGTAGGAGACCAGTGATATTTGACTAGCTGGTGCCCGCGGCTTCGCCCGCGTGATATCGAAAAAAAAGTATCCTATGTGTTATTCCAGACTATAATCTACCTCTATTTCAAAGATCCGTTCAGCCGTTTTGCGGTGAAAGAGTAACAAACATCCATCCATCCTCACAAACATTCGCATATTTTATATGTATATTATATTATAATTATATTTGATTTAATATGAGGAATTTAAAACAATACAGTCTGATAGGTTGGCAGCACGTTTAGAGCCCTGGCTGAGCGATCGCCTGCTGCACTGCATGTCGCGGGTTCGATTCATAGACAGAACAATTGTTTGTATGGATAGTTGTTTCGGGACTGGCTGTTTGTGTTTGTGACTCTGAATGTTTGTAAATCCTAGCTTATGTTCCAAGTTGTTGGTCAATTCATTGAATTTCAAAGCAAATTTTATATGGCTATCTTAACGTAATAATTAATTTCCTACTTAAACTATGAAAAGCAGTTTTAAATTAAATTAATGGAAATCCAACTTTAGCGGTATACATACAAATACTGAAATCCAATAAAATATTTAATGTGAATCAACGTTCACAATCCACGTCTATCGTTCACTGGTAGGTACTATTGGTTATTTGAACTAGTACAAATAGTGGCTACCGATTGTATCGGGAAATACATATTAACTTGAGCTACATAATATCAATATTAACAAGTAATGGCGAGCATTTAAATGGGTGTGCACGGTCACGGGTCTCGACATTGTAATGTAGCTCAAGTTATGAGCTTTATATGGGGACTTGTCGGTGAAAGAATATATTGGAAATTAATGCAGATGAAATATATTGTCTAGAATAGATAAATAGAATATTCTTTAATATGTACACCATACAAATGGCAAGAATAACAATATACAACTTATAAATAGGGTGACACAATGGGCTGTCTTATCGCTAAAAGCGATCTTTTCAAGACAACCTTTGGATGGATTTAAAGGAGGAAATACAGTACTGTAGGTAGTCTGTGGTGTTTCATTTTACGAACGAATAGCTACATTAAAAAATACTTTTATATAAAAAATAAATATTTATATATCTATTTCTATATGTACACACAAAACACATATAGACAAAAGAGCAAAAGGTACCGCTTATTTCATTTAGAAATCTCTTCCAGCAGACCTGTGATAGGGCAGATTGATAAGACACGAAGCCACAGTATGTAATAAATTAATACTCTTACCTTAACAAACATAATTCTGTAATATCGAAAAAAGTATCCTTTGTGTTATTACAGACTATAATCTACCTATGTGCCAATTTTCATCAAGATGCATACAACCGTTTTGATGTGAAAGAGTAACAAATATCCATATATCTCCGCAAACATTCGCATTTATAATATAAGTAATTTAGTCTGAGCGACCCGTCCCACGGCGTAGGACATCCATCCAGGATTTCCACACGCAAAAATAGAGGAGGTAGAATTCGTAATATGAGAGATCAATAATCCTAGAAGACTTGACGACTTCAGCAATTTCCTCTTCAAAAGTAACTGGCTGCGGATACTGCGATGGGAATTCCAAGAAGTTTAGTTTAAGTAGCGAAAATCTTCGGGTGAACAGCGCAGTAGCCTGGTTCACGTGGCACGTTTGTTTTACTGATCATTATTTTATTCACATTTTTGCCTATCTTTATCACATGACACATACAAGTAAACGACTCCCATTCGATTTTTCAGCAAAAAGCGCAAGATTTTAACTTTTTCTCAAATACTCATAGCTTACTTTATCCATTCTTGACACTTTACACATCCGTCACAACATTCCGACCTCCGCTACATGCAATCAATTGTCATCCTTACTAATATTAGCGAACATGGATATTCCATATCCTTACTAAGTGAGTTTGTTTTTTCGTCTTCACGCCTTAATGGCTAAACCGATTTTGATGAATTTTGGTACAGAGATAGTTAGGACCCTGGAGACGGACACAGGCATATATATATATATATATATATATATTTGTTTTTTTTTTAAGTGGACAATGAGGGAGTAAGAGGGAAGAAAAGGGAAAACTTAGCTTTGCTATTACAATCAATAAGGCGCAAGGGCAAACACTACACGTTGCAGGTACCTGCAAATCAGGAAAGGGGAACTGTGTTACTCCGAATTGAACGCGAGCAAAGCCGCGGGCAAAAGCTAGTCCATAATAATTAACCCTAAGTCATTTCCTCTAAAAATCGCGCCCTCTTCTAAATTAAACTCACTCAAGTTCGACAGGTAAGTCTGGAGCAGGCGGCTTCAATAATTTTATGCATGAAATTTGCTTCACGCGGCGTGTATTTAGTTTAAACAGACAGGCGACGTGTGTTGGCTTTACTTCGTCGTTACTTCGCCTTTGATATTTGCACTGACATCTCGAGTTTTGCTTGCAACATGAAATTAATATGTTTGTTGTTTGTAAATTGAGAAGGAGGAAATAAATTATCATATTCACAGTAATCGACAGTTGTCATTCAACATTCGTTTAAGAATTAGCCAAATTATGTTGGGGTTGGCTTCCAGTCTAACTGGGTGCAACTGAATAGTGCAGTGTTTATATGGTGCGACTGCCTAGCTGAACTCTACAACCCAGTAATTAGTACTCGGTAATACGATACCCCTTGGTAAGACTGGTTGCCAGACTTTCAGGATACTGACTGTCTATAACGACTGTCAAGGATTTACAAATGACAGCCGGAATTAACAGCTGAGAGTGTCAGACTTTTATTGACTAAAACCCACCCATGTTCCTTCTTTTGCCCTTTATGTACCGGGGCCGCGGTATCTCTTTCGAACAACTCGCAACCTCGGCAGAATGTTTTATTTAGAACTAACTGCCGCCCGCGGCTTCTCCGTCGTATCGAAAAAAAGTATACTATGTGTTATTCCAGACCATAATCTAAACAAAATCAAAAACATTCGCATTTATCATATTACTGGGACTAGGATAATATAATAAAAATAAATTCATTCATTTTTTTTTTGAGAAAAATATAAGAAAAGGGTAAACTTAGCAAAAATATTATAGTTGGTAGCAGGTACGTGTAAATCAGAACTGTGTTACCCCGAATGTAACGCGAGCGAAACCGCGGGAAAAAAGCTAGTAATAATATAAAATTTGTAGGATTCTGCCACCATTATCCCTTCATACTGATTCTATAATCCATTTCAAACCGAAAGTTGGCAATATTTTTTTTCGATTCGCTGATAAATCGGGAAATCGAGTGGCGAGTTCAAGAATTTCGTACCGATGAAATTTTTCTATAATCTAAGCGGAAATGGGAAAGCTCGTGTAAAATGACTTTATGTTCAAACAGATTGAGGACACAAACTAAGATTCCTTGTGAAGTATTCGTGCACTCGGGAAAACGAAAAAAAAAACGATAGGTTTTATGATTGAATTTTTTAAGGTTGGAACTTTTCTTCTGTACTTGTTCCATAGGTATGTGTGAACACAGAATTGACGGCGTTTTGATATATGTAATTCCAGCTGCGCCCCGAGTTTTCAGTCGTGTGGTGATAAAATATACAATATATGATAGGTAAGCTATATTATTGTGAAGTTTCAACAAAATCCATTCGGTAGTTTTTTGCCTGAAAGAGCAATAAACATACTTAAATACATCCTCACAAACTTTTGCTTTTATAATTTTCCTGCCCTTGTCCCATTCTATTTGGGGTCGGCGCAACACGTTTTCTTCTTCCAGTCTTCCCTGTCAGACGTCACGGCATCATTTACTCCTTTCTCCTTCATATCAGTCAGTATCATTGTAACAGGCGCAACTTTATCCACTCTTGTCACTCCAAACATCCATCTTAACATTCTCATCTCCACCACATGCAATCGTTTTTATCCACCTTTTTTACAGCCTAGCCTTTTTACAAACCGTGAATAAATATTAACAGCCACTCGGGCTGATCTGTCGGTTACTCTGCGCTTGGCTAGCTTGGTTCCTAGAAGAATAACTACTCATAACAAATCGAGTTTCTTCCGTGCCTCTAAAAGCACGTTACACGTTTAATGATGGATACACAGTCGTTACAGATAATCAGCCTCCCGACAGTCTGACGGCCAGTCTTACAGGGTTGTGGAGGTCTGACATTCAGCTGCTACTTGTTTCGAAAAGAAGACAATCCCAACATAATTAGAAAAATGCTGAGCAGATGATAAATATTCAGAAATCCGTATTACGGACATGGTCAATAGATAGTATTTTTTAAGGTTTCTCTATAGGGATTTCTTTGAAGGAGGTTTTTATTCGTATGTTTTTTTCAGTTGTAGTATATGTCTCACGACTATAAATGAGCCTATATTGATCAAATGAGCATTTGTTTTTCATTTCTGAAACCTTTACTTTTGAAGAAAGAAAGAAGAGTTTATTTGTTAAAATATAGTACCTACTTATAAAAGATGTTGCAGACTTATCTATTCTACCATTTTTTGGGTACATATATTTGCATATATCTAAATTCAATCATAATTAAAACATCAGAGGGAACTAAAACAATTTTTTTTTTATTACAGATTATTTTTATTTATTTTTCATTGAGGTGCTCTATTGTTAAATAATAGCATTTACTTAATAATTATTCGAATAATTTTCGCTTGAATGAGTTTAAATTAAGGTATTTCAGATCAAGTCATTGTAACAAGAGATAAAGATGTATCCATCTAAAAATAACACGAGTTTTTATTCGTCCAAATCAAAGATTTTTTCACCGTCTCTCGGGAACTATTTGCGCTTCACTTTTAAAAGACTCTGCATTTAAAACTCCTCTGAAACCCATTAATTCTTTGTCAAACGTTATTATTTTCTAATGGTCCATGCTTGTGTTTTCTATTTGAATCGGATATCTTTAATTCTTAATTTGTATAAGTTTTGTAACTTAAACAAATTTTACTTTTATAATTTTAAGGACCTAACTAACATTAACGCATTTATATTGAATATCTGGTCGTGGAAGAGGAGTTGCGGAAACCAGCCTAGTATACAATGGAATAGAAAATACTATTGAGTATGAATGTCTTCCACATAATAGCACTAGCTGGCGCCCGCGGCTTCGCCCGCGGAATATCGAAAAAAAGTACCTTATGTATTATTCCAGACTATATATTCTACCTCTGTGCCAAATTTCATCAAGATCAGTTAAGCCGTTTTGACGTGAAAGAGTAACAAGCATCCATACATCCATCCATACATCCATACATCCATCCATCCTCACAAGCATTCATATTTATAATATTAGTAGGATTTTATTCATTGTTTCCATGGAAATGAGGGATAATATGTGTAAACTGGTGGTGGCTGCTGATGAAAAAGAAGCCTGTAAGCGCAGCTACCAACTCAAAGTAAATTGGGGTCAGGACAACAGTTTTTCTACCAGAGTTTTGTGTACCAAGTACATCCATAAGACTGAAAGTCGAACGTCGTATCGATTCTGTGGTCACAAACTAAACTATAACTATTCTAAAAATCAATAAAATTTAGTTTACTCCTGTCAAAAGACACTTCCTCTTCTGAAATTAATGAAAGTGACACAACCATATTATAGTTTGACACCATAAATTATTGCTTCGTTACTAGATTTAGAGAAAATCTCGCTATTCTGAAATTGACGTTTTTCACCAAAAAATGTGGTTGTCAAGCAGTCACGCTTACAACCACTGGACTAACAAGGCAGTCCGATTAATTAAACCATTAACAATGTCCTGCCGGGGTTGCGGGTTGTTCGAAAGAGATACCGCGGCCCGGAACGTAAAGGGCAATGGAAGGAACATGGGTGGGTTTTAGTCAGTAAAAGTCTGACATGCCCCCCCGCTCCACCCAGCTGGGGAAGTTATTTGATGATTTCCCACCCGAAAAAAAAAAGACTATCTTTAATCGCGACTAAAATGGTGAGCGATAAAATTAGATGTCATTAAGTATGTCAATTTATTTTAATATTAGTCCAGTTCAATTCGGTGGTTCATCAAAATCGGCACTAATGTAGTTTATTCAAGTCAGCAAAATTGAATACAGTAATCAAAGACACAACAACCTCAACCATATGTTATTCCCCTTTCTAAAGCCTGCACTTCAAAGTGAGGCAGCTTGGGGCCGCCACTATGTACATATGCAAATATGTCATTAGCATCTATATGTTACTTTGTAAACTTCTGACTTGACATACAAGGTATGTTGGGGGTGGTTGCGGGCATGGGGACGACTAATTTGTGTTACCATGGGATTCTTGATTATGCAGAACAGCTAGTCTGTGTCGCCATTGACACGCGAGGGTCTAGATAATTATTGTTATTGTTACTTGCGAACGATTGTTAGTTTTCGTCGGTTGTGAACTGACTTATACATCTTTGCAGTAAAATAATTGTAGTTTAGAATATATATATGTACTCGTATATAATGGACGTTGCGAATGTAGGTCGGACGCAACGTTGATGCCCTATAGATGTGGTGTCGGAGACGCATGCTCAAGGCAACTGTGATGAGCGCTCCAGCTATTTTATTTTTGAGGATCATTACTCAAAAAACTTAGTATTAAACAAAGACTGTCATCGCTCGTGCAATTAACAATTCTCAGTGTCTTTAGACCCCTTACCCGGACTCCATAGAGCATTTGGTGATTCAAGGTCAAGTTAGAGGCACGAGACCACGTGGTCGGCCATCAACCCTTCGTACAGACTCCATCAAATCTGCCATCAAGAGTATTGTCAATGTATATTATACTAGCTTTTGCCTGCGGCTTCGCTCGCGTAAAATTCGGGGTAACACAGTTCCCCTTGCGCCTTATTGATTTGTAATAGCAACGCTAAGTTTTCCCTTTTTTTCCCTCTTTCTCCCTCACATCCCACTTTAAAAAAAATATTAATAATAACTAGCCTATGTCCGTCTCCTGGTTCCCAACTATCTCTGTACCAAAATTCATCAAAATCGGCTTAGCCATTCAAGCGTGAAGAGGTAACAAACAAACAAACAAACTGACTTTCACTTTTATAATATTAGTAAGGAAGTAAGGATTAGTAAGGATAACTCCTGAGCAACTTTCTTATCATGAAATTGTCGTTTTACGCAATGTATCATTCTGTGAAAATACAATAGCAACACGCTGATCCAACATTTTGTAGCATACAAACACATCAGAATTTAAATAAGATTCTGGATTTAAAGATTATACAGTCAACTGCTCGCGCTTGTTAAAAATTAGGGCAATGTTTGAACTGACGCTGGGTGAATGATTACTTGAATATTTAAATTTGGTTGATCTTTGAAATTTAACAGCGCTTGCCAAGGTTAGTCTGCGGATGGGTAACCATTCATTACTGACCGAATAACCTCTATGCCTCAGAAAACGTTAAGCCGTCGATCCCGGCTGTCACCTGAAGATCTTTGAGAGTCATTCCAAGTAGTCAGTGGCCTAAAAGCCTGATAACCAGTCTTATCAGGGGTACCGTATTACTCGTACTAGTACTCACAGAGTTATTGAGGTAAGATAGGCAGTGGCTTCATAAAAATAAGTCGGAAAAACAACCCCAAATAAATTAGGAAAAAGGCTTGGTAGATGATGTTATTTTTCGTATCGATACGAACAATTCAAAAACAGTTGTACATAATTCTTTTTGGCGTGGCAAAAACCGTAACCAACGTTTTAAATCGTTTTTATACATCAAAAGGAAAAAAGAACGGAACTCTTTTAGGATCAATTTGTTGTCCATCTGTCTGCCTGTCTGTCATCTCGGGAACGCGTTTATCAAGTGTTTGTGAGGTATCGAGTTGAAATTAAAACCATATGCTCATGTCTGGGGTCACTTGGAACTCTGAAAAAATCAACCCTCTAAACCACGCAGTCAAAATATATGGGCGTTTATGTCGCAAGTTTGTCCAACTTGCACTTGGCCTGTTATTTCCTATAAAATATCTCAAAATATACCTCAAAGCTTTAAAAACAGCGCGTTGCTGTCGGCGGAATTTCAGTGCACAAATCCATGAAGCTGTACCCACTCATATAATCACTATTCAATTACGAATACTTATTATAGTTTGTGATCAGAAAGATTACCGTAAGTGCTAGCGCGCACTGGATACTTTTGTCACGGTAACTGTTTCGTCACTCTGATTAAGTCCAAGAATATGTATAGAGGTGCGAATATGTATAAAAGTAACCAGTGCGCGCTAGCACTAAGTGCTAGCGCGCACTGGTGACTTTTGTCACGGTGACTGTTTCGTCACTCGTCGGTCGGCGTACATAAATGTCAGTTGTCACGTCGTAACGTGCGCGCACCTCCATACATATTCTTGGCCGTGACAAAAGTCATCGTAACAAAAGTCACCAGTGCGCGCTAGCACTAACATGCAGAAGATTAATCTACCAATCTACCCACATATATGTTTACTTGTAATTACATAACGCACTATTATTGAGCTGTCATCAGCTATCTAATTACAATGCGGCTTGGCCATAGATCACTCGGCACACTGGCCTTTAATTTTAGGCTTGTAATATTTATACCAGGACGTATCGTAAGATAGATTGTGTATGTGTGATTGGTTGTGATTGTGTGTGTTGTTGTTTTATGTGTTTGTGTTGTTGTAGCGTGTGATTGTGTGTTATTTGATTTCACCAATACGTTTGATCTGCGAGCCATTTAAACAGCGAGGCCACGGGCTGTGAGTGTCATTATTATTAGGCATATTTTTTCGGAATGGGTTACAACCGTAAAAAGGTGGATGAGTCGGCCTGGATGTGGAAGCCACAAGGTTGTTGTGGGGTAGCTGGGATGAGGTCTATCTCCAGCTAGATCAAGAGAGGTTGATTTGATTCATTATTAATATTGTTTCACTGAGGTAAGTGAGTGAGGCCGTGTCGACGGCGCGTTAGTGTTCCACGCGCGCCTCAAAGAGATGTCAGCAAAGCAGAGGGGCCTGCCAGGACCACCGCTTGCCGGGGTTGCGGGTTGTTCGAAAGAGATACTGCGGCCTTGGAATATAAAGGACAGAAGGAACATGGGTGGGTTTCAATCAGTACACTCCTTCCCGCTCCAACCAGAGCGGGGGAAGTTATTTGATGATTTCCTATCCGCCATCGCGAAGTCGGCAAGTGTAGGGTCGCCCCCAGGCTCTATAATCTTCGCAGTGTTGAGTTGCCAAAAGTTGAGATAAGTGACACCACTTATCTCAACTTTTGGCAGAAATTTATCATCATTATCATACTATAGCAGTGTACTACTGGATATAGGGCTCTTCAAACACACACGTGTTTGAAGAGCCCTATATCCAGTAGTACACTGCTATAGTATGATAATGATGATAAATTTCTCACTGCATCAGCAAATATTGAAGACATTTCTTATGAAAAATATAACCACAACCTGTAGCGTCATGTTATCTGTTTCCAAAACATAATGTATGCTGTAACTGGCAGTATAGCTGTAACTCATATTTCTTTGAGGGTGCTCCCCTTATTCCCTGGGAAGATATCGAATCTCGTGTTACCGCGAGCGAGCGATAGATTAGAAGCCCGATATGATGTAACTGACGTGAGAGGATCTTCGACTTTTGAACATTATATTTTATGTGTTTAGTTATAGAAAATTGTAAGGTTCTAGTTTTTCAGGCTAACGTGTGTCTTTTGTTTAGTATTTACTAAATCTTATACAAAAACTAGCTGTGCCCAGCGGATTCACCCGCTGCTTAGCTTCTTTTCTGGAGACGGGTACCTATAGAAAATAGGTGTTGATAGATAGATAGAATATTATTTATTATAAACACCATACAAATTACAAGAATATTCTTGATATTCAATATATATTTGAATATTCAAGATGGTGTACAAGATGGTGTACAATAGTATTCTTGTAATTTCAATGGGCGGTCTCATGGGTAAAAGCTAAGTGTTGGCAGATTCTCAAACTTGACCGATATGCGCCCAAAAATTTCATACAAATCGGTCCAGCACGAGAATTTTTTCTTGTTCAAAAATAATTTAAAATAACTTAAAAAAAACACTTCCTGTGCGGGCTAAGGGGTTTTAATTTGTACAAAGTATAAGCGTTGCCACACAACGTAATAAAGCGGCCAGTCTCTTGGGGACATTACCAATTGACAGCATTGAGGACGAATTTCTTGACGCTATTTTTAGTTTATTCATAAGTTAGTTTCCTGTGTTTAGTTCAATCGTTTTCACATCACACCCTTTATCCTCACAGGGTTAAGCAGAGGTGTACCTAATATAATATCCATATTTCGCCTGGGGGCGACCTATTTTTGCGGATATGTAATCATTAAATTTCCGCGCTCTGGGCAGAGCGGGAGGGAGAGTCAGACATTTACTTACTAAAACCCACCCATGTTCCTTCTTCCAGTATATCTTTCGAACAACCCGCAACCCCAGCAGCAAGGGGCGACCCCTTATCGGACCTTATAACTCGGCACATATTTAGACTTCGTAGCTGCTATCAAAATATCAGACGAAACCTTGGAATCAATTCGATATCCTCATGCTTTATGCATCACTTTCAAAGTGTTACATATTCTTAAAACTGAATAGAAATAAGCTTAAGCTGGTAGTAAAATTAAAGACAACTTTTATTTTAACAACCTTCTTTTAAAATGAATAAAAATATGAAATATCTTTCAACATTAAACGCTGGTATGAACTTGCGTGTCCGTCCTATTGACCGGCTACCGATATTAATTGGCGATCCTGACTGCAGGATTAAGTCATGTTTGTCATAAAAATATATTGCCATCAGAACTAAAAGTATGTTCAAAATTTCAACGCAATCTGTTGGCGAGCATTGGTTTGAAATTCAGATGCAATATACCAATACCTACTAAAAAAACGGCCAAGTGCAGGCCACACTCGCGCACCGCGGGTTCTATACAAACTTGCAACAAGAGCAGCCATATCTTTTAACTTCGTACACTTAGTTATTCCTCTCTCGTGGCTTAATAATAGCAGCCACTCGTGTCGATCTTTAGGTTCAGCCGCGCTTGCCTAGGTTGGTCTGTGGATGGGTGACCACCCGTTACATACCGAGTTTCCTCCGTGCCTCGGAAAGCACGTTAAGCCGTTGGTCCCGGCTGTCATTTGTAGATCTTTGACAGTCGTCACAGGTAGTCAGTGTTCCGAAAGTCTGACAACCAGTCTTACCAAGGGGTATCGTATTACCCAGTACTAACTGGGTTGTGGAGGTCAGACAGGCAGTCGCTCCATGTAAAATACTGATATTCAGGTGCATCCGGTTAGACTGGAAGCCGACCCCAACATAGTTGGGAAAAGGCTAGGCAGATGATGACTTAGTTACTCCTCTAAGTTTACGTGTACGGTCTAAGTGGCCATATTTAAAGGAATAAAACAGAACGGGTCTGTCTGTCTGTCTCTCTCTATCAATGCCCTTTATATCCCTTGATGCGACCACAGACTTGAAACAACGCTAAAACTCGATACCTTCACGCGTGTGTTCCTATGAGGGTGACATGTTTGCGGGCCTGTGGACGGTGAGCAATGGGTAGCTCACCGTCCGTCCGTCGATTGACGACAGGCCGTGTCGACGGCGCGTTCGTGTTTGACGCGCGCCTCAAAGAGAGTCAGCAAAGCAGAGGGGCTTGCCAGAGCCTCCGCCTGCCGAGGTTGCGGGTTGTTCGAAAGAGATACCGCGGCCCCGGAACGTAAAGGGCAATAGAAGGAACATGGGTGGGTTTTAGTCAGTACAAGTCTGACATGCCCCCCCGCTCCACCCAGAGCGGGGGAAGTCATTGGATGATTTCCCACCCGAAAAAAAAAAAAAAGGGTGACATGTTCGAAATGTGAACAAACCCTCTTTAATAAATAAAGATTAAAAAAAAACATCCACGCGTTCCCGATATAAAGGGTCTTGATAGAGAGACAGACAGACCCGTTCGGTTTTATTCCTTTTTAGGTACGGAACCCTAAAAAGACTCATAATAAAAAGGCCTGTTTCCTGAGATCAAAAGCCAATACCACAGGGTTGAAGGAAACCAATATTATGTGGTCTGTTGGTGCATACTAATAACAAGGAAGCATAATATATCTCGCTTAATATTCGTAGTTTGGGATAATTCATAAACGTAATGGTTCCGTGGCTAGGAAGATGAATTGTGCTGGTGTGTGATGGATGGGAGCGTTCTGTTGCTACGCTATTATGGAAGGTTTTAATATGTATGGATTTGGGTAGCAAGTTATGCAGGATATAGGTGGGTACTTCATCAAATAGATAACATAACAGGACGCTTTTAATTCCTGAAGAGTTTACATAACAAAGTTTCGTATTTCGTCAGTAATGTTTGTTGACATGGTTGGTGCAGTGGCTGAGCGATCGACTGCTGTGCTGCTTGTTGCGGGTTTGATCTCCGCACGGAACGAATATTTGTATGGCCTACAGATCCTTGTTCCGAGTCTAGCTGTTTGTGTATGTGAGTTTAAATGTTTGGAAACGGACCTACGATACAGGAGAAATTCCTGGATTTGAGCAACGTTTAAAAAAAAAGTTTAAGTCTCTATATAGGGGAATATTAATCTCCTTTAAAGTGAAACTTTTATAACATCGTCTCAAACTTTTTCGTCTGTGTTTTACATGTCGCGTGACGGTCGGCCGCGGAGTATAATGTGAAAAAAAGTTTCACTTTTACCGTGGTTTCATAAAACCCCACAACCCTTTTTTGAATTGGGTTTCAATCAAGAGTGGTGAGAAATTCCTAATAGAGAAACCTCATGAACATTAACAGTAAGTATATTATTCCTGTCATTATCGAATAACGTTCAAGATGTAAATGGAAATATATTTAGGAATAAATGTTACATTTATTTTCATTTACCCTTATTTATTCCCATTAATTCTCATTTATTCTTATTCTCATTCACATTTTTTTGTCTATAAATGCTTTTACGAAGATCATTTTACAATTTTACCGAATGAAAGAATTAGAGTCTTGTTCAGAGGAAAATGTCCGCCATTGTCCAGCCTGTAAACCGTTAAGGGCAAGGCAGAGTTGTACTTAGTACATCCACATTTCGCTAGTTACCTTTATATTTTGACTTATTTTGGTTTTCTTTTCCTATAAACTCTTGAAACTTGTACCACAAACGAATAACCATATTGTATTAGCATGATTGCTTCAGTTATTAGCATTTATTTAGCTTCGCCTCGTTACCGAGCGTACGTTGCTTGAATATTATACTGTGTGTGAAAACTTCTGACAAATTGCTGAAGGAAATGATTTGAAAGTATCTGATGATAGTGTTTGTGCTTAAGTTATGTAGTTGATATTTTTACAAACTGTGTCTACGTGTTTTTTTTTAATCTGTTTTACCGCAGGTCTGCTGGAAGAGATTTCTTTATGAAATAAGCAGTACCTTTGTGCTCTTTTTTCTTTATGTATTTGTATTTTTGATAATGTTTTGTGTGTACATAAATAAATAAATGTTTTTTTGGGGTCGTTGCTGCTTGCCTGAAAGCACATTGAAACTTAAATGGCATAAAATGATTAGTTAAAGACTAAGAAGAAGACTAACTTCGTGGATATTTAAAAAACACAGTTTTGTATTTAAATTTAAAGTTTTTCTAAAAAAACCTTCACTTATGTTTTGCAGCTTCCATAGCGTAGAAAATAAAAAAAGGCCAAGTGCGATTCGGACTCCAGCACGAAAAGTTCCGTACCATTTGTACCATTTATAAAAAAATATTTTGTGTTTTTTTTTGTATTTTTTGTTATAGCGGCAGCAGAAATACATCATCTGTGTAAATTTCAACTGTCTAACTATCACGATTTCGTGAACCTGGTGACAGGTGGACAGACAAATGAACAGACAGAGAAGTCTTAATAATAGGGTCCCGTTTTACCCATTTTTGCGAATGGGAAATCATCAAATACCTTCCCCCGCTCTGGGCGGAGAGGGGGGAGGGAGGGTCAGACTTGTACTGACTAAACTCGGAGGATTCTGGGTAGCGGGTGTTCACCCATTCACGGACCAACCTAGGCAAGCGCGGTTTAACCCAAAAATCGAGATGAGCGTTAAACATTATTTTACATAACATAATAAAATCCCCGAAGAGTTGAGTAGAAGTGTGCCTTTATAGTACTGTACACCCACATTCGACATTTAAGTTTAAGTCCCATGTCCCAAATCCAAACTCCGTAGCCTGCTTCTGAGAAATTCTTGATGGATACACCCAATAACGGTTTGCTCGATCCGAAAATAACATTTTATTAACTTAATATTAAGCATTGTATTGCCCATTTCAAATGATTCACTAAAACTTATTGATTTGAATGACTGAGTCTTTATTAATATAGCTTAAACTGTTTGCATGCCTTTTTTTTTGCGGATGGGAATATAAACTCACCCATGTTCCTTATTATTGATGACGGGCCTGTTGGTCCAGTGGTTAGTGGCCCTGACTGCTAAGCCGGAGGTCGTGGGTTCGATTCCCACCCAGGACAAACTTTGTGTGATGAGCATGATTGTTTGTTCTGTGTCTGGGTGTGATTTATCTATAATATGTATGTATTTATAAATTATATAAGTAAGTATATCAGTTGTCTGGTTACCATAACACAAGCTCTGCTTAGCTTGGGATCAGATAGCCGTGTGTGAGTTGTCCCAAGATATTTATTTATTATTGCCCTTTACTTTCCGGGGCCGCGGTATCTGTTGTTTGCATGCTTTAGTTAAGGTAGTAAAAGGATCATTCTTAAACTTAACTTTGTACCTTTTTTGCCACCGACTTCTGAAAAGTTTTTTTAGTTATGGTATAATGATATATCACATATTTTTTTATCAAGTATTCATTTTCCATTGTTACTAAAAGATTAGCAGAATTTCCATATACACATAGAAAAAATGTATTTTAGACAATAACTCATAAACTACCTAAGCAAGATAAATAAAATTGATATGGAACGTATACCTTATCAAACAAAAAAAGAATTTTGCAAATCAGTCTAGGCGTCTTTGAGTAATCGGTGAACATACGTAAAAAAATCATAACCTCCTCCTTTTTTTAAGTCAGTTAATAACTCTATTCTATTCATGCTCAGCCGTCGCTTTTGCAACCATTTTATAAGATTCGGTGTTGATGTTGATCAACACCGAATCTTATAAAATGTTGAATGAAATCCATCGCAGTCAATACAAAAGTTCGAAAGGTATCTGGACAAATCACTTAACGATTTTTTTTCTTTCTCCACACTCCATATTCTTTAGATAAGGATCGTAGGAGCCGATAAAAGGGATCGACAGACGGTAGGTAATATAATAATAATAATGTTTATTTCGGACAAGTACATCCATAGGGGTTATTGACATTTACAAATTTTCTGATGTCATCATTGCTATCATCCATAATTATGTCACAATTGTTGCTTCAATATGCTGTTTTTAACATATAAGGCTCATTTACAAATCGGCGAAAGGTAATATCTTTAGGCCATAGGTTATTATCTAAAAATGTGTCGAGCTTTGTTTTGGGAACATACAGCTTAAAGGAATTGTAAGATTTTTCGGATTTTCTATTAATTTTGAATAGGGTTACATCTTCTTGAGTGTTGTCTTTTATATACGCTAAAATATCGTTTTCATGCGTTTGTTTATTTACATTTGATATAAATAATGGGATTTTGATGATAGCCGCTTTAAACTTTCCATCGGGACTGATATCAGCTTTACCAACCATTCTGCTAGAACTATGCTTCGTTTTATTCTTCTTCATCACTAGTTTCCATCCATCCCCTACTATTTCTTTACCTTCATTACTCGCCTTAACCGTTTCTGTCAAGCCCTTTTATTTGATACCCATATTGGTGGGATTGATAAAAAATTGTTATCAGCCATTTGGTAGCGGCGGCCATCTTAGATTTCAATTTTGCATAGTAAATTGTATTCTACTTGTTGAGACCTTTCATTTGATACCCATGTTGATAGGATTGATAAAACCTAAGTTATCCGCCATTTTGTAGAGGCCGCCATCTTGGATTTTAATTTTATATAGTACATTGTATTATACTGGTTGAGCACTTTCATTTAATACCCATATTGATGGGATCGATAAAAAATTGTTATCAGCCATTTGGTAGCGGCGGCCATCTTAGATTTCAATTTTGCATAGTAAATTGTATTTTACTTGTTGAGACCTCTTATTTGATACCCATGTTGATAGGATTGATAAAACCTAAGTTATCCGCCATTTTGTAGAGGCCGCCATCTTGGATTTTAATTTTATATAGTACATTGTATTATACTGGTTGAGCACTTTCATTTGATACCCATATTGATGGGATCGATAAAACCTACGTTATCCGCCATTTTGTAGCGGCCGCCATCTTGTATTTCAATTTTTTATAGTATATTGTATTCTGCTTGTTGAGCCCTTTCATTTGATACCCATATTGATGGGATTGATAAAACCTACGTTATCCGCCATTTTGTAGCGGCCGCCATCTTGGATTTCAATTTTTTATAGTATATTGTATTCTGCTTGTTGAGCCCTTTCATTTGATACCCATATTGATGGGATTAATAAAACATAAATTATCCGCCATTTTGTAGCGGCGGCCATCTTGAATTTATAATGATAATGAATAAACATAATTGTATTGTCACCAAAATCCAAAGTGTATACAAAATTTCAGATTAATCGGTTGACAGGAAGAGGGTGAAATTTGAATGACTAAATTTGACCCAAGAATAATAAATAAAAAAAATAAAACAAACGGGGTGAGCTAAATAAAACCGTTTAAAAATGACATACCTAATCGCATTTAATTTAATTCCACAACTTTTTGGTCGCGATTACAGATACTCTAATTTAGCTTAACAATCACAATGTTTGGTGAAAAACGTCGATATCAGAGCAAATCAAATGCATTTTTTTAAAGAAGACCTGTTACAGGAACTATTGAACTATCGATACAATGATAATGTAAATGATAGCTTTATAGTATATTAGCTTCCGCCCGCGACTTCGTCCGCGTGACATAGTTACTTTGGGCCAACGCTAACTTTAACCCGCGTGATGATCGAAAAAAAATATCTTTCTCCCCCCTTTTTCTCCCTCCTATCTAATTTTTTTTAAATTTTAAGGTCCCAACTATCTCTGTACCAAAATTCATCAAAAACGGTTGGGCCATTGAGGCCTGAAGAGGTAACAAACAAACAAACTCACTTTCGCTTTTATAATATTAATAAGGATAGTTTTCACACAATATAGGCTATGTGATTATAAAATACAATAAAGGCATACATATTATATATGTCTAATTTCTATGCTGTATTAATGTTTTTTTTTGTTATTTCTTATACGTTTACTGACCTATTAAACTCGTTTGTGTGGAGAAAGACTGTTAATTCGTGATCGTTATAAATAAATAATTTAAAAAAACTTTCAGTTGTTATAAAATCGATACTAAATTGGTTACTTTAAAATCAAATAAGCTTCAGGTACATAAAACTATCAGACAGTACGATAAAAATATGCCTTGTAACAAAAATTAAATTCAACAGAGCTAACCAAAACCGAAGGCTTTTTACCGAAACAGTATCAGTCGTCAATTGCCCGAACAAAGTTCCCCAATTAACCGTTTTCCACAATAACCATGAATATTGGCAAAAAATTCTGTTGCGGTACGATTAAATTCGCGGCTGTAACACGAAATGTCCATTATCGCCAAAGGTATAATACAACCGCATTATAACGACTGTCTAACCGTTAAATAATTTTTATTTTTAACTCGGGACCCGCAGATAAAAAGGCTGGTAACTTTAAATGGGAAAACTTTATTTTGCTGAGCAATGAAAAGGCATCATTACTGCGTCATGGATTGATACAAAAGGGGGTAGGTAAGGGGGAGAAATATATAGTATCGTAGTTGTAAATAATAGCTTTACACAGTGTAAAAAGATGTCGACTCTACTGTCTGTTTGCTTAGATCTTTTAAGGCGCTGTACAAAGCAAACACTTTGTAAAACGTCTAGTTTTTCGTCGCAAAGTTAGCCGTATCTGTACATGCCACTAGCCAAAAAAAATTACCGTGTATAGTTCAATACATAAAGTAAAGAGTTAAACAAAATAAGTTTACAAAAGTGGTCTAGTACTACGAAAAAAAAATGTTTAAAAAGACCAAGAAAAAACTTTTTCAGCGACAACCATCATATTTTTTATATCTATAACAAAGAAAATTGTAAAGAGATATCTAAAATTTTTCAAACATTGAGCTGTATTTTTTTATATTCAATTAAAACTGCAAAATGACCTACATTTTGGCGGACATGATATTCAAATAAAATCAAACACCGAAATATTTTCGACCTTATTTCTATTCTTTCGATGCAATACTGTCGTGTACTTGTGTCAGACCATGCCTAGTATGCAGCTACCGTCACTTTCGTGAATACCTAAAGATTAGCTTATTGCCACGCCTTAAGTAACTCAATGGATTTTTATGCAGTTCTTAGCTATAGATAGGGATTCAAGAGGACAGTCTACGTGGGTGAAACCACGGAGTGCAGCTAGTGTGATATAAATTTAGGATTCCAGGTTTTTTTTTTTAATAGGTTTGGTTCTGTGATTAACTTGAAGGAAGATAAGATTTTGAAAATTAGCCCCGCTGAGACTTGGCACTGTTAGCTTTCATCTGGTAACCCTTGTTATTAAATCGACTACTACTCGTCATTCAATCGATTATTCGATTATCATAACATCTGCTGTCACTTTCCGAAACGAGAAAGCTGAGAGCCTTTTTGCTCATCGTCCACAGACCCGCATCTACGGTGCCCGGGAGTCGTCTCGTGGTGCCTGACGCCCGGAGCGTCTCCCACGGCGGCTAGGTTGGTTTTGAGGTTCAACTACCACCCTGCGATAATCCAACGCAAAGATTTACGTCAAATGTGTATATATATGTTTTTATTGAATGAGCCATTTAATTAATTAAAAATGTTGCAGTTCCGCAGCTTATTTTTCTGCAGGTCACATTAACAAAAAATCACTGGATTTTCCATTCCACTGTAAACACATTAACCTAAAAGAAAACGTAGTACCTACGTAACAATGTTTATTGTTGCTTACAAAAAGTCGATTTAGCAATAAAGTTCCGGAATTGGGTACTAACAGCGCTACTGGACTTAAGCCAGATTTTTTGCAAAAATTTTAACAAAGCTTGTCTATTTTGTTGCGAACTTTGCGATACAATATATTACCCGTTTTATGCGCGAGCTTATTTTGAAAATTATCCAGTATTTCCTAACTTGGCTGAATAGAACGTGCATACAAAATTACAACACTATGTTTGACCGACTTCTTTTCTGTTCAAAATGAGGGTAGTTCGATGAAAGAGTGTAAGCCATGAGAGAGTATTGAGATTTCCTTACAAGAAAAAAAACATGTTTTCTTTGAATTTCCTACTTTTTTACTGAATAATTTTGCTGAAGACCTCTTAGTGAGTGAGGTAGGAGGGTACTTGAAGCTTAAGCTTTAGTTTAGCTTAGCTTAAGCTCAACATAAACGGCCATATCTTTTGACTGCAAAGACTTAGAGGATTGATTTTTTTGCAGCGCTACGGGACCACAGATTTGAGTATAATATGGTTTTTTGGTTTTAATTTCAACTCGATACCTCTACGCGTTTTTGGGATAAAAGGTCTTGACAGACAGACATACCAAAGGACAACAAAGCGATCCAACAAGGATTCTGTATTTTCCTTTTCAGTTAGGTACGGAAAACTAAAAATGGGCCAGGGTACATATCTTGCAATAGGTCTCATTATGGTATCGTAAATTTTTAGTCATACTTTATTTGTAAGTTTGCCACATAGAATATACAGTAGCTGGAAGCTTTTGAAGCTGTCTATAATGAATCTATATCCATTCTGTAACTGCAACACGTCAGCAATCAGAGCTTAAATAATTACCGTGGCTTAGCAAACTGTGCCTCGGTCAGGTGGGCCGTGGCCGGCTCCTGTGGTGAATTAATCACGGGGTCGCTGAGTCAACTGTTGCCTAATTGGTGTTCCTCCCCTGACAATCGAGTCATCAAAGTGGTCAAACACGTCGTGTTTGCTCAGTTTGTGCATCGAAAACGTAATGATGGCATATTTAATTGAAGTTTAGGAAAGTAGGTGGTAAATATTGTAAGGTGTTTAGTGGTTGGTCGGTGTTGTGGATTGTTCTCGTAGTTTTATTTGTACCGTATCACAATGAGGAGGTACGAAGCGCATGTGACTAAGAGAGTGATGGATGGAGAGGGAGAGGAATTCCAAGGAAAAGATGGATGGATTGTGTAAGGAATTATATGATGGAGAAAGGAGTTAATGATGCCGTGACATCTGACAGCGGAGAATGGAAGAAGAAACGTGTCGCACCGATCCAAAATAGAATGGGACATGGGCAGGAAAATAATGATTTGTCACCGGTTATGAACTGATGTTGCTTATGAACATCGGTTTACTTGTTTTCCAAATAACAACTCCTTTGAATTTTGGTTGCTATCGTTTAATTTCAACTTGATATGAGATAAGGTGTCTTGACAAACAGACAGAGAGACAACAAAGAGATCTTATAACGGTCCCGCGTTTTTTTTCTTTAAACCTTTAAAATGCGCTAGGCGCCGCGAGACGCCAGACACATCAGGACTTGAAAATATAAAAGTTCGTAAACTAGCCTAGATTCAAGCGTTGCGTACTGTCACTGAATTCTCACACATTTGAAACATGCATCGTGTACAAGCACTATTTTCACTATTATATACGAGTATGTGGCGCCCGCGCCTTCGCCCGCGTGATATCGAAAAAAAATCCTATGTGTTATTCTAGACTATAATCTACTTCTGTGCCAAATTTCATCAAGATCCGTTCATTTGTTTTGACGTGAAAGAGTAACAAACATCCATACATCCATCCTCACAAACATAGGATAGGATTGTCTACGTGTGGCAAAAACTAGCAAAGTTCAATTACACATCTAACATAAATAAATACTCACATCCAAAAAGCAAAACATCTCAAAGCACTCTTTACAAACTTCAAAAAAACACTCACAAACTCTCACGATATCTCACGTTTTTTTGTACACGATACTCCAACGAAAGTGAGCGTTTGAATCCCGAAAATCAATGGGTCCATTAACCGACATCACCCGGTATTTCCTTTGAGTTCGGTCAGGAGGCTAATGCAGGACCGCCCTTTAAAGATTGACCTCGAGTAACAAGATATAGGATAGCTAATGCTCACTGTGGGATGTAAGGGAGGAATTCGGTCGAATCATTTCGTTGGACATCACAAATAGTGTTTTTGTCGATTCGACCCTTGCTTTGGTAGTATTGGAATATACTTGGAGGTAGTGGCCGTACAAAACTGTTTGGGACTTTGAGTTTCTTTTGTATTTTTGGGTGTTGTATTTTTCTGGTGATTATTATTTCAGAGGTTTTTTAAAAGGGTAATCATCATGTTTTTTTTTATTAATAACTTGCTGGCGCCCGCGGCTTTGCCCGCGTGATGAGCGAAAAAAAATATCCTATGTGTTATTCCAGACTATGAGCCACCGCGGGAGACGCCCAGGGCGCCGGGCGCCGCGAGACGACTTCCGGCCACCGTAGATGCGGGCCTGTGGGCGGTGAGCAATGGGTAGTTCACCGTCCGTCCGTCGATTGACGACAGGCCGTGTCGACGGCGCGTTCGTGTTTCACGCGCGCCTCAAAGAGAGTCAGCAAAGCAGAGGGGCTTGCCAGAGCCTCCGCCTGCCGGGGTTGCGGGTTGTTCGAAAGAGATACCGCGGCCTCGGAACGTAAAGGGCAATAGAAGGAACATGGGTGGGTTTTAGTCAGTACAAGTCTGACATGCCCCCCCGCTCCGCCCAGAGCGGGGGAAGTCATTGGATGATTTCCCACCCGAAAAAAAAAAAAAAAGACTATGAGCTACCTCTGTGCCAAATTTCATCCAGATCCGTTTTGATGTGAAAGAGTAACAAACATCCATACATCCTCACAAACATTCGTATTTATAATATACTAGCTTTCGCCCGCGGCTTCGCTCGCGTTAAATTCGGTATAACACACCAAGCAGACCTGCAGTTTTTGCTCTTGCGCCTGATTGATTTGTAATAGCAATGCTAAGTTTTCCCTTTTCTTCCCTCGTTCTCCCTCATATCCCACTTTTTTAAAATAAAAATTAGCCTATGTCCGTCTCCTGGTTCCCAACTATCTCTGTACCAAAATTCATCCAAATCGGTTTAGCCATTAAAGCGTGAAGAGGTAACAAACAAACAAACAAACAAACAAACTCACTTTCGCTTTTATAATATTAGTAAGGATACGTAGGATGAGTTCCCGATTATTTGGCGCAGTTGAAAACGCCATTATCACGTATATGCCCACGGTTGCACTCTTTTTTATTTCAAATTAACAAATAACTTCCCCCACTCTGGGACTCTCTGGGCTCTAAACATGAATCCAAAAAGAGGTCTATGTCTTGGTACCTTTTGAATTTTGCGGATGGGAAAACATTAAATAACTTCCCTCGGTCTAGGCGGAGCGGGGGGAGTGTCAGATTTGTACTGCCTAAAATCCACCCATGTTCCTTCTTTTGCTCTTTACGTTCCGGGGCCTCGGTATCTCTTTCGAACAACCCATAACCCCGGTAGGTACACATCTGGTTAACGCTTTTTGAATAACAATTGTAATATTAGTTATTTTATGTTACTTATAAAGGTTTGAACTTCGTTAACGTTTATCTAATAAAGACATCCATTACCGACACACATAAAACACGGTAGCAAAAAAACCGTCCAAAAAATGCCTCGAACACTTCATCTATTTGGCGCTCCTAAAGTTTTCATACCAACTTTTGTTTTTCCCGTACAAACCACTTTGCCGTACCAAGTACATCATAATGCCCAAAATTGTGGGAGCACTCGCGAGCATCCAAATCCGCTGAGTGGTTTTAGAGATTTGCTCCGCAGAAACATTTTTCCCTTTGATATGTTAATATCTGATGCCAAAAAGGCTGAACGTCTGACTACCAGTCTTACCAACGGATATTGTATTACCCAGTAACTGTTTGAAGATCAGATAAGCAGTCACTCCGTGTAAAGTAATGGTATTCAGTAGCAACGAAGGGCAGGGCGTTTTTGTGGGACTGTCTCTTGTAATGTGACGTTCAAAAAGTGCTGATTATCAGCCTAATTTGAATAAATGACTTTTGACTTTGACAACCAGTTTGACTAGAAACCAATAGCACAAAGGTGGTAAAAGCAGATGATATTTTTATTTTTAAATAAACGTTGCCCCACACTAGGAATCTCTCCTGTGTCGTGGGTGCGTGTACAAACATTTAAACTCACATAAACGTTTGTGTATGTGAGTTTAAATGAAAGTTGAACAAGTCTTTCAGTTCTTCCTTTGTTCTCCATAGAAAGTAGGCCGTGGTCGGAGTTAAAGACTCGCGAAGGTAAACTTTGCCGGCACCGTCCTGTCCTAAGCTCGCAGCAGACATCGCCGAGTTTTTGGCAGCAACTAGCCATGTGGTCTGGCTGTTTAGCCAGATCCGAAACAACTACCTGTAGTTCATACAAATATTTGTTCGGTGCGGGTCGAACCCGAAACACGCAGCGCAGCAGTCGATCGCTCAGCAACTGCGTCAACCGTGCCGTCAAATTGTCAATTCTGTTGATCTGACGATGGGTGACTGGGACATGAGCTCTTTGATTTCGGATCTTTCGTATCTGAAATAAATAACGTTGACTTTTACAGGTGAACTAAAATTAATTAGCAAAACTTCACAGACCTTTTTCTATGTTTAATACGTACCGTGGCAGCAGTTTAATTAAGTAAACATGACAAAATGTAATAAAATAAAAGCTTTAACATTTAAGTTGGTGTAGGTCTTGTTGGTTGTCCTTTAATAAATAAATAATGAATCTTATCCCTATTTCTGTTAAGGGCTAATTTACGAACATTTACATACACCGTCGTGTCACTGTTGTTTTATTAATTATTAGTAATGATAATTTAGTATCAGCCACTCACCTTAGAGTTATGTTCCGAATTCTAGGTAATTAGTGGGGGTAGGTAAGCTCGTAAACTGTGATGCTCCGGAGCTCCGGACTCCGGCTGCGTCTGTGTCGCCATAAGCAGTGTGGTTCACTTGCACTGAACTTATTTGTTTATTTTAGGCTGACTCCATATACAAATATTATTTTAATTTAATTAATTTTTTGTTATCTTCTCTTAATTTCTACACTAATTGAGTCCTTGTGTTTTATACGTAATTAATATTATTTACTTCTTCAAAGCAATGTATTTCTGTTGACTTTTGTCCAAGGTGTCGGTAGGCTTATTGCCGCTTCAGACGGAATGACAAAAGATTGGGCGTCTTGTTGGCGCGTCAGCCTCCTATTGGTCGACTGATGCGCCACGTCGCGCGTCGGAGCGTTGCTTTCTTTAAATAAAGAATGAAGTTAGCGGTAATGTTTTCAGATCCAAACTATTCTATTTATCTTTTATTATTATTACTTATTTACATCATAATTATATCGTTATTTCACATTTATATTATTATTATTTTATCACTAAGTATCTACTTATTTATTTGTACTTGTTGCCATCGTCCGTGTGTCACTGCGGGTGCCAACTGAAAACCAGCGTTGGGTGTCTGACGCCTAGCATATGCTGAGTTGGTAACCCTTTCGTTATGGGCACGCTCAGCGCAACCTTGTCCATGTTTTTCCGTTCTGTGTACCTTTTTTTCTTTTTGCTGTTGTGTTGTGTCTGTTTCGAATAAATATTTTTCTATTCTATTCTTTTCTATACGTAGCGCATGCGCCTAGCACGTTTTTAGGGTTCCTTACCTCAAGGGGAAGAAACGGAACCCTTATAGGAGCACTTTGTTGTCCGTCTGTCTGTCTTCTAAGACCCTTTATCTCACCGTGGGATCTGGAGGCGATAGTCCTCGCGCGCCTGTACGAGTGGCGCGGGGAGGCACTACGCCGGGGGGAATCCCTGCTGCCGCGGCAAATTGCCGCCCAGCGGACAGACCTCCGGTGCGATCTCATGGTGGTATGGAGAGAGCGACTGTCGCAACCCCGTATAGGGCACGCCACAGTAGTGGCGGTAAGTCCCCTCTGAGGAGTGGCTGGAGAGGCGCCATGGCTTCTTCACCTATCGCCTGCCGCAGGTCCTCACCGGACACGGAAGTTTTGGGAGGTTCCTGCACATAATCGGGCGGGAGAAAACGCCCGAGTGTTACCATTCTGACGATCGCCCGGAGGACACGGTGGAGCACACAGTGGCAGTCTGCCCAGCTTAGGCGGAGCACCGCCGTGCCCTCGTAGAGGCGATCGGCGGCGGCGATCTCTCGCGTCCGGCCCTGGTTCAGTCCATGGTCAGGAGCGAGAGGGTTTGGGAAGCGGTCACTTCCTTTTGCGAAGCAGTCATGCTAGCGAAGGAGGTGGCTGGGCGTTTGAGGGAGAGAACCTAAAACCAACCCAGCCGCCGTGGGAGACGCCCATGGCGACGGGCGCCGCGAGACGACTCACCGTAGATGCAGGCCTGTGGACCGTGAGCAATGGGTAGCTCACCGACGACGGCGCGTTAGTGTTTCACGCGCGCCTCAAAGAGATATCAGCAAAGCAGAGGGGCCTGCCAGGGCCTCCGCCTGCCGGGGTTGCGGGTTGTTCGGAACGTAAAGGGCAATACAAAGAACATGGGTGGGTTTTAGTCAGTACGAGTCTGACACTCCCCGCGCTCCGCCCAGAGCGGGGGAAGTTATTAGATGAATTCCCACCCAAAAAAAGACCCTTTATCTTAGAAACGCTTTGAGTGCTTGCTTTTTTAGTAGAAATTGAAAAACCATATCCTTAAATCTACCTTTTAAGTCTACGCAGTCAACAGATATGGCTATTTATGACACAAGTTTGTTTTTGACTTGCTTTTATGGTTTTTTTTCTTAATTGCAAAGATCTATAAAAGGAAAGCTTGTAGTTATTATTTTTCTACCTTGTTGGTAATCCTTACTTAATATTATAAAAGCCAAATTGAGTTTATTTGTTACATCTTCGCGTCAAATGGCAAAACTAATTTTCATGAATCTTGGTACAGAAATAGTTGGGACCTTGGAGACGGACATATTCTAATAAAAGTGAGAAAATGGTGAGTAAGAGGTAAGAAAAAGGGAGAGAGAGATATTTTTTTTTCGATCATCACGCGGTTTAAAGTTAGCCTTAGCCCAAAGTAGTAGTCATTTATAGTTTCTTCACTGTCTTGTACCTTTTACGGCGATTATAAACTAAAAAAAGCCATATAAAGACTAGTATGGTTAAAATTAATCACCACAATTTTTTTTATTGAAATACATAACATTAAGATGCGTCCCTTATATACTCGATGTCCTTGTGTTATAATTTTGCTTGAGGTAATAAAATATTTCGCAGTCTTAAAACGAATTGTGGAAACATGCAAAAACTCTCCGAGATATAAAAAATTACAATATCCATGTTTCCGCGACTATCTTTTATTCACAAGGTGGAGAAGCTTTTAACTGTTGTCTGCATCACAATAAATGTATGAAATCAATCATTTCCCACAATCTGGTGACACAAATTCATCATAATCATAATAAAGTATCTATTTTTACACGTCTCAATAAATAATTCTTGATATAATCGATTGTTCGAAGGAAACTGAACTTTAATGCCTTAAATATAAGAGGTATGATGACAGTAGGGTTGGGTTAGCGGTTTGTGTCATGGTGTAATTGAATCATCCATCACCGCCACGCGAGGGTTCACCTGCCGGGAGTAGGATTGATTATTGACAGATATTCTGCTCAAAGTTTATCAAATCGGGACGGTAAACAATATTTTGTGAAGCAATTAGTTTATAGCTTTTAGAGTCGTACGTCTAACTTAAATATATAGTGATTTTCTTGTAATACGGTTTTTGAATAAAAATAAATAATTTCGTTTGCTTAAGAAATCTCTTCATAGGCAATCAGGCTAAGTAAAATAATAATAATACAATTTATTTGACACAAACAAATGTTACATTTAAACAGATATACAGGACAATTTATAATTTTCTTAATGTTATTAATATATCTGACGTCATTACATCGACCAAATAATGTTATATTAATATGATTGGGCAATATGGATTGGTAATAAACCACGTTTATAAATTGATTTACTTCATAACTCGAATAAGATAAGTTGATCACAACAGCACTTACAATCAACCGTTAATGACATCTTCCAATTAAAAACAGCAAAAGCTAGTCTTGCAATAAAAAATACACACACGCAAAAAGTAAACACACATTGTAACAGAAAACAGACGATCATAAATCGACACCAACAAGATCGGTGAAACAAAACACACAATAGCGCATTAGCCGGGTAAAATGTTTGCTCAGTAAGCTTAGAAATAAAACCCGGGTACACTGTACCCACGTTCTATTGAAAATCCATCGAACGCTTTGTACCAGTGGATGAGTAAATTCCACTGGTTGTTGAGAATGCTTTTAGGAGCAAATCCCTATTCGTATAGGACTAGGCGGGCACGCAACGCGAGAATGCATCAGAATCTAATATGGTTTTTGTAAAAAAAAAAACTTGTTACCGTGAATAAAGTGAGGAATATACCGCTAAACTGCTAGAAGGTTATAGTTGGAGCGATGGAATGTCTGATTCATAAAATACGACGTAAACGTCACATGTGTGCCATGGTTGCGAAAAGGCATTTCCATAGTGTCAGTGTACTGTTTTTATTTTGTGATGATGGAGTAACAAAGGATTATGAACACATGTATTTGACTTTTCATCCTTACTATAATATTATAAAAGCGAAAGTGAGTTTGTTTGTTTGTTACCTCTTTACGCCTAAATGGCTAAACCGATTTTGATGAATTTTGGTACAGAGATATTTGGGACCCTGGAGACGGACATAGGCTATTTTTTTTTAAAAAAAGAGTGAAAAATGAGGGATAAAGAGGGAAAAAAGGGAAAGCATTGCTATTACAATAAATAAGGCGCTAGGGCAAAAACTACAGGAGGCAGGTATCTGCAAATCAGGAAAGGGGAAATGTCTTATCCCGAATTTAAGGCGAAAGCTAGTAGCCTATAATTTCTATTTGAGTATATGGAATAGCTGCGCAAAAGATCTAAGCAAGCCAGTAGCGTTGTTTGTATACCCCTGGGAAAACTATGTTCCATTATTTTAAAATTGTAGACTTGACCCTCTTTCACTCAAAAACTGATATTTATTTGATTTTTTGGATTAAAGATGATTCCAAAAAAAATTACATGTATTTCTGGGTTTAAATATTTTTTACAAACAAAATAAAAATACGGAAATATGGAAGTGTTGCTATTGGGCAACACTGAGGTCGAGAATCGGAGTTTTTGATACTAGTTCGTTAGTTTGGAATGTAGACTACGAGCTACATACGCAATTAGGGTAGGAAATCAATTATTTTAAAATTTGAGGTGTTTGTTCGGTAAGTTGCCTATAGGTAGTCTACACGATGACGCAGGGCGTTAAATTAGAAAATTAGGTTCATCTATCAACATTGAATGAAAATACAAAGTTTCGTGTCCGTGCTATTATTATTTATTCTTGCTCATGCTAGATAACTTTTATAATCATAATTATGGACTCTAATGGGTTCAAATAAAGATTTATTTATTTAGTAACCGTTGTGTAGTCATCTTGTGAGGAGGCAATTCGCGACCCAGGATCAAATCATATCTGTCAACCAAAAATAAAAATGTCTGCATAATTTCAGCTCAATCTTTCGGCAGGAACTGGTTTGAAATTCAGTTGCTAGACTTGATCATAACTATTCATAACATACTAGCAACTAACAAGGTAACTTGGATAAAAACGTATAAAAAAAATTAAAAAAATATACATGTCGAATTGAGAACCTCCTTTTTTAGTCGCTTAAAAATAGAGATTTAAGAAACTGTCTCATTTTATACCCCAACAGAAAGATGAGCAATCATATTTAGTAAGGACATTACACAAAATCCGGATTCTGAAGTAGTAAATTAGAGACGCTAGCCCTGTGCCCGGACGAAGATAAAATAAGTTGAAATGGGAAAAGTTCCATTAGGTTATGAAATGAAAAGATCACGGTTATCTCACAGGAGCATACTACTTTTGAATTATGTCCGACGTCCCGCGATTGTCTTAAATGGCTTATTCGGAAATTAGAGAAACGATGCCGTTAAGACGTACAGCTTAAAGTTCTATTAAGTGTTTCTTAAAGTTGGAAGTGTCACACTGTCTTGTAATAGCAGGTCTGTATTGTCACATTAGCACGATTGTTTTTTTGCAGTATAGTTGTTTTAAATATAGAGATTTTCGAATTACATACAAAGTAAGAATGATATAGAAATGCCTCTGTTCCATAGTGGAAAAAAACCGAACTTTATAGGAGTTTATAGTAATAAGAATTTTTCAAAGCTTTATTTATTTAATTACTAGCTTTTGCCCGCGGCTTCGCTCGCGTTAAATTCGGGGTAACACAGTTCCCCTTGCGCCTTATTGATTTGTAATAGCAACGCTTAGTTTTCCCTTTTCTTCCCTCTTTCTCCCTCACTTCTCACTTCTTTTAAAAAAAATATCCTATGTCCGTCTCCTGGTTTCCAACTATCTCTGTACCAAAATTCATCAAAATCGGTGTAGCCATTAAAGCGTGAAGAGGTAACAAACAAACAAACTCACTTTCGCTTTTATAAAATTAGTAAGTAAGGATTAAAAATTTATGCACAAGTAAAAAACTGTACAAAGGCGGACTTAATGCCTTAGGCATTTTCTACCGGTCTACCTTAGATCAAATCAGAATAGTGTACTACTACACACTGCTGGATATTTATAACTAACTTCTCTAGTCTAAACTCTGCAGTCCCATTTGAAATAGACTAAAAGTTACGCAAACTTTGTGTCTCACAGTACCCAGCCACATCAAGACGACATAGCCTCTCCCCTAACTCACGGAATAAGACGACACTTAAAATTATAACCATCCTTTTCTGCATTACGAAATTAAAATTCGCTGAGCAAACCTCCACCGGAGTTGCGTATAAATAAAAGATTTCGCTTGCAATTTGCGAACTCTGAAATCCTATGCTTAATTATATTATCTCTTGAGCACTTTCTGGTGGCGTTAAGTGGGACGTTGTTTTTAATTAGCCATTTTGAAATGTGTTTTTGTAAGTCCAAGTCTACGGAGTGTTCAGTTTACAATGCAATCTTTAATGTTTGTTAAGATAAGTTGGTGTTTGCAAAACTGAATTCAGTTTTGTGATTAAAATGTGTTTACAAAGTGTCTAAGATCGTTGACACTAGCCACATTGTACTTGTTCTGCAATCTTAGCAGACATAGTGATGGAAAAATCCTGAAGCTATTTTATGATACAAGTAGTAGTTAACTCGGGGTTGCGGGTTGTCTCCGGGGTTGCGGGTTGTTCGAAAGAGATACCGCGGCCCCGGAACGTAAAGGGCAATAGAAGGAACATAGGTGGGTTTTAGTCAGTACAAGTCTGACACTCCCCCCCGCTCCTCCCAGAGCAGGGTATGTTATTTGAGGATTTACCATGCGCAAAAAAAAGTAGTAGTTAACAGTTCTCAAATTTCTAATGAGACAGGTACCGTGGAATAACAATAGAAGAACTGTATTCTGCTATTTTAATTTCATTCTTATTGCTTCTAGCTGTGTCTACTGGTTTCACTAAGGAGTGGCAGCAGTGGGTGAAACGCTGCTCAGGTCTATTTTTTTTTAAAACGTTTTCCCACACTAGGAATTTCTCCTGTATCGTGGGTTCGTTTACAAACATTTAAACTCACATGCACAAACAGCCAGACCCGGAACAACTATCTCTAGGAAATATTTGTTCCGTGCGGGGATCAAACCCGCGACACGCAGCGCGGCAGTCGATCGTTCAGCCACTGCGCCAACCGTGTCGTGTGTCAAACCGTGTCGGGTCCTTAGAGTCGTAGTGTGAAGTTAGAAGTTTAAAATCATCTTCGCCTTATTGCCTTGGTTTGGTTCACATTGGTTAGGTGGGTTTAAAGCCTGCAGCGGACATACGTAGAAACTTTTTTTTCGTTTTACATAAATATAGAATGACCACAAAATAGTACAATATTAATAGTAATGTTACAAGGTAGCCGGGGTTGCGGGTTGTTCGAAAGAGATACCGCGGCCCCGGAACGTAAAGGGCAATAGAAGGAACATGGGTGGGTTTTAGTCAGTAAAAGTCTGACACGCACGATTTGATGATATCCCAACCCAAAAAAAAATGGTACAAGGTAGTCATTCCAGGCTATATTGATGACCCCCAAACATATTTTGTTTATATATCTGTTCATCCCACGTGCATTTAAAGATGCATTTGCCTTTCACATATAAGAAAGCCGATAATTCTTACTATCAGGTATATTGCTATGTCATATAGATAGAAACTGAATCAGAGATGCAAAAGGTAGATTGGTGATGTACTGCATCAGACGTTGAGGCTTTTTTGCAAAAGCCAAATTGGTTATTTGAAAGGAGTCTACGTGATTCAAGATAATCTACAAGTCTAGTATTAATAATTTTTTCTAAGATTTTTGAGAGTGCTGGTAACACCAAAATAGGCCTGATCTCGATCTCCTGATTTGCACGGTGCAGCAGAGCTTTTTTCATTAAGTCGGGAAAGATGCCAGTCCTTAAACTTAAATTGCAAACGTGTAATCTACCCTTTGCATCTCTAATTCCGTAGGAAAAGAAAGGATTTCCCTTTGAGCTGCAACAAGGGTCAAGTATTGAGGAGAGACTTACAATCGAAGGTGCAAATCACAATCCTCTCCGATTATCTCGCTGACTATCGGTTTAAAAAGAATACGTTCGAGGTAAAGATTAACGATTTTTAATCACTTCAAAGTTGTTCGGTTATTAGATGAACAGATACCATAATATCACGACCGTAATTCCCATAAGGTTAGGCAGAGGTGCACCTGATATCACACCGAATTTTCGCCAGTTCTGCAAGTCACATGTATATTATATATTTACATCAGAAAAAATTATATATATACTAGCTTTTGCCCGCGGCTTTGCTCGCGTAAAATTCGGGGTATCACAGTTCCTCTTTCCTGATTTAAAGGTACCTGCTACTTGTAGTTTTTGCCATAGTGCCTTATTTATTGTAATTGCAAAGCTAAGTTTTCCCTCTTTCTTCTTCATTTCTCACTCTCACTTTTTACTATGAAAAAGTTAGCCTATGTCCGTCTCCAGGGTCCCAACTACCTCTGCACCAAAGTTCATCAAAATCGTTATATAATATCTCCACTTTCGTTTTTACATTACAATATTTGTTGAAAAAAACGTAACAAAAAAAAGATTACTTATATTATGTTATGAGATATGAACCCCTGATTGGGTAAAGGCCTCCTCCATCCTTTTCCATAACTCCCTGTCTTTGCCTGATTTTATCCAGTTTGGATATCCGCAATTAAAAAGGCTCACCCCATAAGAATCATTTGCTTTAAGAAATATGACGTCACGTTCCTAATTTCACTCAAGCATGCACACGCAGCAAAGCAATAATATTTTACGACGTATCTCATAGTAAAAATGTTTATGCTGTTATTACAATCGGAATGACGAGTGAGCGCGGACTTTCACAGCTAAAACATTGAATTTTTAACTTTAGGTACCGGCCGTACCGTTAGCGATTAGCGAGGCGCGGGAAGACATGAAATCGAGTTGTTGGTTTGGTTCACAATTTTTTTTTAAATTTACGTTCTCAAACAGTCTTTGTCTTTTTCATTCAACATTTACTCGCCAAACTTTACGTTCGATGGAAAAATGCCTCATTTCCTATATCCTACTTCTTACTAATATTATAAATGCAAATGTTTGTGAGGATGTATGGATGTTTGTTACTCTTTCACGTCAAAACGGCTAAACGGATCTTGATGAAATTTGGCGCAGAGGTAGATTATGGTCTGGAATAATACAAAGGATACTTTATTGTTCGATGTCACTTGGATGAAGCCGCGGGCGCTGAACTAAATGCTTAACAAATGAAATTGCTAAATCTTTTTCAAAACTATGTCTGGGTCACTTTCCAGTCTTATCGGATGCAGCTGAATACCAGTATTTTATATGGAGCTAATGCCCATCTGACCTCCACAACGCAGTTAATACTGGGTAATACCGCTTGGTAATACTAGATTTCCGACTTACGAACCACTGACCTGCTGCTGGATTACCAGCCGGAGCGAAGCAAACACGGCATGTTATAGGTGACTAGCTTGCGCCCGCGTTTTCGACCGCGTCCGCGTGGCATAGTTACTTTGGGCTAACACTAACTTAAAGATTTATCTTTTTCTCCCCTTTTTTCCTCTTTCTTCGCCTAATCTCACATTAAAAAAATAGCCTATGTCAGTCTACAAGGTCCCAACTATCTCTGTACCAAAATTCATCAAAATCGGTTGGGCCATTTAGGCGTGAAGACGTAACAAACAAACCATATTTCGCTGTTATAATATTAGTTACCGACCCAGGCAAGCGAGACTCAACTTGAAGATCGATCCGGCTGATATTACTTAGCCACAAGCTCCCCGTCAGCGGTGGGACCTAAAAACATTGAATTTTTAACTTTAGAACGCGGTATCTTCGCGAATAGAACATTTTTAACCACGTCTGCACGGTTTCAGACGTGACTCCATCATGGTAAGGGTGCCTTCACACCGTACGTGTTTATTGTACAAATTAGATACTAGCTAATATTTTAAAGCTTTAAAGTGTGATTTTTATAAGGTCGGCGTTCGGAGGGACGTTATACAAATTAGTTATTAGGGCTTGGGGTTATTTTGAAATGTAACGCTCGATTAAATATTGGAAGTTTGCTTTTGGAATTTACCCTACTACTGTGACTGAATTCTTAAACACTCAGACCAACGTCAACTACTAATCTTTATCCTTACTTCCTTACTTATATATATATATAAAAGCGAAAGTGAGTTTGTTTGTTACCTCTTCACACTTTAATGGCTAAACCGATTTTGATGAATTTTGGTACAGCGATAGTGGGGAACCAGGAGACGGACATAGGCTATTTTAAAATTTAAATTTTGATTTTTTGTTTAGATTACTATTTTTTTGTGGGAAGCGAGGTAGAAAGAGGGAAGTAAAGGAATACTTAGCGTTGCTATTACAAATCAATAAGGCGCAAGGGGAACTGTGTTACCCCGAATTTAACGCGAGCGAAGCCGCGGGCAAAAGCTAGTTTAGAATAGAGAGAGAATAGAGTCAGTCAGACTCGCTCACCGTGGGTTCCGTACAAACTTTTGACATAAACGGCCGTATCTTTTGACTGCGTAGACTTATAATGTTGATTTTTTTTTACAACATAAAGAGACACACAGAGTTGAGTATATGGCTTTAATTTCAAATCGATACCTCTACACGTTCCCGAGATAAAAGGTCTTGACAGACAGACGTATATAACGGCTCCGTTTTTTCTTTTGTGGTATGGAACACTCACATGAATATGTGTGAAAACCATTATTAAACTAGCTTTTGCTGCGACTTTGTTCGCGTGGCATAGTAACTTTGTTCTAACGCTAAGTTTAACCCACGTGATGATCTAAAAAAAAATACCTTTCTCTACCCTTTTCTCACTTTTTTTTTAAATTATCCTATGTCTGTCTCCAGGGTCCCAAGTATCTCTGTACCAAAATTCATCAAAATCGGTTTAGCTATTTAGGCGTGAAGACGTAACAAACAAACTCACTTTCGCTTTTATAATATGAGTAAGGATTAGAATTATTTTTTGCAATTGGTGCAATCCAATTCATTTAACAAAATAATGTTAACACTTGTAATATCGACTCTAAAAGAAGAGGAAGTTCATCATCTCTTTCCCATTTCCAGGTCTAGACCAGCTCCAGCATATTATAGAGCTGCTGCTGCTGCTGCTATTCTACACACAACCTTACCCATTCTTGCATCCGAACGCCAGAATTACAGTCCATCTGTATACGTGAAGCAGAGGTTGAATTGCGCAAATTCGCGCGCTTACAAAAATCCTCACAATCAGTCTCTATTCACTAGAGGTGACATATTGAGAGATACATGCAAAGTTCCGACGCGCAACGTGTTTCCTCTCTATTTTAATTTGTTTATTCGCAGTTTTCCGAACATCTATTGTCTTGTTTTCGCTTGTGTGGTCTTTATTGAGCGCTGCATGTTTTTTTCCAATCGCCTTTTGTAGCTATGAGTCTATTGTGTAGAAGGGGTGAGGAAAAATGAGGAATAAATGTTCGGGAAACCATGACAATGTCATTGCTGTTTGATGTAGTTACAATGCAATTATGTTCTTTGTTAGTTCTTAATGAGGAGGACTAATGAGGTCCTGTAGTATTATCTAAAATATAACGATCTAATGGCTATGCTGAACTTTTGCTTAACTATTGCTACGTTTTTTGGGCAGAAATAATAAAAATTAAGGCAATATTATTAAATCTCAAAGCATTTATTTCAATTAGACCGTTACAGGCAATTTTGAATGTCAAAAAACAAAAAGATGAAGCTACAGCCCCAGTCACATGGCATAATAACTTGTGAAGGGACCATAGTTTCCCTTTATAGAGAAGAATATAAATATGTATATCTTCAGACTAAAAAATAATGTCAAAGAAATATTTATAAGGCGAATTAAAACTGTTTTGACAAGCTCAGATTCTGCTTTCAGTATTATTTATTTGTACAAAAGCGGCTCCGATAAAAAAAGTTTAACATAATACGAAAAACAAAATCAAATTTCATTATCACAAGCCTGTAATCCACTTGTTTACGAGAACAATGTTTTAGTTAAAATAAAAATCTATCGTGAGCTGGAAATTCTTGAAATCAATAAACGGATTACTCTGGCTTTTGCGGTTCAAAGCTCGATTTTATCGAAAAAAAAGAGCTACCATTTTCCGTCTGCATTTAGATGTTCCTAGTATTTTTCGCTTCTACAGGCTTTTTCCGATTTTTGTAGTACGTAAACTAACATAATGGGATTGGAAAAAATGTTGTGAAAGTCGAAAATTCGTCACGGCTTATTTTTTATAATAATAACTGGAAAATGGACTTAGTCCCTGATACAGTAAGAGTAATAATCAAATCATCATTTGAATTACGATTTAATTTGAGAAAAGGTGAATTCAAGAGTTATCACTGAAATCTATATATTATGGGTATGTATGTTTTGTTTTATGTTAGCTAAATTTCTGAAAATATTTATAACAATACGCTCAGTCATAATTATAATAACTACCAGGCGCACAGGTACTGAGAATAGGTACTACGACGTTTTATTATTTTGATGATAATGATATTCTTTGCCATTTAGTAAGGAAAACAAACCTCAATCCTTTAAGACAAACCTGTAAGTTTATCTAATTGAAACAGATCTTTTTCAATAACGGAGTACCAGGAGACTATAACATAGACAAGGAATTTTATTAGAACGTTGGAAGTTGCAGCGAGAGAGAGTTATGTAGTTGTCGGGCCACGTCACCATTCGTAACGTCACCGCGATGGATATACGACTTTAATATGGAGTTACAATCCTTTCAGTACACGAAACTTAATAAATTCTTGTTTGAAATGCTAGGTTTACTTTGTGTTTTCCTAGTGTTGTTGGTCAAATTATCGGGGCCAGCAGATAGTCAGAGAAAATATACGAATTTAAAATACAGCGTCATCTATGTTAGTCATAATGACTGGACTAACTATTAAAATCAATTCGTGATATTAACAATCAGGGGGACTACACAAAGTGGGATACATTTTAATATCAGCGATAACATCTAATATATAAAATTCTCGTGTCACAGTGTTAGTTACCATACTCCTCCGAAACGGGTGAACCGATTTGACTGAAATTTTGTTTGCATATTGGGTAGGTCTGAGAATCGGCCAACACCAACAACAACAACCGCTGGGCACAGCTAGTAATATATAAAAATACGACCAAGACCGAGTTGGACTCCCGTCCCTTGCAAACTTGCGACATAAACAACCACATATTTTGACTGCGTATACTTAGAGGGTTGATTTTTTCATAGCAGAAAGAAACTACTAAGTTACATAATATGGTTTTAATTTCAATTGCGTACCTTTACGCGTTTCTGACTTATTGGTTCTTGACAGACAAAAAAGTAATCCATCAAAAGTTCAATTTTTCCTTTCGAGGTAATTACCTAACTATAAAAAAAAATTCGACTTCTCCTCAATGAATAATTACGTGACTGTATTACTAAGCTTTTGCTCGACACTGAACATTACAACATCTGCACATTGTACATTACAACATCTGCACACTGTACATTACTACATCTGCACACTGTACATTACTACATCTGCACACTGTACATTACTACATCTGCACACTGTACATTACTACATCTGCACACTGTACATAACTACATCTGCATTGATAACACAACCTAAGCTTATTTCATAACACAAGTTATGACACAAATAAAACACGAAAGGAAAAATATATACAAAACCAAAGCCAGGAAGCGACACAAAAGGAAAACCCTAACTCATTCCCTGAAACATTTACCTGCTCATTAGTTTCTTGGCAATCGAACCGGGCCCTTACAAGGAAAGCTCTCGGCTGTAACGAGCCTCATAAAACCTGTTGTTCTTATAGACAAACAAAGGATTTAGCTAAAAGGTACTCTTTGGATTTATTTCTTTATGAAACATCAACTTTGCCGTAAACTTTCTGAACAATGATTAATGTTGTAACTTTTGTTATGTGTACATGTTTTACTTTTACGTGGTGAGATTGTTTCGAATGAGGAGGGAAGTTGTTATCAGCTCTTATCTTTTATCGATACTTACAAGCTTTTCTTTTTTTGGTTTATGAACTTTAGGGGAGGTTTATTCATTTGTGAGGAACTAGCTCATTGCCGTTTTGCTTGCTGTTTTGCATCGTATCGGGATAAATAACCGGGTTATAAACTATCTGTGTGTCATTCAAATTCGTTTAGTAGTTTTTTCGTGGAAGAGTAAGTAATCTCCTGACAGTCTTCGGAAACGGCGGCCAATCTCAGCGGAGATTAGGTATCTGCGCGGGAGATATTATAGTGCACATGTGTGTGCGCAGGCACAGCTGCATTCTCTGTTCCCTCACTCTTATAGTCCAACGGGAAGGCAATCCGATGCTACCGGAAAGAGATCAGGCGCAGAACCAACGGCTTAACGTGTTTTTCGAGGCACGAAATGGCTGCTACTGTGAAATTCCTAATGGAAAACCCAATAACACCTTTTGCCTTACTCGGAAATCGAACTCAAGATCCCGTGCTATGCAATCGCACTCACAACCGTGAGACTAACGGAGCAGAAAGATTAAGGCGCTGTACAAAGCAAACACTTCGTAAAACGTCTAGTTTTTCGTCGCAAAGTTACCCGTATCTGTACATGCCACTAGCCAAAAAAAATTACCGTGTCAATACATAAAGTAAAGAGTTAAACAAAATAAGTTTACAAAAGTGGTCTAGTCCTATGAAAAAAAAATGTTTAAAAAGACCAAGAAAAAAATTTTTTCGTCTCGAAATTCTCAATTTTTTCAGCGACAACCATAATTTTTTTTATATCTATAACAAAGAAAATTGTATATACTAAAGAGATATCTAAAAATTTTTAAACATTGAGCTGTATTTTTTTCTACATTTTGGCGGACATGATATTCAAATAAAATCAAACACCGAAATATTTTCGACCTTATTTCTATTCTTTCGATGCAATACTATCGTGTACTTGTGTCAGACCATGCCTAGTATGCAGCTAGCGTCACTTTCGTAAATACCTAAAGATTAGCTTATTGCCGCGCCTTAAGAAAACATTACTATTCGTAAGTAGATAAGTGGGATTTGATTTCGCTATGTTAGGCCATTCACACCGTAATTAGGTTATTGTAATTGTCTCATAACTATCGCTATGGCCCAAGGATGCCTACGTGCAGTTTGTGTGATAATGAGGGGTGTGTACGATGTGTGAACATTACATTAGAATTAGTATTGTCATCCAACGCGGTAATGCTGCCGGCTAGTCACATTTTCTGTTGGCAGCAATGCAGACGACTTTTTGACGCCATGTAATTTTAAATTACATTTTTTTATTATAAGTTACCGCCTACCCCAAATAGAATGGGACAAGGGCAGGAAAATGATGATGATTTTCATTATCTATTAGTTTTATGTCTATTTTTTGTTTGTAAAGAAAAGTTGTTTTAGATAAAATAAAGGTGGTAACTGTGTGAACTGAATAAATATTATTTTGAGTTGCAGTGGTGAAGATGAATGTTATAATTAGTTTTAATCGATGTTTATATTCCTCTTTTGACGAATGAAGAAAAAGTTTAATTTTAATACATAATAAAGGCAAGAAAGACCCCGATATTTCTGTTTAGTTATAACAATAAAGTACATTGTAAAACAACAAATTGATGGAAAGTACAAAATATGGCGGTAGCATTATATCAAACAACTAGCTGTTGGCGCCCGCGGCTTTGCCCGCGTGATGATAAAAAAAAATATCCTTTGTGTTATTCCAGACTATAATCTACCTCTGTGCCAAATTTCATCAAGATCCGTTCAGTATAGATCCATCCCATACATACTTTCATCCCCACAAACATTCGCATTTTTTAATGTTATTTAGATTATGAAGTAGGATAGCAGGCGCCAATCAAAAAAAAATATCCTTTATGTTATTCCAGACTATAATCTACCTCAGTGCCAAATTTCATCAAGATCCGTTCAGCTGTTTTGACGTGAAAGAGTAACAAACACCCATACATCCATTCACACATCCATCCATTCTCACAAAGATTCGCATTTATAATCTAATACTAGCTTTCGCCCGCGGCTTCGCTCGCGTTAAATTCGGTATAACACACCAAGCAGACCTGCAGTTTTTGCTCTTGCGCCTGATTGATTTGTAATAGCAACGTTAAGTTTTCCCTTTTCTTCCCTCGTTCTCCCTCATATCCCACTTTTTTTTAATAAAAATTAGCCTATGTCCGTCTCCTGGTTCCCAACTATCTCTGTACCAAAATTCATCAAAATCGGTTTAGCCATTAAAGCGTGAAGAGGTAACAAACAAACAAACAAACAAATAAACAAACAAACAAACTCACTTTCGCTTTTATAATATTAGTAAGGAAGTAAGGATTTCAAAGTCGGGTATTTTTATCGAGTAATATTTTCTATACCATCTTGTTTCCTGCCAAAAAGAGTACCATAAATTAATGACATCACGCACAAAACTTTTGCCCAAAAACAGACTTCTACAAGAACACATCAAAATTTGACCTCCAGTTACCTCATTCTCCCTCGCAGATTGTTTTTCCCGCCGATTAGAAGGAGCATGAAGTCATCAAGACTGGCGGCCATTTTGTACGTGCCTCCCATACATGATCCAGTGGAACTAACCAAGTGGCTAATATTGCTTTGCGGAAACGATAGTGATATAAAAAGGGCAATTTTGAGTATATTGTTATTGTCATGCCGGTGGTAAAAATTTATATTGTTTGGTTTGTTATTTTTTAGGTATGGTTTTGTGAGATTATGAAATAGTAGTGTGGGATAGTTTTTCTGTAGATGTTAGAGAGAATTGGTTGTTAGGACTGAAATTCAGGTTACGGGTTGTTTGTAAGAGATACCGCGGCCCTGGAACTCAAAAGGCAAAATGGTGGTTTTCAGTCAGTAAAAGTCTGACCAGAGCGGAGGGAAGTGGGAAGTTATTTGATGATTTTCCACACGCAAAAAAGGACTGAAATCAGACCAATTAACACATAATTAAGAAGAAAGACATATTATGCCATTTGAGTATAAATGTGCATTATTCGTATGTATGTTTATTTTAATTATAATTTTTTGTTTTAGGATCTTTTTTTTAATTACCCTGTTTGATCTTTTCTACACACTGTGCCTACATATCTCGTCCAACTTTCCTCTCGCAGGTCTGCTGAAAGAAATTTCTAATGAAATAAGCCGTACCTTTGTGCTCTTCTGTCTTAATGTAATGTCCTGTTAAGTATTTTATGTTCACCGCTTACACCGCTTTCCGTGCCGCCTTCGGTGGACTTGTTCATCTCTTGGCATCTATTGTATGGAGACTTTTGCCTAGCAGTCATCATGCACACGGTCGATGTGACCTACCCAATCCCATTTCAGACTTGCATTTACCATAACATATTTATATGATAAGCTGTCATGATGGCCCAGAGTCTAAGCGCCTCGCCTCTCACGTATGGGGTTGTTGGTTCAAATTCAGGCAAGTACTAATGTGACTTTTTCAAATCATATGTTCTTATTATAGTTTATCTAAGATATCACAGACACCGGTGAAGGAACAACATCATGAGGAAAAAAATATAGACAATGTAAGTCTGAAATCGCTAACCGATCTTGAGCAAGCGTGGTGATCAATGCTTGTGCTTTCTTTATACAGGCTGGAATTTTGTAATGCCACCTGAAGGGGAAGTACTCTTAATACTTTAGATAGAAAATTTTACTGAAAGAAAACATTCCTTTATTTTTTAAAAAGTAAGAAAACGGCATTCAAAGATTTTTAAAAATTCGCTTGCCGCACACAGTAATCGAACCGACTAAAATCTGTAAAAGTTGCACCCTGTACTTTTATTGCATCGATCGTTAGGGTCAATAAGGATGAAATCTCTTTAACAAACTTCATAAATTAAATGAAAGGAAAACAATGAAATCTTAAATTAATTTAATTATTCACAAAAAATGGTAAAGTAACTAATAATAAACACTTATTCCTTAGTAACTACAACAGGATGTATACCCAGTCTCATAAACCATATGACAATAAACAAGCCATATTGTAGAAACAATCTCAGTAATGTAATATTAACTAAACTGTAAAAATGCTCCGTTTATCGATACGATAAAGTTTTACGTTATTTTTATCATGTTTCTAACAAAGTGCTCCGTACAAAAACTTTTTAGGCTCGAGTAGATAAAGGTTCATTTATGCCCTTCTGTGAAAGCATAAAACCTTTAACTATTCACCTGATTATTTACGTTTAAGAGTAGAGTGGGCGCACATTTGCGTTTAGCCTTAGAAAAACATTGTAATGTTTTGGAAAGCAAACTTATATTTACAGTAACAAACAAGGTCTTTCACAACAAAACTGAGTTTTTAATAAAATAAACTCTTTATTTTGCGGATATTAATTTTTATCCACATAAAACATTCTCAAATATGATAGGAGCTCGTGGCTAAATAAAGAGTAGCCGCTCGGGTCGATCTTTAGGTTAAGCCGCGCTTGCCTAGGTTGGTCTGTGGATGGGTGACCACCCGTTACATACCGAGTTTCCTCCGTGCCTCGGAAAGCAAGTTAAGCCGTTGGTCCCGGCTGTCACAGGTAGTCAGTGTTCCGAAAGTCTGACAACCAGCCTTACCAAGGGGTATCGTATTACCCAGTATTAACTGGGTTGTGGAGGTCAGATAGTCAGTCGCTCCATGTAAAATACTGATATTCAGCTGCATCCGCTTAGACTGGAAGCCGATCCCAACATAGTTGGAAAAAGGCTAGGCAGATGATGACAACATTCTCAAATATCAAATTCAAATTGGAATAACCTTTATTTCTAATAATAGATATAGATAAACACCAATCATTCAATTATTATTAAATTATTCACACTTTATACCTAGTAATTCAGATTTATAGGATTTCATGTATTAAATTTATAGGATACTAGCTTTTGCCCGCGGCTTCGCTCGCGTTAAATTCGGTATAACACAGTACCTGCTACCTGCAGTTTTTACCCTTGCGCCTTATTGTTTTGTAATAGCAACGCTAAGTTTTCCCTTTTCTTTCTTTGTTCTCCCTCATATCCCAGTTTTTTAAATAAAAATTTGCCTATGTCCGTCTCCTGGTTCCCAACTATCTCTGTACCAAAATTCATAAAAATCGGTTTAGCCATTAAAGCGTGAAGAGGTAACAAACAAACTCACTTTCGCTTTTATAATATTAGTAAGGATTAGTTTAGTCTATTATCACATTTATAAGTTACACTACAAACATACACTACCATAAATAAAACACATTATCACAACAACCACCCTCGCCCCAAATATGTTATTTCTCACACAGTTAACTGTCACTGCTTTTGTAACATCAATTTTGTGAGAAACTATGGATCTCTTTAAGGTTCGATCAGCCATCCGACTCGGATAAATAATGTCCTATTAATATTGTAAATGCGAATGTTTGCGATGTTTGTTACTCTTTCACGTCAAAACGGCTGAACGGATCTTGATGATATTTAGCACAGGGGTAGATTATAGTCTAAAATAACACATAAGATTTTTTTTTCGATATTACACGAGCGCAGCCGCAGGTGCTAGCTAGTACTGAATAATTTGTAGATGCTGGATGTCCACAAACAGTCCGCGATTTGTACGTAGTCGTTTTGTTAAAACTAAAGCTAAACAAATATAACCAGAAGTAGCAAAGGTCAGAGGGGCCTGCCGGGGCCACCGCCTGCCGGGATTGCGGGGTGTTTGAAAGAGATACCGCAGCTCCGGAACATAAAGGGCAAAAAAAAGGAACATGGGTGGCTTTTAGTCAGTAAAACTCAGAAACTCCCTCCCATCGGGCTGATCTTTTCACAGCTCTTAGGGACTACAGACTTGTGGAAATGGTTTTTTATTTCAACTCGATACCTCGAAGCGTTCCCGAGATAAAGAGTTTTGACAGACAGACGGACAACAAAGCGATCCTAAAAGGGTTCCGTTTATTTCTTTTGAAATATGTGACCTTAAAACGGAACAAAAGTGCAACAAGCCTTTAAAAAATGCCGCCTGCTTATTTTTTTTTTAAAACGTTGCCCCACTCTAGGAATTTCTCCTGTATCGTGGGTGCGTTTACAAACATTTAAACTCACATACACAAACACCCAGACCCGAAACAACTATCCGCAGGTCATGCAAATATTTGTTCCGTGCGGGAATCGAACCCGCGACACGCAGCGCAGCAGTCGATCGCTCAGCCACTGCACCAACCGTGTCGTCATCCAATCCATCATCAATCCATTATTCAATCAGTCAATCCGTCATTATTAACTCAAAAGCCGACATTGTGCGGCCATTCTTACAAGTCCGAGTCACGCGTTCAATTTACTACCTCGCCACTCTCTCAAGATTTATTTACGATTAGTACATAGTGAACGCAACCCGGCCCGAATAGCAATCGCCTGATAGAATTCTCAATGACTTTCTCTTCTTAATTTTATTTAATTCTATGAAATATTTATAGTAACAAGGACTTTTATGGGTAAGTAATTTTGTTGATGGAGATTTTACCATATTAGTTTTCGTAAGACTGTCAAAGAGGAGACTCTCTGTAAGGTTGGTTCAAAAATTCAAGGTCGTTCAAACGAGCTAGCTATCTATAGAACAGGCTTTGCTTTTAGTGTCTTTGAGGGATTCCATCCAGATCGGAGTGATTCAACAGAGAATCAGAGTGGTTGACAAAGCTCACAGACTAAGTGGCATTGAGCCCGACACAATTAGCCGTAGAACCGATGGCCGTTGGGACGTGTTCTTGAGTTACCGCGAATCGGCAAGAGTAAGGATGCCCTCAGACTCGGTGGAACGATTTGTTTGTAGGGTGGCTGGTAGCAACTGGATTAGAGTTGGTAAGAAATGATTTAAAAGGCTTGGAATTAAAGGAGCTTTGGTCCTGCAGTGGAATACTGTAGACTGATGATGATATAAAAGAAATCCGTCAAAGCAATAAAAAATGACCATATTATCTAGCAGAATATCACGTAGCTTGCAGACGAATACAAGTTTCTAATACTGTCAATTTGGATTGGGTCAGGTAAAATAGATTAAAAAACTGCTTCTAAATAGAAGCAGTTTTCACCATTGTATTTTAAAGCGCGAGTGCATTTAGAAAGTATGGGTCTAACAAGCTTTTGCCCGCGGCTTCGCTCGCGTTTAACTCGGGGTAACACAGTTCCCCTTTCCTGATTGGCAGGTACCTTACGCCTTATTTATTGTAATAGCAAAGCTTATTTTTCCCTTTTCTTCCCTCTATCTCCCTCATAATTCACTTTAAAAAAAATTGCCTATGTCCGTCTCCAGGGTCCCAATTATCTTTGTACCAAAATTCATCAAAATCAGTTCAGCCATTTAAGCGTGAAGACGTAATAAACAAACCAACAAACTCACTCTCGCTTTTATAATATTAATAAGGAATAAGGATATTCCCGCCGATCTGTACCAACTTGCCCGGGCTGACTGTATACCTGACTACCCTTAGGCATCAGAAAGTAAAAAAAATAGTAAAGTCTTGAACAAGTTCAACTTCAACTCTTCATTAATGGCTTTTGTGGACGAGAGATACCACAATTTTGCCAATAACACGTGTACTGGAAATAAACTATCAAACGCTGGAGAATATTTAGCAAGTAATCACAGTAATTAAAAAAATATAAAAACAATAAAAGTATTTCTTTGCAGATTTAGATTATTTGAACAAGTTAAATAACCGTTTGTAAACACTTGATAAGTAACAATGCAATGAACCTATTGCAATGACTTCCCGAAGTGCTACACGCGTAGCCACGTGCTACGAGAGTTTACAGCTACTACGTATTTTCGTAGCTCGTAGCGTAGTAATATTGTACACTGTCGGTTTTGTTATATTTATTTAAGAAAAAACATTAATATATATTTTGAAATATTATTTATTCGATTTCTAAATGGAATTTCAACTATGCATTTTTGGTAAATTGAAAGGTACCGATTTTTCGACTATAACTCGTTGTGTAGTGGATTATAAACGGAATTTTCTATCAGACGCTTTTAAAAGGATCGACTACGTGTTTGATGGTTTTTGTTTAGATAGGTGAAGTCAATATTACAAAAAGTTTCTCTGTATCGGCAGAGATAGTTTCGTCATAATAAAATAGTCAAATGATAAATAAAAAAATACGTGTGGCACTCAGGGACTGCCGCGGTAAAGCTATTGCATCACGATTACCACCGTGAATTCATGCAAGCCTAGTACTTCATTACAGGTCTTGTGGTTGAGGATCACTTTGTTGTCCGTATGTCAGTTTGTCAAGACCCTTTATCTCGGGAACTTGTAAAGGTATCGACTTGAAATTAAAACCATATAGTCTAGTCTTTGATTCGAGAGTCGAGCTAAGGTTTTTAAATCTGGAATTCCTCAGTAGCAGCCATATAGTTTGGATTTGTGCCCAATTAACGGCATTAGGTTCATCCCTATTAAATGACGGCAATAGGTTCGTCCGTATTAAAAAACGGCAATAGGTCCGTCCCTTTTAAATGACGGCAATAGGTTCATCCCTATTAAATGACGGCAATAGGTTCGTCCCTATTAAAAAACGGCAATGGGTCCGTCCCTTTTAAATGACGGCAATAGGTTCGTCCCTATTAAATGACGGCAATAGGTTCGTCCCTATTAAATGACGGCAATAGGTTCGTCCCTATTAATTGACGGCAATAGGTTCGTCCCTATTAAAAAACGGCAATAGGTCTGTCCCTTTTAATTGACGGCAATCGGTTCATCGCTATTAAATGACGGAAATTGGTTCGTCCCTATTAAATGACGGCAATAGGTTCGTCCCTATTAAAAGACGGCAATAGGTTCGTCCCTATTAAATGACGGCAATAGGTTCATCCCTATTAAAAGACGGCAATAGGTTCGTCCCTATTAAATGACGGCAATAGGTTCGTCCCTATTAAATGACGGCAATAGGTTCGTCCCTATTAAATGACGGCAATAGGTTCGTCCCTATTAAATGATAGACGATAACTCAGAAATTACCTAAGCAATATAGATACACATAATATGGGACTCCTTCGGGAGTATACCCTTTCAATTAAAACACCTCCGTGCCCGTCGGAGTGGGGAGCGTCAGGTTTTTTTTCGTTACGGAATTTCTGGATTCGGTCCCCGCGCTCAAGGCCCGCGATAAAAGCTATGCAATAGCTTAAAAGTTCTTATTTCCAGTGTTTACCCATAGTTTGGGGCTAATACTTAATATCTTGTCGTGTAATGATTGTGGTATAACTCAAATTAATGTGGAAAGCCACCAAAGCAAAAAGGCCTGAAAGGGACCGCGGCCCCAGAACACAAAGAGCAAATTAAGGAACATTGAAGATGTTTTAGCCAGTACAAGTCTGACACTGCTCGCTCCACCCAGAGCGTGGGAAGTCATTCGATGACTTTCCCATCATTTTTTTACTACATTATTGATTTTTCAGTTATTTTGACTAAGTTGAAAAAAAAATTTGCCAGAAATGACTTCGTCAGACTTTTACTGACTAAAACCCATCCAGTTTTAGTCAGTAAAAGTCTGACACTCCCTTTCAGAAGTTATTTGACGATTACCCATGCGAAAAACAAAAATCTACATCGATCACACAAAAGTTGCTTCAAGAACCGTTTAAACGTCAATAAATAAACGCGTTCCAAAAATGAATCGCACCTAAAAAGTAAAGTTGTGGACGTAAATAAGGTTTACCTCAAAAACCGTGTCTCGAATAGAGAGGGCCACACGTTATTAAGAGTTCGCTCCAGCCACCTGCTCCGCGCCTTAAACTTGATATTTAATTAACAGTGAACGTTAAGTTTAGTTACTAGATGTGGTTTGAGTATTTTGTTGTTATTTTCTTTTATGCTGAGGGCCTTGAGATTTGTACAGCGAATTTCAGCTTAATTTTATTGTCGTTAGCTTTTTAGTATGTGCAATTTTGTTTGTTAATGTTCTATCCTTGTTACTGGTGAATTAATGATTTTAATTGCTATAAAACTTTATCGTAGGTAATTTAAATTAACTTGCAACATGACATTGACAAGCAAATAAAAAAAAAGCGAAAGACAATTTGAATTTCGTAAGCTACTATGGCGATTCAACCTTAAATAAATGGCACTTGGTCAAAGTGGTTAGCCGTGGTCATATTCTACCTACCCTAAAATAAATTAAAAACAAAAACAAAGTTTGTGACTGGCAGCAGGCCAAACAATAAAAAAAAAAACAAAAAAAGAACATCAAAAAGACAATTAACTAAACCTGTACGAGATCAAAAGACCCTATCTCAACATGGTGCTGCAACATGGCAACCATATCAGAGTGCTGATATTCTATACATATTTAGGGCACAACCATGTGTACATAACAAGAATAAACAAATTTTGGAACGAATAAATGAAAACAAATACATTTTAACGTCTACACCCATCGTAACATCCATATATTTAAAAACCAGTACAACTGGCATAATTATAACCACGGCTATCCTCTTAGAATTTTGATTATGTTATTCAACTTATGATTATGAAATACAATTACCTAGTTAGACTTCTAAAAATGTATTAGTGAATATCGTTGGAGTGCCATAATTAAATAAATGTATAAATAAAAATCACCATAAATATTTTAATTTGAATGTCCATCGAACCTAATTATGTAAATGTATTTATATTATTATAAATTCATGACACTCAATCTCTTCACGAGGCCGTTCCAAATTTGAAATCATACCATGATTTCAAATTTGGAACGGCCTAAGGGATCTAATTTAATTATGGTAAAGCTCAGTGAAGGCCCAAAATGTTCGCAAGCCTGTTTCCGCCACCTGCTCCACGTCTTAAACTTAATATTTGATTATAATTATATAATTATGTATACAAGACAGATCGGTATTTTCCTCTCTATAATTGTTTCGTCGTCACAAATAATCGAAATTAATTTGATTGAGAAAAGAGACAGTCCGGTTAAGGATTACTATTCATCGTAGTAGGATTAATTTAGCTAAAGAGAGAATTTATTTTGCTGATAAAATCTAGTTGGCCGTTGAAATTGGTCTATTGGTATTAAGAAGTAGTGTACCTTAAGAATATTTTGAATTTTATTTTAGAATAAATGACTAAAGAGATTAGTGAATTACTTTGCAATAATGAACTTTATTGCGAAAGTGAATGAGTTTGGAAAGACAATCAACACAATTATTTATCAAGCGCCCATGCATTGCTGTTATTGATTGAAAAACATATCAATAACCAATTTCATCATTTGACCACCAGCCCACAGTCATTTGACCCAGGCGCCGCGAGACGACTCCCGGCCACCGTAGATCCGGGCGAGCACTAGATAGCTCACCGTCCGTCCGTCTATTGACGACAGGCTGTGTCGACAGCACATTAGTGTTCCACGCGCGCCTCAAAAAGACTTTAGCAAAACAGAGGGGCCTGCCAGGGCCACCGCCTGCCGGGGTTGCGGGTTGTTCGAAAGAGATACCGCGGCCTCGGGACATAAAGGGTATTATAAGGAACGTGGGTGGGTTTTAGCCAGTACAAGTCTGAAACTCCTCTCCCTTCCCTCTGGGAAGTTATTTGATGATTTCCAACCCACACAAAAAAAAGTATTTCCAGTTCAGTTAAGTGCACCACCAGTATATACCGTACCGTTGATTCTTTATCACTTCCAGTATACATCTAATTAAGTACATCATGGCTACCAACCGAGGTGCTCGCGTCTTAGGTTCGCTCCCATAATTGTATTTAGTCAATTAGCATACGAAATTTCATTTAGCAACGTTGGTAATTACTTAGGTAGCGCTGTGGCGTTATTAAAGGGTCTATTACATTATGTTTTGCTAAGATTTAATCTTCTTCTTGCTCTTTTTGACGAGTTTCATGTGACATGTTTTGGGATTACTTTTTCAAGATATTGGTATTTTTTTAAAATAGTTGATGGAGGAAAGGTTTGGTTGCTATGATATCATCAGATCACCAATATAGACATAGGTATATAATAATACTAGCCTATAACTGTCCTAGTGGACTGGAGAAGGCAAAGGAGAGAAAGCTTCGGGAAGCCTACGCCAAAGAGGCGACTTCCAAAAAAAAAAAGTGGGACAATAATATTCATTTAAAACATGAATAGTAAACTACAATCTAATTTATTAAATTCATTTTTTTTTTATTTACAAAAGAACAATAGATATTACTTAATATTGTAATTCGAGTTTTAACTAATTTGGATAAAGATGAGAAGATAGATTTATGATTTAAAAATTGTATTTTTTTTTTCTAATATTAAGTTGTTTTTTTATGAATCATAAAGAACTAACTGTGCTAGAATAAAGTTATTTTATTATTTTATTTATTAAATTTATAACTGTCCCAGGGTCTGAAAAGGCCTCTTCTCATACAGAAAAGGCACAAGCATTGATCACCACGCTTGATCAAGACTGGTTGGCGATTTCAGACTTATATTAGTTACAGGTCAAGATTATAGGTCAAAGTTTTCTTTCCGATGTCTGTGATGTCTTAGATACACTTCAGAAAGTACATATGAATTGAAAAGTCACATTGGTGCTTGCCCGGACTTGAACTCGCAACCTCATGCATGAGGCACACGCTTAAACCGAGGAACCTCGGTATGTAATAGGTGGTCAATCGACAAACCAAGCCAAGCATCGTGGCTTAACCTAAACATTCATCCTAACCGCTCATAATATTTAGCCACAAACTCCTATCAAATAAACAAGCAATCCACAAAAATCACACCCAAATAAATTCAAGTTAACTCAAAACATAATCACTGTTGCAGATAACGGCAGGTAAAAACCAGAGGACGATCTATCATCCGTTCTCGAGGGAGCCGCACCAATCATGTCCGATTGCTGCTAAATAACACACGAAGGGTCTCTTCCCCAGTTATCGGATCAATCACAAATGCATAGAATAGTTTAGCCGTTTTGCCGGCGGCGGGTCGTGCGTCCTTTTGGATGAAGTTTGTGGAGCGAGAAATGAGCGGAGCGGTGTGTGTGGGGATAGTTTGTTTTGATTACGGGGTTTGTTACGTGGTTATGTTTGTTTGACCTTTGTAATAAAATTGAATATTAATTACCTTTTATTATCATGGTCGGAGACTTATTTTATTATGTTTGGGTGGCTTACAGCTAACAGTACAAAAGTTGTAAATAGCTAATCGTTGATTATCTAACTATATGCCTCCACACTTAACAATTAAAATCTAGTAACTAGGTAAATGATTAAATTTTATAGTAAAACTAGCTGTGGCCAGCGGTTTCACCCACTGCTCACTTAGGGGTATGAAAAATAGATGTTGACCGATTCTCAGACTTACTGAATGTGCATAAAAAAATTCATAAGGATCGATTGAGCCGTTTCGGGGCAGTATGGTAACTAAGACTGTGACACGAAAATTTTATATAAATTTGATAAGAAGATAAAGTGTAATTATTGCATTATTAAGTGAAAGACGAAGAAAAAATGGAATGTCACAGTTATTTTCATTGATAGAAATTTTGTTATTGTTATGCTCTTTAGGCAGTGCAAGGAAATATATATAACTTTAGACGTAAGTAGTTACGTATTTAGCTTTATTATTTGTGTAAGTTTATTATAGATAGATGGATAGAATATTCTTTATTATGTACACCATACAAATTACAAAAATAACAGGATACAACTTGACGACATGGTTGGCGCAGTGGCTGAGCGATCGACTGCTGCGCAGCGTGTCGCGGGTTCGATTCCCGCATGGAACAAATATTGTTATGGCCTACAGATAGTTGTTCCGGGTCTGGCTGTTTGTGTATGTGAGTTTAAATGTTTATAAACGCACCCACGATACAAGAGAAATGTGGGCCTAGTGTGGGCAAAGTTTATCTTAAAAAAAAAACAACTTATAATTAGGGTGACACAATGGGCGGTCTTATCGCTAAGTGTGATCTTTTCAAGACAACCTTTAATCTATTAATTAATTATCTTAATTACACGGTACTCAATGAATGACATACTCGTATTCGACATCATCTGCCTTGCCTTTACCCAACATTCGTGGTCGGCTTCCAGTCTGCCTGGATGCAGCTGAATACCAGAATATAACGAGGCTGGGCTGCCTATCTCACCTGTTCAAGCCAGTAACTGGTCAACACAAGATCAACCTTTCCATGATTCTGTCGGGCCCACGCTGTCCTCTCATACTTAAGTACTAACGCTGTAACAACAACATTGTAAAACCAAAATAATGATTTTAAAAGAGTAACCATGGAGTTTCTTGCCGGTTCTTCTGCATAGGAAACGACCAACCCGAACCGTGCATCTTTTCTCGACGTTTTATAAGTGCAAATGTTGGCCTATGTGAAATAAAAATATTTTGATTTCCACTCAATAGTGAATATTTATTATATTGTAATTACATATTTGTTTAATATATTTTAGTGTTATATATTTATACAGGTTTATATAATTATACTTAAATGTGTTCTTATATTTAAGTTAAAACATTCATACTTTAGATGCTATTCTTTTCCTGTTCTCACACACTACTGTCTACGTTTCTCTTCTCCATATTTCCTTTCGGAGAAATTTCTACCAGGCGCTGGTAGAAATTTGTTTTGAAATAAGCTTTGTCTTTCTACTTTATGTTTTGTTATGATGTTTCCTTATGTTTTTTTCTATTGTGTACTTATATTATTAAATAAATAAATCAACATCAATTCTGGGACCTTATAATTTTGTTATAATTAAGGTTTTATTTTGATCGATTGACTGCAGCACTGAGTGTCGCCGGTTCGATTCCCGCACAGGACAAATATTTGTATGGCCTACAAATAGTAGTTACGAGTCTGACTGTTTGTGTATGTGAGTTTAATTGTTTGTTAACACACCCACAATACAGGAGAAATTCCTAGTGTGAGGTAAGGTTTTTTTTTTAATAAATAAATAAACACTGGCTGTGCCCCACCGGGCGCAGTTGATCAGCTCCTAAGTATTATAGCGTGATGTCTAATGGTGTAAGAATTTGTTTAATCAGCCCAGTAGTTTTTATGCTTTTTTGTAACAAACATACACAAAATACAAATCTTTCCTTTATTATTATTGAATTATTTTTGTTTCAAAAATTTCAAATAAGTACATTATTTTTTTGTTGACTGTACCTTTAATGTACTTGTTATTTGGGACGAAGCACAAGTTTAATTGTGCTATGGGACAAACTAAGATTTTTTTGGAATGTGGGACAAAACTTCAGGACGAACGAAGAATAAATCAATATTAGTGTAGATTTTAAAAGAAAATAACAAAAGATACACCCTATAAATTCACCCCGGACAGGATATTCAAGTTCATTATTAGGTTGTAAGGTAATGAAGCGGTTTCACGCCACTATGACTATGCAAATGCTATGTCCCTCCCTAAGTTAAATTATTGACACTTCCATAAAAGTTTCTTATGACTCAATCAACAACGTTATTAGGGGATAAAATGTGATTTTGTAAGGGAGTTAATGGGTATTTTATGATGAATTTATTAGCTTGCTGGATAATTGTTTATGCCATGTTTGATTTAAAGTAAGCTTGTTATATATTTAGTTGTGTTTTGACTTACGTGCGTTTTTCGCTTTTTATTTGAATGTTGGTGAAGATGGATGGATGTATGTATGTATGTTTGTTAATCTTTCACGTCAGTACGGCTGAAAGGATCTTGATGAAATTTGGCACAGATTATACTGGAATAACACATAGAAAACTTATTTTATTTTTCGATAATCATGCGGGTGAAGGAGCTCGTGGCTAAATAAATAGTAGCCGCTCGGGTCGATCTTTAGGTTAAGCCGCGCTTGCCTAGGTTGGTCTGTGGATGGGTGACCACCCGTTACATACCGAGTTTCCTCCGTGCCTCGGAAAGCACGTTAAGCCGTTGGTCCCGGCTGTCATTTGTAGATCTTTGCCAGTCGTTACAGGTAGTCAGTGTTCCGAAAGTCTGACAACCAGTCTTACCAAGAGGTATCGTATTACCCAGTATTAACTGGGTTGTGGAGGTCAGATAGGCAGTAGCTCCATGTAAAATACTGATATTCAGCTGCATCCGGTTAGACTGGAAGCCGACCCCAACATAGTTGAGAAAAGGCTAGGCAGATGATGATGCGGGTGAAGCCGCGGGCGCCAGCTAGTATGTTATAAATTTACAGTTAACACGCAATTCAATTCCGGTAAAAATGTAAACTAACAGTACTTACTATACATAGTTCTCCCGATCGTTTTCGGCCACGGCGGCCAATCTTAAAGGAGATTAGCCATCTGCGCGGGAGATATTATAGTGCACAAGTGTGTGCGCAGGCACAGTTGCACTCTTTGTTACCTTACTCTCATAGTCCGACGGCAATCCGACACAACCGAAAAGAGATATCAGGCGCAAGAACAACAGTTTAACATGCTTTCCAAAGCACGGTGATACCTTACCGCTAACTTCCAAACTCCGGGCTGTTACTGTGAAATTCCTAATGGGAAAACCCAATAACATTTATTGCCCTACCCGGGAATCGAACTCAGGACTCCGTGCTCAACAGTCGCACTTGTAACCCCGAGACCAACGGAGCAGTCCTGGTATAAGGTAACTTACTACAGCCTTTATAGAAAACTTTACTGCGAGACAAGATTATTTTTCCAATAATATAAAATCAATCCAATTCAATTATTTATTGCATCTCACATGTGTTTTACAAGGTCTTAAATAATAATAATAATAATACAGTTCACATATAATATAGTAGCACGTGGTCCTCACATTCACAACCAACAGAAAAAAATAATATTAATTCACAAAATAACTTGCAGTATTGCGCTCAATTTTCACATTCACGCCAACGCCCGTCTGCCATCTTATCTAACTGGGATCCAATTAGTTCTGCAGTCGCAGTTTGCAGTACTACATGCTTTTTGGAGTGTTCAACGGGTGTAAGGTGACTTGGAGTACTGCTTGTACGGAAATTAAAGGAGTGTTAAACATTCAAAATGGCGTTTTACTTTAAACTTAGGGTATTATTATTCTAGTTGTGTTTTTTTCAGTAATATGAGTAAATAACTTATTGTGAGTTTGCTCAAGAAAAATGTCTTTGGCAATATGGAGGTGGCCTTTGCCCAGTTAACCAAACAAAAAGTATTTTCTTAATCTCCTTACGACAGACAGGAGAAAAAGTGCCCAAGGGCGAGTTAGACTCGTGCACGAAGGTTCCGTACAAACTTGCGACATAAACAGCCATATCTTTTAACTGAGTAGACTTGACTAGACATTTTTTCAAAGCACAAAGGGACCACAGAGTTGAGTATATTGTAATTCAACTCGATACCTTCATGCTTTCCCGAGATGTATGTATGTGTAGATGACAAAAGGTCTTGACAAACAGACAGATGGACAATAAAGTGATCCAATAAGGGTTCCGCTTTTTTCCTTTTGAGATACGGGACCCTAAAAAAAGAACAAATATCTTTCTTATTTATAAGAACAGAGCAATTCGTAGAAACAATTTAGCACAACGTCATTGTGACAGTTTTTTCCTTTCTTTGCTTTTCCACAAAACATAAAGTGTGTTGGAAATAAAAAATCATGTTTGAGAAAAAACAGAAGCACAAGTTTAATAACACTTAAAGTAAGTCTTTTATAGTATAATTAAAACTAAGCAAAGCTGAACTAGACGGCTTTTGTGCAAAATATTTATTTCCACTGACTTTCATCGAGTCAGTGAAAGAAACTCCGCAACTTAAAAATTAGGAAATTGAGTCATGATTGAAAAAAATGGAGGCAATGAATAATTGACTTTTCTTTTCTCAAAATATACAACAGACTACTTTCTTAGTATAATAAAATATGTTATTTGTAGGATTTCAGAATACTCCTTCAAACTAATAATAAAAATATCTGCCCATGGTTTAATCGACTAACGCGAATAATCTCGACTAATACCTAAGGAGGCTCTCGTTATGCAGCTAAATTAAGGGGTTGATTCAGAAAGCGGTACTTTTGAACACGGTTCGTATTGTTTTGAGGTTCCTTACTCTAGAGCCAACGCCTTTAGCTTAGACCCTATTGCCAATACTGGTGAGCTACTATTTTTTGTATATGTTTTTTGTATATTTTAATAAGAAATATGTCAAAACATAAAAATATGTGTAAAAATGGACAAACGAAAAACAATAAAAAGCTTTTTTGTTTAAGAGAACATTACACAAGCTGAAATATCACTAGCCTCTAGATTAGGATTCCCTGTGGCGTGGAGACTAGTGACCTTCGTCTTACAAGATAAATTGTTTATAAGGCATAGAAAAAATCCGGCCCTGGTTCAGTCCATGGTCCGGATCGAGAGGGAATGGGAAGCGGTCACCTCCTTCTGTGTGCATCATGATTTTTACTTGATGTAAGCTCCCGATATTTCGAAGCAGTTGCAAGTTCTGTAAATAAGTTTACATTTTTTTTTTAATTTGGCCCACACTAGGAATTCTTCTATATTATGTTACAAACATAAAATCACTTACTTAACTTATAACTTAATTATCAATTATGACATTTGTTCCGTGCGGGAATCGAAAACGCGACACGCAGCGCAGCAGTCGTTCGCTCAGCCACTGCGCCAACCATGTCTTCAAATATTAATAACTAGCTTTTGCCCGCGGCTTCGCTCACGTTAAATTCGGGGTAACACAGTTCCCCTTGCGCCTTATTGATTTGTAATAGCAACGCTAAATTTTCCCTTTTTTCCCTCTTTCTCCCACACATCACACTTTTTAAAAATTAGCCCATGTCCGTCTCCTGATTCCCAACTCTGTACCAAAATTCATCAAAATCAGTTTAGCCATTAAAGCGTGAAGAGGTAACAAACAAACAAACTCACTTTCGCTTTTATAATATTAGTAAGGATTAAACAAGACTGCTCAGAATTGTATGATGAAAGCTCTGAAACGTCGCTTGGAGAGTATTATAAGTATTAACCTAACGAAACCTAACGCTAACATGACATTTTACTAGAATAGCAAGCTGGCGCTTCAGTGTAACACGACCAGACGGAATCTGAAGCATGTCTGGAATATTAATAGACAGGAAATATTAAACAGGACAAGTTCTAGAAGTTTATTCAAAGATTTTAAGTACGAGAGAAAAGCGGTGGCTGGCATCAACGTAACAGCGAAAGTAAACGAAGCTCCGGATTTTTGAAGTCCAGAACAATTAATTTCCATGTTTTTCTGAAAGAGAGCAATAACACTGTCGTTTATGATCTGTCTAGCCTTTTCCCAACTATGTTGGGGTCGGTTTTCAGTCTAACCGGATGCAGCTGAATATCAGTATTTAACGTGGAGCGATTTCGTTTCTGACCTTCAGAACCCAGCTAGTACTGGATAGTACTACACTTTCCTTGCGAATCAAAATTCATTTTTAAATATTCGTATTTCGAATTTCATTCTGTCATTTCATCTGCAACAATCATTTTTTGGCTCATAACATTTTGATGACGGCTAGCAGCCACAAGCGCTGAATAGGCGTGACGAAAGATTTTAAAATCCTCTTCCATAATGTGGGTACACTTTTACTATTTACAAAAAAGCCTTTATTTCGGTAATAAACTTAAGTTCAACAAAGTTTGAAGCCATTTTTCTCATAATTTTTCAATAGTGCCCGAAAACAGCTCGCATGTGTCATGGCGTCGGCATGACGTCACAGTTAAGTAAAAATGTCATTGTGTCTATAACATCGTCCCATATATCACATAACCGTGACGTCATACGCTGTGATCGGTGTTTCAGTCAAAATGGCCGATTGCAGTATTTTATTGTTTTATTTTATTGAAAATCTTAATAATCTGTTATTTTTAAATAAAACTAAACCTGTGTTTACTTTTTTTTTAATCTGACTTCTCCCCTCTAATCACTGAATCAGCGATTTTTTTATACTGTCGTCATGCCTATTATTGGTTTAAAAGCTTTTTGAAATCTATAAAATCTATCTTCCCCAGTATCGATTTATCGCATAGCTCGATCTGCAGACCTTTCTTTCCCCGCTACACAGCTTAGCAACAATAGAAATGGTCACACAGTTTTATTGCTAATCTTTTATATTATCACAGAGCAGTCAACTATTTACCTTTAAACAGAGAGCAAATAAAATAAATTCCAAGTTAACCATTCATAAGCAAGTATCATAAATCAAAGACCTGATTTCGTTGAGTGGCCACGATTCTACGAAATTCTCAAACTCAGTCACGGAGTTACAGTAACGTAAGATTTATTTATTAACAACTTAATATTATTACCAACGATTTGCTTAAATATTTTAAGTTAATAAATAAAATCTGTATTTATTGCCATAAAATATTTATTTCTTCTTTGGGTTTATTTTGTAAATGGGATTTGATCTAGGAATGTTTTCGTGTGTTTTAATTGGTATATTTATTTACCACACAGCTTTTGCCTGCGGCTTCGCTCGCGTTAAATTCGGGAAAACATAGTTTCCCTTTACTGATTTGCAAGTACCTGCTACCTGCAGTTTTTACCCTTGCGCCTTAATGATCTGTAATAGCAAAGTTAAGTTTCCTTTCTCACTGATATCCCACTTAAAAAAAAAATTGACTTTGTCCGTCTCCTAGGTCCCAAAAATCTCTGTACCAAAATTCATCAAAATCGGTTTAGCCATTAAGGCGTGAAGAGGTAACAAACAAACAAACTCACTTTCGCTTTTATAATATTGTGTAAAAGTTGAATAAAAGGATTACGTTGCGATACATTAGACTCAGAGTGTCAATTACTGTATCATAATTTCCATCAATATGGTCATAACTGTTTCTGTATCGAATTAAAGGTTTTACTGTGAACAACACAACAAACGCCTTATCTTGTTGTTAAAATTGTTATATTTTGTTTTACAATTTCGTTCTGTGCTAGTCAAATAAATTCTTTTTCTTTTTGACTGCACACAAACTCGACAGTCACAGACAAAATTTTATTTAAATCAGTTTCTTGCAGAACAAACAGTCGCGCAAACTCAGTGAGTGCAAACAGCCCGCATATACTCATTACGTGCCTCGCTCACGCATTTCGCAATGATTTTCTTTGAAACTCCCTTTAAATTACCTTGCAAACAACGCCCCGCTGCGAATTAGGAAAGTCTGAAACTTAGATTTTGGATGTGAGAATTGAAGGGATGATGAGGACTCAAATCAGATGGCCGTAATCCCACGGAAATGAAATGTACATAACAGAAGTCTTTGAAACTGGATTATTGTAATTATGATTCAAAGGGCTTTCTTTAGCTGCGTAATTTTAGTCTTTGATGTATTAAATGTGATCTTTGTCATATAATTTTAAGGACAAACTACGGTAGAAAGACTGTTGTAAATGCAGGGGCTGAACTCTATGCCTACGGTAATTAAGGAATCGAAATCACTTCCAACTTTCAAAAGGCTACTAAAGCACTACCGTTTCTATTTCAACCTAATTTTAGTTTATTATGACGAAAAAATGTCGCTTATCTTAATTATTATACTTTTCTTATTTTTATAGAAGTGAATAATATGTATTATACTTTTTTAAGGTGAAAGCTCCAACCTACCCGCGAAATTCAAATTTTCTTACGTTTTTTGCAATTTTCAGGCCAGTGCTAGGTTGTATGTTGATTAAAATATTATTCGCGGCTGTAAGACGTATGTAATTATAGAATTATAATCATCAAAATCACCAATACAACCCTCCAAGTTCATAAAGCTGTAGGAAAGACTTTTTCTGTTTTTTTTTTGTTCCTACGCCTTTATGAACTTGGAGGGTTGTATTGGTGATTTTGATGATTATAATTCTATAATTACATACGTCTTACAGCCGCGAATAATATTTTAATCAACATACAACCTAGCACTGGCCTGAAAATTGCAAAAAACGTAAGAAAATTTGAATTTCGCGGGTAGGTTGGAGCTTTCACCTTAACGAAAAAAATTATCTTAAAAAACAAATAGCTTAAAATCATACTTTAGATTGACGTAATTTAATAGATAAGGCGCAAGAGCAAAAACGACAGGTTGCAGATACCTGCAAATCAGGAACGGGGACCTGAGTTACTCCGAATTTAACGCAAGTGGAGCCGCGGGTAAAAGATAGATAGATAGATAGATAGAATATTCTTTATTATGTACACCATACAAGTAACAAGAATAGCACTAGACAAACTTATAAATAGGGTGACACAATGGGCGGTCTTATCGCTAAAAGCGATCTTTTCAAGACAACCTTTGGATGGATTTAAGAAGAGGAGAAACAGTACTGTAGGTAGTCTGTGGCGTAACATTTTTCAAAATTAATTTTCGAACATTTTTTAAAAATTACAAAAACAAATACTTATATATAAATACATATAATATACAATATAAAATAATAATCATGAAGAGCAAAGAAATATTTCATGTTGTTGTTTAAGGAGAGAGGTAGTGCCTTTTAACCATAGTTTTAAAAATAGACAAGGTTTGAGCGCTCCTTACAGACACGGGCAGGGCATTCCATAGCCGTACAGCTTGAACTGTAAAGGATTTATCATAAAAGCTAGTAGAATGCACCGGCATCTCCAGTCTCAGGTTTTCCGATGACCTCAGATATCTATTATGTGTGTCATGAAGGAACTTAAAACGTTCTTTAAGATAAGGGGGAGTTCTAGGATTAAACAAAATATTGTATAGCTGAAACAGGATATGAGTATTCCGGCGAAGTCTTATGGGAAGCCACTTGAGCTTTATACGAAAATCAGAGACATGATCATATTTGCGCAAGCCAAATATAAATCTTAAAAAAGCTAGTATTTAATAAAAAAAAAACATGTTACAGCACCGGTATTTTGATAGGGCCCAAGCAAGTCATGCCACTGTCAGGCACGATCAAATAAATATGACCAAGTCGACGCCCCCAAGGAATAAACCTGTATTGTACTATTACTGACTTTTTACTGTTATACCATTTTCGGTATCTATGGGTCGGGATACACTTATGCAATTTTTTTCATTTTTTTTCTGCGGTAATTTCCAACGGTTTTCCTTATAACACTTTTGTTCTTTGGAAATTTTCCATTTCTTATTTACTAGAACAAGCACGAAATACATTATTACAAATTAAATTCCGTGGCTACATTTCGGTAAAGTAATATTGCTGTAAAAAAATTAAAAAAAAAATCCGGTTAACGCGATTACAGGTTTATTATCGTAAATTTTGTGGTAGACATTTTCGGTTATGCACTGTTACAGTTATCATCCGGGACATAAATTTATACCTACTATACGTATTGGCGCTAACTTGCTCGCGCTCGGCGACTCAAGAACGCGTTTCTATATGTAATGCACATTACGCACACTAAGTTTGCATTTGCTGTTCTAAAGTGACATGACGTTATTAATGTAATAGCTATTGCGCGTGATTTTTGTTGCAAAGTTAAGCGTAATTTTTTTTTGAGGTGGAGGCCCTGGCAGACCCCTCTGCTGAGCAATGGGTAGCTCACCGTCCGTCCGTATTGACGACAGGCCGTGTCGACGGCGCGTTAGTGTTTCACGCGCGCCTCAAAGAGATGTCAGCAAAGCAGAGGGGCCTGCCAGGGCCTCCGCCTGCCGGGGTTGCGGGTTGTACGAAAGAGATACCGCGGCCCCGGAACGTAAAGGGCAAAAGAAGGAACATGGGTGGGTTTTAGCCAGTACAAGTCTGACACTCCCTCCTGCTCCGCCCAGAGCGGGGGAAGTTACTTGATGATATCCTACCTCAAAAAAAAATTACGCTTAACTTTGCAACAAAAATCACGCGCAATAGCTATTACATTAACAACGTCATGTCACTTTAGAACAGCAAATGCAAACTTAGTGTGCGTAATGTGCATTACATATAGAAACGCGTTCTTGAGTCGCCGAGCGCGAGCAAGTTAGAGACTACTACGTATTTATTTTGATGAAAGAATAGATTGGCATCTATTATATTTTGATGAACATTTGAGCCCACTAAATAAGTTATTTGACTGCTGCCCTGCGTGTTGAAAAATATACTATGAAAGAATTGGAGCAAATAGATATATTAGACATAAAAAAAATTGTAAACCCTTTGAATTGGCGTCGCGATATAGATGGGAATACGATACGCTGGTCTGACGTAATGGAAATTCATGTATCATCATTCCAACAGGACAAGGTTTTCTTTAAATATGGTTTTGATGAGGCATATTCTGAATTAAATATTTCAAATTCATTTCATACCAAACGACGTAGGCGAAACCCTAAGACAAATGCTCTGATAGAAGATACTGCATTGGCACGTGCTTATCATCAACCTCTTCCTATAAGCAAGGCGTTGCATACAGATTTATTGACTTTGTGCAATAGTGGAGCGATTCCACGGTATTACCACGCATTTTATAAATCCTTAATTTCGGTAGAAAATAGTGATGATCGCGATGATACTGATGATGCCACTGATAATACCGATTAGTTATTAAGATTACATATTAGTGTTTTTACTTGGCTACTTTTGTTATACTTTTACTGATTGTAATTTGTGATCTCTATGAGAACTTTGTTCCCAATAAACGTTATAATTTTAATAAGTTTTGTGAGTTTTCTTTAATTATTCTTTCAAAGATACCAACAACAAATTCATTTTATATAATCGTTTTCAATGATTACCATAATATGACCACCAAAAATTTTCTACAAAATACGGGTTACACTACTTTACCCTTTTATGGTTATTTAAAATTTTACCACAATAAGTCGGTAACTGAACATTACAATCTAACTCTGAAATGAAAAAACACGTTTAATAATCCAGTAAGGCAATATTATGCCTATGCTTTTTAAGAATATTACAAGAATAATTCGGTAAGTAAACATTACTGGAATAATATTGATAAGTCAGGATGGTAAGATATCAATACCCTAAAAGTTATAAGAAACTATTTTCGGCAATATGTATTTTGGTGAATAACTAATTCTGTGTATATTTAATAATTACACTTAATACTATAAACTATTAGAGTAAAAATTAGCTTTTCCGTCATATAACAATGTTGCCAAGATTACCTTTTGTTGAAGAGATATACCCCAAAAACACTAAATCATTTTTCCTGTAAAATTTGATTTTTGCGATTACCGGTTTATTCCCCGGGGACGTCGAAGTAAAGTGTAGAACTATACAACATTATTTTTATTATATGCGAAACCTGAATATAGTTTGTTCAGAATAAGTAACTGAATCGATTCCAATCATTTTTACACCATGTTATATTTTTTCCCAAAAATATTTAAAAAAGTTTATAATATGGACACCATGCGACACTAAGTACCTATTCGGAAGCACTACCCTACACTTGACCATTACGACAGTCCAAAGCCTGCCAGACAGTGTGATGGAAAATGTATCACCAGTTAATTACCTACAATACAAACTGAGACATTATTATTATCAATGAAAACAAGGCGCGCGGCGCGGGGACGCCGCCGCCGCCGTATGCCGTTGGTGACAGTGTATTTGTACGGATATCCAGGTAACATAATGATGCTTGTAACATAATGATGCTTGTAACATAATGATGCGTAACATAACATGCTTATAACTTTGTGGTTTTTCATGATACAGTTTTGTTTGTACATAGATTCTTTATATAAAATACTAGACAGGTGTTTCGGCTTTCGCATAAACTAAAAATAATGTTGTAGATTGACAATAATATAATAATTATAATTGTGTAACATTTAGATCAAACCTAAACTTAATGTTTGTCTATGGCAAGGGTAATACTGATAACTAAAGAGACGTGTGCGCAGACATATTTTATTCTGTCTAGTCTGTGGAAATATGCGTTAACATAAGATTACGTCAGCGAAGAGGAACAAGAAACCTAAAAACCTGTTTGTTTATGTGAGTTTAAATGTTTGTAAACGCACCCACGATACAGGAGAAATTCCTAGTGTGGGGCAACGTTTTTTTTTTAAAAAAACAATAGGGTTTTGTATGAAACAGATGTTTTTTAGGGTTCTGTACCTAACGGAAAAAAAACTGAACCCTTACTGGATAACTTTGTTGCCCGTCTGTCTTTTACGACCCTTTATCTCGGGAACGCGAAAATATATCGACTTGAAATTAAAACCTTGTACGCAAGTCTGTGGTCCCTTAGAGTTGTTGAAAAATCATATCTCTAAGTTTACGCAACCAAAAGATATGGCTGTTTATGTTACAATTTTGCACCGAATCCTCGGTCTACGAGTCCGACTCGCAAACCCAGACTTGCCGTTTTTTTTAATCGTATCACTGTCGTTTAAATTATATTAGGAGCTCGTGGCTAAATAATAGCAGCCGCTCGGTTCGATCTTTAGGTTAAGCCACGCTTGCCTAGGTTAGTCTGTGGATCGGTGAACACCCGTTACATATCGAGTTTCCTCCGTGCCTCGGAAGCACGTTAAGCTGTTGGTCCCGGCTGTCATTTGTAGATCTTTGACAGTCGTTACAGGTAGTCAGTGTCCCGAAAGTCTGACAACTAGTCTTACGAAGAGGTGTCGTATTACCCAGTACTAACTGGGTTATGGAGGTCAGATAGGCAGTCGCTCCATGTAAAATACTGGTACTCAGCTGCATCCGGTAAGACTGCAAGCCGACCCCAACATAGTTTGGAAAAGGCTAGGCAGATGATGATGTTGTTTAAATTATGAACTTTGACGAGTCTGACTAATTTAATATCTGTTCACAACAGAAAGCTCAAATACTAAATAAATTAAACATTTAAAAACAATCAAGTATTTCGCAAATAAATTGGTCAATTATAATTTTGTCGTCCACTATAGCAAAACACAAATTTTCCAATTTATTCGCAGAGAACAGAAGAACAGAATAAACAAATATTTTTAATAAACAAGGTAGCCAACGGAAAAGGGTAAAAATGTAGCAACTGTAAGTAATATTGTTCACGTTTCGTCAGAAAGAGAGTTAGGGTTGCTTCTCACTGCTAACGTTGGATTTGAAGAATATTGGAGAACATATTTGTCCGACATATTTAATTGATGAAAATAATGAAATACTTTCATACACTGTCATCATTCAATCACTGACTTTAAATATTTAATATGTGAAATATTAAATATTTAAAGTCAGTGATTGAATTTATGGTTATTTGTTAGGTATGAATGCATTTTTTTATGTAGTTTTGTGAACTTTTTTGGTAGGATTGTTCATCAAGCTATAAATTTCTAGTACAACATGGTCTCGTTTTGTATAGATTTCTTGAACGATGAGAGATCAGCAGAAACTGGATTTGTATGGCTTGATAAGTCGTCGTGCGAACCTTTCTTAAACTTTTATTTACATTTACCGACTTTTGATCGTCGTATAATATACGATCAACCCATATTTATTCTTAATGTTGCTCATTGAATTGCTACCAACGTCCATTCGAGATTGAAATTAACTTTAATAATTACAAAACGAAAAAACAAAACTGTCATGATGTTTTTTTGTGAAAGAACACAAAAAAAAACCTTATGACATTTGTGTTTTTATGTTTGTGCCAAAAAAATAACAACTTAATCAAAACTATTAAATATGTATACAGGTAAAACCTGCAAAACCACCAGTTGCTTTCACCAAGCAATCTGACTACACAGTGACAACTAACCTTAACTTTTAAGCGTCACCCGTTGCAAGCCGGGAGCGGTCACTTCGCCCCCTATATAGGATGTTTGCAACTCAAAGTGCACCCCCAAAAGGGTGCATGAGAGACTGCTCAATGGATATATTGGAATAAAAGCAAATAAAGCTGTAGCTTCACTCTATATGCATGTAAATCGGCCTGGGGCCCCGATACCGAATACAGATTGAAACGAACGGCGGCTTAACATTTTTATTGGATACAACACGCGTTTGACGACTTCGCTTGCTATTTTTGTGATGGGCTGACGTTGATGATGTGATAGGTTTGAAGTATGGTGCGTCTGAGCAAGATTTTTAGTTTTTTGATCGATAGTTTTTTTTTCCTATACTAAGAATTTCTCCGGTATTGTCAGTGCGTTTACTAACATTTAAACTCACTTACAATCAGCTAGACAACTACAACTAAACTTTTAAGCGCTCGACTGCTGCGCTGAGTGTTGCGGATTCAAACAAATATTTGTATGACTTACAAATATTTGTTTGAATCCGCAACACGCAGCGCAGCAGTCGATCGCTTGGCTACTGGCACCACGCCTTGCTACGGCTAAAATATCGTTTTATATAAAAATAAACACGATAATGTACAAAACCACAAATATATCATCATCTGCCTAGCTGTTCTCGGTCAGCTTACGGTTTAATCAGATCAAAATGGACATTTAATTTATCTTTCTCAACATCATTTAGTTTTTCTTTCTCAATTCTCCCCTGTTAATAAAGTCTATTTTACTTCCTAATCTCAACAAAAACACTCATTACTCAAAATACATTTAAATATATCAAAATATCGCACGCACGGACAGCATGCACGGCTGATTGCATTGTATTTTGCATACAAGAGCGGGAGATTTGTTAACTCTGTCGGAATGATCCAATATGCATGCATGCAATGGTAGATATACGTTCGCAACTTGCAAGTACAAAACTGGCTATGTGTGTGTGAATAGAGAAACAGATTGTAAAAGAAAAACTGATTTCTATTATATGAGATGACAAGATGAATGAATATATTGCGTTCCAAACGGGAATTTTCGTATTCACCAGAGCCGAACTTTAATATAGGACTTGTGGTTCAGTCAGTCAGCAAGAACATGATTGGCATTAGAGATAGCCCTCTGTCAAGTCCACAGCTTGCATGGAGGCTGAAAAAACAGTCACACATGACCTTGAATGTACAGGAATCACCGAAATATGGGAAAGGACACTAGGTACCCCAGGACTACTTGAAAACCCGAGAAGACTGATCTGCTTTTGGAATGAGGTAGGCTGGCTGGAATAGTGGCCACCAAGGTGTACGGCATACGCATAATGATCCAATTAGAAGGACTAAGTGCGGAAACCGGACCCCCCCAAGAAGAGGGGTCCACATGAAGAAGAAGAAGAACAGGTGTACACTTAGCAAAATTAAAAAGCGATTTCCTCCATCGATTAACGTTTCAGGGTTTCAATATTAGAAGCCATTACAAAAAAGTCACTTTAAAGTGGAAAATCTTTTGTCATGAGAAAGTGATTTTGAATTTCGGTATGTGTATACATGTTGTAGGGTATTCTGCTTAATGTGGTTGGTTTAAAGGTGAGTAAATGAAATGCTGGCGTCGTTATATAATGTATATTCATCGGCTACATATTTAGGGTACATAACTTTCTTACACTAAACACTAGAACACATATTCTATGGACGGCGTCCGGCAAAGGACCACCGCAACAATATATGCGCGCGGGGCATTGCTTTTTGCCTGTTTGGCATTCTTAATACTTGTAGTATATAATACCTGATTGTAAATAGCCAGTCAGAAGAAAAATAAAAGGCAATACTACGATTATTTCTGCCGAAAAACAGCACTCTAACATACGTCGTTATTGAATCGAAAATACAATTGTCCTGTACCATTTCAGTTTAATTGTTTGCAACATGCACAAAGCATTTCAAGCAATTGTGCAGCAAGAATGTCTTTATATACATTCGTAAAATTTCATATACGTAGGGTCAGCAAAAAGATAAGTAACCAGCGTCGTCAAAACAGTTTTAAAATTAATAATTGCAAAATCGACGTCTTACATGACACCACACACTCGCCTCCAGTTTCATGTCGGGGTTGCGGGTTGTGACAAAGGGCAAAAGAAGGATCATGGATGGGTAGTTATTTGATGACTTCCCATCTAAAAAAAAAGTGTAACAAAAGTCAATCAAAGTCAAAATCATTTATTTCAAGTAGGCCAGTTACAGGCACTTTTGAACTAAACCTAACCATCCTTGAATTACAGTAGCAGTAGGTACACCATTGACTACTCCGCGTTGTATTTTTATATTCGTGCAGTCCATCCAAAGGTTGTCTGGAAGATATCGCTATTAGCAATAAGACAACCATTGTAACCATAGTGTTGGCAGTTTCGTTTCAATTTTGGTGTGCAATAAAGTATGTTGTATTCTATTCTACACTCCCGAGTTAGGACGACAGAGTAACTGCATGCTTTTTCCTGAAGCGTGAGAGCCTTTTGTAAGCTATGTGTGTACACTATGCTGTCCACTTGGCACACAAGGGCGGCAAGACGCTGATTGCACTATCTGTCATAACTAGTAGGTACGGAGACCTGAATATGTGCGACTGTAAAGATGAGCTATTTCCATTTCAGCTATTTCAGTGTGTAAGAAAGATACATAACATTACGCATGGAATCCTGAAGGTTAGGCAGAGGTGTAGTAATAGTGTACCCACATTTCGCCAATTATGTTAAAGTCCGATGTAATAAGGGGTGAGCGTATTGCCGGCACTAATCCAGACTCCGTGGCTGGCCTAAGAAATTCCAAATGATATCGAAAAAATAAGTATTCTACGTGTTATTCCAGACCATAATCTACCTCTGTGCAAATTTCATCAAGATCCGTTCAGCCGTTTAGACGTGAAAGAGTAAAAATATCCATGCATTTATACGTCCATACATCCTCACAAACATTCGCATTTATAATATTAAGTTAGATTAAGTAAAAGTTAAATTGTTTTTCTTTTTTCGAATAAGTAATGATCGTATGATTTCTCCCACTCTAGGCGGAAGGGAGTGTCAGGCTTGTACTGACTAAAACCCATCCATGTCCCTTGTTTTGCCGTTTGTGTTCCGGGGCCGCGGTATTTTTTTTGAACAACCCGCAACTCCGGCAGGCAGTGGCGGCCTGACAGCCCCCCCCCCCTTTGCTTTGTTAACATCTCTTGAAGCGCACGTGGAACATGAACGCGCAATACAATACAATATAATGAATACTACCCCTAAGATAAAGGATAAGGTAAAGTTTAAGAGGTAGAAATTTCACTCTCGTTCAGATTGCAACACAATCTTTGCCTGTGTAAATACTTAAGTCTCAAAATTGTTTACCAACCTGTTTTCTTTGGCTAAATATACATTAGGTACTTACCTTTGTTCCTATTACATACTAAAAAGGAAAAACTCAAAAACACATTCCTCTACTTGGGAATTAAATCCAGTACCCAACACACCAAGATTCAACTCTAAAATGTTGGAACGAAGTTCCTTATCGCGCGTTGCGAAAGGGGGCTAGACGGAAAAAATTAAGACCAAAAGTTGTAAGGACACTTTTTGCTATAGTTGTAAGCCGTGGGGCGTGCGAGTGTTTCTCTGTCTGTCTCTTTGTCTGTCTCTTTGTCTCTCTCTTTCTCTGTCATAGAAAGCAAGCCAGTTATTTTCGTGTTCGTCTTTCTATTTCGCATCGAACAGTGTGGTGTCGCGACGATTATTTTTGTTGAATGTATACAGGTTTTTTGTACATAATAAATAATAACTTCGTTCCATCCGGGTGTCCCTTGATACTTCTCAAGTTTTTAATATTGTGAAACAAGGGACAACCAAACCAACTCAAACTTCTTCCGTAAAACACATTTTATCATCACATCAACATAAAAACCGACCCACTTCAACATACCCTCACAATTATCTACGTAAGTACGTGACTATTACACCAACTAATTATTATTCAATAAATAATGCCGTAAAGCCATTACAAGTCCTCGCCGCTGTAATTAATTTAACTTTGCACAAATTATACAAAACGTAACTAGTTGGGAACTATTCTTGTTATGTTGCCTAGTTTGTTGGGCATACTGATTAATGTGGCGATAATACGAAGGTATAAAGCTGATGATGTAGGTTTTATATAAGGTTTTAGAACTGAGAAAATGATATAACATAAGGCACCGCTCACGACTTCGTATGTCGCGCGTTTCTTTATGCTTTGATACGCTTAATTTTTGTTTTTTCGTTTTCATTTTATATGACTTTTTTAAATATTAAAAAATGTGGCAAAGTAAATAGAAGAAATAAAAGTGTCTACTGCATGGCTCCATATACTTATAACAAGTTGCCAAAAAGCTGAAAAGAGCTTCCGCTAAAATTGTTTAAAATAAACCTCGAATTTGTGGCGAAAGAATCCTTACTTCCTTACTATCCTTATCCTTACTAATATTATAAAAGCGAAAGTGAGTTTGTTTGTTTGTTTGTTACGTCTTCACGCCCAAATGGCTAAACCGATTTTAATGAATTTTGGTACAGAGATAGTTGGGACCCTGGAGACGGACATAGGTATTTTTTTTTAAAAAGAGTAAGTTATGAGGGAGAAAGAGGGAAGAAAAGGGAAAACTTAGCATTGCTATTGCAATACATAAGGCGCAAAGGCAAAAACTACAGATAGCAGGTACCTGCAAATCACGAAAGGGGAACTGTGTTACCCCGAATTTAACGCGAACGAAGCCGCGGGCAAAAGCTAGTATAACAATATATAAGTGAGTACCTTACGGAAAAAGATTTTTTAAATTAAAGCAATGTTTATTTTGTTGTGTAATATTTTTTAACGGTATTTTCTAGGTATAAGTTGAATGTTTTAAATCTTTTGCATGCCTACTTGGTAAAATATGGCTGAACCTGTCAATATATTTTCCTACCTTCAAAATTTGTAGTATTTCCACCATTTTATAAGTTTTGCTCAACACACACCATAATATTATTATAAGAATAGTTTTAATCGTTAATTAAGTATGAAATTTAATGGCACTAGTTAAATCATTGAGGCAAAGTTGCAAATTAAATTTTGAAAAAAAAAACCTCATTTTAATTTTACCCTGAATTTTAATTGGTACTTTATGAAACCTGTTAAACAATGTTCATTGCGGTCAATTTAAAAGTTAAATTTATTTTGAGAAAAAAATAAAAGAATTTGATAACCGTTTCATGGCTGACAGAATTTTAATAACTAGTTTAGAAACTTTTTTATTAGTTGTATAGCAAAGTGTGATGAAAATTGAATAAGTTTTCATGAAAGTGCTTACTTTTTATTTAATGATTTATTACCATGAACGTTTCAAACGAATAAGCAAATGAAATGAAATTATTTATAATGATCTATAAATAAATTAGCTTAGCCTGTTGATAACATAAATTCTTTTTAGATAAATTTGTTAACATGGTTGGTGCAGTGGCTGAGCGATTGACTGGTGCACTGCGTGTCGCAGGTTCGATCCCCTCACGGAAAAAAATAATTTGTATGGCCTACGGATAGTTGTTCGAAGTCTGTTGATGTGTGTTAGTGAAAGTTAAAAAAAAAACAAATGCCACAATAAAAAAATGCCTAATACTCAAAATTATTAATAACAAGTTTTTGCCCGCAGCTTCGCTCGCGTTAAATTCGGGGTAACACAGTTCCCCTTTCCTCATTTGCAGGTACCTGCTACCTGTAGTTTTTGCCTTTATTGATTGTAATAGCAAAGCTAAGTTTTCCCTTTTCTTCCCTCATTTCCCACTTCAAAAAAATAGCCTATGTTCGTCTCCAGGGTCCCAACTATCTCGGTACCAAAATTCATTAAATTCGTTTAGCCATTAAGGCGTGAAGACGTAACAAACAAACTTACTTTCGCGTTTATAATATTAAGTCAGGATTTTAGTTAACTCTATAGCGTATACTTAGTTTTCTAAGTTAACCTTTTTCTTTTATCAGTTGTGTTTCCATTTAACGTCACGCATAGCTTAAGATAATTCTTTAAAATAGACCTTCTTGTATCGTATTAAAATGAAAGCATAATAATTTCTAATTAATCCTGCATATTAATCACCAGACCGTGATAAAATAATACCCTATTTTCTGCATGTTAAGTTAAAGTGCAAACTAAGATTAAAATAAAATAATATTATATTCTAGACACACGTACAAATCCCTCCGAGTCACTTGACAAGTATTATTATATGAAAATACGTGGAATCCTTAGGTCATTCAACTTGTATTTTCTATTCAAAAGTAGGTATTATTTCCAGCTTTATCCAAGTGGAAATTTTATTATAAAAGATTGTTGAAATATCGTGATTTGTGAAAGTCTGAAATATCGTTTTGCAGGAACGATTGCAGTGACTCTGCGAGGTATCAAAAGTTGGAGAATGTTTCTTTTTGGGGTATTGTACCTCAAAAAATGGAACCCTTAATTTTAATTTAAATTATACACTACTATTTACTACTAATATCATGTGTTATTCCAGACTATAATCTAACTCTGTGCCAAATTTCATCATGATCCGTTCAGCAGTTTTGGCGTGAAAGAGTAGCAAACATCCATTCATGTATCCTCACAAACATTCGCTTTTATAATGTTTACTAGTTTTTACTAGCTTTTGCCCGCGGCTTCGCTCGCGTTAAATTCGGGGTAACACAGTTCCCCTTGCGCCTTATTGATTTGTAATAGCAACGTTAAGTTTTCCCTTTTCTTCCCTCTTTCTCCCTCACATCCCACTTTTTTAAAATAAAAATTAGCCTATGTCCGTCTCCTGGTTCCCAACTATCTCTGTACCAAAATTCATCAAAATCGGTGTAGCCATTAAAGCGTGAAGAGGTAACAAACAAACAAACAAACAAACTCACTTTCGCTTTTATAATATTAAGTAAGGATAATGTTAGTAGGAAGGAAGTAGGATTAAAATACTAATCAGAAAAGACAAAGTCACTTACATGACAACAAGAGAACCTTATGCTAATATCAATAGGTTTGTCAGTGCTTCGCTTTTAACATTGTTTACTATATACCCATCCAATGTATGCAAGGTTTTGGGAACAGTATTTCGCTATATATAAGAAATAATTTGTCCACCAACACTGCTTCCAAACCTTGTGTAACGTGGGTACGTATGAATGAATAAATTAAACCAACGAATATAATACCTGTTCTCAGTACGATCCCAAATGAACCAGGTTCGGGATCACAGCTGCAAATTATATTAATGTTTGTTTGATTGCCCGAATACTGAGAGAGCACCCCAGCTGGGAATTAACGGAGTACTCCTGTTTGTGCGATTAGTACTGTTACAGGAACTGGAGATCTGTGTCAACTATTGGATGCTGTGTTTATGGAGTATGAAATTTGTGTTTAGTGTGTTCGTAAATCTATATTTTTATATGAGAAAATGTCTAACTACAAGTATTAGTAGTCTCCAGCTTTTCGGAGATCCTTTTAAGACATGGGTGCTTGTAGGATTTTACGAAATGTAACCCCTAAGAGGGTGAAACAGGGTTTCGTTTGTATAGAAGAATAATATGCGATTCTCATGTAATTATAGATTACTAGCTTTTACCCGCGGCTTCGCTCGCATTAAATTCGGGGTAACACAGTTCCTCTTGCGCCTTATTGATTTGTAATAGCAACGCTAAGTTTTCCCTTTTCTTCCCTCTTTCGCCCTCACATCCCACTTTTTTAAAATAAAAATTAACCTATGTCCGTCTCCTGGTTCCCATCTATCTCTGTACCAAAATTTATCAAAATCGGTGTAGCCATTAAAGCGTGAAGAGGTAACAAACAAACTCACTTTCGCTTTTATAATATTAGTAAGGACTAGCTGTGCTCGCATGCGTTGCAATGCAATTTTCCTACCTGCCTTTTCCACCCTACTTGCACTACCTGCCCTACGTGGTCCTTACTGCCCTAATTGCCCTACGTTCCCTGCCTGTCAAACATGCACTACGTGCCCTGATTGCCCTGCCTGACAAACCTACTCTACATGCCCCATCTGCTCTGCCTGCCCAACGTGACCTGCTCTAATTGCCCTAAATGTCCTGCCTGCCTTACGTACCCTTACTGCCCTAACTACCCTGCCGTCCCTAACAGCCTTGCTGCTCTACCTGCCTTTCGTGCCCTATCCTACCTACTTTCCTTTTTTTAAAATAAGAAACCTCTTCTGACATGCTTTTGTAGTTGTACAACAAAAAAACAAAAAGAATTACCACAATCGGTTCAGCTGTTCTCGAGATTTGCGTTGCGCAACAAATTCAGAGATTCATTTTTATATTATAGATATAACATCACGGTACGACAATGAGGAGCTGAGCAGCGGGTGAAACCACTGAACTGGTATAAAATGTGACTTGTTTAAAGACACAGACAATATTGCTTGCATAGGTGTTTATCAAGAACTCCTGGGCAAACCTGCGTAGGTAAGCAGACCTATGCTGCGTTCAGACTACTGGAATGACCAGCAGGTATCATTACATTTTAATCACGAAAATGACAACTGCAAGGACTCTCTATTTCCCATTATCAAGTAAAAAAGTACAGGTCTGCTCTGAAAATGGTCTTACGAATTCCTCCAATTTCCACATTTTCTTCACAACACCACATAGATCCGTGTTAACAAGATGATTTCTTTCCCGATCCGTTTTAATTTACACTCGTGGACAAATAAACGGACCGGGCGTCGGGAAACGGCCTGTTACTTAACAAAACAAGCCCATTAACAAGTAGAAACACGTTTTCTTAAGTGTACATTAGCACTTGCCAAAATATCTTTGTACATTACTCTTTTCCTTTGTCCGTTTTGTACAATATCCGTTAATGTGGGTTTTGGGACACTTTCTGGGATGTTTAAAGTTTTATTACTGGACTTTAATCTTGAAGTTTTACTTTTATGACGTTTGTCGTTGATAGTGTTTCTGCCGTCCCGGTCTGTCGTCACTAAGAGACTGGATATCTGACCTCCACATCCACAACTCAATTAGTCCTGGGTACGAAACTCTTGGTAACTGGTTGCCAGACTTTTGGATTTAGGATTGTCCGCAGCTTCCATAGCTGAAATTGTGAAAAGGCATGCTGATTTAGAATAATCAATTTAGTCCTTTTTTTTGGTGTGGGAAATCATCAAATATCTTCCTCCGCCCTGGGCGGAGCGGGAGGGAGTGTCAGACTTGTACTGACTAAAACCCACCCATGTTCCCTCTATCGCCCTTCACGTTCCGGGGCCGCGGTATCTCTTTCGAACAACCCGCAACCCCGGCAGATCAATTTAGTTCTTCAGTAAGATTAAAAATATTGGACACAATTGTTTTTTTAAATGACAATGAAATGGTTCGGGAGATGGGGCACGTGACAACACTTCTGACTAAGAGTTGTCAAAGATGTGACGTTATAGGACATTTTAATTCAAAATATTATCGGCGTAATTTTTTGTCATCTGAAAAAAAATGGAACGCTAATATATATTAAAGGAAACTAAAAAAAATTGTAATCGTCCCTATTATTCTACACAAACGTTTTTATGGTTAAACTACCATCACTTGCTTGCATGGCTCGCCACTTGACCACTTACTAACCCCATCTAAGCAAGGCTCTAGGCCAGCCAGCAAGCCGTTCTAAGTTAGTCAGTTAGTTCCATGTGACAGGATCGTATATCTCAATTTATTTTGATTTAGAGCCTACCGCAGGCTGGATACATTGAAATGCTCGACAGTGTAACCTACGTATGTAGATTATATAATTTCTATTACTGTTATGCAGATATCTGCCCCCGATAATTAAAAGACGTATAGAATCTAACAAAAAGTATCTAAATTTAATAAAAATACAGGCAGTTGCGCCTTTTTTTCTGATTCCGGCAATGTATATAACTCAAAATTGGAAAAGTGTTAGATACGTCTTTTTAACTATCGGGGGCAGATATGGTGGTCTTGTAGTTTCAGTCTGTAGACGTATACTATGAAATAGTTTCCATGTATTTGAGTGTTGACGAATCGACACACACACATACAAATAACGACTCTTTTTGACGTTCGAAACGTCTTAGGGGATTTTTTGCGGATGTGAAATTATTAAATAACTAGCTTTTGCCCGCGGCTTCGCTCGCGTTAAATTCGGTAGCGCCTTATTGATTTGTAATAGCAACGCTAAGTTTTCCCGTTTCTCCCTCTTTCTCCGTCATATCCCACTCTTTTTTTTAAAAAAAAATAGCCTATGTCCGTCTCCTGGTTCCCAACTATCTCTGTACCAAAACTCATTAAAATCGGTTAAGCCATTAAAGCGTGAAGAGGTAACAAACAAACAAACAAACTCACTTTCGCTTTTATAATATTAGTAAGGACTTCCCCCCTGAGTGTGAGACTTGTACTGACTAAAACCCATCCATCCCTTTATGTTGCGCCGCGGTATCTCTTTCGAATAACCCGCAACCCCAGCAGAACATTGTTAATGGATATCACAAACATTAATCACACTGACTCCATCTGTGCAATCAATGAATCATTCCAGTGGCTGTAAGCGTGACTGCTGATCATGAGGTTCCGGGTTCGATTCCCAGGTCAGGTAATGTGTTATTGGGTTTTTCATTCAGGAATTTCTCAGTAGCTACCACGGAGGATGGATTAGTGCCCAGTTGATGTCTTGAGTCTCGCCGACTATTGCATGGGACTTAACATAAAAAAGAACATAATTGACAAAAATGGGTGCACAATTAGGTATACTTCCGGTATAATACTTCAGGTATGATGATTTTTTTTTTTTATAAAATAAATATTTATTTTATAAACACTAAGTGTTCGGTTATTATATTTTTATCGAAAAAAAAACTTTGTGAACGATAGAAAAACTTATTTATTTACTTCCATACAGAACAATTTTGCAAGATCACTCGTTGTAATAATCAAACATAGACAGAAACCATAGACAGTGGCCATGGGCAGTGTTGCCACTTTGTATTAAATATTCCAAGTTAATTTTTCATGTTTATATCTTTGACGGGCCTGTTGGTCTAGTGGTTAGTGGCCCTGACTGCTGAGCCGGAGGTCGTGGGTTCGATTCCCACCCAGGTCAAAATTTGTGTGATGAGCATGATTGTTTGTTCTGTGTCTGGGTGTGATTTATCAATAATATGTATGTATTTATAAATTATATAAGTATGTATATCAGTTGTCTGGTTACCATAACACAAGCTCTGCTTAGCTTGGGATCAGATAGCAGTGTGTGAGTTGTCAAAAAAAAAAATAACTAGATGGCGTCCGCGACTTCGCCCACGTGTCTTCGGAAAAAGTATTCTATTAGTTATTCCAGACTATAATCTAGCTCTGTGCTAAATTTAATCAAGATCCGTTAAGCCGTTTTGACATGAAAGAATAACAAACATCGATACATCCATCCATCCTCACAATCATTCGCTTTTATAATATTAGTAGTATACTAAGCTGCTTCATAAGTTGATATTTTAAAGTAACATGGACTAACAAAATCTATTAATTGTTAGAAAGGTAGTTTTTCTAAACAAACATCTATAGCCTAAACAAATTGATTAACAATTAAACTATGCGTAAGACAAAACGTAAATAACACAAAACATTTAAAACACGCTTATTGCAAAACCACCATTATTTTCGTTTAATTTCAAAACAAAGGCTTATTTATAAGAAAACTTTGAAGGAAGCATTCCGACTTCTCTTGCCCTCAATAAACTGGATTAATTAAATTCATTAATTGGAGAGCTACCATTACAAAAATATTAACCTCGTTTCCATTGTGTATACATTAAAATTGAATGAGGTATCCGATGCGATGTTTTTAAATGGTAAAAATACTTACAAAAAAGATACATACCTATTGGAGTTTATTAATAAACGGTGTTTTAAGTTGAGGTACGTTTTGTGTTTTTATTGGGCTTAATTGTCCTACAGTTGGCCAAAAGCCGCCCCCATTCTTTCCCAACTCTCTCGGTGTTTTTACTTCTCTGGCCAATCAGTTAGGAACGAGGTCGAAAACATCTCGCCAGCGTTTTTTGGTCCTTCCTCGGTGACGACAACCGAATAAAAAAATATATGGTAAAACATTAGGCATCGCGAGACGACTCCAGGCCATCGTAGATGAAGGTCTGTGGAACGTGAGCAATGAGTAGCTCACCATCCACTCCGTCTCACTAGACGGAGTGGATGGTGAGCCACCACTGTCACGCACGCGCACCTTAAAGAGATGTCAACAAAGCAGAGGAGAATGCCAGATCCACTGTCTACCGGGGTTGTGGGTTGTTCGAAAGAGATACCGCGCAAGAGCAAAAGGAACATGGATGGATTTTATTCATCAAAAGTCTGACATACCGCTGCACCCAGAGCGGGAGAAGTTTTATGACGATGACGCATTTGAAAAAAGAAATACGTTAGGCGTAACTTAACTTTAAGTAATGTTTGTGATAAAACCCCATACATAGAAAACTATGAATTCATTTATATCCTAAAGTTTTGGAGGGTATGTTCCAACAGTGGGATGCCTAATGCTTTTATGTAGCAATGTTTTGTAGCCGGCGCCTAGTCCCTATTAGCACAAAACATGAAAAATAGTCTAGCTGCATCTTTTAAAGGTGAGCTATTCCAAAATTCTTTACGGCCAACAACAATAATTACCATGGACGTCATCAATTTCCTGCCCTTGTCCCATTCTATTTGGGGTCGGCGCAACACGTTTTCTTCTTCCATTCTCCCCTATCAGACGTCACGGCATCATTTACTCCTTTCTCCTTCATATCATTCCTTACACAATCCATCCATCTTTTCTTTGGCCTTCCTCTCGCTCTCAGTCCATCAACATTCAGATCCATCACTCTTTTAGTCACATGTGCTTCTTTTTTCCTAATTCAATTCCATACATAACGAATATAAAGATAGTGCGTATCGCGACGTCTTTTTTAAAAATATTTCAGGTCATCTTACGTCTCGGTTGTCGCGAACGATGTAAAATACGCGCCTCGAGGGAAATTTATTTGCGGGGATGCTAAGCCTAACTTGTCGTGGTATCCCTCACCGACGCATTAGCTAGCTGATGCTGCTTTATGCTTTTATCATGAGCTACTCTATAGTCCAGCGTGCTTCTGATTTCCCAAGACATTTTTAGCTTGTTAAGTTTAGCTTTTAGATGTGTTAGCGTACGATATTGTGGTAACATTGATGTTTCTATCTAATAATGCCTTTATAGGCATACCGCCAAGTGGCATACCAATTTTTGTATATTATGGATAAAGAGAAGGCCACCCATAATGTACATCATCATTTATATTTTAAGTCAAAACTAGAAATTTCCAATTCTTTTTTGTAATACGTATCCCATTTAAAAGGCCAAACATATCTAGACGAAGGCTTCCTATTTTTTTTTTCCATCTATAGCTTTCTTGCCGTTCTGGTCCACTCTTTCTACGCCAACGTGTATTGCTGTAGCTGTTGCTGCTTGGTATCAATTTGCGGTTACTGAATTTAGATTAGATTTCCGTGTAAATTTAGGGTTTTTCTATTAGGGTCCAGTAGCAGCCAGGGAGTTGGATTTATGCCCAGTTGATGGTAATTTCGCCTTCATTTTTAGTTACAATTCAAACTGAAAAATAAAATTTAATGATACTATGGAAAACTTCAATCAAACGATGCTAAAAATAGGCTTAGCGCGCAATTCGACCTCGGCTAATTTTAGCATTATTATTAAAAATACTAAAAATAATAATCGTTTTTTTACAAGTTATACATCAGTAGTCGGCAGTAGTGTGATTAACAAATAAAAAATGTAAAAGACACCCCAGTGGTGGACTTCACTGGTGTCGTAGATAATACACGTAATTTGCGATTTCATTTCATATTTGATAAGCCAACCAATTTTTCTTTAAGAACAGTTAGGACAAAATGAAACAAAAACTGAACTGAATGATTTGAAGGTTATATTACAATATTTAAAAAAATATGTCATGCTTGAACCCTCAAAACTTATAGTTTTGTTCATGTATTGTGATAACGGTTGGGATTAACGTATCTCGTGTCTGGGTTGTATGGCCTGGCCTTGCGGGGTCGTTGATAATGATGATAGTGCGGGCTGTTTGGTTCTGCAACAACAAATATTATTAGAAAAAAAACTCCTGCTTCGAGAGTTCCGTACAAACTTGCCACATAAACGGCCATATCTTTTGACTGCGTAGAATTAGAGGGTTGATTATTTTGCAGCACAAAGGGACCAAAAATTAGAGTATGTGGTTTTAATTTCAACTCGATACCTCCACGAGTTCCCGAGATCAAAGTGATCCAATAAGGGTTTCGTATTTTTCCTTTTGAGGTACGTAAAATGAATCTGACAGCGGTAAAAAATATTGGGACAGGTTTCTCTTCAATGTCCGAGGGCGAAACATTGAGTTCTACCGTTACAAAAGTAGTTTCCCAGTATTTGCGTAGAGTTACTTAGTTTCGTGCAAAGAATGCGTGGTTGGCGGCCTTGTAAACGAACCCTGTTTCAACAAAGAGATTTAAAAGACTTATAGAATGGACATTAGAAAAAATTTCATTCAAACATTTTTGATTTTGACAAGCGACTACTCCCTGAAAAGCTAGAAGGCACTAGCCAGAACGATTTGTTACCAAGTATTGGATTACGATTTTCTTCGTCTTGTCTCGTCTATCCTACTAATAATATAAATGCGAATGTTTGTGAGGATGGATGGATGTATGAATGTATGGATGTTTTTTTTTTTAGAATAAAAGCGTTGCCCCACACTAGGAATTTCTCTTGTATCGTGAGTGCGTTTACAAACATATAAACTCACATACACAAACAGCCAGACCCGAAACAACTATCTGCAGGTTTGTTACTTCTTCACGTCAAAACGGCTGAACGGATCGTGATGAAATTTGGCACAGAGGTAGATTATATTCTGGAATTATACATAGGATACTTTATTTCGATATCAAGCCGGGGCGCCAGCTAGTCACTGATATTTGAATGTCTTTGGTTTACACCCTGTATATATAGCCAGTTTTATATTCTACTTACGGTGGTCATAGCGGGGGTGTTGTGCAGAATCGGCCCACTGCCACTGAACATGAAATGGAATGGATGCTTCCCTCGGATCCTTAGTTCCAGCTCCTTGAGTAGGAGATCTATAGGTCGTACGGAAAGCAGTCTTAAATAACCCTGTGCATACTCTCGATTTGTAAATTAATTTATTCATTTTGAAAAGCAGTGGCACCGTACAGATCTATTTTATAGTTTATTTTTATTTTTTTCCTACATATTGTGCATTTTAGGAAAAGATTTTTAAAATGACATGTTCTACCAAGAATGTCACTATTGTTTTTTTTTCTTTTTTTAAAGATTTTAAATTGAAAGAGTTTCACATTCCTAATAGTTTTATTGCAAGATACGCGTATAGAGAACTATTGTGTAATGCTGTGTGTTGTCGGTATGCTGTATCGTCTGAGTAGTGTTGTTATGGTTTCTTGATAATAAAAACAGAACATGGGGCGTTGCGTTGAAATGACATATAGACGGACTGCGTGTGCGTTGATCACGAAGCCACAGACACGCAGGAAGGAACGCAGTTGCAAGTGGCAAGGCTGAATCAACCGCAACGACGTATTAGCAGCGTCTTTGCGTTAAGGCACCGTAATTCTCGATTGTAACTAACTGCTTTGAAATCATAGCATTGCGACAACGCAACGTATCGGTCATTGCCCTTTTAGCATAAATTCACTCTTAAACAAGAAAGAACAATGGCGAAATCATAGCTGAAATTTATTGGAGCTTCTAAAAGTGACTTATACATATACGAAGGCAGTTCTATTATTTTTCTAAAATTTTTCAAAGTATTACATTAACTATTTAAGGCCGGATAAAGAAATATAAAAAAAAGTTATTTATATTTCTTCCAAATGACAGCAAGTACAGCATTATTGTATTAAAATCATTTTTTGTTTGTTAGTATAATTAAATCGACTAAATGAATTAACAATACTGTTTATTTCTAAGTGGACGTGTTCCTTGCAGGGAGGTAAACAAATGTAGTGTAAAATAATTGAATCACTTTCAATTTTATTAATGATGGGCAAAAAGACTATTATCCAAAAACAAATACTTGGTTTGACGTTGACAACTGTATTTATAAGTATACCTAAGGTAAGGCCTACCAAAGAGTATTTATACCTTTTACAAGGCATTGCAAATAAATGGGTAAGGAAAATACTATAATGCAATATTGCCCTTTTAACTTCCTGGAATTGAAATTGCCATAGACATACCCTACAAAAAATCATGACTAATTCCGGCCTTCTCGAACAAAAATTCTTGCACCAACTAATTCAGAAGTTGACGCCGAATTTAACAAGATATTTTTCATTTAAAGACGCAATCATTTAATATCAGCTAAATTAATGTATGGGTGGCTACCATTGTTCTTTACTACTCAATTTTCGATAATCGTGATCAATATGACTTTTTGAAAACACTAAAAGATTTACTGCAAAATATAAATAGTGGAAGCCAGAATGAACATTGGCGTACTGGGAATCAAACCACTATTAGTCCAATAACAAACGTCAGCGGTAACAATAGGTTATTTATTAATATTTTCGTGATGAATGAATTTTTTCATAATACGAAACTTCCACGAAAGTTATAAACAGCCGGGACCAATGACTAAATATTTTTTAAGTTTTTACCATTATTTTTTTTCCCCGAAATTATCAAATAACTTCGGGCACAAGCGTGTGAATGTCAGACTTGTACTGACTAAAACCCACCCATGTTCCTTCATAACAAAGTTAAGTTTCCCCTTCCTTCTCTCTTTCTCCCTCATTTCTCACTTAAAAAAAATAGCCTATGTCCGTCTCCACTTCTCTAGGGTCCCAACTATCTTTATACCAAAATTCATCAAAATCGGTTTAGCAATTTAGGCGTCAAGACGTAACAAACAAACTCACTTTCGCTTTTATAATATTAGTAAGGATGATTTCTTTTACAAAAACATTTTTCGCAATATTTTTAGCGGCAATATTGCGAGCGGATGACTCGTACTAATTTCATCAACCTTTCCAATGTTTTCACACCAAACCCGTTAAAAGTATCGGTGTCCTGTTAGCATCCAATTTCAAATATTCGGTACATGTGGCCATCAGAATTGATGCGGTCCTATCAGAAGTAGCAGGTGGCCTTGCTCGTCCAATTCACACGGGAGTGTATTGCGTCCGAAAGGATTGGATTGGGTGAAAAAAAAATCGACATGAACATTGTCCCACAACATGTGGCGTGGGAAATAACGTTCTATGCTTTCCCATACTTCTGTCAATTACTGTATGGAAAGTGTAAGCTTGCTGAAATAAATTTGGTAGCGAAAATTTTGTGAAATGTTGGTTTCGCAAACAAAATATTCGATGGCTTGAAAGTCTGTGGACAATATGACCACTTCAAGTGTGCAGTTCATTACCTGGATGGCTGTTCCCGGCAAAAGAAGGAACATGGAAGGGTTTTAGTCAGTAAAAATCTGACACGCTCCGCCTAGAGCGGGGGAAGTTATTTGATAATATCTCATTCGAAAAAAAGAAAAAATACCCAAATTTTACTTCATCTTATCTTACTAATATTATAAATGCAAATGTCATCCTCACAAAGATTTATGGATGGATGTATGAATGTATGGATGTTTGTGACTCTTTCACGTCAAAACGGCTGAACGGATCTTGATGAAATTTGGCACAGAGGTAGATCATGAATAACACATACGATACCAAAAGTTTTACTCAAGCAAAAGTTGATGTTTGACGTACAGAATGGTTAGATGACGGCTCCGTGTTGTGTACAAGGTCGAAACGACCCCTCGTTAAAATCTTGTAAATACTAAATGAAAACGGTTTTATGTAAAATTGGTACTGCGAAAATCGTAACTACGATTTTCCCTTCATCGATTTATATTACTGAAACAACAAACTTATTACTTTTCATCATTATTTCATTTCATTTTTGTATGAAGCTTGACATCTCCCATGTAAATTGGATCAAAATATTTCATGCTGATTCTAGTTGGAGAACTTTTTAACGAGACTCACAGTATGTTGGGCGGGATTGTTGTGAGCCATTGTGAATACATAGTTCTATTTTTGTTGATTTAAATTGAATGAACTAGTCGTATTGTTTGCTGAAACTTATAATGTTCAAATGCAGATACATTTCATAGTTAGATTTAAAACCGGGAAATTGTGGTAAATGATGTCACAACACAGCCGCAATAGTCACAGGCGGTTGAACTGAAGTAAAATGTGTAGGAGTTTATTTTTACTACGAATTTTTAATGCCACTAATATTAGATGCTATAGTTTTCCCTCTCATTTGGCATATTTCAGTCCAAGTGAACACATACAAAATGAACAAATAATGTATTCATTAAGTAATTGATCTAACACTATTGGCTTTCGTCTCAAAGTATCTTCCATTCTTCAAACGATGATCGAAAAATGAAATTAAAAAAACTTTTTTTTTTTTAAATAAAACCGATTCTACCGAAAAAACTAAAAAGTGTAAAATAACTCTATTTTCGGAAGTCGGTGACTTTAGGATCATCATTTTTTGCCACACAGCAGACAGCTTTCTAATTAAAAAAAAGAATCATTAAAATCGGTTCACCCAGTCAAAAGTTATGAGGTAACAAACATAAAAAAAACATACAGTCGAATTGATAACCACCTCCTTTTTTTGAAGGCGGTTAAAAAGCAGATGAACTTCAATTTTCTTTACAATGTTGTGAGTGTTGTAAGAAAGTGAAATAAAAAAGAATACACGGTCAGCCTCTAATTAGCGATTTGGGAATTAGCTAAATTACATTTTTATGAATGTCATAATTATCTAGTAACCGCATTATTATCAAAACTGAATTTGCCATTTCATTTTGTGTCAAAATTACAAACCAAATTCGTGGTTTATTATGTCGTACGATAGTTATGGTTTTGTGGTTAAGAAATGTTTTTAACTATTTTGAGCTCATCAATACTAAAAATAATGTTTTCTGATAGCAAAATAGTATGGTTGGAAAAGTTTAATATATTATTATATTTTATATCGTATTTATGTTTTATACTAGCTTTTGCCCGCGGCTTCGCTCGCGTTAAATTCGGGGTAACACAGTTCCCCTTTCCTGATTCACAGGTACCTGCTACCTGTAGTTTTTGCCCTTGCGCTTAATTTATTGTAATAGCAATGCTAAGTTTTCCCTTTTCTTTCCTCTTTTTCCCTCATATCTCAATCTTTTTTATTTAGGCGTGAAGACATAACAAACAAACAAACTCACTTTCGCTTTTATAATATTAAGTAAGGATTTGTTTTTGTACTTGTATGTATGTAGTAATATTGTATTTATAGTCATTATTTGCTTTATGATTTTATGTAGGTATGCTATTATTTCTTTATTTTTTTACTCAATGTGTCTACGTCTCTTTTAATTTACTCTCCTGTCGTAGGTTTTCTGGAAGAAATTTCTCTAGAAATAAGCATTGCCTTTGTACCTATTTTCTATTCCAGTCATCTTTACTGAATTCGGTGTGTAAATAAATTGTTAAATAAATCGCAGTTCGCAAATGATTTCATATTCCACTTTTGATTTCCTTGTGTTCTAGACGTTTTACTTTTATTAAATATAAATATCTTGGGACAACTCACACACGGCTATCTGATCCCAAGCTAAGCAGAGCTTGTGTTATGGTAACCAGACAACTGATATACATACTTATATAGTTTATAAATACATACATATTATAGATAAATCACACCCAGACACAGAACAAACAATCATGCTCATCACACAAAGTTTGTCCTGGGTGGGAATCGAACCCACGACCTCCGGCTCAGCAGTCAGGGCCACTAACCACTAGACCAACAAGCCCGTCAATTTATTGTTTTCTCATTTTATTTTATTATTTTACCTGGCAAAATTTTTAATAATTACTCCATAGACAAATATGATTTTTTAATTCAAAGTTATCGCAACTCCGGCCCCAAGATACAGACGCAGCCTAGTTTGGGGACCATTGTTTTCTAATTCTGTCAACATAAAACTTGCTACCGATATTGGTAATGATGTTAGATTAATAATGTGTTGTATTTATTTATTCTCATTCTTACTAGAGTGAAAGATGAACAAAAGACAGAAATGAACAAACAGTGAAGAATCTGATCTGCTTTGGTAGTCAAATAACGAAATATATTCCAGTGTAGTATTTGTTAGTTTAGAGAAAAGTGATAGTCGCACAGCAGCTGTTGGTTTGTATACAAAACCGCGACCGCTTTGGTTTCAAGCTATATTTAATGGATGAAAGCAAATCGAATTTGATGGTGGTTTTAAAAGTGGGAATCGATCCTGTATACATATGTTGGTAAGCTCGTAAGCTCCAAAGCTTTATGTGAATGGATGTTGTTTTGGTGTAGAGTACATGGGAACTGTAAGTACCTTTTTCCACTTTTTGCCAACGTTCCTGTTCAAAATATATTTTAGAATTTGTAGACTTTTATCAGAAACATTTAATGGGAGCCGTTAGTCTTGGTATGTACATGTAATGAGAAGGGACGAAGCACATGTGACTAAAAGAGTGATGGATCTGAATGTTGATGGACGGAGAGCGAGAGGAAGGCCAAAGAAAAGATGGATATATTGTGTAAGGATATGAAGGAGAAAGGAGTAAATAATGCCGTGACGTCTGCTAGGGGAGAATGGTAGAAGAAAACGTGTTGCGCCGACCCCAAATAGAATGGGACAAGGGCAGGAAAATGATGATTTAGACTTTTTTTGTAGATTTTTCTTTGTTGAATATTTTGTTTTGTTTGTCATTAGTTGAGCAGGAGAGGGTCGAACTCATATCTAGAATGATATACTGTATTTTGATGAACGGTTGGATGTAAATATTATTTGAGTTTGGGTCTTTGTTGATGAAAGTCCTAGAAAGTCAAAAAAGTGGTCAAGTGCGAGTCAAACCATCATATCTTTTGACTGAGTAGACTAACTTACTGTTGATTTTTTCACAGCTCCAAGGGACTACAGACTTGAATTGAGTATCTATTTCATCTCGATGCCTCTATGTGTTCTCGATGTACAGGGTCTTGATAAACAAACAGACAGACAGATGGACAACAAAGTGATCATAAGAGGGTTTTATTTAAGTATTTGAAATTATTATTCCGCTACTAACTCTTCTATTTATTTATTATCTTTCAAGTGTCATTACTAAGTAAATCTGCCCTTTCTCTTTCAAACCTGTTTATCTTGTGAGTTATGTTTGTCACACAAATAAGATCACATCGTCACACAAATAAGATCAGATCGTCACACCACCTTCTCAGCGAGACGCTGCTACTTCACCTGCTTCAAAAAGATTAATCATTATCATCATCCTCATACCCTTATCCGAAGCTATTTGTGGTCAGCGCAGCATGTTTTCTTCTTGCATACTCCTCTGTTATTCGTCATTTCATCGGATATCGCCTTTCTTGTCATATCATACTTCACACAGTTCATCCATCGTTTCTTGAGCCTTCCTCTTTTACTATATCAATCCACATTTATACTCAAAACTTTCCTCCAGAAAAGTCTTTCCTCATTTTTTTCAGAAAAGTTATAAATATTTAGATACAAAATATATGTAAAAGAAACACAAAATATATTTTTATAATTAAGTTTATTTAAAGACTAGATAAAACTTATCTTTGGAATGTTTAAAACATTTCTATAAATAGATAATATACCTACTTATACATTTTACAACCTTTAATGTTTGATAAGTTTTAACTTATTTTCTTATTGATAATAACTATGCCTTAAGTTGCAATAATAGATAAATACAATCTTTGGATTGTAGCTTTTAATAGGGACCCAATATTGTTGTTACGTAGTATAAACTTTCTGAATTTAAAACATTTTATTTTTAAATATTCAAAGCTTGATTAAAAATAAATAATTGGGTCATGTTTTAAATATTTACAATTCAATGCCCAGTGCTCAGATGTATATTAAAATTTTATGAACAGTTTACAAAACGAAATATTTCAAAAGGACTTCATAAAATACGAATAATTCACTAGTAACGCTTCACATATTAAAATGATTTTACGTATTTATAAAAATAAAAAAAAATCTGCATATATTGCGAATAAATTAATTGTGAATTATGCCATTACACTATAAGCTTTTCTACATATTTTTCTTAATCTAAGTTCTGTCAAGTTGCTTGCAATCTAAGTAAACTAATGATTAGCGATGCTACCACAAGCGCCGCAGTTGACACAATGTGGTGACCTGAAACAAAAACGTGATAAAATAAGTTACTTTACTAAAAGCGTGATGTACCTATGTTAGGCCACGCTTTTCATCCCGTAGGGGTTAAGCAGGAGAATCTCAAACCAACCCAGCCGCCGCGGGAAACGCCCCGGGCGTTGGGCGCCGCGAGACGACTCCTGGCCACCGTGGATGCGGGCCTGTGGACGGTGAGCAATGGGTAGCTCACTGTCCGTCTGTTTACTGACGAGAAGTTATGTCGACGGCGGGTTAGTGTTCCACGCGCGCCTTAAAGAGACGTCATCCAAGCAGAGGGGCCTGCCAGGGTTGCGGGTTGTTTGAAAGAGATACCGCGGCCCCGGAACGTAAAGGGCAATAGAAGGAACATGGGTGGGTTTTAGTGAGTACCTGACTGACTTTCCCCCCTGCTTGTGCCCGAAGTTATTTGATGATTTCCGATCGGCAAAAAAAGAAAAGATGCCCAGAATAGCTCGACTGTTTTCTTCCTTCCGTTGCAATAAAAAATTGAAAGCGACAAATTAAATAAGTTCGTTATAGACATAATTGCTATACAATATTTACCTGCATCAGGTGCAACTTGTTCCAAATAAGGGCTGTCTGTCGTAGGTGTTGGGGGATCTGTCAACAAAAGATTATAATGATTTTCTTATTTTTTCCGGCAGTCTCTGGAAGAAAAGTCTTTTATGAATATTCTTGAAGGCAAATACAGGACTTTACTACATTGGAACGAAGTTCCTTATCGCGCGTTGCGAGAGGGGGCTAGACGGAAAAAATTAAGACCAAATTTAGTAACGACACTTTTTGCTATAGTTGTAGGCCGTGCGGCGTGCGCGGGTTTCTCTGTCTGTCTTTCTCTCTCTCATAGAAAGCAAGCCAGTTATTTTCGTTTCGTCTTTCTATTTCGCATTGAACAGTGTGGTGTCGCGACAATTATTTTTGTTGAGTGTATACAGGTTTTTTGTACATAATAAATAATAACTTCGGGTGTCCCTTGACACCTCTCAAGTTTTTGTAAATATTATGTGGGTCCTTTACCAAGACCTGCACACTATAAAAATTAAATAGATGTTAATCAATTGGTTGTTTAAATAAAAATAAAGTAATAATCACAATATGTTTTGATGTTTGTAAAGGCAATATATTTAGCCTTAATGTAACAAAATAAATCCCGATTTGCATACAAATTAAATTTAAGATTAAATTTTGTAAACAGTTTGTATCTACTTATGAAAAAATAAATTATGGACTTTTTGTTAAGAATGTATTGTATCTATAATATGGATACGATAATTTTAGTTTTTCTAAAAGTAAATATCCTTTACAAAATGATCAGGGCAAACCAGTGAATAATGATGTAACGTCTCAGATGAGCGTTGTTAGATATAGGCAAGATTATTATATTTAGAACTTTAGGATTCTTTTTTTTTTCGTAATAACGGTCTTGTTATCTAAATGATGATTGAATAGGCTTCGTTTTTATGAACGAATCAGACTCGCGCACACAGGGTTCCGTATAAATACAAACTTGCAACATAAACGTCCCTATTTTTTAACAGTTAAACTTAGAGAGTTGAGTATATAGTTTTAATTTCAACTTGACACCTTCACGCGTTCCCAAGAGCCTTTACAGACTGTGACAGATGTCAAGAAATTTTAGTTCTAGTTTATGCTGTTTCCTAACGACCGTCCATCTAGTTGATGATAGGCTGTGTCGACGGCGAGTACGTGTTTACTCGCACCTCAATGGGATATCAACTGACGGGCCTGTTGGTCTAGTGGTTAGTGGCCCTGACTGCTGAGCCGGAGGTCGTGGGTTCGATTCCCACCCAGGACAAACTTTGTGTGATGAGCATGATTGTTTGTTCTGTGTCTGGGTGTGATTTATCTATAATATTATGTATGTATTTATAAATTATATAAGTATGTATATCAGTTGTCTGGTTACCATAACACAAGCTCTGCTTAGCTTGGGATCAGATAGCCGTGTGTGAGTTGTCCCAAGATATTTATTTATTATTTATTTATTTATTTATCAACAAAGCAAAGCACCAGCTCCGCCCAGAGCGGGGGAAGATATTTGATGATTCCCATGCCCAAAAAAAAGCCGGTCGCTGGAGGGTTTGGGTACCAACATTCGGGAAGGTTCTTTTCTTGCTTTTGGTACATACCTCTATAAAAGATATCCCTCTTCCTGCTGTAATAGTTGGCGAGCGGGACCTGCATGTCGCACAAAATCTCAACAGTCGGAGGCAATGCGTCTATCCTCACGACGGAACTCGTTAGAGCTGTGTAGCGGCCTTCAATGACTTTGATCGACGACTTCGCGTTCAGCGGTCTGTGGACAGATTTCATTGTTTGGATAAGTATTGAGACTTTTGTTTTTTTAAGTGATTGGAGTCATGTGTTCAATAATATATATCCTGTATTATTACAAAGTACTACAATTTTTTACCTAATTCGAAAAAGGAGGAGGTTCTATGTTCGACCGTATTTTTTTTTGTATTCACCGATTACTTCGCCACTGTGGACCTAAAGGGCCCATTCCAATTTTATTTATATTACTTGGGTAGTTTATGCGTTATGGTCTATAATGCATTTTATTTCTTCTATGTCTATATGGATGATCTGCTAATATTTTAGTAACAATGGAAAAAAACACTCGATAGAAAAATTATGTGATATATCATCATACCACAACTAAAACTGCTGAAAAAAACTTTTTAATATGGTCTATTCAGTGTCGCTATGGTCTAAATAACTCAAAAAAGTCGGTTCTTTTTTGCACAAAAATTTTTTAATTTATTCAGAAAATGGAAGACAGAATAGATCATATTATACACTCAGTAAATAACATAATGTAATCACAGCTTTTGTATCTGATAAACTTTAATCAGCTCTGCGGAAAAAATAGTTTTAAGTTGCAACAGTATTCATTCAACGCAGCGATAATTATATCCTAGACGCATGCTGGTTGAGTGGCTAACTTGCAATTAGTGATTCTAAACAGACTACAATGAGACTTAATCCAGTTTTAATGAATAAAAACTGCTCTCAAAATAGTGGAGCTATAACTTAGTGAGAAAACAACGTATGCATAATGAGCCGTTGTGATTAATGTAGGATGCAACTGTTAGGATGCAGGCCTCATCTATATGAGAGGGAGTGGGCTATATGCGCGTCACATATCTTTGAATTTCAGGTTTTAGAACATGACGGGTTCTTCTTGATATTTTCGTACACCGTTTTCAGAAGTAGGTAGATAAGATTCTCCACCAACCACTATTATCAATTAACGTATATTTAATAAACAGTTAACCAATAAACAGTTTTTTTCCTCAACTCCAAACTCAACAAAACAACTCGACATTTCAACGCGAAAGAAATATATAAAACTGCATACGCAGATAAGGAACACGAAGATTAAAGGCTAGCTAGCTACTTTCCTACTTCCCTTCATACGACTCCGGAGCGCCAGGATTACAGAATAGAGGTAATACCAGTACGACAAACTAAATCCAGCGGCGGGAGGTTGAGGGGGGTATGTGATCGCGAGCCCGATGTCGGGGTTGTTAGCCAACTTTCGCAGAGCATCCAAATTATTCAGTCTAAAATTCTAAGGCGGGGTATATACGGTGAGAGGTTTTGAGTACAGACGGTAAATGAATCTTATTGAATGGATGGGTATGCCTATATTAAAAGTGCTTTTTATTTTGCTTGCAGTCGCGATGAGGTCTAAAAATATTCCACGGAAACGTTTTAATAGCCACTTGTGATTTTTTGCAACCGGATCAGTAGTGACGGAGATATCCTATATAAAACTTGATCTTGTTTACATAAGTTTAAGTACAGTTGTAGTAGTGGCCGGTTGTGTTCAAAAACACGAGATCTACGCTCTATGCGATCCACGGCGGTAGACAATACATAACTTTTGTCAATTACCTTCTTATTTCGTACTAATTGTTAACACTACAAGCTTCTGCTACTCCTTGACAACAAACATGTCGCAACGCAGCCAATCTCTTGTGCACATTACCAGCTGACAGAATTGAGCACGAGGTTTTGATAATCATTATTCTTACTAATATTTTAAATTTGTTTGTTACGTCTTCACTCCTAAATGGCTAAACCGATTTTTATGAATTTTGGTACAAAGATAGTTGGGACCCTGGCGACGGACATGGGTTTTTTTGAGAAATGAGGGCGAAAGAGGGAAGAAAAGGGAAAACATAGCTTGGCTATTACAATATATAAAGCGCAAGGGCAAAAACTACAGGTAGCCGGTACCTGCAAATCAGGAAAGGGGAACTATGTTACCGCGAATTTAACGCGAGCGAAGCCGCGGGCAAAAGTTGTTGTAAGTTTGATTATTTTAGTTTTATTTAAGTTATCTTCACGCTAAACACATATATAATACACACTATCACACACATATTCACACGATCACACACATACAATATTTTCGTCATTTGTATCCTAAATGTTTTTATTATTTTTTTTTGTCAGTTTTTTATACTTATTGTAAAACTAGCTTTTGCCCGCGGCTTCGCTCGCGTTATATTCGGGGTAACACAGTTCCCCTTGCGCCTTATTGACTTGTAATAGCAACGCTAAGTTTTTCCTTTTCTTCCCTCTTTCTCCCTCACATCCCACTTTTTGTAAAAAAAATTAGACTATGTCTGTCTCCTGGTTCCCAACTGTCTCTGTACTAAAATTCATCAAAACCAGTTTAGCCATTAAAGCGTGAAGAGGTAACAAACAAACAAACAAACTCACTTTCGCTTTTATTTATTTATTTAAACTTCATGTACAATAGTGGTACATAGGCGGACTTAATGCCATAAGGCATTCTCTACCAGTCAACCTTTGGGTAAAATACGACAACATTGTGATAGTAATATTATAATATTAGTAAGGATGTCAGAATTGTAGAATTGTATAGTCTAATTAGCACCAACTTGGAATTGTCATACTATCTTTATATCAAGCTCCTCAATTCATTTTGTCTTTTAAAGTGAAGTGAACTGATTTCCAAGATACAGGTTCTTTACCTAGTTTGACGCTCATTTAGTTTTAAGCAGCCTTTTATATTACAACCCCGTGTAGCCATATTTTGTACTAGGCTATATTCTGCTGAGTCCAATAAACGATTATTAGTATATTTAATTGATAGAGCGACTGCCTATCTGACCTCCACAACCCATTTAACAACTGAGTAATACAATAGTCCTTGGCATGACTGGTAAGACAATAAAGTCTGCAAATAGAGGACTTCAATCAAATAAACACGTCCCTACCATCTTTTCAACTGAATTTCCGGAAAGCAAACAATACTCCAAGCCGTGTCCTGTAGCAATATCCCGCCTTATGTTTCAAGATCGAGGAACGCTCAAGTGATCGTATCCGGTATTATTCACGAACCAATCGGATGTCCGGAACTTTCAGCCGTTGTGCTCCATTCCGGGCAATTCATTGGAATTTTTTTACTACTATATCATATTCGAAATGATTTTGCTGTTTTCACAATCTTTTTTCATTGATTGAAGAGCACGCAGCTACAAAATTAGAACCGCTTGAGTTGATCTTCAGTTTAATTCGCGCTTGGGTTGGTTAGTGAATGGACGACAGCCAATTACATACCTAGTTTCCTACGTGCCCAAAAAAAACTTTTTTGTAAAAAATAAAATCGACTTTAAAAAAAAACTAAATAGTGGAAAATAACTTTACTCGGTTGGAAGACGGTTTCATTTTTTAAAAATATGTTTTTTATTCCAGCATTTTTAGTTATGGCAAAATGATATAAAACATATTTTTACAGAGTATTCATTATCCATTGTTTCTAAAAGAATAGCAGATCATCCATATAGACAAACAGAAAAATATATATATTATAGACTAACTCATAAACTATCAATATAAATAAAATTGATATATAAAAGAATACTGAAAATCGGTCCAGATAAATAAAAAAAAAGATTCCGACTAATTGAGAAGCTCCCCCTTATTTGAAGTCGGTTAAAAACACGTTAAGCCTTTGAGTCTAGCTGTTAATACCTAGATCTTTAACAGTCGTAACAAGCAGTCAGCAGCTCAAAAGTCTAACAACCAGTCTTACCAAGGGGTATCTTACTACTGGGTTGTGAAGGTCAGCTATCAGCTGCATCTAGTTAGACTGGAAGCTGGCCTCTACGTGGTTGGGAAAAGGTAGATGATGACATCATCTTGCCTAAATCAAATGGGAAAAGAGCGTGAGAACAAAGACAGTTTTATTTAAATATAATTTTTTAGCAAAAAAAAGGTAGGTCAGGTCACCTTCTAAATATCGTAATGAAAACTTTTATTTGTTTGTTTGTTACAAAGATTCGTAGAGGTGAATCATAGAATATGATTGATATGAATTCAGATTTGCACAGTCAACAGTGTCTAGACTGGCAGACTAGATTAAAAAAATAACCTTGAAAATAAGATGAGCTATGCCTTACACTTGAATGAATAAATCGTTTTGTGAATAAACCTCAGAATTTCTTATAGACACGTCACAAACCTAGGGAGCCTAGACAAGTTTTTCATTTTACCTAAACGAATTTCAACATCTTTGTTCATTCGTTTATTAATTTTCAATGGGTAGTTCGCTTTTGTATTTTTTAGCAGCCGAGCAGTCAGGGGTCCAAAAGACTGACAACTTTTACCAAGGAGGAATACCTAGTTCTAACTTGGCTAGTTCTGATAGGCAGTCTCTCTGCTTAATCTGTAAGCCGACCCCAGAATAGTTAAAAAAGGTTAGGCAGATGAAGAGAGTTGATTTCACAACACAGACTTGAGAATATAGTTTTAATATCAACTCTTTACCTCCAAGCGATTACGAGATAAAGAGTCTTGACAGACAAACATACAGACAGACAAAGAAAGACAGACAACAAAGCGATTCAATAAAGGTTCGGTTTTTTTTTCCTGTTGAGGTAAAAAGCCCTAAAAACGGTCAATACTTGGTGTCTATTTAATACTAATATTGTAAACTAGCTTTTGCCCGCGGCTTCGCTCGCGTTAAATTCGGGCTAACACAGTTCCCCTTGCGCCTTATTGATTTGTAATAGCAACGCTAAGTTTTCCCTTTTCTTCCCTCTTTCTCCCTCACATCCCACTTTTTTTTTATAAAATTAGCCTATGTCCGTTTCCTGGTTCCCAACTATCTCTGTACCAAAATTCATCAAAATCGGTTTAGCCATTAAAGCGTGAAGAGGTAACAAACAAACTCACTTTCGCTTTTATAATATTAGTAAGGATAACAGAATTAGTTTACAACTTCACGATCAAAACTAGATCAAGAATATTGAAGTACGCCAAAAGAATCCTTCTATGACCGGCAGTTCAATCTACTTTGTAGACAAAAAATACCTAGCGTCTAATCAAGAGTGAATACTTTTCACCACAATCGCAAGCCATCTTCTAAAGATCTGCAGCTGCACATAAACCTGTCATGCAGTAAGCATTACTAGGTTCAATTTAGCGTGACGTCGTAACTCAGGCCGTACGACGTCGACGTAACAGCAATGTTCAGTGAGCTTTGAGTTTTGATCCTTCGTATCGATTTGTGAGACTAAGATAGGTTTGACGTATGTTCTATTGGTTTTGAAGTATGATTCATTGTTGATAGATGAGCGTGAAATGGATATTGAGTATTCGTTCTATAGATTTGCATATCCTATTTCGAGGCAATATTTCATTAGGTTTTAATTGTGGTAAAACTTATATGATTACATATTTGGTGATTTTGGTTGTTTCAGCCAATACTTTTCTATTTAACTAACCAGTAGATCCTTACTAATATTATAAAAGCGAAAGTGAGTTTGTTTGTTTGGTACGTCTTCACGCCTACATGGCTAAACCGATTTTAATGAATTTTAGAACCTTTTTTTTAAAGTGAGAAATGAGGGAGAAAGAGGGTAGCTTTGCTATTACAATAAATAAGGCGCTAGGGCAAAAACTACAAGTGGCAGGTACCTGCAAATCAGGAAAGGGGAACTGTGTTACCCCGAAATAACGCGAGCAAAGTCGCGGGCAAATGCTAGTAAATAATATTTCTATGGTCCTTCGAGCCGGATACTTCGTATGTGGCATGGCTTGTTTCGGCAGTGACATTTAAAAGTTATACTCTTACCTATTTCCAGCTAAGATGACCAACTCTGGTTTCGGAAAGACGCCTTCAACTGAGCAGATGATGTTCAAGTACTTGTCGTCCAACCGGTCTTGGATCATGTCGAACTTTGTTTCAGGAACTGTGGGGGAAATTATTCAATATATATCACAATTATCCTTCAACATAAAAACATCAAAAGGGAAAAGGATAAGCTGATGATGATTATTAATCTATGGCAACAGAACCCTTATCCAGGATTTTAAAAAAATGATATCGTCAATTCTACAAAGAGCACAAAATAAAATAATCAAACTATTACTCAACTACGACCATCACACACCTACTTCCGAACTATATAAAAACACTAAACTAATGAGCATTCATCAACTTTACACTTTCAACACCTGCATTCTCATTAAAAAAATCCTTAACAAAACTATACACACACAATTATCCTTCAACATAAAAAGATCAAAAGGGAAAAGGATAAGCTGATGATGATTATTAATCTATGGCAACAGAACCCTTATCCAGGATTTTAAAAAAATGATATCGTCAATTCTACAAAGAGCACAAAATAAAATAATCAAACTATTACTCAACTACGACCATCACACACCTACTTCCGAACTATATAAAAACACTAAACTAATGAGCATTCATCAACTTTACACTTTCAACACCTGCATTCTCATTAAAAAAATCCTTAACAAAACTATACACACACAATTATCCTTCAACATAAAAAGATCAAAAGGGAAAAGGATAAGCTGATGATGATTATTAATCTATGGCAACAGAACCCTTATCCAGGATTTTAAAAAAATGATATCGTCAATTCTACAAAGAGCACAAAATAAAATAATCAAACTATTACTCAACTACGACCATCACACACCTACTTCCGAACTATATAAAAACACTAAACTAATGAGCATTCATCAACTTTACACTTTCAACACCTGCATTCTCATTAAAAAAATCCTTAACAAAACTATACACACACAATTATCCTTCAACATAAAAACATCAAAATACAGCCAAAGAAACCCCAACCAAATACAAACACACCCCCCACGGACGCAATATGGCAGGAAAAATATAAAATACGAAGGCGTTAAACTATACAACAAACTACCGGCAGATATCAGGAACACATCTTCTTTAAACGTATTTAAAGGTAAACTCAAAGAACACGTAATCAACAATACAAATTATTTGAGCTAACAACATAAGCAACTTAAATGTATAATAACATTTACAAAAAAGTACTAGCTACTGGACCACACTCTTTATAAATTTTATGTATTTATTTAATAAGTGAACAATGTGTGTTCTTCTGAATAAATAAAGAAATCTTTAAACCCAATTCCTGACCGTACATGAAAATGATTGAACATTGTCGTCCGGAAACGAATAGGTACCTAATAACTCTCGTTATTTATTTAGCAGGATTTGTACAAATATCAAAAAATTTAAATCAAAGCCAGATTTGTGATTCGAATTAAAAATGCAATTGAAAATACCAACGAATACGTGACATAAAATTGATATAAAAATTTCATCGATTGTGTCCAATATAAAGAGGATTATGAAATGCGTTTTTAAGTTCCATCGACAAACGCCAAAAATAGTTTTTTTTTTTAGTTTTGCTTAAGTTACTTAAGGCGCGGTAACAAGCTAATCTTTAGGTATTCGCGGAAGTGAGGCTGGGCATGGTCTGACACAAGTACACGACACACACTCACACAGTATTGCATCGAAAGAATAGAAATAAGGTCAAAAATATTTCGGTGTTTGATTTTATTTGAATTTCATGTCCGCCAAAATGTAGGTTATTTTGCAGTTTTAATTGAATATAAAAAATACAGTTCCGTGTTTGAAAAATTTTAGATATCTCTTTAGTCTATAACATTTCCTTTGTTATAGATATAAAAAATATGATGGTTGTCATAACATTTTTTTTTCGCAGTACTAGACCACTTTTGAAAACTGATTTTGTTTAAGTCTTTACTTTATGTATTGAACTATACACGGTATTTTTTTTGGTTAGTGGCATGTACAGATACGGCTAACTTTGCGACGAAAATCTAGACGTTTTACGAAGTGTTTGCTTTGTACAGCGCCTTAACCTTATAACATGGTTATTTTTGGTTGTAGCCTTATCGTTTAATGGTTCACCATCTTAACTGGTCAAATTTGACTGTACTATTAGGCGCATGTGGCTTCGCTCGCGTGATATAAAAAAACAATACCCTAGGACTAGAATATTCTAGACTATAATCTACCTCTGTGCCAAATTTCATCAAGACCCGTTTAGACGTGAAAGAGTAACAAACATCCATGCATCCATCCATCTGTATACACGGCTATCGGCTGTATAACATCACGCTAAAATAGTTGGAAGCTGAGTCGTGGGTGAAACCGTTACGCACAGCTAGTTAAGTATACTTCTGCTTGACGCTTTGGGTATTACTGACGTGAAGTTATATTTAAGTTTAAACATAATCTCGATCACAGCTTTTACCGTCGCACCATTACTCCATAAGTTTATAATGTAAATGTCATAGCATTGCAGAGTTTCGCGAACGACCATGTTTTAGAAATACAATATCTACTGTCTATGATCACGCGAACGGTAATGGATTCTGCTCTTATTGTACAAAGAGTTATGTTGTATGGAAATGGTTGGACAAGAAAGAAGCCTTTTTTGCAAAAGGGAAATTATCAAATAACTTCCTCAGTTCTGGACGGAGAGGGGGGAAGTGTCAGTGTTTTACTGACTTAAACCCACCCATGTTCCTTTTTTACCCTTTTGTGTTCCGGGCTGCGTTGTCTCTTTCGAACAACCTGCAACCCCGGCAGGAAGAAAACCATAAAGCCTGAATATATTGTTTTTATGGTTGGAGTGTTACCTAGGTATGTCTACTGGAAATACCTTCAAAAGTGTGTGTGAGTGCAAAGTCTTTAAAATTTTCACAGAAAATTTCTTGTAGAGTGGTAATTTCTCTAAACGTTTGCTTACAATTACACCCATTGATTTATGATAGAGAATAAAATATCAAGAGATAGAGTGGTTTATATCGTATCGTAATTCTAGTGAAGTTATTTCATTAATTATATGTTCTTTAAGCAAGCCATCTTAATTGCCGTCTCAAAAGTGCGTCGCTTCCAGTTCATTATAAATGCGACGGTCACAGAAGGTACTGTTGCTTCAAATATTGATGGATTTTCTAATATAAGCAAAACAGCCATTTGTATTCCATTAGCTTGCTTTCTTTGACTTTTAGTCCACCGTACCTCCAACGTAATACACTTAAAGTCAACTTTTATTAAAAGTACTAGTAGTTTCGCTAGGAGATATTACTAAAGGAAGTTTTGAGATTTTTCTAGAAGAACGCATTTTCATTTCATTACTTCTCTTCAAAAATATGTCCATTACTGTTATATCAGAACAAAGAACAAATCATTTCAAAATGAAATATGAAAAGTTTTAACAGATCGACAGACTTTGTTTTGCTTTTGTATATTTTATCGTCTTTTTAGTATTCGGAACTAAAACATTGCGGATTCTATGAATTATTCGCGAAATTAATGAGTTTCACGAATAATTTATTATTTCGAAGAGCGAAACTTTTTCGGGGACAAGTTTTTTCTGTTTTACCTAAAAATATTTTTAAGACCCATTTAGCTATCAGGACGCCCAAAATCATTTTTAAGGGTGAAAATGGCCGCGAGACTACTCCCGGCCACCGTAGACGTCTGTGGACGGTGAGAAATGGGTAGCTCACTGTCCTTTCGTCCAGTGACGACAGGCCGCGACGACGGCACGTTAGTATTCCACGCGCGCCTCAAAGAGATGTCAGCAAAGCAGAAGGGTCACCGCCTGCCAGTGTTGCGGGTTTTCCAAAGAGATACCGCTCCTCCGGAACAAAAAGGGCAAAAGGAGGAACATGGGTGGGTTTTAGTCTGTAAAAGATACTGACACTCCCCCTTGCTGCGCCCAGAACCGGGGAAGTCATTTAATGATTTTCCTTCCGCAAAAATTTGCTTCACCAACCTCAAAATAAGCAACTAACAGTCTACAAACTATACAATAACGTTCCCTGGATGCACCTGCAGATAAACTTCCACAGAGTAATTTCCGTTTAGTCTCAACACAAAGCTCATTTTTTTGTGGCCACTGGCTACCTCGTTAATATGTACGCGGTGTACGATGCATTTCATTTGTGCACTGTCAATAATTAATAGGCAGTAATTTCCTGGTCGATTCCAAGGGATTGATGAATTTTCTTTGTTTGTTTTTGGGATGATTTTGATTGATTGCGGTCTTTAGTGTCAATAATTGAGTGTTGTGGTTTTACGAAGTTTTTCTCGATAGAATTCTCATTCTAGTACGTAATTGATTGCCAAACTTTTTTTCACTTGTATAATATTACTAGCTTTTACCCGCGGCTTCGCTCGCGTTAAATTTGGGGTAACACAGTTCCCCTTGCGCCTTATTGATTTGTAATAGCTACGCTAAGTTTTCCCTTTCCTTCCCTCTTTCTCCCTCACATCCCACTTTAAAAAAAAATAGCCTATGTCCGTCTCCTGGTTCCCAACTATCTGTGTACCAAAATTCATCAAAATCGCTTTAGCCATTAAAGCGTGAAGAGGTAAGAAACAAACACACTTTCGCTTTTATAATATTAGTAGGTAAGGATTTACTTAATTAGGTCTCAAGTGGTAGAAGTGACACAAATGAATGATTGAGAGCAGTCTAAAGAGACTGCTTTGGAGGCTAAAGAGCCCTCCTTAGTAAATAAACATCATTACATATTAATTATCTTCCAACAATCGCCACAGATAAAACAAACACGACGACACGGTTGGCGCAGTGGCTGTGCACTCAAATGCTGCTTTAACTCAAAGGTTGGATCCCCGCACGGAACAAATATGTGTATGGCCTACAGATAGTTGTTCCGGGTTTAGCTGTTTGTGTATGTGAGTTTGAATGATTGTAAAAAAACTAATTTTATAACTATAAATGCGACTGTTTGTGAGGATGGATGGATGTTTGGATGTGTGGATATATGGATGTTTGTTACTCTTTCACGTCAAAACGGCTGAACTGAACTTGATTTAGTCTGGAATAACACATAGGACAATTTTCTTTCGATATCACCCGGGCGAAGCCGCGGGCGCCAGCTAGCCTGCCTTCTACTATCCTAGTCCTATACTACTAATATTATAAATGCGAAAGTTTGTGAGTATGGATGTATGTTTGATCCTCTTTCACGAAAAACTACTTAACGGATCTCGATGAAATTTGGCAAACAGGTAGATTATAGTCTGGAATTATACATAGGATTTTTTTTGATATCACGCGGGCGAAGCCGCGAGTGCCAGCTAGTATAGTGACAAAAGTTTTATGCTTCTTTTGATTACGAATATCTAACAACTTCCTACAGTACATACAGTCAGTTAGAAAAAGTTGAGACTCACCAAATATAGTCATGGGCCTGGTCTTCTCGTCTTCAGCTAGGAAGGTGGATACCACACAAGTGTAATTGCCAGTCAGCTCTGGATCTAGTGACGTGATGTGCAGAGCTCGGTGTTGTGTGTATGGGTTCTGGGATACTTTGTATTTTAGGTCCACCTAAACAAAAACAACGACAAATTACTTCTCGGTTTTTTGACTCCTTTCCTAAAAAGGTTTTTTAAGGTTTTCACGATATTTATTTTTTTTAAAAATCTTTAATTTAATTTAATTTGGGGATAGCTGTATACTATATTAGGGTTCCGGTAACAAATAAAAAAAAAACAGAACCATTAGACATTTCTCCTGTATCGTGTGTGCGTTTACAAACATTGAACCCGCGACACGCAGCGCAGCAGTCGATCGCTCAGCCACTGCGCCAACCCTGCCGACAACTATCTATGAGACTTAGAGTGCGGAGTGCACTTTACACGATATAACGTAGGTAACATTTGGTCAAATTATGAACAGAACTGCGAAATTCTCCTTTTTAAACTTGAAATGTTGCAAATTGATTACCTTATTTCTCAAAATTCCTAGCGCTTGTGGTTTTTGTGGTGGAATCCATTGGTACACCGGTTGCGTCTTGTCCATGTAAAACCACTTGACTACTAGACCGGTGACGTCGCTCGTAACGAAGTCGCAGTCCAGTGTGACGGAGTCTTTAGTTCCGTATTGAATTACGTCTGGAACTCGGATGTTTATGATTCGAACTGAATGGACACCTGGAAAATAAATATTACATTGGTAAATAAAAATTGCATCTCATCTTACTAATATTATAAATGCGAATGTTTGTGAGGATGGATGGATGTATGTTACTCTTTCACGTCAAAACGGTTCAACGGATTTTGATGAAATTTGGCACAGGGGTAGATTATAGTCTGGAATAACACATAGGATACTTTTTTTTCGATATCACGCGGGCGAAGCCGCGGGTGCCAGCTAGTTTCGAACATTTCTTTGACTATCCTTTTAGGCTTCAAATCAGTGTAACAAAGGGTATAAGGATTCAATTTATGTCTAGTTCTAGCAAATAGAAATAAATCTAACAACGGTTTAATTTATTAATTTAAATATCCAATAAACCCGGCGGTGCGGTATACCAGATTGTTAACGATCCCAGTTTTGGAAGCCAATTAGTTTCAGCATGTCGACATTTATTGTGCAATATTTCACTCAAAACAAATTCTAGATTGTTCCACGCACATGTTATCCAATACAATAATTTTGTCAAAAAACCCAATCTATCTCGACATGGTCCGGAACTTGGGGACATGATAACTGGGTTGTGTCCCAAAAGGATCAAATTCCGATGAGGCAGGACAAAAAATTAAAACATTCCGTGGTATTGGCAGAATCAATATGAACGGGGGAACTCGCCGCAGCACCCCGGGGACTTTTGCGCACCAGTGGTCTGACCCGTTGGGTTTCATAAATACCCAGCCAATTGGCTCGGGTGAGCGGTAACCACCTGTCATGTTCCACGTTAACTTTAGGACCATCAATATATTCGAGTTAAATTATTTTATTCAATGACGCACTTCAGTGCTCATTGATTGTCAAGGGAATTTATGAAACGATCTTTGTTTGTTATTGTTTGTTCAATAACTGCTATATTGGATAGCTTTTGAACAATCAAAAAGAAATAGATATAGTAGCGGCCACGTTCATTGCACTCTTTGTCTTAACCAACTACGGGAGTGGAAATTAAAAAAGCATGAACAATAACATTCAATTCTTTAACTCAAACAGAAAAAAAGCTAACGAAAATCAGTTTCACAGATATTTGTATAAAACATTTTTATTTTTACCCAAAATAATCTGGCACAAAATTGAAGGGATTCCGGGAGGACGCATTAGGCTGCCGTTCTAGCGGAAACATCATATTATCGACGGAGGAATCCACCGGAATATTGTTTCGTGGTTTCCTATCAATTCCGGGGATGCCTTTGAGCTCCTCGCCCGTTTTTACGTCAAATATTTCAGCATTGTTATTATTGGAAACCGTTTTTGCTCTGCATTAACGAAATTATACGGAGTTAGAGAATTAATTTATTAAGGTCCGCGTAATTTGTATAAATCTTCACTGAGAAATTAATTTTAGGGACCTTGACCCGATAATGTTTGAAAACATTATGCTGTACCTTTTTAAGCAATACTTAGTTTGAAATTAAATTCTGGAAGAATTTACTTTCCTGCTTATTTTACATTTATGATAATTGACAGCTAATTATGTATTATTAACTTTAGTATTAATTAAATTTAATTGGACATGATTTAATTCTGAACACAACCGGATTCCTAGATTTAACCAAAAAAAAAGTTTTACGCCTATACCAAAACTAAATATAACATTCTAACAAAATATAATGATTCATCCATCAATTTCAATCTTTCCTATAAAATCAAAACAATAAACCATTCCCAGCGCAGACATTATTTAAAATTCTCCCACAACAAACAAAAAACATAAGGGTCTGTTTGGTTTCACTTACATCAACCCAACGAAACAGTTTTATTAAAACTCGTCGACAGTTCATTGGGGTGTGTGCACATCGCAGAAAGTTGCGTCCGCCACCGCCGCCATATTGCATACACCCGCTATATTATCTGAGTTGCCATCCGTGACAGCCAGTGCCATTGTCAACAGACTGACGGACTCATTACACTATCTTCAGTATTGTCCACAAAAGAAATTAAAAAATATACGTTTGATAGAATATGGTAATGTCAAAGGACTTTTTTTTTGTTTTGCAGTTGTTGGCAACATTTGGGCAGTGTTCGTCGAATTTTGGTGGCGAATAAAAATTGCTGCATTTTTTTAGTTTTGCTAGAACAATTTTGTACCTACTTAATGTTTCAGAGTCAGAAATTTTTATTTTGATATGTTTTGTATTGATGATTGTGTGACTTTAGTAGCTGTGTTGTCTGTCGTATAAAAGACAACGTAAAATAATCTACAAAGACCCATTTGGGAGATACGAAGGAAATAAATCGGTGAATCGTCTCTGTTTCGTAAAGATGTTTTTTTTGGAATAGTATTCAATTCAATACCTTTATTGTGGATCATATAGGTTTGTACATAATATTTTTTTAAATAGATCAGCTATGTCCTGCCCTTCGGGCATACAATAGTCACGTAAGAATATAGGTAAATTATTTAAAAAATATTAATATTTCACAAAACAAAACATATAACCAAACAAAACGAATGAAGGGTGCAGTTCAAACAGTATAATTGATTATGTTAAAGACCGTTCTATTTTTTAATGACATCTCGCAATTCTTCCTATGTGGTTGTTGTCTGCTTAACCGGTCAATCCTATGCCTTGAGAGTAAGGCTTGAGAGTAAGAGTAAAGCCAGGGCAAAAAATCTTAAAAACGGCTGTTCCATCCCATGTAGCGTGTGCGCGTTCAACTTTCTCGAAGTATACTTTTTCCAGCAACCTCAGTACGGTGGGCACAATGAAGAATTTATTTCTCGGACCGATACATATACCTACTGCTTGTTGTCCAATATATAAAAAAGCAAAGATCCTTTCAGGCCTCATATTTCTAATTTCCACTAAGGACGTCGCCAAAGGTCTATAGAAATTGCCAAGTCACCTTTAGCAAGTGGTTCCGACTCAAGAAATCAGTAAATTGCGATATAAGAGGCAATAAAGCAGACGCGCTTGGCACAATTCCAAACTGACATTAAATTATGATATCTTTAAGTGGCGATAAATCGAGACTTGAATTTTAAAGGTTCAAGTTATCTAATATGAATTTCACTTTAATATTGTTTGCGCAGACGAGAGATTAAAAAGAAAGACCAACTCAGTGGAATGATTCTGAATATTGTATGTTTTTTTTTATTAGATGTTGTAATCGTTAATTTTGAAGAAAAAAAATAGGATACAGATACATTTTGCCTTATGGCATGCAAAATTATTAAAAAAAAAACAAAATGAAGATCGCAAACCATACAACAAATGAAACCTCGTGCCGAAACCTTCTTAACAATCTCATGTCTAAATTACAACAGCTGGTCATCAAAAACTATAATAACAAAAACTACAATAATAACATCATACAAACAGCATGTTTTGCAAGAAAGCCGCAGCAAGTATTGCACAGGCCGTTGCTCCTGCGCATCGCTTCGTTGATCACCCTCGTCACGGTGCGCAAGTATGTTAGTACAATTTATGTTTTTTTTCTTGGAGATAAAGTGTATGCTAGTGCTGATAGGCAGTATACGTGAAGAAAGAAAAAAAGAAACAAAAATTTATATTAGACTCGCAAAGGACAAAGCATTAAAACAAAATTTATTTTAAAAAAAGAACAACTAAAATACAATTAAAAAAAGACAATTAATTAAATTAGTCCTGTACCAGGCCAAAAGGCCCCTAACTCAGCATGGTGCTGAAGAAGCTATCTTCGTGTACGTCTCGTCAAGTTTGAGCCTATAGATCAGATGCTCAAGTTGATTCATATCAATGTCTAATTATTTGATCGTTCCGTTCAATGGTTTGGGCAGTAAAGCAATTACACGATTTAACTGTTGCATTTCATATAAGATCTTGGATTTAATTTTCGAATCGATACGTAGCCTCACGACTTTAACCTTAAAGGCACAGATATACTTTATAGTACACCCGCAGTTGTGTTTAAGTCCAACTGAGCACAAATCCAGACTCCAAGGCATTGATTTGCTGGGGTTGCGGGCCCTGCTGGGATTGCGGATTGTTCGAAAGAGATACAGCAGCCCCGGAACATAAAGGTCAATAGAAGGAACATGGGTGGGTTTTAGTCAGTAAAAGTCTGGCACTCCCCTTCGCTTCGCCTAGAGCGGGTGAAGTTGTTGGATGATTTCCCATCATAAAAAGGGAAAAATTCTTGTATGAATCCTAAATTTTTACCTGCCTGATCTGGGATTCGATCCCAGGATTTCACCAACTCAGCAGTTGCATTTGCGACCTCTAGAGCAACCAGGCGTCAATGAGGTCGAGTCGATTGTGGTACAGTTTTAAGCTGGGTGGCACTTTAATAACTACATTTCATTCATGATGTCCTGACACCTGGGATACTCAGACTAACCAGCTTAGCTATTCTCAACCCCTCGATTGAAATCGTACCATGAGTATAATCGAAAACGTTCTTCAAAAGCTATTCAGAGATCCGTAATCGGCCAATTTTGACACGTCCGTTGCACAACGGTGTTAGTAACATGTATGACGACGTCAATCATACCGACAAAAAACAAACACCTGGTAAAAATAATATATTTATCACTTTAAATTTTCTACCACAATTTTCTTTTTGCTACCATTATGTAAGCCCTGTTAAAACATAGGTACCTTTCAATTAAAAAAAAATACTCCGCACGGATCTGTGAATTATTCACAGATCCGTGTGGTGTATTTTTTTTTAATTTTTTTTTGTTTTGCCGGTTTGACGATTAGATTACGAGAACATAGACTAGTGACGATTGTCGATTACGGTTACGATTGGATTGTTTGTGAATAGTTATGCAGGATCAAAACGATTTTCAATCTGCCATCCCATTTTTTTAGTACTTGCAAAATCAAAATCATTTATTTCAAGTAGGCACTTTTGAACTGTCGAAACATTGACAACAATAAAAATGAAGCTACAGTCCCAGTCACAAGGCATAATAACTGTGAAAGTACTGTAGTTGCCCATTCCAAAGCGTAGATCTCTATTGAGAAGAATGGACAAGAAACTCCATGGACACTCTTTTAAATCAGAATATTGTTACAAAACCTTGGTCACATCATTCGTGTTAATATGGTCAACTATGTGAGAACGATGTAGCAAGACGTGCACATTAAAAGTCTCCATAGTAAAACAAAAAGAATTTCAAAAATACATAATTAATTCAAATAAGCAATATAAAGTACTTTTTTGAGGCTTATTTATTTAGTTCCTATCATAACGCACCTTCCTAAATTTACATAATTTGCATGCCACGTTCTCATTTGACCGGAGATCCGTTTAATAATTCGAAGTCATTCATCGTGAATATTTAAACACGCACCTTCCGGCACGTGTTCTCGAATTAATCACATGTTGTGCGTAAGAAAGAGACAAGAATACTCTTCCCCTTCGTGTAAGGTTAGAGTGAGCAGGATGGATATAGGACATCTGTATCGGAATCATCGGGTGTGACCGACTCGTGCGCAGTCTAATAAACCGCTGATGATAGCAACGATAGCAGGTAACTAGGCGTTTTGCGCCATATTGTTCTTAAGCCATTGTGTTTTGTTCTTTTTCTGTTTTGTATGTAGTGTAGTTGCATATAATGGTGGTTTTTGAACAAAGAAAATGGTAACTTATGCGTGTAAGTAACGGTTTCACGTAAGATGGCTGTAATTTGTTGAGATATACCTAAAAAAAATATTTATATTTTCTAATCAGATTTAAGTATTTATTTAACAATTAATTATGTTTCTCTAAACTCTAAATATTATTCAACGAGAACTAAATAGACGAAAACTAATATTAAAAATAGGTACAAGTATAAAAATGGTAAAATAATTACAGGGCGTCCAAAATTCATAAATAATTGATTGTGAAATTACGAACAATGTAAGAATGAATTTAGTGACAGGTGTAAGGAAGAATCAGAAAAAAAAATCATTATCATCGCCATCATTCTCTTGCCCTTATCCCACTTTATTTGATGCATGGTGCAGCATGTCTTCAACAAAAATAAAAAACAAATTCAGGCCCATATCAGAAAATATTAATTTGACATAATCCAATACATAAAACAACAATACAATGTCACACGTTTTTCCTTATTACTCGTCATCTCATAATGATGAAATTAAAAATAACCACCAATTTAGGAGTTTTTTTTTATATTTTATCAATTGATTATGCATCTCAAATATACATTCAGCCCACGTTATTTCAATACCATTATTAGGACTATTTTTCGGAAAGAATCATTTCCTTTAAACGTGATCGAACGACAAATGAATGGATACGTATTTGCATATACTACAATGTACTATTCTACATGAATAACTTCACTACTTAGTATAAAACAAAGTCGCTCACCGTTGTCTGTCTGTCTCTATGTATGCTTAGAGCATTAAAACTACGCAACGGATTTTGATATGGATTTTTTTAATACATATAGGAATTCAAGAGAAAGGTTTATTTATTAAACAAGCTTTTGCCTGCGGTTTCGCTCGCCTTAAATTCGAGGTAACACAGTTCCCCTTTCCTGATTTGCAGGTACCTGCTACCTGTAGTTTATGCCCTTTTGCCTTATTTATTGTAATAGCAAAGCTAAGTTTTCCCTTTTCTTCCCTCTTTCTCCCTCATTTCTCACTTTTTTTTTTAAAACGTTGCCCCACACTAGGAATTTCTCCTGTATCGTGGGTGCGTTTACAAACATTTAAACTTACATACACAAACAACCAGACCCGAAACAACTATCTGCAGGTCATACAAATATTTGTTCCGTGTGGGAATCGAACCCGCGACACGCAGCGCAGCAGTCGAACGTTCAGCCACTGCGCCAACCGCGTCGTCAAACTTTAATAAAAAGCCATGTCCGTCTCCATTCATTAAAATCGGTTTAGCCATTTAGGCGTGGAGACAAACAAACTCAATTTTATTATAATATTAGTAAGGATATAAGGATTAGTATCTACATTGCGATTGCTAGTTACCTATAATGTTTTCTTACTCGACCAATACACAATGTAAAAGTGTTTTAACCAAAAACATTTGAATATTTACGAGTGATAGAAGAGACAAGACGAAAAATCATCATCCAATACTTATTAATTACTACTTGGTAACAAATCGTTTATTTGCCAATGTCATTGTCTGGTAGCATTCGTGTGTCAAAATCTAGAATGTTCGGGATCGAAATTTTGATGTCCTAATGTCCGCTTTGTGTTTTTTGTATTTTAATGGTTTTATCGGACCATCTTTTTTATAGACACGTATTTCGAAACAAGCTTTTCTTACCTTCTATGTTATTTCGTTACCTTGGTTACTAATAGAAGATTGTCAGTAACCGAAATCAAAATTGGCACGTGTCACTTTTTTAGAATTGAGGAAAAAATTAAGGAGAGATAGAAGTGAACAAATATTATAGGTTAAAAAACAGGCATAAGTAAGGGTAAAGATTTTTTTTATGCTGGTAACCTTATTTTGTAGTCAATGTCAAGTTGACTGACGTAAATATATGTTGTTATAATTTGAATATGTTTTGTTTTAAGCCAAACATTTTTAAACTTTTTGTGTAAGCAAAGAGATCATATTTCTACTTTTTCAGCGGCAATCATAGCGCAAGCGCATAAATGATAGTAATTAGAAGATACAAACCGGCCAAGTACGAGTCAGGCTCACGTATTGAGGGTTCCGTACAAGCTTGTAATATTAATGGCCATATTTTTGGCTGCCTAGATTTAGAGGGCTGATTTTACAAATCTCAAAGGGACCACAGAATTGAGTATATGATTTTAATTTCAACTTGACGCTGGGCTGTAAAAAAGCTAGATGAAAAACGATTGCATGCAGCGGAGATGAGAATGTTGAGATGGATGTGTGGAGTGACAAGAATGATAAAGTAAGGAATGAGTATATTAGAGGAAGTTTGAAAGTTGCGCCTGTTACAGAAGAATTTAAAGGGAGAATGACTCCCTTTATGTCATGGTATGGACATGTAATGAGGAGAGATGAAGCACATGTGACTAAAAGAGTGATGGATCTGAATGTTGATGGACGGAGAGCGAGAGGAAAGCCAAAAAAAAGATGGATGGATTGTGTAAGGAGTGATATGAAGGAGAAAGGAGTGAATGATGCCGTGACGTCTGATAGGGGAGAATGGAAGAAGACAACGTATTGCGCCGACCCCAAATAGAATAGGACATGGCCAAGAAAATGTGATGACCTCCACGCGTTCCCGAGATCTTGGTCTTGACAGACAGACAGTCGGACAATAAAGTGGTAAAGGGTACCGTTTTTGCTTTAGAGGTACAGGTTTAAAATTGACGTGACTAAGTTAGCCATGAATCGTCATCCAAACTAAACATATATGCAAAATTTGAGCTTAGTCGGAAATTGATAGATTTTAGCTTATAAGAACGTGTTAAATAGTTGTTTTGCACACCGACAAGAAAAAAAGTAGCGAGTCCTCTAAACATTGTAAATATATTAATTATACGATGTAAATATTTATCTCACCGGAGATTAGCCATCGACGCGTGAGATATTATAGTGCATAAGTGTGTGCGCAGGCACAGGAGCACTCTCTGTCCCCCCATAGTCCGAAGGGATGGCGATCAGACATGACCGGGGAGAAATCAGGCGCAAGACCAAAGGTTCAACGTGTTTTTGGAGGCACAGGGGTATCATACCGCCAATATCAAAACTCCGGGCTGAAATTGAGAAATTCCTAATGAAAAAATTCAATAACAATTTTTTCCTGACTTGGGAATCCCACCCAGGACCCCGTGCTCTGTTATGCTTACGACCACGAGACCAACAGATTAGTTAAATAACGTGAAAATAATTATATATTATTTATTTATTAAAACTTTATGCACAAGTAAAAACTGTAGGTACAAAGGCGGACTTAATGCCTTAGGCAAATAATTATGGCAATATTATGTACTATGTAAACAAATAAAATACATACTTCTATTTAAAACCAACGATCATAAGCGAGATATCAAAACTTGTTAGGCTTAGGCAGAGCTATATAAATAAATATATTTTTTATTGACACACACTAGTCAGGTTACATACAAGCTTTGAAATACAACTAGCAAATTTAAAAGAAAACAAAGTAGAAGTAGCCGTGAGCCTCAAACTAGGCACAGCCTGTATCTCAGTCATCATCTGCCTAGCATTTTCCCAACTATGTTGGGGTCGGCTTCCAGTCTAACCGGATGCAGCTGAATATCAGTATTTTACATGGAGCGACTGCCTATCTGACCTCCACAACCCAGTTAATACTGGGTAATACGATACCCCTTGGTAAGACTGGTTGTCAGACTTTCGGAACACTGGCTACCTGTAACGACTGTCAAAGATCTACAAATGACAGCCGGGACCAACGGCTTAACGTGCTTTCCGAGGCACGGAAGAAACTCGGTATGTAACGGGTGGTCACCCATCCACAGACCAACCTAGGCAAGCGCGGCTTAACCTAAAGATCGACCCGAGCGGCTACTATTTATTTAGCCACGAGCTCCTCATAGCCTGTATCTCAGTGCCCAATATTAACAGTTGGGCAAGTTGAATAATAGACAAATGTTCAATGTGACGCAGCACAACGTAACACAAATAACATTTAACTAAGGGAATTACAATTAAAACTTATTCAGCAATAAAATGTGTAAAAATCGACCTACATTTCCAGGCAGTATACTTAAGCTTTTTTAACTTCATGCATTTTAATTAACAATCACACTTCCAATAATTAATGAAGAGTGAAGGTATCTCATCATACCGGTAGAACAAGGAACTGTGCCGTATTGGAAGCCTTAGAAGTTCCGCTTCTTCCGGAGCGCTCGGATGCGGTGCAATTTGTGGTTGTTTTGTTAATAAACAGCAGTGTATGAACCTTATATTGTTATGGTATATCTTGTGCAGGATGTGTAGTTGATAATTTTGAGTCTTGTAGATTCATAGACGCTTGTTGACGTTTTTTATCTTATTTAACGTTTTGTAAAGTAAGCAATGACTTATTGTCGGGCCTACGCTGTCCTCTCTTACTTAAGTACTGATGTTGTAACAACAACATTGTAAAACCAAATGATTTTAAAAATATAGCTATAGAGTTTCTTTCCGGTTCCTCTTCATAGGCTCATCATCATCTCGGGCCGTGTAACTTTTATTTTTTTTACTTCTGTAAAATGTATCTTCAGTATATTATTGAGCAATTCAAGAGGGTTAAGAGCAAGTGACGTATCATCATTTAAGGTCCAACAAGACGTATGTGATGTCTTTTTGCTAGAGAATCGAAAGACACGTTGTGAATTCAATCGGCAATATAAATATCAGCGATGATTTCTATCAACTAACGTTTTGTTGATAAAAACTACATAACATTTCAATAGTACACATAATAAAAAAAATGAAAATACATTTTTTTTTTAACTTTGCCCCACACTAGGAATTTCTCCTGTATCGTGGGTGCGTTAATAAACATTTAAACTTACATACACAAACAGCCAGACCCGGAACAACTATCAGTAGACCATACAAATATTTGTTCCATGCGGGTATTGAACCCGCGACCAGCAGCGCAGCGCAGTCGATCGCTCAGCCACTGCGCCAACCGTGTCGTCAAAATCACTGCGATGCTCATAGAATATAACTTTGGCTAGGCCCTTAGGTATATAAAGTGGCGCGATAAAATACTTTAAACCTCAGTAAAGTATTAATAAGAGTATCTGGCAAAATGGTAAAACGCTGGAAATTATGCTATACCATTGTATTCCTTAATAAAAAAAAATAACCCACACCGTGACCATCCTACCGGAATAGACCTTTAGTTACTACCATGAAAAATGAAAACTAAAAACATATAATTAATAGAGGCGCACGAGTCATGACCTGCCCTCCCTTGTTTTTTCTGCATTATTTAACAAAAGCAGCGCGCTTAAGGCACGCGACTAAGACATGTGTTCACGGTCTGCTTGCCCACACTTAAGGACAAAGGTGTTTGATTCTGAAAAAACAGGATTCCCGCTCTCGTGCACATGCCTTTTTTGCCTCTAAGCGAAGACGTAGGAAGAAACTAGCATCGTTTTATGACGTCGTAAAGGCGTTGTAAAGGTCAGGTTTTGATTTATGCTATGTCTTGATTGACCATTAGCAAAAAGACTTGATTTAAGTAGTATTTTTGCTTACTTTTTAACTCGTGTTAGAGACTTAATATCATAGACATTGTATGGTGTCTGGATGTCATCGAAGTAGAAAAAAACCGGGCCAGTACGATTTGGACGCACACTGATTCCTTTCAAACTTGCGACATAAACGGCCATATCTTTTGACTACGTAGACTTAGAGATATGATTTTTCAACAATTCTACGGTATAACAAACTTGACTTGGTTTTGATTTCAACTCGATACCTTCACGCGTTCTCTAGATAAATACATGGTTTTGACTGACAGACGGACAACTAAGTGCTCCAACAAGGGTTCCGTTTTTTCCTTTGGAGGTACGGAATCCCTTGTGAGGAGCTGGCTATATAATAGCAGCCGCTCGGGTTGATCTTTAGTTTAAGCCGCGCTTGCCTAGGTAGGTCTGTGGATGGGTGACCACCCATTACATAGGTACCGAGTTTCCTCCGTGCCTCGGAAAGCACGTTAAACCGTTGGTCCCAGCTGTCATTTGTAGATCTTTGACAGTCGTTACAGGTAGTCAGTGTTCCGAAAGTCTGACAACCAGTCTTCCTAAGGATAGGTTAAGCTATACAATACGTATTACTCAGTACTAACTGGGTTGTGGAGGTCAGATAAGCAGTCGCTCCATGTAAAATGCTGATATTCAGCTGCACCCGGTTAGGCTGGAAGCCGACCCCAACATAGTTGGGAAAAGGCTAGGCAGATAATGAGAATGATAAATACATAACATATATTATGGTCAAGCCTGAATCGTACAACGAGTTAGACAGAGGTGAACCTAATATAGTTCACCCGCATTTTGCTTCTGTTTAAGTCCCATGTTATAGGGGGCAATTGCCGTCAACCTGGTACAACTCCAGAATACGTGGTTGCTAAACCAATAAAAATGTACCCGACCTAGGAATTTATCCCGACACCTCATTCTCAGCGGTCACGATTGCGACCACTAGACTAACGATGCTAAGAAAACAAAAGATTAAAAAAAAACTGATTTAAAAGCTAGATAGTTTTTCTAGAAGTAAATGGTCTAACAAACGTTTTAACGTGTTGCTGGAATGGATAGATGGCGAAGGACAGGGCGTTTTTGTGGGACTGTCTCTTGTAATCTGACGTTCAAAAAGTGCTGATTATCAGCCTAATTTGAATAAATGACTTTTGATTTTGATTTGATTTTGGATGTCTCAGCTGTTTGATGTACACCAATCATTCATTCATCAATATTTGAACAAGGTTTGGTATAGTTTAAAAACGTTCCTCTTCAGTTTCAATAACCATTCAACACTTCTAAATACTCTAAAATTCCCAAAAACTCCGTGCAAAACATTTCAGCCGTACCACTTTACGCAAATCCTCACCTCCTTTATAAAATCGTTCATGAACTCGAACCGGGTCGAAAGCGGAACCATTAAATACACATCGAAAGAATCTTCAGTATCAAATTCCAAAGAATAATATAAAGTTTTCCGATGAGGAACATCGTGAAAGTGACTTGCTTAATGTTAAATAGGGGTTCGACACTCCGATGCCAGTTGTGCCTTTGAATTTTTAAAGCCACTAAGTTAAAACTTTCTCATACATTAGAGCGACCACCATTTTGAAGATATTTTATAGATTCCGTTTGCGGCTTTATTTTCGTATTAGGGACGAGGCTAACTTACGCGACTCGTCTTTAAGAATTTAAACGAAACCTTATTTCGAGGGACCACGAAAGGCTTTTTACATTCGAAATAATGTTAGCAGTAACTTTTGTCGGGTTTTCAGATGGGATAAAATAAGTCTTAGAAGCTTAGGAATAAACTTTTTGTAACTAGCTTAGCTATGTGATACTGTAAAATGATTATATTATGTAATACGTTAATTATTTTTATTTATTAGGTCGGTCGCGGCAAAGGTGGCGAGACGATCTCATCATGTTTGCGGGGCCTTACATTGCCAGAAATTGCACAGGCTAGATAGATGTGGAAAGAGAAAGCCTTTGCCCAGCCGTGGGACATAAAGTAGACAAGTTAAAAAAATACACACTGAGTCTACGTCTCTTATCAACCCTTCTTAGAAGAAAGAAGCTCCTAGAAGCTTCGGAAGGGTAATCATCGGATAACTTCGGCCGCTCTGGGCGGAGAGGGAATGAGTGTCAGACTTTTACTGACTTAAACCCATTCATGTATCTTCTTTGATCTTGGTGTTCCAGGCTGCGGCATTCCTTTCGAACAACCCGCAACCTCGGCAGATTCCGTATAGAAGCAGCTTTCACATATTTATATCACCTACAAAAATTACAGCTAAAAATGAATATGACGAATTCATTAAATTCCCAGCCTATCCACAAAAGTATGGCCGTACTACCAAATACCAAACTCCTTACAGGAGACGAGTGACGGAACTTTTTGGAACTTCTCCTCCATGATTTGCATGACACGTGACAATGTTCCTACGTCAATCTCAGTTTGCACGTCGTCGTCAAAGTTGCCTCGCTGTGGTTTTAATGACTGATGAGTTATGTTAAACAAGTATTTTATGAGTTTGGAGTTAAATAAAGGTTATGAAAAATTTAAATCACGGCTGTTACCGTATAGATACCGCGGCCCCTGAACATTAAGAGGAAAAGAAGGAACATGGGTGGCTTTTAGTCAGTAACAGTCTGACACTCCTCTTCGCTCCGCCCAGAGTGGGGGAAGGTATTTGAAGATTATACATCCGCAAAAAAAGGGTTTTACCGTATTTTTTTAATAAAACGTTTCACACAAAGTTTTTTTTTCTGTATCGTGGGATCTTGGATCCGTTTTCAGTCATTCACATACATAAACAGCCAGTTTTAGAAAAACTAGGCCATACAATAATTTGTTCCGTGTGAGAATCAACACGTAGCACAGCAGCCAATCGTTCAACCTCGTCGCCAACCGTGTGGACAAATTATTCTCCTGAGATAATAGCCTAAAACAACAACATTTCGAATGTCATATCCACAAAAAAAAAATTCACAACTGCTATTTCCTCGAACAACTGGCACGTGGAGCTGTCATACGAGTTTTATTTTTAATTGGGTCTCAATCAAAAGTTGGTCCTAGTTTAACAATGGATCCCATAATACAATCAAAAGTTTGTTTGAGTGAACCAGTCGGCTCAATGACACGTGATACTGGCCTCGAAAAAGTTTAGGCTATTTTATTTATGATTGATGCCGGAAATCTGTTCCATGTTGAATAGGGTACATAATTTATTTGCATTATTTTCAAAATTTTATCAATGTTCAATTAGAAAAATTCACAACTGATTAGCAGTAACATCGCGGGACTTCTAGACAAAGATAGGGACTTGGTAATGTAAGCTGAACTCTTTGATGTAATAAACAGAAAGGTAAGACTGCTAGAATCACAATATGGCAAGAAATGAGGTATTTGATGAGATGTCTAGTAATACAGAAGTATGGAAGAAGACGAAAACCTGTTGCGCCGCCGACCCCAAATAATTTTTGGATGTAACTGAACTATATCAGCAACCACAACAATTTAATCATATTTTTAATCCGTTTATTCATCTTTGCACATATTCTTTATATTTTTACATCTTTCTTATTTATAAAAACAAAATACAAAAAATAGGAGCCCACTCGTATCGGGAACAGGGTCCAAGTTACTAGCGGTCAGGGCTCCAGAGAAAAAAACCTCCTAACAATACGAGCCGTGTCCAGGAGTACCGTAATCATGATTTTATTGTTATTTAATTATTTTCAAGATGTACTTTTTATCCGGTTATTATCAGAATGTTTACCTTTATTACAAATGCAGCTTCTAGTACAACTATTTGACCTGATATCCTTAGGGAAATCAAGATGTCTCATAATAATGTGAGGGGGATGCTGCCGTCCATTTACGCGATATCCCTTAGTTGCTTCTAACGACTCCCTTGGGGAGATATAGGGTGGCTTGGTTTGATATGGATTTTTGGCTAAATAGTCAGAAATCTTTCGACGATTCCTAAATTTTTAAAGCATTTCTTGTATGTTCTGGGTTTCTTCCTATTGAAAATTTACAATGTTTTGGAAATTATTATTAACAGTTGAAACGGAATATTTACCATGTTCGTTATTTATTTTAAGTTTCCGATATTTCGGCGATGTTGCAACTGAAATTATTTCGGATGGGTGTTTATGAGCAGTCAAACGTCTGCTCATAAATAAATAACAAACATGGTATATATTCCGTTTCAAATGGTAATAATAATGGTAGTGAACATCTCAGTTTAAAGACATTCTAGAAAGACTGTCGACTGTTGTAGAAAGAACTTTAGAGTGCAACTTCAGCCATCGCCATCAGATTGCAAACGGATCACATGCCATACTTTACTACTACTTTTGGTGTGCAGTCTTCATAAACCACGACTCGCTTGGCATAACCTCTCCACGCTCTTTGGCGTAGCATCACATCAATCATCCACTTCTTATCTCTATCTAATCATTAAACTTTCCTTGCTTGTTGGACTTATCCAGGTTACTCCTATAAGGTATCACTGACAATGTCCTCACAATAAAAAGAAAACAGTTATCATTTCTCCTAAATGTAATCCGGAGAAAAATATTCGTAACTGAAACTCAGAAGACATAAGAAGGCTTTTTTTAATATTTACCATTTAGTTCATAAGATGATGTTTGACTGGCTTCGCTTCGCTCTTCACTTTGTTCTTCCATAATGTCTAATTTTAACACATCAGTACCGTGTCTTCACGCTCTATTTCCCTTCTAAAGTAGGCTAAGAGCAGTATTTATGGCAGTATCATTATCTTGAGGAGGCGAGATAGCTACTCATCCAGTAGTTTTATTTTATCTGTACAAGCTACTGTCATCGTTTTCTCTTTAACAACTGAGTATTTATGAATGAAAAAATGTTATTCGTATTTAATGTCTTTTTTCGGGAAATCATCAAAGAACCCCGCTCTGGGCGGAGCGAGGGGGAGTGTCAGAATTTTACTGATTAAAACCCACCCATGTTCCTTCTTTTGCCCGTTATGTTCCGGGGCCGCGGTATCTATTTCGAAAACCTGCAAACTCGGCATGAGGTGGTCTTGGCCGGCTCTGCGTATTTAATGCCATAAGCACTTTCTGAGTTTTATCGTCATGTGTGCCCAAGTTATTTTTCCATGCTTTTTTAATCAGTTACCACAATACTAAGCATCCATTTGCTATGCATTTCTCAGTTTTATTTCAAGCCGACCTCACCATGAAAAATAACATTTTCTGTTTTCACGTATTACATAATTAAAAATGTATGTAAAAGCAAGGCGTTGGATTCAAAACACCTGTATAATAATCATCTAAATTAAATTGTAATTTACTTATCCTGAACACGCAAAAACCTACTAACCTAGTTCTCTAAATCTTTCAAAACTCACTATTATGTGACGAAATATCACTTAACACGACAAGGGAACTAAAAACAAACTTCATTTGATTCCGAACTGAACGAGGTAGTACATTAATTAGTAGTAGGTGGTATTTTAAAGCAAGGAGTACATTTTTCATATAAACGATGTCATAGATTAGGTAGAGGTTCGCAGAAGAGTCATATTTCCGAAGATTAGGGAAGTAGATGAAGAAAATGAAATGAAAAATATACATAAATAGTTCTGTAGTTTTCTTTATTAACATGGTCAGCGGGAAAACTTTTGGTAGGAGCTTATTAGTTATGCTTCTCTTAATATTCCTACGATATGAAATGTCTTATCTTTGTTTTCATTGGTAATTTTTATGGTCATTATTTCTGCGGACGTAGTCTTCTTGATAAGATTGTTTTTAGGGTTTCGTACCACAAAATGAAATACAATGGAACCTTTTATTGTCTGTCTGTCTGTGAAGACCCTTTATCTCGGGAACGCAAAGTGAAGGTGTCGGTTTAAAATTAAAACCTCATACTCAAATCTGGGGCCCCTTGGAGCTGTAAAAAAATAAACCCTCCAAGTCTACACAGTAAAAAAATATGGTCGTTTGTGTCGTAAGTTTTGACAGAACCCTCAGTGCACGAGTCAGATTTCCGCTTAGCTGGTTTTTTTTGTGAATGACATGTCGCAGATCATATCGTCATATCGATCAGATTATATTTTATCATGGGTAGGTACCTTGAATGTAAAAACCTCCAACCAGGACAAAACTTAAGAACTAAGGGTGTTTTTAATCCATGTGCGTATTCCTTGCATTACAATAAATACGTACCTATGTATAAAAAAGGACATTTGAGGGGTTACGTGATCAGTGATGACTACGCCCTGAGGGCAGATCGTTGTTTGTTAATGAGATGTTCCTTCTGGTATTTATTTAATCTGTGGCAATATGCAGTGAAGCGAACTGAGCTCAAGGCATCTGCCGCACGCGACATGATGTTAATGTAAAACTCCATTAATGTTTAAGTTTATGCCACTGCTGGAATGAATACAATTCTGAAACAATTAAAATTGATGCCCGCCTTTGACTTGTTGAGATTTACTCGCGGTGGGATGTTACCAAGGGGTGTTTGTTTAAATTATAGTCCTAGTTTGTTATTCTATGTCTGATTTGGGTAAAAGGAAAGTAAATTTGTAGATAGAATAAAATTATTTTGGACGACTAAGGTCTGGAATCCGCTGAATGCGAGAAACACGGTACTGGTTGGTGTGGGAACGTTTGGGTGAGTTCCATGTCTAGTGTGGTGGTCGTATTTTATCCAAAATGATAATCCTTCTTAATATTATAAATGCGAATATTTTGAGGATAAATTAATGGATGTATGGATGTTTGTTACTCTTTTACGTCAAAACGGCTGAACGGATCTTGATGAAATTTAGCACAGGGGTATAATATAGTCTGGAATAACACATAATATACTTTTTCGATATCACGCGGGCGACACTGCGGGCGCCAGCTAGTCATTTATATATTTGACTAAATAACTTTACCTATTTTCTTGTAGTAGTATTTGACATTGACTAATATCTATATTTAATGTTCATACACACAATCCCAAGGTTGACTGAAAACTAACCACTGAATTAGCAACTTTGTAAAATACTTGTTTGAACTTTGATTTAAAATAAAGTATTCTATTCTTGATAAGCAACAAACATAATATATTTTTTGAGTTATCAACAGACAAGCACAGCAGACCATAGATAATAGAAATAGCGTTCATCAGCCAGGATGCGCAAACGCACTCGACCTCATACTCGGAATAAACAAAGGAAAAGGAAACTCATTTGCCTAAGAAATTACCTATTCATTATATGCTTTAAAGATTCCAGGGCCAGACTAAATTCTACACAATCGGAATGGTTTTAAAAAGTCACGTGAGTTTAGATTCTTTGTTGTATTCAAGAGATTAAAAGTTTTCAAAAATCGACAACGTGGTGTTTGTAAGCAGTACTTTTGCTATGAATGAAAACGTAAAAATATACGACACTACAAAATTTACTGCAGCAAACAGTATTAGAGCGCCATTTTTGTCACAAATGAAGAACAAACATCAAAAATCGCATCGTAATATTATTTACGATAGAAGACTAGAAAACACATAAACTGAAACTCAAAGCATTTATTTCAATTAGACCGTTACAGGTACTTTTGAAATTAAAAAAAAAATACTGTATATATACACCGTCGTTGCATATAAGTTTTCGAACATTTTTTTTTCTTACATATTAGTTTACCGCCAATGTGTAGATACTATCTGTACATGAAGTTTAAATAAATAAATAAAAAACCAACAACAACACTGCCGGACGGTGGCCACCAGATATCAGGCATTACACACGTCTGGTAGAGACATTTTAAACGTACTGAGTTATTATTTCCAAAGTAAGTATCTGATTATCGGAGATAAATTGCGTCGCTGATGAGCCCTATCGGCGAAGAGTCCTGTCGGCGAAGTGTCATGTCGGCGAAGAGGCCCGTCGAAGTAGTCTTGTCGGTGTTCAGTCTGTCGGCGTAGTGTCTGTCGGCGTTTAGTCGTACACTTTCCTTTTTCTATGGAGAATGAAAAATTTTACACCTTGTTTTTCATATCTCTAAAAATACACAAAACCGACATAAACAGACGTTGAAACCCATTTTTAGACGGAAATCACGTGGCTGACTGCAAAGATATACACGAAATTTTTTGATCACAAAACCGATGATTTCCATCAACGAAAAACGGCTTTCACATTTCCTTTCTTATTTCGAAATCATACGGTAACACGAAATTCCATGTCGCATAGACGACAATGATTTATCATTATAGGCGGTAACACTTACACGGTTCGCAGATCAAGGCGTTCCCGGTATTCCGAATCCAATTATTTAGAATTCCACCTGTAGAAGCGCTTTCGGGACCGAGAATATTCTGGGAGTAAGTGAATTTTTCGGTAAGTCAACATCTTAATCGTAATTCACGCTTCCGCCACGCTTTGATTGCGATGCGAATGAATAAATTAATGCATACCTCTCTGGTGGAGGCGGCCGCATTCTTGCTAGATTGAGAAATTAGGAATGTTTTGTTTTAATTGTGATTGTTCGAATATATGGAACTGGAATAGAATTTCTCACTTTTAGAAAACACATAGTGTGATCAGTATGATGTAGATTGGTGTTTACTAAAAATTTACGATATTTTAGTTTCAAAATATACACGTCGAATTGAGAACCTCCTCCTTCTTTTGATTTCATCAGTTTCAAAGTACTCACAAAACTAACCATATGAACTGTATGGTTAAACCTAAAAAAAAACAGAGCAACAAGCGAGTGCGACTTAGACTTAGAGAGTTGACCATAGATTTGAGTATAGCTTTTTAATTTCATAACGATACCTCCACGCGTTCCCAAGATAAATTGTCTTGAAAGACTATAAAAATGTATAAATTGAAGTCGGTTTTCGTGCCTGTCTGAGTGATCGAATTATTCTTCGAAAAAACTGATTTTTCAATCATTACCTAACTTTGACCTGAAAAGTGAAAGTAACATTTTGACAAAAGCGGCCATAAAAAAAATGTCAAAATGAAAAACTTATTTGTCGGATAAAAGTTAACTGGTGATTGAAAACCAGACCCTAAAATAAATACAAACTTTTAATACAGTTCTCATCTACATTTGGAAAATTCCTTCCAAATCGTTTAGTGTAATACTAAAATTTATTTAGATAAAACCAAATATAAAATCTCTAAGATACTTTGTGAACGCAAAAATAAAAGCAAACAAATTAATCATTTTTTTAATTTCAAATTTTTGACATTTTACACTCAAAATTCTTAATTTGAATTGTGATTTTTACGTTTTATTTTTTTCATTTTAACTGTCTTTTACATTTTGATTGCCAGTATGACGTTTAAATTCAGAATTAAATTACGATTATCACTAATAATAATTATGTTGGTGTATTATAATATAAGTGCTATTTATCAGCGATAAGTGTGGCTCAATGACTCAACAAAAAGCAGCTCATTGTTCGGTAAATAAATAAAGAATTGGTTCTTTCAAAGGCCCTCATTAGGGATGGTTTGCTTATCATTCAAATGTCACGATGACAGCTGTGTTTATGCCAGAAAAATATGGCTGTTGGAATATTGCTTACTTATAAAATACCGCATGACTTTGAAACTCTTTATTGGCTTTCACATAAGTACCTAAAAATTTTATAAACACAAACTAACTGTAATTGTCCGTCAAGCATCTATGCATGTCGACCAATTAAGGCCTATTATTAACCAGTTTATGTGGATCTCTCATCGTATGGAAAATCTATATAAAGCGAGGCCATGTTATACTGGAAATGTATAGCTTGATGTGTCGTGAAAAAACTTAATCCCGTTTATTCATTGTTGTTTTAATATTTAGTTTAGACTTTTGTCTATTCGATAGATATAATTTTAAATAATTTTGTTTTTTTTTTGCAGCTAACTCTGTTTCCGAAGATAAAACTGTTTTTGTTACTGTTTAACTTTTACAGCTTGTCAGGCCAATTAAATATTATTTACAACTAAATACGAATTAGTTATCAATTTTGTTTTCAACGTTTCCTCCTAAATTGGAAATTTCTTCTGTATCGTGGGTGTGTCTTCCATCATTTAAACCTACATTCATAAACAGCCAAATACTAATATACACAAGCTCCATCCGTTATTTAACAATGAGACTCATTATTTTCCACTAAAACCTTTTTATTATTAAAATTCCAAACATACTGGCACATAATTCTTCGTTCTCTATTTGAAATTAAATACTTGTCATATCATGACGGCACCGACGACACGACTGCGCTACGAATGAATAATATTGTCATTTCATTATTATTTTACATCTGATTTTGCAGAACACTGAACTTTATTTTTAATACCATAAGGTTCATAAGAGGTTAAATATGTATATGTGAATGGACTGCACGAATGAATAATCCATCTGATAATTGGTGCTTCCTATTTCGTTCCACATTTGAATTTTATATTACTTCGATAACTGCGGATCAAAACTTGAAGCGGAACACAGTGAACACAGTGTTCATTGTGTATTCGATGCAGTGAATTTGTTATGGGTTTTATTACCATTATTAGGTTTGGTATTTCAAATAAAATAGCGTGTTGTGTATAAAATAGTGTGTATTTAGGTTTCCTCAACAAACGAGTTCATTAGACCGTACCTACTATTTTTAGGGTAATACTACCACACCAAAATTATGAAGAGGAAAGTTCTAAGTATGAATGTGGATTCTGTCGGGGTTGCGGGTTGTCCTGCCAGGGTTGCGGGTTGTTCGTAAAAGTTAACGCGACCCCGAAACACATGACAAAAGAAGGAATATGGATTGGTTTTAGTCAGTACAAACCTGACACTTTCTTCTCCGCCCAGATCAGAAAAAGTTATTTCAAAATTTTCCATCCGAGAAAAAACTCTGTTAAGTGCGAGTTGGAATCACGCACCGAGAGTTCCTTACAAAACGTGCGACGTAAACGGTTATATATTTTGACTCCGTAGACTTAGAGGGTTGATTATTTCACAAATTCAAGGGACCACAGATTTGAGTATATGGTTTTAATTTCAACTCCATACCTCCACACGTTCCTGAGTTAAAGGGTCTTAACTGACAGACAGACGGACAACACAGTGATCCTATAAAGGTTTTGTTTTTTCATTTTTAGGTGAGAATAACGATGAGATGAGGTATATCTGCCACATGCCTCACACGGTGAGGCGAAGTCGCGAAGTAGATGGCGGGGCGAACTAGGTAAGTTCCATCAGAGCTGAAATGAGGAAACTCACGCGTGTTTGAGAGAAGTGAAAGGAGTAGAGGGGGCCTTTGCCTGCGAGTGGGACAGAGCAGGATAAAAAAAAGTTTAAAACAAACACGTCAAGCATATTCAGTTTCATCATCCTAGTCTTATCTCAACTATTTTGGGCTCGGCTTCCAGTCTTACCGGGTGCAGCTGAATACCAGTATTTTACATGGAGCGTCTGCCTATCTGACCTCCACAACCCGATTATAAATTATCAGTGAAAATATGATGATGTCAAATGAGTATTTTTAATTTAATATCGATTTAATTTCAATTTCAATTCATTTATTAAGTCGAAAACAGTGATCACTGTGGTTTTAAAAGCAGGATATTCAACTAACATTCGACCAACCACAAGGTTCGTGTACAAGGGCGTTGACAGTGAATCGATAATTCACGGGTCAAAATGTATCGGGTGCACTATTGTGGTTCACCTTCTATGGAGGTCTAAAACGGCTGCTTAAGCAGAATCATAATAGGTTAATGATATGAATTACTAGCTACGCCCCGCGGCTTCTCCCGCGTGATAATAAAAAAGTATCTTGAGTGTTATTCCAGACTATATTCTACCTCTGTGCCAAATTTCATCAAGATCCGTTCAGTAGTTTTTTCGTGAAAGAGGATCAAACATACATCCATACTCACAAACTTTCGCATTTATAATATTACTATATTTTGCCCGCGGCATTGCTCGCGTTAAATTTGGGATAACGCAGTTCCCCTTTCCTGATTTACAGGTACCTGCTATCTGTAGTTTTTGCCCTAGCGCCTTATTTATTGTAATAGCAATGCTAAGTTTCCCTTTTCTTCCCTCTTTCTCCCTCATATCCCACTTTTTTTAAATAAAAATTAGCCTATGTCCGTCTCCTGGTTCCCAACTATATCTGTACCAAAATTCATCAAAATCGGTTTAGCCATTAAAGCGTGAAGAGGTAACAAACAAAAAAACTCACTTTCGCTTTTATAATATTAGTAAGGATACTACGGCCGTTCAGAGAATGCGTTCCTGACACGTCGCGATTGAACTGACGACGTAACTTTGTAATGGTGTTGCAGTTACGATAAAAATATTTTTGCTGGTTGTTTACCGTTTTAACAAATGATGAGCATTAAAACAACGGGACCGCGATATCTCTTTCGAACAACACGCAACGGCATGACTCTGCCCTGGAGTGTAAATATGATGTTACTCCACAAAAAATGGGACACTAGACATATCACAGAAGCTAATAGACGCTACTGAAAATGCCAAACTTGTTGCCAATTTTTGGGCTGACTCAATTTAGATTGCTACTGACAAGCAAAGAATATGTTACATTAACACCGGGTGTTGGTTTGTGTAATTTACTGTTTTTCCAATGTTCCTAAGATCTATATCTTAGGAACATTGGAAAAACAGTAAATTATCTCCAGATCTATGACAAGTAACCAATGAATATACTCTATTCTCTAATTATTAAAGTTGAAAGTTGTCTATACTACTAAGTCCAATCGCAAAACACCTGATATTTTGTCGATACCAACGTAGTTAACACACGACCGATGCCTTTGACAATATTGATCACTTTATGGGGTCAGTGAGCTGTAGGTAATATTTAATTATTTGTGAACGACCAACTATAATATCACTGTTGGCTCGACAGTATAGTCAACAAATTGTTTGTGACAATTTGTTTGTGTGTTTAATAAACATTACAAGGTGAATGAACGAAGCCAGAAAAGTTTGTAATGGTCATAGCCGGTGGCTTTCTGACGTTTTTGCCAGTAACCAGGAGAATATCAGTGTGAATTTTTAGATTTAAGAATGTATTCATAAATCATATTCATTAGCTTTACATAACAAAATCAATATCTTTTTATTGGGGACATATACTATAGGTATTAATAGATGTTATGATTTAAAAGTAAATTACAGTTCCGTAATGTCCTACCAAATAGGAATACAATAATTAACATGCATTTTAGTACGGTCATGCATATTATCATCGCATCGAACATTTAAAGTCTTGAAGTAAGTAAATGGCAATGTCAAAGTTCTGATCATATCTATTCAAAAATTAAAAAAATCCTGGAACGTGTAGTAAACTTTATTAAAAAAATACGAAATTTGGAATTTCAAATAAATTTAAATTTGTAATAGTGGAAGTTCCTTAGTGCTTATAATGTCAATTGTCAATAATCGTATTGTAAATTGTACATACTATTAATGACAAACAATCACATATAACATAATTATGCGATGATAAAATATATTGTATGATTTTAGTACTATATTCTTAATTTTATCTAAGCATTTTTTTACACGATCAGCTGACAAAACACCAGCAATTTTCTAGCAACAGCAGAATATTGAAATCCCTTAATAAATATTCTTATCATAATCATAAAACATTAATAAAATTTAATCTTGTGCATATATTTTTTTTCTTGCTTACTTAATGTTGGTAAAATACTAAAACAACCATTACTTACATTGCAAAACGATGGACAACTTCACCAACCACCACATTATCCTGAATCCCACCAAAATTTGCCCAAACACCAACCAATATATCACTGCGCTTACGCCTCGTAACACGCGAAAACCAAAAACAAGAACCGGTACAAACTAGTATAAACTGCTTATAAACTACTATCTTTATATTCCGTAAAGAGAATATATTACAAAGTTGGGGAACTCTCGAACTAAACGCGCGTAAACTTTTAAACCACGTTCCCTACGTGTGTGGGGTTCGAACCCGGGTTGGAAACTAACCGACGCAGCCAACTGGCGTCCGGTAGCTAGCAGACCATATCGGAAGCACTTCGTATTGTGTAGTTATTGGGTAATTTATTCTAATACTTCACGTAAGTACTTATAGTTGCTTGCGATTATAGTCTTCAAGTGTTTTATGAGTTTTTGGTTCTTATTTTTCTTAGCAAATACCGTATTACCCATTATATTTAAAAATGCATGGAGTATTTTTTTGCTAAGTAGATTAAAAAGTATTTTTTGCAAATTTTATTTCCAACTTATAACACATAACATAACGCCTGAAATCCTTGAAGGGGTAGGCTAGTTTTGTGTTCAGTTATGTTGTTTTTGTCATGTTTCTAACTCATAATCATATTAATGTATAAGTCTTAAACAAAATTCGTCTTCATCATTCAGTATCATTTACTATAAAAAAAATACATTCTTTTAAACAACAGCAATCCACTCCTAAAAATGGCTAACGAAATCCCATCAAAATTTTCGCCGTCCGTATGTCAAAACGTACGGTCTTGTAGCCCCCTTCCGCTTGGTATCAGTACCTCACCCATAGCCTTACGTTCATTTACATCGCCAACTTAGTATGCGAATAATGTACACCGCTTGTATAACATTTCTAAGTGAGTTAAGACCTCTGCGTTAATTTTATCTTTAGTCTACAGCCGCGATTTGAATTCCGTACCTCTATTTTCGGGGTATATTTTGAGGAAGTAAGGTTTGCGCGTGGGTCGTTTTCGCTTATTTTTTGAATGAAATGGAATTTGGAATACCAGTCTATTTGCTTACAGTACATAGTGGGATGGGTATTTTTTTCTTTTAAACGGTTGAAAATATTCTTGATTGCCAGTGCTATAATTCAAATCCAAATTAGAATACCTAGCGATCTTTTTCTCCACCACTTTATGATATGCGCGGTTTTAGATTTTCAACTATAGATCCAGTGCCGAGAGTTGTCCTTCCAACTGTAAGATTTAATTAAAATTATAGTGAAAACATAATTAAACCCGTACCCGTAAGTAATAGCTAAGAAAACCGTCGTAAATACAAACAAGCAAGCTAAAAGATACATTAACGGATTTGACGGGCCTGTTGGTCTAGTGGTTAGTGGCCCTGACTCTGAGCCGGAGGTCGTGGGTTCGATTCCCACCCAGGACAAACTTTGTGTGATGAGCATGATTGTTTGTTCTGTGTCTGGGTGTGATTTATCTATAATATGTATGTATTTATTAGTTATATAAGTATGTATATCAGTTGTCTGGTTACCATAACACAAGCTCTGCTTAGCTTGGGATCAGATAGCCGTGTGTGAGTTGTCCCAAGATATTTATTATTATTTATTTATTTATTAAACACCTAATATCGTGAATGAAAAACCTATTTAAAAGTTAGTAACAACACAGAAAGAGTTAACTAAAAGTTCATACAAAACAATTGCTTATAAAACATTCAGTCGCGTCTATCTCGAACTAAATTAAATATAAATGAGTCTCGGAGTTTCTCAGTTAAGCAGGCCAAGAATTCTCATAGTTAAACTTGTATTAATTGTTGAGTACTTAGTTCTTGCGAAACTCCACGTCAAGGTATCGTTTCACTTTCTATTATTAAGCATTCTCGAAATACTTAATAATTGGAAGTTTCAGAAATTACAATGTTCTATGCTGTCATGGGAACGATTAGAGATTAATTTAATAAGGACTCTTGAATATTAACTTAGTAGAAACTTCCATGTCTAGAATCGGTTAGTTTAGTACGTGAAACCACTGGCATTTCGTATGATATGACAATATAAAATAATTACATAGTTGCTTTAGATTCTGGAAAATAGGACTCAAATATGGTAGCCTTCAAAATACCTATGAAATTGCCTGAATCGGAGTAGGGTTTATCTCATTATAGGATAGGCTAGTTTCTAAAAAAAAAATAATCCGTCTTTCAGATTATTCAAAAAAATAACAGACACGTATTTTTTATTTCTAAATTAGAATAAAAATGACAAAGATAAAGCCCATTAAAGTTACATGTGAAATCACGCGTTGCATTTTTCACAACGAGTGAAGAGTAAATTATTCAAATCAAAAAATACGTGTCCCTTATTTTTTAATAATCTAAAAGACGGACTAAATAGAAGGTAATTACTTTGACTCTGGAAACTACCCTATTATATTTAACGGCCCATTTTTGTTTTTTGTCCTCATGTATTTTACATTAACATTCTCGCTAAAAAAACTATTAGCATATTATGTAATATAAATATGTTGTGCTTATTAAGCTTTGTAACAACCAAAACAAATCCTGCTATCAACTATATGATGATAAAAATACCTAACTACTTACAAGGTTACCTTCAATCACAAATTAACTGAACTAATCTCGAGCTATATACAGCGTGTTACACAACACTATTACCATCTATGTAGAACTATGGAAAACTAACACAAACACTATTTTTGACTGCGTTAACATAGAGGGTTGATTTGATTTCACAGTTTCCAGGGCCTACATATTTAAGTATGTGGTCATAATTTCAACGTGATACCTCCACGCGTTACCGAGATAAAGGGTCTTGACAGACAAGCAGACGAATAATAAAGCGTACCGTTTTTTTTTCCTTTTGAGATACGAAACTCTACAAAATGAAGACACACTGATATCTAAAAGCATTTTTATTTTACTACTAGCTTCCGCCCGCGACTTCGTCCGCGTGCCATAGTAGATAACTTTGGGCTACCGCTAAGTTTACCCAACGCCATTATCGAAAAAAAAAATCTCCCCTTTTCTTACCTCTTTCTCCCCATTTTCTCACTTTTTAAAAAAATTAGCCTATGTCCGTTTCCAGGGTCCCAACTATCTCTGTACCAAAATTCTTCAAAATCGGTTGAGCCATTTAGGCGTGAAGACGTAAAAAACAAACAAATGAACTCACTTTCGCTTTTATAATATTTATATAATAATTATAGTAAGGATAAGCTTGTTTATTCACCGTTTTGCGCTTTCACGACAAAATGAAATCAATCACAATTAACTAAACGGTAACACTAAACTCGGGCTATATACAGTGTTACACAATACTATTACACACATCTATGTAGAACTCCAGAAAAGCGAACACAAAAACACATTAACAGTGATTGTACAAACAGTCCCGACAATGATTTGATTCAATAAAGTCACACCGGACGCGGAGATCCCATAAATATTAATAAAACGCCTTTTATGTTATTTATTGAATGGACTATTGAGTAAGGATTCCTTTATCTTGTCGTTTATTAGATTTTGTGACCGATTAATGATTGAGACAAGATGTGGGTCAGTTTATTGACTATGAGAGAGGATTTTGTGTCCATTTGTAACTTCTGTCTTTATTGGTCACGTTTTTTCTGTATTTTTGGGGTTCTGTATCCAAAAGGAAAAAGGCAACCCTATGGTATCACTTTGTTTTCTGTCCGTCTGTATTTCTGTCTGTCAAGACCCTTTAATTCAGGAATGCGTAGAGGTTCCAAATTGAAATTAAAACCGTATACTCAAATCTGTACCCACCTTTTTTTTTCGGGTGGGAAGTCATCAAATAACTTTCCCCGCTCTGGGCGGAGCGGGGGGGCGTGTCAGACTTTTACTGACTAAAACCCACCCATGTTCCTTCTATTGCCCTTTACGTTCCGGGGCCGCGGTATCTCTTTCGAACAACCCGCAACCCCGGATCTGTACCCCCTTAAGCTGTTAAAAATACTTATAGGTCTTGATAAATAACATTTAGTTTCAATGGTGAAACTTGCCCTAATAAACACGTAATTAAGGAGCAAGTCAGAGTTTAGGCTAGTTTATCAATTTCTGGAATGAATCATCTCAAGTTGTCCTCCCAAAATCATTTGTAATTTCCAAAACTCAAAACAGTATCACACTCTAAAGCTAGTAATCACACAAGTTTATATCGCCACCCTATCGGAATGCGGCGAGCGTTCCGGTCGAGCGGACCGGAAGTCCGCACACGGCCCGCTTCCGGCACGTCACACCGGTCACCCACGGCTGGAGCTTCGAGCTTTTTTGTTAGACACATATGACAAACACACAATAATTATGTCAAATCAAGTGTGATTTTTTTGTTTTGTTGGTGTTGCGATGTCACACCTTAATAATTGGATCATAAAGGTCATTAGCATTTTGTTAGCACGGACTGATTCTTATTTTTTAATGTTAGGTGTTATGTTACGCGTGCACTTCGCTACTTCATAAGTCATAAGTAGTAGTATATACATTGTGTGGAAAAATTAAAATTACTTTACGGATACGAGATTACAATATTATTAAATGTCAAAGATCGAAATTAAATTACAAAAATAGGATGTCAAACATAAAAAAATAAAGCCTATAATCAGAACTAAACATACATTAAGGATGTCAAAGATTAAAGAGCTTTATTTGTAATTAATTACAAAACTTAATAAAACATAGTACACTATCGCATTAGGTAACCCTGTTGTAATAAAAGCCGTAAGATTGAGACTAAATAAATAATGAATAAAAATGTTATGGTATAACTTTTGATTTACCTTTTATTTCCCCTGTATTTCCATGTTTAATGCGGATGTGAGTATTGTGCACGTGGATCTCACCACAATGTGTGAGTGCATAATATTAAGTTCTATGGAAAAAAGCGGCTTTTTATTCCAAAATAATATGAATTTTCTTAACAATATTTTTCTAGGAGATTTACTAAGTTTGTACAAAATACATGCTTGATGGTTTCGAAATTGTTTCGTTTACATCCCGTAAAAATATACGAATTCTGTGACCACCTAAATTTAAAAAAAATAATGTTACCAGTCAATACCAAAGTTTTCTAATCCCTGAGGTGTAAAGTGAGCCTCATTCGGAAAACGAACCTTATCCTAAGCCACCATTAGACATAAAAACACTTCAAGTTTTAATAAATATCCACCATTTTATTTTACACTGTTTTCCATATAAATTGAACCATTGATAACAAAACAGTAAAACAAATTGTTAGACTCAATTTAAACCGGTTTTGTTACGCTTTCTTTACAATACGTGGTCGTTGCACTGCCATAGAACACACTGTAACACTATTACACTTGAGGCCAATATAAGTTAAAAGTTCGCTTGCTTCGAAACTGTTTCGGTATTGGTATCAGGGTACCATTTTATAAAATTGAAATGTGTTATCGAAAAGTGTTTAAATGTTGCGGTTTCAGTTGTAAATGGGACATAAAAGTGAAATTCAATAGTTGTGCGTGTGAAGTATATTTGTAAATGAGTTGTTAATTAATATTGATAGGCTAGTTTGTGGGTTTTTGAAAATAAAGTAGGTAAATAGTAATGTTTAATTGGGAGCTTGTTTTACTAATTGATGATTTTAATAGTTAATATTTATATTTAATAGTTGCATTCAAAATTCAATGAAAGTATATTATCAAAACTTTAATTATTTAATTTAAACCAACGTTTTTTGATTTTCGTTTTCAGCAAAATATTGTTTTTGAAAATAAATCTTGTTTTGACTTAGTTTTTCAGTCCAAATGTGTACAACTGTACTTGTATGTCAGACACCGTAGCTTAAGTTCTGCACTGATTCAGTTATTTTGTTGTTCTTTAATATGCACACACATGTTCTAAATGCATCCTGTTGACATCGTAAACGTAAACTTGGAAGTTTAAGTTTCATTTACTTTTGCAAGTTAAGCCAATATGCTCTTTATGCAGCGTTTACCTAAGGATTATATGATAAGGATATGATATAATATATGTATTGGAACGAAGTTCCTTATGACACGTTGCGAAAGGGGGCTAGACGGAAAAGAATAAGACCAAAAGTTCCTAGAAACTTCATAGAAAACAAGCAGTTATTTTCGTTTCGTCTTTCTATTTCGCATTGAACAGAGTGGTGTCGCGACGATTATTTTTGTTGAGTGTGTATGGGTTTTTTCTACATAATAAATAATAGTTTCGTTCCATCCGGGTGTCCCTTGACAACTCTCAAGTTTTTTTAAGAGTTATGATTTGCCTGTCTCATCGGTCGAGTGATCGGAAGCGCTCTCCATAGCATCTTGGGTTAAATTTCCGGGTTGGCCAATTTGTAATTGGATTTTTCCATAACGAATATCTTATTAGCAGTGACTGAGTTTTAATTTATGGCCGATTGATGGTAATTAATGGAAAGATGTGGTTGTTCTATTCAGTACACTTACGTCGAACACATCGGGGACTATAGGCGGCTACAACTAAATCAGTTACCCTAAAAAAAGTGCTCCTTTGTTTGTGGAGTTAAAAAGCAGAAAAAAAAAGTCAGGTTTTCCCACTTCCAAAACAAAGACTACACGGTCGTTTATACTCGCTTCGTATGAGACAGAGTTTCTTCATTATGGTATTTATTTCCGGTGACAGATGGTGACTCGTCGCATTTTATTTCAAAGCTTTTTTTATGGTTAAAAGCGAGACTTCTTAAGTTTTAAGCTGGAAATAATACAAATCACATATACAGGGTTATTTGTAAAACACCGACAACCTTGCAGGACTGTTTTACAATCATCATAAACAACAACTTTTGTTCTATGATTTTTTACAAAATTTTATACATTTACCAAAATCAAGATTTCGTTGGCCTATCTAACACATTTCAACTCCGTATTTTGCTGTACCTACATACCTACACCGCCGCTTGTAAGTACGTTTGCTTCGCATAGATTTCGTAACATTTAGAGCGTTCAATTTCAATATTTTTATTTTTGAAATCTGATGAACTAAAATATGATAAATGTTTAAATGTCCTAGAACAAAAGTTGTTGATTATGATGTTAGTAACATGGTCCTGAGACGTTGCCGGTGTTTTAAAAATAACCCTGTATAATTTATTTTTCCACTTTAACAGCACGTAAGTTTGTCGAACAGCAAAACTTTTCAGTCGCTTTAATTTACGTTCTGCTAACAAATCAAGAACAGAAAGATTACTTAGCTTCAACTTAGGTGTTAATATTTTAGAAATTATGCTCCATAACCTTTGATTAAGACGTTTCAGACAACTTCATAATTTAAAACTTTTCAACTGCTGTAAAGTTTTTCGTTTTACTTATTTTGTGTTTTGTGGCAGTAGAAGGAACATGGGTGGGTTTTAGTCAGTAAAATTCTGACAATCCCCCCCGCTCCACCCAGAGCGGGGGAAGTTATTTGATGATTTACGAACCCAAAAAAAAAGGCCAGGTGCGAGTCGGACTCGGGCACGAAGATTTACGTGCTATTATATACATATAAATAAAACATGTTTGTTGTATGGGACCTCCCTTAAATATTTATTTTATTCTGCTTTTTAGCATTAATTGTTATAGCAGTCAACATAAATAAATCATCAGTGAAAATTTCAACTGTCTAACTAACTATCACGGTTCATGAGATACAGCCTCATGACAGACGGACAGACGGACTAAAACTGTACTCTCTATTAGACTCCACTGTTCAGTGCAGTCTAATGGAGAGCACAGTTTAGCAGTTGGGTACAGAACCCTAAAATTAAGTTTCAAATGGACAAAACGTGCCACCCTCGAATGATGTCTATCTTCTTTAAATAAAAATCGCTTGGTATTCTTTTTCAGATATTTTCCCTCTTTCAGCATAAAAACCCTATTTAAATGCAAGCGAAAGTGAACAATATTGACAAAGTGCTAGGTGAACGTCCGGGCGACACAGTTTTACTCAGTCGATGCATATTTACTCGTAGTTCTTTTATGTAGGTATACATACGGGCTTTATCGGTTTACCTTTGAACTTGATGAGTAACTACGACATACTATGATTACTTTGCATGATAGAATATTGCTATTATGCTATACTAGCAACCCGCCCCGGTTTCTCACGAGTGCAATGTAGATACTAATATACTAATGTTATACAATTGCTGGGGAGTTTGTTTTCTGGCGTTATTTTCGCCACTTTTTCTTCCCAGCTAAAACACTAGAAATTGGCAAAGGGAGCGCGTTTTGGGGGACTGTTTAATGATGACGTTTGAATGTGCTAATTATCAGCCTAATTTAAATAAATGACTTTTGATTTTGATACATATAATCCCTTCTCTTGAAACACACATATGGACAGACAGATAGCGAGAAGCGACTTTGTTTTAAACTATGTAGTGAAGTTGTTTTGTAGCTCGAAGCTGAATAATAACAGCCACACGGATTGGTCTGAGGATGGGTGACCATCCATTACATACCCAGTTTATATCATGCCTCAAAAACACGTCATGTCGTTGGTCCCGGCTGGCAGGTTTTCGAATGTCTGACAACCAGTCTTCCTAAAGAGTATCATTATCTACTAATATTATTAATGCGAATGTTTGTAAGGATGGATAGATGGATGTTTGTCACGTCAAAACAGCTGAACGGATCTTGATGACATTTGGCACAGAGGTAGATTATAGTCTGGAATAACACATAGGATTACGATATCACGCGAGCGGAGCCGCGGGCGCCAGCTAGTTACTGAATACATGGGTTTTGGAAGTCAGATAGGCAGTAGCTCCATGTGAAATACACGTATTCAATTGGCGAGGTGACCTGTATTACAGGGTTTTTTCAAAAACTTATATCATGTACCAGTCCAGTACAAAGGTGGAATACAGTTATGACATGTTTTTCTAAATTTAAGTTTAAGTTAGCTTTATGAAGAGAGAATAAATGACATATTCTGACTGGACATCGAACTCAAAACTCAACTCACTTGGGTAACGTCATGATGATAAGTGTATTTTAAAACACGCCCTGTTTTGTTTTTTTTTTCGGTTGGGAAATTATCAAATAACTTCCCCGCTCTGAGCGCGGAGCGGGGGGGGAGTGTCAGACTTGTACTGACTAAAACCTGGGTGGGTTTTAGTCAGTACAAATCTGACACTCCTGACTGTTCCTTATATTGCCCTTTACGTTCCGGGGCAGCGGTATCCTTTTCGAACAACCCGCAACCCCGACAGGCGGTGACCCTGGCAAGCCCATCTTCTAAATAAACCCATTCGATACTTACAAAATGAATTAAGTTTTCAGTGTAACTTTAGAATATAAAATTAACTGTAACATAAGAGCACATTGAGTACATTACTCCTAATAGATAACATTATGTACCTACTATAACCTCGTAATAAACGCAACTCTCGAGCAATTAATTAACTAACAGCTTCTGTAATGCTTTCAATGGCGCCGAGAAGTTTCATCTTACGCATAATAAACTCCTTCTACATCGATAAAATACGTTAGTAACGTAATAATAGTCTTCCTAACGGTTTTTCAGGGTTCCTTCCCTGAAAAGGATTTATAATATCACTTTCTTGTCCATCTGTCTGTTTTTTAAGACCCTTTATCTTGCGAACACGTGGTTGTATCGAGGAGTTCGTGGCTAAATAATAGCAGCCGCTCGAGTCGATCTTTAGGTTAAGCCGCGCTTGCCTATGTTGGTCTGTGGATGGGTGACCATCCGTTACATACCGAGTTTCCTCCGTGCCTCGGAAAGCACGTTAAACCGTTGGTCTCGGCTGTCATTTGTAGATCTTTGACAGTCGTTACAGGTAGTCACTGTTCCGAAAGTCTGACAACCAGTCTTACCAAGGGGTATCGTATTACCCAGTAAAAACTGGGTTGTGGAGGTCAGATAGGCAGTCGCTCCATGTAAAAAACTGGTATTCAGCTGCATCCGGTTAGACTGGACGCCGACCCCAACATAGTTGGGAAAAGGCTAGGCAGATGATGATGACGTGGTTGTATCGAATTGAAATCTAAACTAATAACTCAAAATTGTGAACAAGTTTATCAGGTGTCTATTGAAAAATGCAATGTAAATAAAGCGGCAACATGAGGTATGAGGGATTTTAGATGAATTTTATTTATTTATTGTTCTAGAAAAAAAAGTACATACGTTATTTAAATGACACTGAACCTAAACCCTGTGTCGTAGAGTTCAGTCTCTTTCGTCTCTAGTGGCACAATATACAATCGAATCGTGTAACAATGACAATATTATGCGAGGCCAAAAGTATGACAGGTAACTTACAACCACTCAATTTAAAAAGGCAGTTAGTCTTTTATTCAGTAGTATTTCACATACAGTAGAAAATAACTTTTTAAAATAGTATGAATACTCATGACTGCACAGTATTTCAATAAAACCGGCCGAGCCCATTGACAATTTTTAATTTGTCCACATCATCCGAGCATCAGTTGATATTATGCTTACGTTCTATGCCGCCGCAACTAAAAGCGACGTTTATTTTTATTTTTTTCCAGTGGTATATTTTTTGAGCCGCATGTATACACTGTGTTAGCAAAATATTCGTAACATTTTCAATGTTTTGTTTATTTTTAACAGTTTTTCTGTTATTTGTGGATGCGTTTAATTTTATTTTATTTTCATTTCGGTTTTTGTGTAGTTCTAGTATTTTGTGTGTAGTGTGGGTAGTTTTTTTTGTAATCTCTATTGACATGCCATAAATTATTATTTATGGCATGTATGTATGCTGCATGACATGTTTGCTTTCTGGTTGTGTATTTGTGAATTTGCCTGTATTACTTGTGAATATTGTAAAACGCTATTAAACGATAAATCCATATATCTATACTATAATATTATAAAGAGGCAAGATTTGTTTGTTGTTTGTATCGAATAGGCTCCAAAACTACTGGACTGATTTTAACCATTATTTCACTAATAGAAAAGGTAGATTATCAGGAAGTAGCATAGACTATACAACATCACGCATCGCTTGATGTGGGTAGTACCCACGGGAGCAGGCCAGCAACTAAAGACGCGGGTGGAACCGCGCAAGACAGTAAGTCAATAAAGACGACACGGTTGGCGCAGTGGCTGAGCGATCGACTGTTGCGCTGCGTGTCGCGGGTTCGATTCCTGCACGGAACAAATATTTTGTATGGCCTACAGATAGTTGTTTCGGGTCTGGCTGTTTGTATATGTGAGTTTATATGTTTGTAAACTCACCCACGATACAGGAGAAATTCCCAGTGTGGGGCAACGTTTTTTTTTTTTAAAAAAAAGAAGTGCAATTATTAAGGATTTTATGATATTCCTAAGACCTGTTGCCTATTTCTTAAATAGTGCACAATAGTGTTTGACTTCATGCCTTTTATCCCCGTAGGGGCAAGTGTCCCATAGAGTTCACGCACAATTATGTTTAAGTTCCATGTTTGTAGGGAGCGAGCGTATAGCCTTCATCAGGAACTCTGGATCCTCCTGTCCTGACTTTGGACTGGAACTGAGAAAATCTTTAAACAATAATTAATGATCGATTCGATTGATACAGGTTTTCTTCTTGATTTTTTTTTCCATTCTAAATACAGTTTATCAACTAAAATTTAGGTATTTATTGGGCTGAGCGATTGATTGCTGCGCTGCTTGTCGTGGGTTTGATCCCTTCACGGAACAAATTTTTGTATAGCCCACAAATAGTTGTTGCGGGTCTGTCTGTTCGTGTATGTGAGTCTAAATATTCGTAAAAGCACCTACAATATAGGAGAAATTCCTAATGTGGAGCAACTTATTTAAAAAAAGCTAAATAAAAATAAGCGTGTTCCTACCTACGTGTAAACAACATTTCCATTACATTTACTGGAACAACTTCTGGGAAGCGATCGTGGGACGTCGCAGTCACAGTCGCTAATAGTGCATGATTATGGTGTTTGCTGTTCCATAGCTTATGAACACCATAATGACTTACAAGTCTTGTGAAACTTTTGCTCCGAGTTTTTCGCTTGCAGTAACTGTTTTTTTTATCAGGAGAAAGCTCTATGCCGTTAAACATTAATAACTTAATTCAGTTTTTCAATGTTATGGAACGCATTCATTGAAATGGTAACATGTTTAAATCCAAATATTTCAAAAAGCGTTGCATATTATGATGATGACGTATGATGTATTCCAGTTGCAGTAATAGAAACTTTATAAAGTGACTAGCTTTTGCCCGCGGCTTCGCTCGCGTTAAATTCGGGGTAACACAGTTCCCCTTTCCTGATTTGCTGGTACCTGCTACCTGCAGTTTTTGCCCTTGCGCCTTGTTCATTTGTAATAGCAAAGCTAAGTTTTCCCTTTTCTTCCGTCTTTCTCCCTCATATCCAACTTAAAAAAAGGCCTATGTCCGTTTCCTGCGTCCAAAATCACTTTCGCTTTTATAATATTAGTAAGGATTATGCTTTTTACGCTGAAAAATAATCAATAGAACACATCAATTCGACCATTGTTTTAGCTAAATACTACATATTTCGTTAACCTTTAATAAATGTTTTCACAAACCGTTCATACATTTTCTCTAACAGAAAACCATTCAAAACTGCGCTGGAAAATTCAAACTGTCGACCATAATAGTGTTTTAGCTGGAAAACGTTGTGTAGATTTGAACAATTTGCGTGTGGTTTCTTTAATGTTTCCTCTATATACATGTGCGGATGTAGGTACAATCGAAGAAACTATTTGGTATGCAATGTGTCAACGGACCGTTTACGAAGCAGTCTATAAAGCATTATGTCACCCTTTTTATAAGTTGTATCCTGTTATTCTTGTAATTTGTATGGTGTCTATAATAAAGAATATCCTATCTATATATGTACTACATCAAACTAAGTAACTCAATTCAAAAACTATTGTTGAGGATTTTTTAAGTTGTTGCATTAAAACCTTGTATTAAATAAAATCATGTGAAATAGTTGAAACTTTTACGTCCAATATCATTTGGTTTGGTTGGTTAACGCAAAGGTTCCCGAGTATAATCCAGAATATAAATGTGATCGAAATGACAAAGTAAACAATTGCCTTTCGGCCTCCCTCGTTTTATTAACTTTGAACGTCTCTGCACATTTTCATAATTATTTAGTACACAATATAGTGGTATCGATAACTGAACAAACATAACTGAAGCCAGTAGCTTGTCTACCAAACAGTTTGATCGACTGTACTCAAGTACAATATAGTGCAACAGTGTTTGTGTGGGTATCTTAATTCAATTGAATAGCGTTAGTATGTTTGGTACGTTGTAACGCTCAGGATAGCTGTTAATCCGACTCAAGATCTTAATGTAGTATTTTAGTACTGTATTTTGGAATTATTCAAGTAAATTTGGAACTAATTTTGTTAGAGTTTTGAATTTGAAAAAGATTTGCTTGGTGAAAACTTTCATTATCAAAACTACATGAGTACATTACTATGTAAGTGCTCGAAAAGGAGTTTCAAACTTATAAGTACACTAGCTGTGCCCAGCGGTTTCACCCGCTGCTCACTTAGGGGAATGAAAAATAGATGTTGGCCGATTCTCAGACCTACCCGATATGTACACAAAATTTCGTTTAAATCGGTCCAGCCGTTTCGGAGGAGTATGGGAACGAAAACTGTGACACGAGAATTTTATATATTAGATGTTGCCCTGTTTATAATGATCACTATCCACAGCCCCTTGAAGCCCACTGTTGGATAAATGATGGCTAATCTTTAGTAGTGCAAAGCTCCACGTACAGACGCTAGCAGGTCAAGTTACCCGAAACTGTCAATTTTTCCCAATGAACCTTGAACCTAATACTTTGGAAATAAAGTCGAAAATCTATCAAAGAAATCTGACAGATTGTAGTAGCTTGATGTGCAGGCGTCTGTACCATTTTTTAGCGTTCCGTACCTCAAAAGAACCTCCCTTTTTGGGCTATGAAAAAATCAACCCTTTATTTAAGATATGGCTGTTTACATCGCAAGTTTGTATGGAACTTTCGGTGCACGAGTCTGACTCGTTCTTGCCCGGTTTTTTTTTATCTTGTGGAAATCCTCGATGGATATCCTCCACTATAGGGTGGCGGAGGGGTCTGTCAGACTCCTACTGACTAAAACCACACGGTGTTCCTTCTCAGTACTTCTGGCTGGGGTGCGGGGATACAATTGCATTCCCCCAGCAGTGTTGGTTTGCTTGTGGCGAACCCCATCTCAAGTAAGCTCCACGTACACAATATTATCTTGAACATAACCGCAATGGCACCAATGTCATCTACGGGTTGGACGACATCTATTCTTTTTCCAGTCCTTGGACGCCATTCGGTCACGGTTTTAGTTCACCGTCAACATCAGCCATTACCGCTCCTTGCTGAGTCAAACTAAAAGAAAAACAAAATATTTTAATTTCACATAGGCCTACATGGACACTTTCTTAAAACGTAGAGAAAAAGTATGGGACGGCCCGGTTCGGGTTGGTGGTTTCCTATGTAGAAGAACCGGCAAGAAACTCCATGGTTACTCTTCTAGAATTATTTATTTTTACAATATTGTTGTTACAGTGTCAGTACTTACGTATGAGAGGACAGCGTAGGCCCGACAATAAGTCATTACTTAAATTACAAAACGTAAAATAAGATAAGAAGTTAACAGAGTAAGCCAAATTACTTCACAAAACATGAACTAGTCACTTTCTATAATAAACTTCATAATGAAATACAGCAAATAATCAAAATAATCTTTCCTTTAACACATTCAACTCATTCTTCTATTGAAAATCGGGCCTCATAATGCATGGAAATTCGTCACCTTCGACATAAAACATCATTACGGTATCGTGTTCCCATCCATCGCTTCGCTCCAAGGACGCATCTTATATGGTAGATATTAAAAAAAATCCTTTATATCCGCTCCCACGGCTTCACATGGGAAAAGCGATGACTTTTAACGTAATGCCTTTTAGCTGAGGGAACATTTATGCGATGTTAGGAGGGTAGGCAGAATTTCCAGTGCAAATTGTTATGAAAATTTTAGAAAAACGTTTGCAAGACAGAACAAGACAAGGTTACGCTAAATGGTATTCCTGACCGTTTACAGTCACGGCGGTCAACCTCAGCGGCGATTAGCAATCGGCGCGGGAGATACTATAGTGCACAAGTGGGTGCGCAGGCACAGGTGCACTTTCTGTTCCCTCATTGTCATAGTCCGATGGGACATCAATCCGATACGACCGGAGAGAGATCAGGGCGCAGGATCAACGGCTTATCATGTACTCTTACCGCCAACTGTCAAACTCTGGGCTACTACTGTGAAATTCTTAATGGGAAAACCCAATATTGAGTTTTATCCGTCCCGGAAATTGAGCCCAGGCCCTTTAGCCAAACAGCAGTCGGCAGCAGACGACAATCGTTATCGCTCAGCAGTCACTAATACATTTTCAACTTTATACCCTAGCGCATAAAGTTGAAAATCTATTGACGCTTACATATCGTTTTCGTTTGTTACGTTCGTTATCGCTCAGCAGTCTTTAATAGATTTTCAACTTTATGCGCTAGGGTATAAAGTTGAAAATGTATTAGTGACTGCTGAGCGATAACGATTGTCGTCTGCTGTCGTCTGCTGTTTGGTTATATAGGGCCAGTACTTCGTGCTCAGCAGTCGCGCTTAGGACCGCGAGAACAACGGAGCAGTTTGAAAAATCATTTGACACCAAAACTATTCTGTTTTACCAGATTTTTAAACGAGCTCCTGGTAGAGACTGGCTGCTTTCAAAAAGAGCTCATGCCTAAATAATCACAGTCGCTCGGGTCTTAAGTCTCAATCTTTAGGTTAAGTTGTTCCTCTCCAAAGTGCTCCGTAGATGGGTGACCATGACCACCCATTACATAACGATATTTTCCCTTGACTCGGAAAGCACGTTAAGCCAATGGGCTGGGCTGTTATCTGTGTAGATCTTTAGCCGTAACAGGTAGACCGTGGCGTGGCCCGAAAATATAACAAAAGGAATATCGTTTTATCTAGTACTTCTGGGTTACACGTCAGATTTGCAGTCACTCCATCTTAAAGTATTGTTTATTAATAGTTAAAATGTCCCGTTATATTAAAAAAAATATATATAATTATTTTATTTTTTATATACTACATATTTAAAAAAAAAGTAAAACAAAAAGGATATGCTGATAATCTGTAGTAAAAGGGTCACCATAAAGTACCTGAATAGTTATTTATATTTTTGTCGGATAGTAAATAATCAAATAACTTCTCTCGCTCTGGTCAAAAATCTGACACTCCCTTCCACCCCGAAAGGTAGTGTCAGACTTTTACCGACTAAAACCCATACAACTTTCTTCTTCCATTACATATTTTTGCTTGCGGCCTGTCTAAATTATGACATTAATTAATAAATGCTTTGATTTTGTGATAAGTTATTCTCAGTATTTATATACCCTGCCGGGGTTGCGGGTCGTTTAAAAGAAATATCGTGGCCCCGGAACACAAGGGACAAAAGGAGGAACATTAGTGGGTTTTATTGAGTAAAAGTTCGACAAAGCAGTGGAAGTTATTTGTTGACTAGCTGGCGCCCGCGGCTTCGCCAGCGTGATATCGAAAAAAAGTACTATCCTATATATTATTCCACACTATAATATACCTCTGTGCCAAAATTGATTAAGATCGGTTCAGCCGTTTTGACGTGAAAGAGTAACAAACATACATGCATCCATACCTCCTTCAAATCAAATCCATCCTCACAAACATTCGTATTTATAATATTATAGTAGGTAAGTAGGATTTCCCACCCGGAAAAAAAGAAAGAAAGGTCCCGCCACTGGTGCAGACCAAGTTGATATCAAGGTACCTAGGCAGTCATAACTAAGTGCACTTCTTATTGAAATAAAAAAACTTTTTTGCAAAAAATAAAACCGACTTCCAAAAAAAAAAGTGGAAAATAACTTTATTTCCGGAAGTCGGTGGCTTTTGTTGGTTTCGTTGACTTTTTTGCCACCGACTTCCGGAAATAAAGTTATTTTCCACTTTTTTTTTTGGAAGTCGGTTTTATTTTTTGCAAAAAAGTTTTTTATTTCAGCATTTTTAGTTATAGTATTATGATATAATTCGCAAACACGGTTATTTTTAGCTTTTTAGTGCGTAGGTCCCGTCTTAAATACAAGCTTTAGGCAGTTGTCTCACCAACGACGAGAAAACGACTAACTATCGGCTATTTTCTCGCTCAAGAAACGTACAATAGAATACTTTCCGTGTGAATAAAAGAGATGTATATACAAACAGTTGATCGCTGACTGTTCACACTGCCGGCGAGCACTCGCTTCACTAGTTTGTCGCTGAGCGACAAGAGCTATGAAAGATAACACTCACTCGGCGATACTCGCCAAGCGATTAGAAATCACGCCGAGAGAGCAACCAGTGGTCATGTCATTTGGTCGCGTATGAGGCCGCAAGACTGACTGTACGCTTGACTGCCGCGAGCGAGTGATGCGAGTAATCGCCCGCCTCACTCGCACACTCGCTTATAGCCGAGCTACACAAATATCGGAACTACGCACTTGCTCCCCACGTCTCGCTAACTCGTTTCTAGTTCTAGCTCTACTCGTTACTCGTTAATCGTTGCCGGTGAGACAAGTGCCTTAGTTCCACATCACGCTATAGTATTTAATACTATCTAAATTATGCTTTAGTTTAAAACCAATTCAGAAATCATATGCATCATCGCCTAGGGGATACAGCTGATACTTGATCTAATGATTGATTATGTTTCTTAATGACTGGGTGAGGGGAGGGGAGGGGGTACGGGCACCCTGCTCCCACTCGCCTGCCTACCCTGGCGAAACCCATACTTATACATGTGACTGCAGCAATCACGGCAGATTTGCGGTCATTTATTGAAGAGTTCCGTTGTATATCATTGAAGATCTATCACCAAATTAAAATACAATCACCTCAAAAAACTGCGATGACCTTCCAAATCATAGTGCATAGCGTTTTTTGTTCATTTGTCTTCGACAACCTCTAAAATTATATCATCAACGTAGACGAAGTCAATCTAATACGCATTATTAAAGATAACTCAAAAACTACTGGCTGGATCTTGATATTTTTTTTATGGGACCAAACGACAACCACCAGCTTTCGAATAAAAAAAGAATCATCAAAATCTGTTCACCCAGACCAGAGTTATGAGGTAACAAACACAAAAAAAAAAAACATACAGTCGAATTGAGAACCTCCTCCTTTTTTGAAGTCGGTTAAAAAACATTCCTCGGATAATTAACCAATGCGAAAGGTACATTCAATATTAATAGGCAGTTAATAATTTAGTAGGAAAACGGACTGAAGGCATTCTTGTATAGTTGCCAGTGTAATTACTTTACTATCATCAGGTTTAATTGCTCTTGCATGTCATAAAACGATAAGGGATATTTATGTATGTGAAATTGGGGCAGTTTCAATCTTTTTGAAGTTTTAATTAAAATGAAATAGTTGTCAAAAGTGGCAGATTTTTGCATGCAACATGTAGCATGTTATAGTGATGTCCCTTTGAGACTGTCTACATCGGATGCAAGAGTTATTTGTAATTTTTGAAACGGGATATTTACCATGTTTAGATACATACAAACATGACTAATAATAGTACACATGGGAAATATCCCGTTTCAAATTTTATTTTATAATATTAGTGACCGTGTCAATTTAAAAACTTGTTGCTAGAGTTTTTTTTTTTAAAAGTTGTTAACAAAATATGAAACACGAACAATTTTTTTTTTCTATCGGATTTTTAGTATTTAATACGGAATATAATACCTATTACAAAACTAATAGGTATTTTATTTATGTACTCTTGATTTGGCGACCTTGAACCTGTCAACGCAATGCTCTTCCAGGTCACGCTACCTTTTTCTGAGTGTTGGGAGATGTGTAAGGTACCTCTCTTGCACATCTACCCCAACAGTGGGAGAACGGTTAAAAAATTATTTTTCCAAAAAATAAATGTTAAAATAAAAACCTTTTGCTAATGTTTTATTCGTCTATAAATACGACTGATTCATAGAATTTCGCAGGTTCGATTTTCAAGTCTTTATTTTTATTTATTTGGTACAGAAAACAGTTACACGTTACAATATTGAAATTTAATTTAAGTACAATAAAAAAACGCATAACCCACACCATTTTTCACGGAATAACGACGAAAGTCTAGCAAAGTATTATTGGTTTTCCTTATTTCTTCATTGGTGTCCAGTTTCTGATGTTGAGCGCGGTTAAAAGCAATAGGATTTTTTTTGATATAAAAAGTCATCAATTGATTCCCCTGCTCTAGGTGGAGCGGGGGGGAGACTTTCAGACTTGTACTGGACTGAAACCCAACCATGTTCCTTCTACTGCCCTTTATGTTTCGGGGCCGCGGTACCTCTTTCGAACAACCCGCAACCCCGGCAGGCGGTGGCCCTGGCAGGCCCCTCTGCTTTGCTGACATGTATTTGAGGGGCGCGTGGAACACTAACGCGCCGTCGACACCTCTTGGGGTATCGGGTACCCCTCTGCTTATTTTTTGTGTTTCTATATTATATTTGTTGATACATATTGGGACTTCTGTTCTTCCCTCTTCGTTATGGTTATTCACAGCAATTACGTCGTCGACTGAAAGCCTTCCTGTACTTACCTGATGTTATTGATTTCTGCTTGGAAATGGAGTGAAGTGACCCAATTTTATTATTTTTCTCTCAATATTCATGGGTTTTGAATCTTTTTAATTTGCTTAATGTGATTTGAAAGTCGATGTTCGGCTGACGAATGAGTTTGAAGCTAAGAAATCTTATACATGTGAACAGTCAAGAGTATTATTATGTAGACATTTTTATTTTCCGGATGGGAAATCATCACATAACTTCCCTCGTCTTGGGGGGAGTGACAGACTTACTGACTGAAATCTATCAATATTTCTTCTTTTGCTCATTGTGTTCCAGGGTTGCCGTATCTCTTTCGTACAACCCGCAACCCCAGCAGGCAGTGGCCCTGGCAGGCCCCTCTGCTTTAAAACATTAAAAGTTATTTTATCGTAAAATTACAGCTTTTGCTTTTAAATAAGACCCATTTCGTAATTGTGTCGCTTCTAAAACACTGTTTCGTAAAAACGTTACACAGTAGGAGAAAATCACTTAGAAAAATTAGGTATTAAGGTAAGTGTATATAATTATATATACAGATATATAATTATATTCACTTACCTTAATACCTAACTTTTCTCTTGACTGTACTTGAATGTACTTGCATAATGTTAAATTGTAATACCATGCTTTAAATACCTATAAAGAGTGGAGTTTACACAATTTCTTGTCGGTAAGCCGGAACGAGAAAGCGATTTTTTGTTATACCGTATTTGAATTTGTCTCTAAAAAATCATCTTGAATGTTACAGTACAGATGCACTTGTAGTTTTACAGTTTGTTTAATGAGTTTTATTGTAATTATCAGTACATAATTATGTGAGAAGCTTGTGGCTAAATAATAGCAGCTGCTCGGGTTGACCTTAAAGTTAAGCCGCGCTTGCCTAGTTTGGTCTGTGGATGGGTGACCACCCGTTACATACCGAGTTTCCTCCGTGCCGGAAAGCACGTTAAGCTGTGGTGCCGGCTATTATCAGTAGATCTTTAAAAGTTGTATAGATAGTCAGTGTCCTGAAAGTCCGACAACCATTCTTACTAAGGGGTACCTATCGTATTACCCAGTACGCGCTGGGTTGTGGATGTCGGATAGGCAGTCGTTCCATGTAAAGTAGGATCATCTGGTTAGACTGTAAGCAAATCCCAACTTAGTTGGGAAAAGGCTAGGCAAATATGTATGGACGTCAATGAAATACGCACCTCTATACTGTTTTCGCTGTAGCATGAGGCGGGTGACGTTAGTTAGATGTAACATTCCTCTTCAATCTGAAACTTTTCTGCGATTAACAAACTACCAGACTACTATAAGGCTTTTCCCTAATCATCAAAGTCGTAAATTACTACACATGATAGCAAGACATCCCATCACTATACAATATGTCTTTTCATATAATGTCACCCGCACTAGCGAAAATAATAATAATAATTTATTTATTTTCGGATACCAGAGATCCATTGTGTTAGTAGCACGCCTTATATTTAGTGTTAGTACATACATAAATAAAAAAACAATAAGAGTATGAGTCACTTTGTACAGAAGATGAAAGCCAGTGAATCAAGCAGTCCTCTTCTCCACAAAATCCCTCAAAAAAGGGAAAAACAGACTCTCGGTAACTGTTTTGAGAATGATGTTGGTACTGGCCCGGGTACTAGCTGCCACAGACGCTATCTTCTTCCGTCCGACAGCGTGGAAGCCGTCAATACGCTTCTGTGCAAACATCTCTGACGCACTACAGAACCGGGGCAATCTCAAGAGTATTGACCAAAAATGTTATCTTTCCGATATGGATAGTGATCCCAAGGAGAAACTTGTTCAGTTTGATGGTCTGAAATCTAACCATGAATTATGAAAACCTTTTTGGTACACGCTGTATACACACTCATATTTAGTAACATGTCACCACCTGAATTTGTTGCGGTTAATGTCATTAGGGTTAGTTCAAACCTATTTACAAAAACACATTTCAAACATTCACGCGCATCCCACAAATTCTGCAACCACAACCGCAACTCTATATATTTTTGGGAACAGTAAACGATGGTACAATATTAATTCATTTTGAAGTGCAAGTTGTTTCAAAGATATACAGTTACTGAGTTGCAATAGCCCCTTAGTTTCGGCCTGCATCTGTGATTGTCCTAGAATAGGCTAGGGCTGTACCACGTCCCGGAATAATCCCAACCCCGGTCTGTTGTGCATCTTTACGGCAGTTCTCTCAAGTTCTATTTGCAGGTTGTGTCCGGCATCCTTAATGTGGACGTATTCTGGTGTGATGTGAATATTGCAATACCGTTTTGATATAGTAGTTTTTACCTTTGTTCTATCTTGATTTTAGTGGTGATTTAATTAGCACGAGTTAGAGAGAGCTTCAGACACAGTATATCGATCGCTAGCGTTTTTGTTTATGGTTTTGAACGACTTATGAAAAGTATAAGAATCCAGCTCCTTGCCACTTTTTTACGGAACCCTAATCGGATCATTTTGTTGTCCGTCTGTCTGTCTGTCTGTCTGTCTGTCTGTCTGTCTGTCTGTCTACCACGACCCTTTATATGATGAACGCGTGGAGGAATCGAATTAAAATTAAAACCATAAACTCAGGTCTGTGGTCCCTTCGTGCTGTCAAATCAACTCTCTATGTCTACACAGTCAGACCATATGGTCGTTTATGTCGCAAGTTGGTACGAAACCCTCGGTGCGTGAGTCTGACTTGCTCTTGCCCGGTTTTTTTTCATTTATCTAGAACTAGCTTCCGCCCGCGACTTCGTCCGCCTAGCATAGTTACTTTGGGCTAACGCTAACTTTAACCCGCGTGATGATTGAAAAATAAATATTTTTCTTCCCTCTTTTTCCCTCATTAAAATTTGTCACTTAAAAAAAACTGTCTAAAAACTGCCTATGTCCGTCTCCAGGGTCCCAACTATCTCTGTACCAGCATTCATCAAAATCGGTCTAGCCATTTAGGCGTGAAGACGTAACAAACAAACTCACTTTCGCTTTTATAATATTAGTAAGTATTTCGGCGGCAAAAACGGGCAATAACGTCTAAAGAAAGCCCCGAATAGAAATTAGTTCTATACTGAAAATGTGAACTGTTTATGAAACAGAATAAAACTTCACATTTACCCGGTTTGTAAATCAAATCTCCATCAATAATGCAAAACAAAATCCAGCCAAAATTCACACATTTCACTTAAACGCGGAAGAAATATTTCAGCTTTACCATAATAGCTAGAATACGGCCGTATATTTCGGCTGGAGCCAGGACTTGGTGAAGGCAAGTGGCCTCATGAGGTCATCCGGGCAGGACCTTGACCGATTCTCGGACATGTTGTATCAAAAACCTCAGTATATTGTTGATAACTGATTTATTAATACAAAATTACAATCAACTAATCGTTTCACTAATAAACTTTCACAATAAATTGTATTTATGACTCAGGTGTGATCCGCATCACAATTCCGAGGTGTTGACACTGCGACTGCTTCGGTAAAAACTGACTTGTGCCCGCTAGCGCGCCGCCTTATATTACTTGTCCCCCACCTCGCCTGACTCATGGAGTGGTACGATGATGTCACATTGCGCACGTGCACGACGCACGTGCGCCGTTGCAGCTGTGTTTGTCTTCTCAGCGCCGACACGGCCATTCTGCACAAAGGTCGCCCTCGACCTTAAACAAAGAAAAACTGCGCAGAATATCAAGGTTCAACTATGTCACACATTACAAACGTAAGGAGGCTCCCGTCCTCATCTCACATACGATACACATTGGGAAGTAAGGAGGCCCCTGTCCTCAACTTACGGATAAAGCATACTTGCAAACATAAGGAGGCCCCTGTCCTCAACTTACGTCCAGTACATACCACAAAGTAAGGAGGCCCCTGTCCTCAACTTACACTCAACACACATACTTGCAAACATAAGGAGGCCCCTGTCCTCAACTTACGTCCAGTAAACACCACAAAGTAAGGAGGCCCCTGTCCTCAACTTACACTCAACACACATACTGCAACCATAAGGAGGCCCCTGTCCTCAACTTACGTCCAGTATATACCACAAAGTAAGGAGGCCCCTGTCCTCAACTTACGCTCAACACACATACTGCAACCATAAGGAGGCCCCTGTCCTCAACTTACGTCCAGCATATATCACAAAGTAAGGAGGCCCCTGTCCTCAACTTACGTTTAATACATATCGCAAAGTAAGGAGGCCCCTGTCCTCAACTTACGTCCAATATATATTGCAAAAATAAGGAGGCAACTGTCCTTAATTTATATTATGAACAAGTTATGCAATACTTTTAGAACAGTTATGGAGTAATGAAGTTTTTTACCTTTACTACTGTAGACTTTCCTCCAGAAGTTGAGTCGAAGTTAGCAATAAGACTGCCAAGACTGACAGAGTTGGACGGTGTAGTCTGTCTACACTCGGTTGTTCCGCTAGTTACTAGTTAGCTTCACCCCTTCTACGAGCGTGTCCAAGCGCGCGCGCGAAGACGAATTCTTAGATGGCGCTGTTTGCATTGTGCCATCAATCCACGACACGGCCATCCCTGACTAGCACCCGTCCTCGGATGTAGTTCCTGTGGACAAAATATGCTCAAAGAGTAATCTAGCTCGGCTTTCCTGCCAATAAAAACAAAAAGTATCTGGGTATAGTTATCAACTTTAATGGTTTTACTATGCCCTGTCACAGTACTCCCTGCTCCACATAATTCATTGAAAAGAAATCCGATCAACAAGTTACAAAACAAAGTATCTAACAATTTTATTACTTTTTATCATAGTTCATAAGCAACGCATACTCAAATCTAATTCTCGAGAAACTTTGTGATCGGGGATCTCCCTCACACGATCATGAAGGTATTTGTATATTTGCTTAGAGTCGGTATCTATCCCCGTCTAACACTTCAATGATCTCGAATGGGCCTTTGAATTTAGGAACTAATTTTGTTGGAGTCTTTTCCCTCAATTTAATTAAAATAATCATTAACAACTAATTTAGAAACGTGAACCTTATTTTTATGAAATCGTTTTTATCGTAATTAGCATTTTTTTTTTTTTTTTTTTGTAAAATTCTGTGTCGCATGCCCTCTCATCTCATCTAAATTAACGTCAGTCACGTCATTATCAACGGTCACTACGCCAAGAGGACGTGCTACCCCTACGATCATTAACTCAAAAGGGCCAGATTCAGTCACCCTATTAATAGTGGAGTAAATGGCCAACTGAACCTCTCCCAATGGTTCCTGCCAAGAGCCGTCACGACTAGTCTTTACAGCTGTCAACATAATTTTAACATAATCTTTGATGAGAGAGCATTCGGCACCAGAATCGTAATAAAAATGGATACGACTCACCAGAATTCATCAGCGTACCGCTGGCATTACTGACTTGCTGTACCACCATCACAGAATGCTGCAAAGCTACTGGCGTTAATACCTCCTCCCGCTCCTCGGCCAAATTAACCCTCTCAGCCTCATCTGCCATCCTCCCGAAGCAGGACGACTCAACATGTTCAGTCCCGCCACAGCAATTACCCCCGGGCTCCGGACGCTCTGCGCGGCTCAAGGACTCGCTGGAACCAACGGCCCAAGACCGCCCGACCGCGTCCTCCCACCGCCCCTGCCACAATGTGCCCGTACATGTCCTGGCTTAGTCACAATAAATGAGACCACAAGAGCCATTGTAGCGAAGGGCTGCCCTCTAGGGGGCGTCCTCTCGCCCCTACTATGGAACCTAATAGCGGATAGCCTAATCCGATGCCTAAACGCCGAAGGCTTTTACACCATAGGCTACGCCGACGACATCGCTACCTGATGCGCCAAGCCCTAAGAATAATGGAAAAATGGTACGAAGAATACGAGCTAACCGTAAACCCCTCCAAAACCGAACTAGTCCTTTTTACTAGAAGAGGAAACTGACAACACTACAGCTGCCGATTTTCTTCGGCACCACGCTAAGCCTAGCAACTGAAACCAAGTACCTGGTCGTTTATCTGGACAAACAACTAAATTGGGCAACACACGGACTATATCACCACCAAAGCTAGCATATCCCTATAGCAGTACAAAAGACTACTCGGCAGGAATTGGGGTATAAGCCCCAAAATTATGCACAGGCTGTACCCCACAGTCATCAGACCCATAATAACATACGGCTGATGATGATGGCCCAGAACAGAACTGAGCACGACCCGAAAAGACCTAGAAAAACTGCAACGCCTTGCCCGTGTAGCGATCACCAGTAGCATGGGAAACCGCACCAACAGCAGCCCTACAAACAATGCTAGGGCTCTCGCCCCTACATCTCACGGTACAGGAGGAAGCGGCTCTTGCGGCTTCAGACTAGAAGTCTCTGGCACACTGAGTAATGACTCCAGGATAAAGCACACCAAAATCAAAGCAGGAGCCGTCTAAAGGCAACCTGTGTAAGCAGCACCGACCGATAAGATCACCAAGATACATTGCCTCCAAAAACATTACGACATACAGCTCACGGAGGAACCATGAGAATACACGGGATCAAACAAACTGAGAATATAATACAGATGGCTCGAAAACCAGAACGGGAACAAGGGTTGGGGTCTTCTCCTACGACCTAAACATTAAAATTTCTAAACCACTCGGAATGCTCAACACAGTCTACCAGGCTGAATGTATGGGCATTATTCAGGCCGTCGTAGCCATCGAGGCCAGAGGAGTCGCGGACACCAACAACCGAATACTCTCCGACAGTGCCTCTGTTCTTCAGTCCCTAAACAATAGCTGCTTCAACACAGCTCTAATATACGAATGCCACAACCTACTAGAACGAATGACCGCACACAACCGCAATACATTAACCTTACAATGGATCAAAGGACACAGTGGCTCCCTAGGCAACGACGCAGCGAATGAACTCGTCAGACGGGCGTCCATCTCTCCAGCACTAGGACCGGAGCCAATTGAACCCATCCCTTTCAGCCAGATACGCAGCTGGCTGAAGGAACACACCTTTTCGAATGTACAGGAATCACTGAAATCCGGAAAGTGACACTGGATATACTAGGGTCACTTGCGGACGCCCTCAAGAACCCATCTGCTTCTGGAAGGAGGTGGGCTGGCTAGAGTATGCGTAGAGTAGCGGCCATCAGGTGCATGGCATACGCACAATGGGCCATTGCAAGGACTAGGTGTGGAAACCGGACCCCCCTCCAAGAGGCGGAGTCCACATGAAGAAAAAGAAGATGTCCTGCTTCCTACACCCAAAACAAAGCATATGACCGTCTCCAATGCTTCTCAATCCCGGTCGCTTTGCAGGGGTTTCATCCCGTCGAAGCTCTCGTTGTTCGACTGCAGCCGCCACCGAAACCAATTCGGGAACTGAGGAACATTAACCAGACAACAAACGCAATCTAAGGAACTCATCGTTGACGCAGCCAATCATGGCCCCCACAGCATCCCCGTCCTTGTCACCATCAATGACCCGTCTCCAGACAGGGGCCCGGTTGTCGCCAAAGGCACCGGTACCCTCCTCCATGTGAGCACTCGGAGCCGAGGAAGCTCCGAGGTCCATCCCGCTTCTGATTTCGGCTGGAGCCAGGACTTGGTGAAGGCAAGTGGCCTCATGAGGTCATCCGGGCAGGACCTTGACCGATTCTCGGACATGTTGTATCAAAAACCTCAGTATATTGTTGATAACTGATTTATTAATACAAAATTACAATCAACTAATCGTTTCACTAATAAACTTTCACAATAAATTGTATTTATGACTCAGGTGTGATCCGCATCACAATTCCGAGGTGTTGACACTGCGACTGCTTCGGTAAAAACTGACTTGTGCCCGCTAGCGCGCCGCCTTATATTACTTGTCCCCCACCTCGCCTGACTCATGGAGTGGTACGATGATGTCACATTGCGCACGTGCACGACGCACGTGCGCCGTTGCAGCTGTGTTTGTCTTCTCAGCGCCGACATATATCTTAAAAGCTGCGGTGCTTATTCTGGTTGGGGCAAATGCAAAGCCAGTGTTGAGTCTGAACGATAAATTATTTTTACTAGACCAGTGACGTCATAAACGGGGCTGGTGCGTTTGCAAACAAACTTCTCTAGTTTTTTTTTTAACAAAAATAATTTTCATAAAAATTCTAAAAGTTTATAAAGCATGAGCAGTTGTTTTGAATTTTTATACGTAGTTTATCGTGATGGTGTGATTTTTAGGTCGCAGGTGTGGTGGAGTAAGTAGGTAGTTTGTTTTTAGTAGCATTCTGTTGAATATGCATTGTCTTTGTGTTGGTATCCTTACTAATATTGCAAAAGCGAAAGTGAGTTTGTTTGTTTGTTACGTATTTACGCCTAAATGGCTAAACCAATTTTGATAAATTTTAGTACAGAGATAGTCGAGACCCTGGAGACGGACATAGGCTATTTTTTGTTAAAGTGAGAAAAGGTAGAAAAGGGGAAGGAAAAATGAATTCTTAGCTTTGCTATTATAATAAATAAGGCGCAAGGGCAAAAACTACAGGTAGCAGGTACCTGCAAATCAGGAAAGGGGAACTGTGTTACCCCGAATTTAACGCGAGCGTAGCCGCGGGCAAAAACTAGTGAAATATAAATGACATCTACTGTATTCTCAGACGCAACTGAATTTGTTAACGTCGTTGATGTGAACTTTTATAAAGTTCAAAAAAATTAGACTGCATTATTGGTCGACTGTTCGTAAGCGCGACTACTAAGCATGGCCTTGGGTTCGATGCCTTGGTTGGGTAGTGTCATTTTTCGACCAGAAATTTCACAGGATTTGTGCCCAGTCCAAAAAGAAAATAATCCATAAAGAAATAAACCCACTCTCTATTTATTGGGACTTTGGTGAAATGACGATGAACAGACGATGGCACATCAACCTACACAAAACCATTTTAACCGGATCTCTCAATTACGGTGTGCGATTCGTAGTAGAGAGATCAGGTTATAATACTTTAGTATAGGTTGACCTGCGGTCGTCTGTACTATTATGTGCATTTCTGCCTTACCCTTCGAAAATTACAAGCGTGTTGTTAACCAGGTCATGTTAGTTTTTCACTTCATCGTGGTTCGTTTTCTGTATGCTTTTTTTTTTCGGGTGGGATATCATCAAATGACTTCCCCCGCTCTGGGCGGAGCGGGGGGGCATGCCAGACTTGTACTGACTAAAACCCACCCATGTTCCTTCTATTGCCCTTTACGTTCCGGAGCCGCGGTATCTCTTTCTAACAACCCGCCGTCGACACGGCCTGTCGTCAATCGACGGACGGACGGTGAGCTACCCATTGCTCACCGTCCACAGGCCCGCATCGTTTTCTGTATGCTTGCATGCAACTTTAACATGACATATGATAGTCAATATTTGTACACTCAGCACTTTTTTTTAAACGTTCCCCACACTAGGAAATTCTCCTGTATCGTTTACAAACATTCAAATTCACATACACAAACAGCCAGACCCGAAATAACTACCTGTAGGTCATACAAATATTTGTTCCGTGCGGGGATCGATCCCGCGATACGCAGCGCAGCAGTCGATCGCTCAGCCACTGCGCGCAACCGTGTTGTCATATTGCTTGAGTAGTTTGTGAGTTATCGTCTATAATATATAGTTTTTCTTCTGCGTCTGTTTGGATGATCTGCTTATTTCTTTTAGTAACAATGGAAAATAAATACTTGGTTTAAAAATTGTGTGCGATATCATCGTATTATAACTAAAAATGCTTTATTTCAGCAACGCAATTAAAAAATAATATCCGTACTAATATTATACAAGCGAAAGTGAGTTTGTTTGTTACCTCTTCACGCCTTAATCGGTTTAGCTATAAACCGATTTTGATGAATTTTGGTACAGAGATAGTTGGGACCCAGGAGATGGACATAAGCTATTTAAAAAAAAAACAAACTTTTTTTTTAATAGCCTATGTGTGTGTGTATATGAGGGAGAAAGAGGGTAGAAAAGGGAAAACTTAGCTTTGCTATTACAAATCAACAAGGCGCTAGGGCAATAACCACAGGTAGCAGGTACCTGCAAATCAGGAAAGGGGAACTGTGTTACCCGAATTTAACGCGAGCAAAGCCACGGGCAAAAGCTAGTATATTATAAAAAAATTGCATGCCTATTTTCAGGCAGAATGTGCTTGGCTCACTCCTGTTTCTCCATCTATATTAAAATGTAACCCATATTTTGTATGATGTGATTTGCAATTTTTTATCGACATCGACAAGTTCTCCACATTTCACATAAACTGTAACACCTCAATAGGTTGTATCAACCCCCTACCTTTTCCCTCCCTTTGTGAGGGTCGTCGTTCTATTCACGTGCAGCAGTATTTCACATTCGTTATCTATTAAAGTAAACAAGCCATTAAGGTGGCCCGAAACGCCAACAAACTGCATATTTGCATCGTATGGAATTCTGGCCGACGGCGACGTTAACTGTATAAGTTCGTATCCATTACTCGGTATATCTTTCTTCGTGTTTCACTATTAATATACAAAAGGGCCAATCGATTATGAATATTTAAAACGTTCATTGAAGTACTTTTAGTGAGAGTTTACTTTGTTTTTGATATATTAAAACAGTCTTGTGGTCTACGGATTTTAGTCTTACTGAACCCTACTTTTCCCTTATGAATAGTAAATGTCGAGCTAGATATTTTATCGGGTCAAACCCTACCTTTAAAAAAAACGGCCAAGAGCGAGTTCGACTAGCGCAACGAAGGTTTCGTATAAACTTGCGGCATTTATCGGCCATATCATTTGACTGTGTAGACTTAGAGAGTTGAATCTTGTGAAAGATTCAACCCGCGAAGTCTACGCAGTCGCATAAACGGACCATAGAGTTGAGTAAATGGATCTAATTTCAAGTAGACCCCTCTACAGGTTCCCGAGACTAAAAGTCCTGACAGACAGACAAACAAAGTGATCATAAAACGGTTCCGTTTTTTCCTTTTGAGGTATGGAACTCTAAAAAAGAAAGACCAACATGTATGTTCTTTATAAAAACTTAATCAAAGCAAAAACCACTTCCAGACGAACTAAATAGGTACCTACAAAACCGTAAAAAAAAAACTCATTGCGTAATTCGAAATCTATAAAAAAATATCTTTCAATCTAGAATTAGTAACTCGAGCCAAATACGGCTGGGGGACATGCAACGATCCCAATGTTTACCTTTGGCTGGAGTAAAAGGTACAATTTATTTAACAATGTATGAGCACGCAACCCCTCTAACAGGTTCTGTTTGCCGTTCATGATTTTTTATGGTTTCAAATTTAATCAGCGTCGCGTTCCATGTCATGTGGGAGGCACGTGCTTTTGAATTAGGGTTATTACACACAGAATTTTTGCATAGAATCTTTGTAGATTAATTTTTGGAAGATGATGTTGGGTTTGTTTAAGCAAGTCGTTGTTGTGGACGGTAAGCATTTTTTTTTTATTTTCTTCTTTGGCAACTGAGCCGATGCGGTAAGCATTTGAGCAATGGGTAACTCACCGTCAGTCCGTCTAGTGATGACAGGCCGTGTCGAAAATGTTCTACGCGAGATGTGATGTACAGAGGGGCCTGCCAGGGCCACCGCCTGCCGGGGTTGCGAGTTGATCGAAAGAGCTACTGCGGCCCTGGAACATAAAGGACAAATTAAGGTACATGGGTGGTTTTTCGCAGTACAAATCTATCAATGCCCCCGCTCCACCCAGAGCGGGGAAAGTTATTTGATAGTTTCCCATCCGCAAAAAAAGGTAACTAGTTGTTTGAATAACTTCAACTTTTCCACTGAAGGGCCACTGGGATCTATGGCACTTGACATTGGCCCGCTATAGTTGAATATTTAGAAACAAAATTTTCGTCATCGTATTGAAAGTCAAGATGGCGTGTAGAATTCAAAAGTGTACCTTAAATCGTATATCTTTACAAATTAATAAAATTGAAATTTCTGGATAAGATATTTACGGCACTTATAACAGAAACACATTTTGTTTTTTAAGTTTTTTTGACTGTCTGTCTGTTTGCACCGGCTAATCTACGAAACATTTGAACCAATTTAAGTGAGACATAAACTGCAAAATAGGTAATGTTATAAGGAGTAACTAGGGCTTAAATAACGATCATTTCAGAAAAAATTGCGAGCCCTTGAAATTGTTAACGAAATTGATTTTCAATACTAAAGTAATAATAATTCCACGCAAACGAATGTCGCAGCCAACAGTTAGTTCGAAATAAATACTTTGACTTTCTATTCATTGTTAGTTTAGTTGTATCAGTAGAATTAATTAGTTTTACCGGTCTAAGGTTTGTTTTGATAAGAAGAGCCGTTTGAGAGCTCATTAAATAAGATGCTAGCCAGTTACGATAAGATTAAAACAATTTATGTTTTACGGTGAAAAAATACACGAGTTGTTTAACCAAATAAGTTTCGGTAACCATTTTATGTGAATGATGAATTTCTTGATGATTGTTTACATTTCACGTATTTTTTGTAACAATCATCAAGAAACTAAACTACGTGTAAGGAAACGGGAGAGAACCTTAAAGTAACCCAGCCGCTGCGGGAGACACTCCAGGCGTCGGGCATCACGAGATGACTCCCGGCCACCGTAGAAGCGGGTCTGTGGACGGTGCGCAATTGAAATTAAAATCGTATACTCAAATCTGTGGTCGTTTATGCTTTGAAAAAATCATCCCTCTAAGTCTAAGCAATCAAAAGATACAGCCATATATATCCAGCCATTTATATAGCAAAAACTACAGGTAGCAGGTACTTGCAAATCAGGAAAGAGGAACTGTATTAACCCGAATTTAACGCGAGCGAAGCCGCGGGCAAAAGCTAGTAAATAATAACTTCGTTCCATCCGGGTATCCCTTGACACCTCTCAAGTTTAAAAAAAAACATCGAATCTCATTTAAACTAATTTTGGCCAAACGTTCTTTATATTTTACGAAGAAACCATTTTTCCAATTTACATTAAAACCTCGTGTACACACACCTTAAAAGATGCCGTCTTGCGATTTTTAAACACATGTTGCGGAAGCGAGGTGATCGTGACAGATTTCCGATATCACGCGATAATCGACACCGATTACTCCTCGAAGCCCCGCGATACGCAATACCGTGTGTCGTCACCAGATATTCAATATTTTCCACGTTAAAAGAGATTTTTTTCATTTCCCTACCGTGTTTTTTTGTATATTTGATTTCCTAGTTGGGGGATCGTATTTTTAGATAGGGCTTATTAAAATGAATCGTGTGTTGTTAGAAGTAAATGGGAAACCTCGAGTTTCAGAGGAATATGAATGTTATGATGATAAAATATAGGTAGAAGTTATTATTTATAGGCTTCTACCAGTTTAGGGTGTTATCACTTTCTTTAGGCTTGTATTATGTTATATTGAGAGCTAAATTCAGTTCAATGGTGAGGTTTTATAGCCGCTAGATTTTTTGGGGCATGGTTGAAATCAGACCTTACCTAACGAAGCCATTTTGGTCTTTCAATATGATTTTACTAACCAACTTCATGAAATATAGCTGTTGCCTGCGGTGTTGCCCGAAATGTATCCCAACGGAACATAGGAACGGGACTGAAAGTAGCTTATGTATCCACCCAGGTGATACACAGTCTTGTCTCGTCAGCGGACTCACAAACCGAGGGTTCCTTAGAAACTTACGACATAAACGAAAATATCTTTTGGCTGTGTAGAATTATAGATATGATTTTTCCACAACTTCTAGGGACCACAGACTAGAATATATGGTTTTAAATTTCAACTTGATACTTTCACGCGTTTCCGAGATAAATGGTCTTGACAGAAAGACAGACAGATACATAGACAGACGGACAAGAAAATGTTTTTTTTTTTCATTTTAAAGTACAGTTCCCTAAAACTACAAAGATCTAAACATCCATACACACTTTGCATTTACAATATAAGTAGGCTAGCAAGTAGAATATTTTTTTATTTTGCGGCCTGTTCAATGTCATTAAGGCATAAAGGTTGGTATTTTGCAGCACTTTCCACAGATTTGAGACATAAAAGTTAACCTTAACAACCAAGGACCAGAAATTGTAGTACGAGATTGTAATCTCAAACGTGGTTGGTGCTAATTGGATCTAACTCGGTCCAGGCTACGCGGCCCAAATATGAAGCGACACAACGTAACTCAGTTTACATAAAGCCTACCTGTATTTACCTTGCTCCACTAATATAATCACAACATAACCGGCCGTACTACAAACATGGCGAAACGTCCCTTGTTGATGTAGCGGACGTCTAACGTTCAGGGTGAGCACATGTTGGCTAGAGCGGTAGCGACAGCGGCCGCGGTTATTTGACCTTATCATCAGTTGCTGTAGTAATTATATATAACTAGCTGTCTTGCGCGGTTTCACCCGCGTCTCTAGTTGCTGCCCCGCTCTTGTGGGTAGTAGCGTGATGTTGTATATAGCCTATGTTACTTCCTGATAACGTAGCTTCCTGTGACATTTTATCAAATAAATATTTAGTTTTCAACAATTTAATCTCAAGTATCAATTTTTTTTTTAAATATAAGAAAACTATCTCTTGAAGTAACTATGCATACTGTAATAAATAAGTTATAATATCTGTGGTAATAATAAATTAATTGTTATTTTCGAAATGTTATTGTTTTGATATTATGAATTAAAGGAGATTGCCCGTTTTGTAAGGGAAGTTCGGTCCCAGTGGATAATGCTTGTGCCCTGAAGTATTTTATTTTACCTAATAGTAAAAACATAGCATTTTCATAATCTGAAACCTTTTTTCATTTATTCACCCTGGTTCAGGAGATATAATTCATTTTCTGTTTTAAAAATCTAGGATAAAATTACAAATTGACATAAACTAGGTACATAACTATTACTATATTATGCAGATTTCCATACTATAAGCATGTTTATGCACAAAGTAATGAAGACATAATTAGGCATACTGTAGACATAATTACGTATCGTAAATAATAACTACGTAAATACGGGATTTAAAACTCAACGTAGGTATCTAAACGAAGCAATCACGAACGAAACGAATCTCAGAATCAACAAAGTGCTGTGACATGCGCAAGTAAATGTTGCCAGATCAATTATTTTTAATCCATTAGTAAATCGATTTCAGTTTTTTTATCGATTAAAACTCTTGTTAATACGGCGTTTCCAAAATACTTTTATGTTTGTGTAAATCGCTTTTATGAACATTTAATCAACAATATAGACTTATGAAAATAAGCAACCTATTGTTGTCATATTCCATCGCTATTACTCGCATAGACTATAAGCAGTGTATATCCACTAGTTTACGTCATTAAATATTTTACATAATTAAACTCATACTTGGCCTACACCTGTCTTCGTGCATTCCAGATATAATACGCTACAATAATAAGTACCTATGAAAAAAACAGGGTTTACACCATTCTAACTCATCGTCGAGAAAACATAATGCCAAATCAGTAGCTTTGAAGTTGTCAAACATTTAAATGTTTAGACGTAAACTAGCTTTAATAATTATTGTTAAAAATATTTTTTTAATTATCTTTTTGTTTTGATATCGATTACTCCATTGATTACTTTACGTCATTTTCGATAGTTATTTGTTTTCTGGCAACTTTTTTTTGTACACCTATCAAACGGATGTCGATGTAATGTTTAACTATTAATAATAATTAACTTTATTCCCAGGGTGAAAGAAATTGTATAAAAAATAATTTGCACACAAAAAAATAAATTTATAACATTTTTTGGTTATTATTCCAATCAGGCACACGATTGCACAAAAGGGACCTGCCCCGTGGCAATGTCCTTTGTTGCGGTGCCCTAGCAGGGTCCATAACTGTTATTTAAGCCTGTTGTGACACCTACTATAAACATGATGGTAAGCAAGTAAATGAATAAGAAATTATTGGACAGTTCACAATATTATAAGATCGTTCACTAGATGTCGTAATACAAACATTTAGATACGTATTTGTGGTGGTAAAATGTGAAGAGATGGTAGCAGAAGCAGATGCGCTGGAGCGGCAATAGTTGTGTTTTGGCCTTAGCTTGTCGCCAGTTGTTGTCGTGTTTTCTACAGGGTAAAATTATAGAAGTCCACTGAAGGTCACAGTATAAACATTTTGAAACGTCTTGGTGATGGAAAACGGTGAAGAGACGGTAGCAGGAGCAGAGACGTGCGTGAGAGCGGTTGCGGTCGCGATTGTTCAGTCAGTGAACTAAGACTGAACAATCTGCATGAAAAAAGTCGATTCGGTTGTGGTACAAACATCACAAAAGAGTCCTTGTTGATTTAGTAGATGGCGCGTTTGTGTTCCACGCGTGTTTCAAAGGAATGTCAGCATAGCAGAGGGGCCTGCCGGGGCCACTGCCAGACGGGGTTGCAAGTTGTTCGAAAGAGAGACCGTGACCCCGAAACATAAAGGGCAAAAGAAGAAACTGACAAGACAAGGAATGTGACAGACGGCGGAAAGTTTATTTGATGATTTCCCATCTCTAAAAAAACAAAAATGCAAAAGCGATGGTAGGCCTAGTAGCCAGACCGATTAAATAGCTACAGAGCATCGCGAGTTGAAATCGCGGGCACAAGATGCTTTAAGAGTTTTCACAGGATTAACAAAACACGAACGTTTCCTAGTTAGGTCACCATCACAGAGAAGGTATACACTTTGTAAGCCGCTAGAGAGGGCATTGTCGACATTTTTCAAATAGACCAAGCGTTTACTTAAAAAACTTTGAGGGCTTTCCAAAGAGATGTCAGCAAAGCATAGGGGCCTGCCAGGGCCTCCGCCTGCCGGGGTTGCGGGTTGTTCGAAAGAGATACCGCGACCCCGGAACGTAAAGGGCAATAGAAGGAACATGGGTGGGTTTTAGCCAGTATAAGTCTGACATTCCCCCCCGCTCTGCCCAGAGCGGGGGAAGTTATTTGATGATTTCCCACCCCAAAAATTAAGGGCTTTGCATAGTGGTCAGTGGCAGCTTTAGAATTGCAGCCAGCGACATTTTAAAACACTAACTAAGTCACGCATTGAGGATGCGATTGGCAGATTCAATGGAAAAAAAAACCGGGCAAGTGGGAGTCGGAGTGGCGCACCCAGGGTTCCGTATAATCTTGTGACATAAACGGCCATACCTTTTGACATTTTTATGACGGCCATATTTTTGACGACCATATCTATGTGTATAGTAAATATATAATGATTTTATCACAATTTCAAGGGGCCACAGTTTTGAGTATATGGTTTTAATTTCAACTCGATACCTTCACACGTTCTCGAGATAAAAGGGCTCAGACAGACGAAGAAAGTGATCCAATAACGGTTAATTTTTTTTTCTTTTGAGGAACGGAACTTTAAAAAAAGGATTACATTTGATAATATGTCGTTTCCCGCCTCAACGCCCGCATAAGCTTCTCACTCTGCACAAGGCTTAGCAAGCGAAATTGTACGGAATCCATTGACGTGGTTGAACCCTTTAGTTTGCAGTCATTTAGGTGTCTGCTTCGACTGTTCTGTCTATTTGTGGAGTTTCGAGCGAGTCATAGTGAATTCAAATTTTTGTTTTCAATTACGTGCATACAGTACTGGGTTATAACCTTTTTTATTACAATGTATAAGATTTAATCCTTATCCTTACTTATATTTATTATTATTATAGGTAAAAGCGAAAGTTACTTTGTTTGTTTCTTTGTTACGTCTTCACGCCTAAATGGCTTAACTGATTTTGATGAATTTTGATACGGAGATAGATGAGACCCCGGAGACGGACATAGGCTAATATTTTTTTTAAAGTGAGAAATGAGAGAGAAAGAGGGAAGAAAAGGGAAAACTTAGCATTGCTTTTACAATAAATAAGGCGCAAGGGTAAAAACTACAGGTAGCAGGTACCTGCAAATCAGGAAAGGGGAACTGTGTTACCCCGAATTTAACGCGAGTGAAGCCGCGGGCAAAAGCTAGTATTTATATAATTGATGAAAATGGGTGTACTATGATAGTTCATATCTGCCGTACCCCTGGGGAAAAAAGCGTTAAGTTTTGTAATGTGCGTTTTGTTACTGTATAATAGACTATTTTTATTTATTTTTTTATAGTACTGTCCTGTTTTAACGAATCACCTTTTGATGTTGTACGTAACTTACTTTGTCTTACAACTGCAACTCGGAGACTTACAACTTTAACATTTAAGTTAAAGTTACTTTTATTATACCTTCTTGATTTTTAGCTGCTTAATTGTGTTTTTTTTTGTCAAATATGGTGTTTTTTTTAAAGTACTTAAAACAACGAGGATTGTATTTAAACTGTCACGGAATATTTTTCGTAAAGGAAAAGAGTTAGACAGATTTGCTGTCACCTATATTTTTTTCAAAACCTACCCGCATTTTCCAGTCATCTCGCTGGCCAGTCATTCGGCGCTTGCAACAGCGTCAAACACATCGGGTCCTCAATAACAAAATATCGGGTCCTCACAGTAATAACAAAACACGGATGATATCCCGTAAATGAAAGTTTAAATATGGTTAGATCGGGCCTGTGGACGGTGAGCAATGGGTAGCTCACCGTCCGTCCGTCTATTGACGACAGGCCGTGTCGACGGCGCGTTAGTGTTCCACGCGCACCTCAAAGAGATGTCAGCAAAGCAGGAAGCTATTTAATGATTTCCCACCCCAAAAAAATATAGTTAGATAAGTACCGTAAAGATAAAAAGAATGTTTATAACGAGACTTAGGAAGGATATGAAGGAAGAAAAAGGTCGTGATGGCCCAGAGGTTAAGTGCCTCGCCTCTTGTGCATCGGCTGTGGATTCAAATCCAGGCAAGTACCAATAGGACTTTTTCAATTCATATATACTTTCTAAAAGTTTATCTAAGACATACATCGGTGAAGAAAAACATTGTGAGGATACTTGGACTTATAATTAACTAGATGGGGCCCGCGGCTTCGCTCGCGTTAAATTCGTTGTAACATAGTTCCCCTTTCCTGATTTGCAGGTACCTGCTACCTGTAGTTTTCCGTCTCCAGGGTCCCAACCATCTCTGTACCAAAATTCATCAAATCGGTTTTCAAATCAATTAAAAACTGACCAATATAGTATCTATACAAACATAAAATAAAATTCATCATACTGATAACGTCTCCTTTAAAGTAGCTAAATATATTTTTTAATTTTGCGAATAAGAACCGTACTTACATCTAAGTAGGTAATTTTAGTACAAAAACGATTACAACAATGACTGTTAAGTGCGAAGCTTACCTAATTAGTATTGGAACATTAGTCCCCTTAGAATTCTACCAACGCCCAAGACGAAACGATCATGAAGATATAGACAGAAACTTTCCTCAGGCACTTAGTCCCAAACGATCCTATCTGACGACCCAACTTTAATACACAGAAGAGCCCTCCATTTTCATAATTAACATTTATTTCCTGCGCCTAAGGAAAGCTTAGAAACCAGCTTGTATTACTATTTTGCCCTCGATTTCCTGACAAGCGTACTCTTCAGTAATAAAACGTAGCTGGACTGAACCAGTTGCCTTGGGGCAGCTGTAAACAAGTTTGCTAATGGCCACTTAAACTTTGCGAAATCGCCACACTTGGAGGAAAGTCAGTTGGGATGAAAAAAAAAAGTGGTTGATACTACGTGTTTCTGAGGTGTACGGTATAAAGTTGTTTTGAACACATTGTCTTCTTGGTTGTCATGATTTTGTGGGTTCTGTTGTTTTATATATTTTGTTGTTATTTATTCACGCTTTATATTTTGATGTACTACGCTTGCCACACATTACATACACGCCTTACACATGCCATGTTTCATTTCATTGATTTGCTTTGATTTGAAATTTCTTTATTTTTAACATTAACAAAACAGATACATGACTTAGATCTTATTATAAAAGCATTAAAAACAGATATTATTCGGTATTTGGTGCAGGCTATGGCACCTTTATAAAACATTTAAAAATACATACAATATGTAATGTATAAAACTTTCTCGTTGAAATCAGAGGTATCATGATACTTACATTAAAAAAGCTGTACTGTACAGCGATTACAAACGCACTTTATTACACTTAATAAACTGTATATTTTATACAAGACTGTTACAAGTAGGTACATTAATGAATTCAATTTAGTTTTAACAACAAAAATTTTAAATACCCCAACTGCTAATGAGCTACGTAAACTAAGTGTAAATCTACCTACATGCCACACGAACGAAAAAAAATACATTTAATTGATTATGACACAAAACTACATAAATGGTTTTGAAAATTTTGAACATCACGCCTTACGAGCTATGTTAATAAGCTATGTGCTATTGAAGATTATTCTCCTAAGGTTACCGAAAAAAGGCCGAGGTGTACCTAATACGCTAGTTTCCAAAAAAATATATTTTATAATCGATTATTCAATTAAAGTTACGTGTGACGTCACTTGTTGAGGAAAAAATGCAGCAACGCGTGACGTTTCACGTAACTTTAATGGGCTATATCTTTGTAATTTTTGGTCTTATTTACAAACAAAAAATACGTGTCTCTTATTTTTGAATAATCTAAAAGACGGACTAAATAGAATGTAATTACTTCGACTCTGGAAACAACCCTATTTATAGTATACCCACAATTCATCGGTTATATTATAAGTCCCATCTAACACTACCCTATTGCCATCAACTGTGCACTAATTCAGTCTCCGTGATAGAGAAAATTCTTGATAGAAAAACCCAATAAGTAACACTTTTACCGAACCGGGAATCAATAGCTGGACCTCACCCTTGGCCTTAGTACCTAGTGTGTTTACTGGACCACCAAGTAAGCCTTTTAAATGTAAAAATGATAAACGTCATCTTCTAAAATAATTTGCAAATCCCTTAACAAAAGTGGAGTGCTCAAATGAACTCCATCTAAAAATTCACTAAGCTCTACACTCAAGATTGTAAGGAAGTATGAGCTCCATCTCGCGATGCACCGTATCTCAACCACGCCAGAGATCGAGCGCAATCACAAAAGCTTCTTAACTTTGATCGGCATAGTTCGCAAGAAACTCGGAGCCTCTCCGAGCCAAGCGTTTGAACATTTAAAAACTACTTGATATATTAAATTCACATCTATGGAACCACGGAATGTCACAAATGTTATGCATGTATGAATTTTTGAATGCGTAAAACAACACAAACGCAATTTCTTTATTCCTATCGTGTTTTTTGAATTCCGGTACGAAATATTTTTAGGTAACGTTGCATATTCATATTTACATTTTTTAGGGTTCTGTACTCAAAGAATAAAACGGGATCCAATTACTAAGACTCCAATGTCTGTCACCAGGCATGGACTGTGATAGTTAGACAGTTATTTTCATAAATGATGTATTTTCGTTGCTGCTATAACAAAAAATAGAATAAAATAAATATTTAAGGGCTCCCATACAACAAACGAAATAAAAGAAAAAAACGGAATCCTTATTGGATCACTTCGTTGTGTGACTTCAATCCTTTATCTTTAGTTGAAATAAAAACCATATGAACAATATGAACATATCATACAAATCTGTGGTGGTCAACTCTTTAACTCTACGTAGTCAAAAGCGCAGGTTTGTACGGAACTCTCGGTGCGCGAGTCTGTCTCGCTCTTGGACGGTTTTTGCTAGCCTATAACGCCAATTTAATTTACCCAGAAAGAGAAATGGCCAGGTCACCCATACCCGTATCAGGAAGGATGGTTTAAAGTGGCTCAGAAATATGCTAGATACCAGAAACTCCCAGACAACGTCACATTCTATCAGAGCTTACGATGATCATCATCGCCTGTCTAGACACCAAATATGAAAAAAAAAATATTTATCAAAAAATAAGGTTGAAATCCTTAGTTCCTTACTAATATTATAAAAGCGAAAGTGAGTTTGTTTGTTACCTCTTCACGCTTTAATGGCTACACCGATTGTGATGAATTTTGGTACAGAGATTGTTGGAAACCAGGAGCCGGACATAGGCTACTTTAAAAAAAAAGTGGGATTAGAGGGAGAAAGAGGGAAGAAAAGGGAAAACTTAGCGTTGCTATTACAAATCAATAAGGCGTAAGGGGAACTGTGTTACCCCGAATTTGACGCGAGCGAAGCCGCGGGCAAAAGCTATGTAGTTATTTATAATATTTAAAACGGGATATTTACAAACAATAGTTAAATTTTCCGTCCCAAATGTTATAAACAATGTTAGTGACCATGACAGATAAAAACTTACAAGGTTTATAATAAGGTAAGTATTATATACCTTATAATTATTCTTCACAAAACCGTTTAAAGAGTTGTCTATGGGAACGGAACAAACGGTAATTAATTGAAGTTTAATTGTGCTGACAGTTAATCTATACTTATTTTAATAGACTACCAATAATAATTTTCTTAAATGACTCACCACTTACTTAAGACTTATTCATCCTTACTAATATTATAAAAGCGAAAGTGAGTTTGTTTGTTTGTTTGTTTGTTACCTCTTCACGCTTTAATGGCTAAACCGATTTTGATGAATTTTGGTACAGAGATAGTTGGGAACCAGGAGACGGACATAGGCTAACTTTTATTAAAAAAAAGTGGGATATGAGGGAGAACGAGGAAAGAAAAGAGAAAACTTAGCGTTGCTATTACAAATCCATCAGGCGCAAGAGCAAAAACTGCAGGTCTGTTTGGTGTGTTATACCGAATTTAACGCGAGCGAAGCCGCGGGCGAAAGCTAGTAGTTTATAAATTCAAGTCCCTGTGAAAGAACAGCTTAACTATGGCCAACCATACACGGACTGACTTTGATAAACACTGCTCAACCTTGTAGATCGACGGGTGCGTCTGATATTATTTAGCCTAGGCGTCCCTTATGTAGTAATGTCTACGAAAACTAATTTGAACGAGTAGTTATTGGTTTCTGTGCGTTTATACATATTTCTGAACAAAGTGAATAAATTATACTAAGCTAGTGTTTGATCATAATTGTATTAGTTGCGAATCTTGCTGGTACATTATATTAATCTGCACAATGTATTACTCTTTGGTTCTGTTCGTATGTATAATGTATAAAATACCCCTTTAGTCGACGCTTTGTTCTCGAGGGACGTGTGAATTATTTCTGAGACATGAACGTGGATGTACGAAGATCGTAGAAATGGAAGGAGGAAATTCAAAAACAAATTGCGCAATGTTCCTTTTTAATTAATTTTTTTACGGAAGTGTGTAAGCCAAAATGTTCATGACGTTTTATCTGTATTTCATAAAAAAAAAACTTTTAATTGATATTGTCCCACATAAAACGCCTCACTCGAGTAGTCAGGCGTTTTATGTAGGACAATAATAATTAAAAGTTTAAGCTGTAAGTTTTCTTAAAATTAATAAATAAAAAATAAAATTAGGTTGCTACTAGCTGACGCACGCGGCTTCGCCCGCGGTAAAACAGTATCCTATGTGTTATTCCAGACTATAATCTACCTCTGTGCCAAATTTCATCAAGATCCGTTCTCATCTCGATCATACATCCATACTCACAAACTTTCGCATTTATAATTTTAGTAGGAAGTAGGATATAAGTAGGATGCTGGGAATTATAATTCATTTAATTAAATAAGATGTATTGACATGTGGTTAACTAGTGGCCTCGGTAATCGAACATAATATTATTTCTAACTGTGCAACCGGAGGCATGTTCGTCATGCATAGTTTTTTTTGGGTTGGGAAATCGGGAGCGGGGGGGCGTGTCAGACTTTTACTGACTAAAACCCACCCATGTTCCTTCTATTGCCCTTTACGTTCCGGGGCCGCGGTATGTCTTTCCGTTACGGTGGCCGGGAGTCGTCTCGCGGCGCCCGGCGCCTCCCGCGGCGATTGGTTTGGTTTGAGGTTCTCTCCCTCAAACGCCCGGCCTCCTCCTTCACTAGCATGACTGCTTCGCAGAAGGAGGTGACCGCTTCCCATTCCCTCTCGCTCCGAACCATGGACTGAACCAGGGCCGGACGCGAGAGATCGCCGCCGCCGATCGCCTCTACGGGGGCACGGCGGTGCTCCGCCCAAGCTGGGCAGACCGCCACTGTGTGCTCCACCGTGTCCTCCGGGCGATCGTCACAATAGTGACACCCGAGCGTTTCCTCCCGCCCAATTATGTGCAGGAACCTCCCGAAACTTCCGTGTCCGGTGAGGACCTGCGTCAGGCGGTAGGTGAGGACGCCATGACGCCTCTCCAGCCACTCCTCAAAGAGGGGACTTACCGCCACTATTGTGGCGTGCCTTTCGTCAGGCACCCTTAGATGTCATTACACGCGATAGCGTGGGAGGTCGGGTTGCTTCCTTCCCTCAAATATGGCGGGGGAGGAAATCTTTGCGTTATGTCCGTGAACGGGTGCTGCTTGTGGTGACTAGTCGATTTGCTTAACTCGGTTGTGTGTTTATTATTATTTTATAAGAACCTGGATTGTTTCCTTTGTACTAAGTATATCATTGGCTTTTTATCTAGAGCTATATGTTTGTATTCCAACATTGAACATGTGCGCGCGGTCACTGATATTCTTGGAGGCTTTATAGTTTTTTTTTGGCTTGAGTATATTTTGTTCGTGTGTTCGTGTTTCGGGTTGGATCCCCGCACGGAACAAATATTTGTATGGGCTACAAATACTTGTTCCGAGTCTGGCTGTTTGTCATAGAGAATATAACCACTAGAGAACTTATAGGCCGATTTCTTCTAAGTGCACAACTCACTACGCGGGGCCGGGGGACGAGGAAGAACGCGTGGTTGCAATTGGTCAATTCAAGGTCAAGTTGCATAGGTATTCCATCATTAGGGCGGCTCTCCTAGATTAAGGGAAAATAGTCGATGTCGATAAAATGGATTTAAACATGATAATAAAATTAAATACTGAATTAAAATAGGAAAAAAGATATTCAATCAAAATCACTCAATTAATTAAAAACATAATACATGTTTTTATTGATTTTTAAAAATGAATTAATTTGGTATATGTTTTTCGAATTAAAATTGAAGAGTTCTGACTGTTCTTTGTAAAAAATGATAAACGAGCATCAACATATTTCTGAATGATTGAAGTCGATTAAAAGTAAATATGTCTTTGCAGTATTTGAACTAAATAAATATTTGTATTAATTTTATTATTTTCGATATCGAGTTATCGACTTCAGATGATAAAGGCAGCACAGATTTTTACGATAAAGGGACAAAAGGAAAGAAAGGGATAGAAGCATTAGAATTGTGTAATGAAAGAGCGAGACTTTTCCAAAAGACATCAACGCGGGATACAATTTGTGTGCTTTTTCACCCAGCCACCATTTTATCTAGATCCCCGAAGTCGCTCATAATCTGGTTAAATCTAAAATAATTTTCATACTGTTTAGTTACCGGTAAAAAATATGCCATCCTTTTTGTAACTAGATGTCTTGGAATGTTTCCCACACCATTTCACCGCGCATGAAGGCATTTTGATGCGTTATGATTGCTTAGGACGTTATAATTTCTTTTAATAGTTTTGCGTAGACACAGCTCTAACACTTGGACACGTCTAAAATTATCACCACTACCGTAGCCTATAGGTATATAGGCGAAAAAATACTAATACTTTTCGTGCGTCGGGGCACCGTATGCGCAGTCAAGTGGTTTTATAGTCTTTGCTGTTTGTGTATGTGATTTTAAATGTTTGTAAATTTTGCCGTTGCACGATACAGGAGAAATTCCTAGTGCAAGGCAAAGTGTTTTTTTTTTAAGTAAACGTATGATTGTGTAGATACTAGCGAACATGTAGCAATTCAATTAATGTGTACCTTGGATATACTGTTTAAATAATTCTGGTTCATCAAACCAATTAGACAGTATTGTTGCTGGGGAGTTTGTTCCGGCAGTTCTTCTTCCGAGCTTAAACACTAGGAAGTGGCGAAGGGTGGGTGTTTTGGAGGACTGCCTTGTGTTATGACGTTCAAAAAGTGCTGATCATCAGCCTAGTTAATAAATGACTTTATATTTTGAAATTGTTTAGAATTTGATATTTAAATTTGATATAGTTTTGGTATTTTCAATTATGTAAACCAGCTACCCTACCATGACGTCTTAAAGCAGAACTTATTCCACTGAGGGAAAGAGACAAAGCTATACAGGGTGTCTAGCACCATCTCTTTCACTCAGTGGAATAAGTTCTGCTTTAAGACGTCATGGTAGGCCTACAGGTCCTATTAATACCTATGGCTATTTTTTTCACAATCCTATACCTTACCTACACAAGTCATACACCCTATGAAACGTCAGAAGACAATGTTCGTATCCTAAGAAGAAGAACTGGCAAGAAACTTTTTGGTTACTTATTTTATTATAGCACTCTGTGTTGATACTTAATTGTGAGAGGACAGTGACAAGACAAGGATTGCCGTTATTTGAGATTCCGTATTCAAATGGGAAAAGCTCGTCTTAATGGAAAATGTCCGTTTGTCTGTCTGTCTGTCCACAATCCCAGTATAGGTGACTTTTATGAACAGCTACAAAATTGGCTTTTGAGGATTAGGTTGAGGTAGTATTATTTAGTCTAACTTAACCAAAAGATCTTTAGCTTAATGTGCTTTCCAAAATCCTCTAACTGCACCTAAGTCGAGGTGCTGCGAACCAAAAACGAGATAAATTGGCGTCCACACATTGCAAATACGAATTATTGATACCCTTTTTTGCTGATTGGTAATCATCAAATTTTCATTCTTTTGTCCTGTATGTGCCGGTTCCGCGGTATCTCTTTCGAACAACCCGCAACCCGGCAGGATTATTAGTACCCTCCATAATTAGTTTTCGTAGCTCCACGTTCGTTGTACATTCAGGGCAGTCCTTTATACGAAACGACTTATATCTCTTTATTTATGCATAAACTGTGATAAGCTTTGTTAGCCGCGGATTTAGTAAATATTTACAACAATGGCGGACTAGCCGCTGGTGGCCTCAAACTGTGTTTGGTGACATACATACATAGAACATATTTACATGAGTATAATAGACCTTTACTTAGGAACTACTTTAGGACTGTCTCATTGGTTCAGTGGTCGCAAACGCGGCTGCAGAGCATGAGGTGTCGGGTTCGACTCCCGAGGCGGGTTGCGTGTGATTGTTTTTTTTTTGGATTTTTCAGTAGGTAGGCACGCCTGCTATATGTTAAATGTATGTGTTTTAGTAGGTATACCTCTGCGTAACCCTTAGGAGAATATAGGTTTTAGGTTATGGGTATAAGTTTCAGTTCGGTAGACGTTTGAAGAAACGATGAAGCGTTTTATAATATGAATGAAGAATATTAAACGTAAGAGGAATTCCTTATTCTTTAAACCGAGACAAACATCGAACCCGAGTGAATATTATTATTTAGCGACAAGTTCCTCACCTACCTAAGAACGTGTTTTTTTCCTAATAAAATGTAGTCTTGAACTTCAGTCTTAAAACTCAAGTTTCGTGCAAAAACTCCAAAAACCTAATAAGTAGGAGCATAAAACGTCAGCAATTACGACGATTTTGTTAGTCGACACCTAATTTTGTTAACTAAGAGTCCCTTGGGGCAGTAATTGGCGAGACGTGTGAGCGAAACGAACCTAACTTATTCATATTTGAACGCTATTTTTAGTTCGCAATTAACTTTAGCAAATTTTTTGTTAGTACTCAATCAGTTTTTGTCGAATGGGACTTCAGCAAGTAACTTCTCTCGCTCTGAGCGGAGCATTAGACTTTTACTGACTAAAACCCATTCATGTTCCTTTTGCTCTTTATGTTTCGGGGCCGCGTATATCTTTCGAATGACGGGTCATTCGAAAGATATACGCAGCCCTGACAGGCAGTGGCCCTGGCGGGGGCCTCTGTGGTGTTTTACCTTTGGTTTTTAGTAGTATAATTGGTAATTGGTAGTGAGTATAACTGTAACAAAAAATTTTAAACTAAGAAACTTTTTGAGTTGATTTTGTTATAAGCTATAAGGCACTGCGCAATGCCCAATGTATGCCTAACGGTTTTCGACGGTCGAACTTAAGAGTTCAAATCCCAACAGTACATTGCATTCATTTTATTTTTTTTGTAAATGGACAATAAACAGCTATAATATACAATCTTTACATAGAATAAAAAGGTATATTATGTAGTATTAACAAAATTGCAACTCACTACATTATCAGCATGTTAAGAAAGATGCAATAAGGTGAAAATGTAGCCGTGGCGTAAAAATTCGTAGCTAGTTCTACTCCCTAGAAGATTTTTCAAATTAATCACTGCTGGTGTATCTTGGCAACAAGTATAAACATTCTAACACATACCAAAACAGGCTAAACAATTTAAATGATCTTGTCTCGCTTTTACATCTGAAACTTTTTTAAAAATTTTGAAACCAATTTTTCTCCATCCCACAAAATCTCGACGGACAGAACACTGACTTTTGACACATTTAATTATTCAGAACTTCGTCTTACTTAAGTACGGTTGAAACAATAGCGAAGGGTTCTGCTATGACTAAAATATTAAATGGGAACACAGTGCTATAAACATGGGGTTTGTAACGTTACGCCGACAGCCGAGTTCTCCAACTTTTCATTGGCCTTTTATTAGCTCCAATACACTTTTAAGAGCTGTTTATTTCGTTTTATTGTTGACGAGATTTTGTGCCTACATTTGTATATGTGTCATTGTAACTACATCTTGTAGTTTGGTAATTTACGTGTTATTAAAACCTATAGGTACATGAGCTTTAAGTATATGGCTGCGTTAATTGCCTATGTAATTACTGTTGTAAATGTTATCAGTGATTTAACCGGGCCAAGAAGCAATTAGCATCGGAATCTTCCAGAATACGAGTAGATCGTGTTGGTGTTACGATAATATAAACTCATAGACATCCATGAAAAACTGTGTAGCATTTTTCTAGCATTTAGAAAAACAATCACCAATCCACGACGAGGTAATTAATCAGACAATCAAGTTCCGCCAGCTCTCAACTTCAGTATTTGATTCCAAGCAATAAAACAAAATAATACAGCGTTCCCACAAGAATTTATCCAGTTTAAAATATGGGCAGTACTGTGTTAAATCTTGACGGTGGTGCGTGCGTAAATCTCACAGCGAGCCCGCTGGGTGGGGGCGAATAAAACCGGGGCTAATAGCGCCTTAAAGTTTTCTTTATGTGAACCCCCGGGGAGGGTTCCAGAAATCATATTTCTCGACCTAATAGTTGCTAGAAGTTGTTTGCAGTATATTTGGGATTAGCTGTTTATACTGGCAGCGCAGTTTGATTGAATTGCTGTTTCCTTTATTAGGTACTAGCTTTAACCCGCGGCTTTTCCGTGAATTGAGTTCGGTTGGTGTCCAAAGGGATTGTATTTCCAAGTAAAAAAATATCCAGGTTATAAACTACCTACCGTCCTACGCGCGCCTAAAAGATGTCAGCAAAGCATAAAGGCTTGCCAGGACCACCGCAAGCCGGGGTTGCAGGTTGTTCAAAAGGGATACCGCGGCTCCAGAACTTAAAGAGGAAAAGAAGGAACATGGGTGGGTTTTAGTACGTAAAAGTCTGACAGTCCCCCTTGCTCCTATTCCCATCCCCAAAAAATAACCCATATCTATCGCCTGTATGCCTATGTACATATATTTCACGTATTTTCTCACAATTCGATAAACATAACAAACAATGGCAAATATAAATAACGTGAATGTAAAGGAACAAAAATATTGACGCTTCCGTATACTCCCGAATCATATATTATGATAATAGCAACAAAGCAAAAGGGAATTATTTACGTCACAACAGATTTTCCATAAGCTTTGACCTCAAACGTTTTTAAGGACCCAATCTCGTTAGAGACTGTTTTGAAATTCTTCCACGTGACACGTGTAGGTAGTTATGGTTAAATAAATTCGGCGAATTGTTAACTGTTCTTTAATCTTTCAAGTATAAAAAGTTGTATTTACATCTCTCAAAATAAATAGGCTTTAAATTAATGACGTATTTGGCAGCACATTATAATATAAATCTTCATAAAGTACAAGAAATATAAAATCCATTCGAAATATACACACACTAAAGAATTACCCATCCAACAAATTTACAGCCAATTTGCTTCAAGTTCTGCAAACTATGAAACATTTAACAGCATTGTGGATCCTATTGCAATAATACCAATTTAATGCTGGCTGTAGCTGCATCCATTCTTTGTACTTACGTAAAAAGCCATTAAATGAATATTCGAATAAATGTTTCCAGTATTAACTGATTTGTTCACGACTTCAAATGTGTTTTCGGCCAAAAAATGTAATGCGTTTAAAACCGTCCGTGTTTTTGCAAATCCTCGGCGAAATGCGGATTTTAGCGGTTCGCGCCCGTGTACCCGTTTTTGGTTTTAGGCTTAATGTGTGGGTTTAAATGTAGTTTCACTGTTCGTATTTTCGTTGGAATTATTTTCTTGTTTATCTAGTTCCGTATTTACTAACACATAAAAGTTAAAAAAGGCCTTCCTTAGCATCCTGCATAAAATGGTCACCAAAATATTGAGTAGATAAATATAAAAGAAGAACATGAGTTGCACTAACCCCTTTTTTTGCGGATGGGAAATAATCAAATAACTTCCCCTTCCCTGGGGGAGAAGTGTCAGACTTGTACTAACTAAAACCCACCCATGTTCCTTCTATTGCCCTGTATGTTTCGGGGCCGCGGTATCTCTTTCAAACAACCTGCAACCCCGGGCAGGGTGCTAACCCTGAGTTGGGATCAAGGCAAGATAATCATGAATCGTAAGTAAAAATAAATTTTATAATGATGACCTTGAAAACCAATATTCTTTTCATATTTCTGCGACAAAGTTAGACATGAGAACATTGACCCCGTTTCACCCTTTGTAAATCTCACAAGGGAAGAGATCGTAAAAATATACACAGATCAATATTACGACTTTATCTGTACGGTCCAATGTCAAACCATAAATGGTAGGTAAGGATGAAAGCACACCATCCTAAATAATATTAGGAAAAAATGCTTTTATTTTATCATCATGAGCCTACAGTAGTATACTACTGGCTGAGGACCTAAGCCTCGTCAATGTCAGCCAAACCGGAGGTGCCTGTCAGGGCCGATGCCTGCGGGATTGTTCGAAGGAGATACTGTGGTGCTGGAACACATAGATCTAAAGAAGGGACAAGGTTGAGTTTTAGTCAGTGAAAATTACTTCCTTCCACTTCACCCACAGAAGGAGAATTCATTTGATGATTACACAACAAAAGACACGCAATGGCACTTCGCTTTGATTCTCAGCAAAACTCATCCAGCTACCACCAGCCGACCCTGACATTGTTGCGAAAAAAATAGGCATAGGATGATTGCTATATCATTTTAGACGAACGACTGCGAAGAAAGCTGGACTTAGATCTCGTCAAAATGCTGGCATGTCAATCCTGAGTTTTTAACATTTACCATGTCATAGGTATACTACACCAGATCTTCAATACGAAGTGAGAAATCATCAGTAGAATATAGATCATCGATTCAGTGTTAGGGAGGAAGAGGTACTATTTAATAAAATAATAATAAAAAGGCCTGATTCAGAAGGCAGTACTCCTTGATACGGGCCAGATTTTGAGGAGATTTTTGTCTCTGAAGCCCTAACCACCGGTAGCTTGGATCCTGCTCCCGATACCGGTGGACCTCTATTTTTATAATATATATTTTTAAGAAATATTTAAAAATGTAAAAGTTAGAGGAAATGTAAATAAAGGGAACAAATAATAAAATAATAATATTTGTAAAAACAGAGAGTCGTAGTGTTTGTAAACACACCCACTATACAGGATAAACTCCTATTGTGGGGCAATGATTATTTTTTAAACAAATTCTATCTACGTCTGTTTCCAGCCTTACATTTTTATTACATTGTCCGCGTAAGGCAATACAAATCCAGCCCAAAGGCACGGAGCTAACAATTCTTGAAGGCACGTTGTGTAAATCTGTATAATTCGAGCCAAGGTCCACAGTCGTTCTCTGATGGTCTATAAAACGTTTCACTTTATGATACTGAAATGTTATTAGAATTTGTAGCGATATGTTACTTTATTATTAGTGCTTGCTGCTTTTAGTATGGTACAAAATAAAAGGAAATCTCTAATTGATATTCTAAATACTTTTTGAAACGAGGCCACATTATAGCCCTTTTTCAAGCATGATCGCAGTGTCTACGTTACGGAGTTGCGGGTTTTTTGAAAGAGGTAAAAGGAGGAACATGGATGGATTTTAGTCAGTAAAAGTCACACCCCAGCCGTACCGCTCAGAGCGGGTAAGTTATTTGATTATTTCCCATTCGCAAAACAAAGTGTCTACGCTAGAAAATTACGATCAAATGGGTTTGAGCTACGACCATTCATGTTTGAGCCGAGCAAGCGAAGCGAACTGCGGTCGCGTGAGCGGGTATTATGGTACTTATACAAAAAAAAATGTTTTTTATGAGATAAGTTTGTTAGGAGATTGTATACATATTACTTACCGAGAAAATAATACTTTTGAAGTTAACATTTCAATCCGTGGGGCTAGTTGATAAATAATTTATTAAAATTTTTCAAAAAAGATTTATTCTTTTGTTAAATTTATTCAAGTCCATTACGCTGAAATTCATCTCACTGCATCGTTTACGTTTTTCGAATTTTATTTTGCTAATGAAACCGTATATCTTTGTAATATTGTATTTTTTATATTTATAAACCTTATTAATAAAACAAAGTAAATTCCCGCGCTAAACTAAAACAATTTCGCCCAATTGAATATCAAAACATTTTTTTCGCGCCACCCATACTTCAAAGTCGCAGAAAGAAGGTAATATAAATAAAATACGCCAACAAAAACATGCTAGCAACGGACAAAAATCATAAATATTTTACGTGGAACTTCACTCCCTGGAGACAGTTTCGAGACATCATGGTCATTAGAAAAGTTTTATTGACCATTACTGGCTGTTTTATATTACCGTCGAGCACTACTCGTGGTTTTAGTTAGGGCCTTACGATTGTTGCTCACTACGGACCCTAGTTTGTTGCTTCAGTAGTTTTGGGGTCCCTAATTTGATTGGTCTCATGTTTTTGCGTTTTCTATGACTGGCGGAATTGCTTCGGTTTCTTTTAGTTCTAAGAGTTTTTTTGGTGTAGCTTGGAGAACTAAATTAGACATAACTTTTTTATTTTCTTGATCAAAGATAAACGTAATTAGGTATTATGCTTTAAAATATTGTTAAATCGAATCTACAAAGTATTTCAAAAGTGTTACTGCTTAATTTATTTGTGTTTAGTGTTCTGTAAATCCTTACTCAATATTTTAAAAGCGAAAGAGTGTTTGTTTGTTTTTTTTGTTACGTCTTCACGCCTAAATGGCCCAACCGATTTTAATGAACTTTGGTACAAAGATAGTTGGGACCATGGAGACGGACATAAGCTAAAAATGTAAGAAATGGGAGAGAAAGATATTTTTTTCGATCATCACGCGGGTTAAAGTTAGCGTTAGCCCAAATTAACTATGCTACGCGGACGAAGACGCGATCGGAAGCTAGTGTTACATAAAAGAGTTCTTCAAAGGAATTGTTAAGTAGTAATGCAATCATGTTATAACCATCATCTCATCATCCTAGCCTTTTCTCAACTATGTTGGGGTCGGTATCCAGTCTCACCGGTTGGAGCTGAATACTAGTATTTTACTACAAGCGGCTGCTTATCTGACCTCTACGTCCACAACCCAGTTAGAATAGAATCCTTACTAATATTATAAAAGCGAAAGTGAGTTTGTATGTTACCTCTTCACGCTTTAATGGCTAAACCGATTTTGATGAAGATAGTTGGGAACCAGGAGACGGACAAAGGCTAATTTTTTTTTATAGTCACATCCCGTGAGGGAGAACGAGGGAAGAAAAATGGAAAACTTAGCGTTGCTATTACAAATCAATAAGGTGCAAGAGCAAAAACTGCAGGTAGCAGGTATTGTGTTATACCGAATTTAACGCGAGTGAAGCCGCGGGCGAAAGCTAGTAGAATATAATTTATTTGTGTAACCATGGTACATGTTGTTTTACCATTTTTCAGTACTGGTTAATACAGCCACTGCTGAGTTGTGAAGAATGTCAAAGATCTACAAACGTCAGCCAGAACCAACAACTTAACGAGCTTCTGAGGTATGGAGGAGTTTCGGTATAAAATGGCTGGTCACCCATCCACAGACCAACTTGTTATTTTTCTATATGAAGAGAATTTGCATACAATTAATACTCTTTCATATGCTTTTCATTTTACTTTTAGTTGCCCACCTAATTACTTTACTCTGCAGCCCCAAGACACAAAAGCTATAGAAATACTTGCCTTAATGCAAGCTTTACCTTTTAGGCAAAGGAAACGGGACGCTTTTAAATAAACCTTTCTCAAACACTTAAGAATAGGTTTTAATTAGGCTAAACGTTTTCCTAGACTAGTAATAATTATTCCGGGCTACTGGTACTAAGGTATTAGGGTTTGGTTGGAAACTCTCTGAGAATAGAATGCTTTTAACTTATTTGGAGTAATAGAGTGGGATAGATTTAGCAGAGGGTTTGTGTCGGAGAAATCTGGCTAGTTTTAAAAGAAAGTTTGGCGTAGTGGCTGAGCGCTTGACTGCTGCGCTGCGTGTTCGGTTTCCCCACCAAACGAATATTTTTATGGCCTGCAGATAGTTGTTCCGGGTCAATGGGCGGCGCCCCACCCTAAAGAACGCGCCCATATCGGGGCCCCGTAAAGGGCCATGGACCGCACGACTCCGGCACAGAGCCTACGGCAGGAGGCGTTTGGCACCCTCAGATTGGGCAGGAGCCGCTTGAAAGCAGCCCCGGTCCGCTCGAGTTTGGGAGCCAAACATCGGAAATATTGCGAAATTAAATGTTTGTAAACGCACCCACGAAACAGGAGAAATTGCTAGTGTGTGTGGCACCGTTTAAAAAAAAACTTTATTACCTGTTTAAGGCAGATAATGGTTATTTTAGTATGGACATGTGATGCGAAGCACATAACAACTTTTGTTAGTGTATATCCACAACGGTGATAGGGAAGATACGTTGTAAACGTGGTTTTCTTCTCTGGGCTACAATTGCAGTGTTGTCTGTAGCACCTTTAGGATTTTTATTATATTATTGTATAATTTATGTCAAGATTGCATCATATCGTTATTCCTTAACCCAGAATACCAACTAGTAAACTGTCTCACACACTGAAAGGGGAACCGTGTTACCCCGAATTTAACGCGAGCGAAGCCGCGGGCAAAAGCTAGTGAAAATATAAAATGTTAATCACAAGCTATTGCCTGTAACACAGTTTCCAAAATCGGACTAAAACGAAATCCAACCAGATCAGTGTCTCTTCTGAGTACCTCGCTTAATCTACCACGTGGACACCTGAGTGCATTTAGATAAATCGAATCTTTGAGTCTCCGCTCTGCTTTAATTTCTAATTACGGAGTGCAAGAGGAAATTCTACATTAATGAGGTTCTGGGATTTGGGGTTAGAGAACGGATTTAGGTTAGAGGGTTTTTACTTTGTAAATAGAATGGTTAAATACTTGCTACATACGATGGTTCGATGGTTTAGTTTTAGGATTTCTTTTACGAATATTCTCAAACGATCCCTTTTTTTAAAATAATGTTGCCCCACACTAGGAAATTCTCCTGTATCGTGGGTGCGGTTACAAACATTTAAACTCACATACACAAACAGCCAGACCTGAAACAACTATTTGCAGGCCATACAAATATTTGTTCCGTGCGGGAATCGAACCCGCGACACGCAGCGCAGCAGTCAATGGCTCAGCCGCTGCGCCAACCATACCCTAAGTGCCGTCATTATATTGTCAACGTCAAAGTTGAACTGTGTGTTGGTAGAATAATCTATCTGATTATTAACAAATACCAAAATCTAAATATTTTTATTTCACATAGGCCCACATGGGCAATTGTAAAACGTCGAGAAAAGGTGCACGGTTCGGGTTGGTCGTTTCCTATGGAGAAGTACCGGCAAGAAACTCCATGGTTACTCTTTTAAAATCATCATCTGCCTAGCCTTTTCCCAACTATGTTGGGGTCGGCTTCCAGTCTAACCGGATGCAGCTGAATATCAGTATTTTACATGGAGCGACTGCCTATCTGACCTCCACAACCCAGTTAATACTGAGTAATACGATACCCCTTGGTAAGACTGGTTGTCAGACTTTCGGGACACTGACTACCTGTAACGACTGTCAAAGATCTACAAATGACAGCCGGGACCAACGGCTTAACGTGCTTTCCGAGGCACGGAGGAAACTCGGTATGTAACGGGTGGTCACCCATCCACAGACCAACCTAGGCAAGCGCGGCTTAACCTAAAGATTGACCCGAGCGGCTGCTATTATTTAGCCACGAGCTCCTTACTCTTTTAAAATCACTGTTTCGAAATATAATGTAACAAAACGACTTTTATTCGTGAATGGAAAGAAGTTATATATTCTGAAGTTATTTGCTGATTACCCATCCTCAATCCGACCGAACCGAAGTGGGTTTTATTTTTTTACAGAAAAGTTTTTTATTTCAGCATTTTTAGTTATGGTATAATGATATTTCGGATACTTTTTTCTAGTAATCATTTTCCATTGATTTTAAAAGATTAGCAGCTCATCCATATAGACATAGAGAAAAAAATATGTATTATAGACTATAACTCATAAACTACATAAGCAGTATAAATAAAATTGATATGGGACTATCTGGAAAGTATACCTTATCAAAAATAATGTATTTTGACACCTTTTTAGTCTAATAATCACAAACACAACAGCTGAACACAAGGTCCTCAAAATGCATGCAATGCAATGTTCTATTGGGTACACCTGTGCCTAACCCTTTGAAAATTACAAGGCGTGATGTTTTGGTATGTAATTAAATATTTTAGTCTCAAATAAAACTAAATTAATTTCTTTCAGATGAACGAGATCGCGGTGGACTTACTTCAGAATTTGCTGCGACTATTACAATGCCGTCGTCTGCGTTTCTCAATTTTACGAATTGAACCGCTAAACGTACATCTTATACTCAGCTGTTTTTCCTTCTTTGTCATCAATTGTATTGCAATTTTGCAGATTCTATACAGAGGAGTACGGTTATCATGATAAAAAGTGTATTGTGTAGTGTCCTATATTTTTGGAAACCACATGGTAGAACTTTGGTTTCTTTTTTGAATCGGAAAAATTAAGGGCCGAATAGTATCGCATACTTAGATCTAAACTGAGAAAACTGAATCAAGGTAATTTTTCAGTAGATGGAAAAAACGTACTACCTTTTGTTTATAACTTATTTTAGATCATAAATAGGTTGTGAAATGTAGTGACATTTTACAACCTATTTATATAGAAAATAATGTAATAACTTTACATAGTGATGTAAAGTTAAGTACTTTAAAACAAAAAGTGTGTGTGTCAGCTCCGACGCACGACTGGAGTTTACTCCTTAAGTACGAGTATCTAACCAAACGCAAAAAGAGTTTATTCAACTGAAAAAAGATTAATATCATATGAAAGGGTAAATTCACAAATTAATGAAATAACATATACACTTGGGAGCAAATAAATCGAGCCACTACCTTTTTTCACGTAAAATGGTAAATATTTTTGGTAATATGGAACGTATCAATTCGAACTATATATCGCCTAAAAGTTTAGTTAATAACCTTTACAATGAGGGTAAATTATTGAATAATAACCTTATTGAATGATAAATTATTGGCTCTGCAAGAAAAATGGTAATTTTGATAGAAAATTTAGTAGGGCTAAAACAGTCCATAAAAACAATAAAAAACAAAATTATTGCAAAAAAAATATTCTTAATAACTGGTATTACCCCCCCGGGCCCTGATACATTCTTGTAGCCTATTAGTCATCGATCTGATCAGCGTTACGATGACATATTGTGGTATGTTCTCCCACTCTTCAAGCACAGCGACTTTAAGCTCGGGAATGGATGAAACAGCGGGAACCCTGGCTCGGACTCTCCGTTTTAGCTCGTCCCATAGGTGTTCGATCGGGTTCAAATCGGGACTTCGTGCTGGCCATACCATTTGTTGAATCCCGATCGCAGACAAGTATTCCGTAACGATCTGCGCGGTATGAGGTCTCGCATTGTCATGCATAAACAAGAAATTTTCTCCGACAAAACCAGCATACGGCATTACGTGGTTTTCAAGAATGTCAGTTATGTATCGGTCAGCTGTTAATCCACGTCTACCACTGCCATCGTTGGCGGGGTCGACGAAGACAAGTTCCGTTTTTCCGTCTAGAGAAATTCCTCCCCACACCATACAAGAACCACCACCAAAACTCACCGTTTCTCGAATGCAACATTGGGCAAATCTTTCACCAGGACGTCTATACACTCGGTTTCTCCCGTCATTGCTAAAAAGACAGATTCTTGACTCGTCAGAAAACAAAACTGACCTCCAGTCTTCTAACGTCCAATTAATGTGTTCTCGAGCAAACTCCAAGCGAGATCGGCGATGAGCTACAGTCAATTTTGGGCCAGTTGCTGGTTTGTGTGATGTTAAATTTCGTTCTTTTAGTCTTCGTCTCACTGTCCACCTACTGATTGCGACTCCTCGAACGTCACGTAACGCTTGCTGTAGCTGAACAGCATTAAGTCCACGGTCGCGCAACGAATTGGTTGCAATAAAGCGGTCGTCACGTTCTGTTGTTGCCCGTGGTCGGCCAGTTCCAGGTCGCCGAACAAAAGCACCAGTCTCCAGATACCTGCGGTATACCCGCTGTACCTTTGAACGACTCAAATGAAGTCTGCGTGCCACTTCACGTTGTCCGTGTCCAACCTCAAGTAAAGCTACAACTTGGGCAGCTTCCGTCGGTGTAGTATCCATTTTATCAGGTTATTTTGATTACACAGACACAGATAAAGACAACAATAACAAGTAATATGGGTATGATTAACAAAAACCTCAAATTTAATCTTTTCTTAACAGAGTACAATAAAAATGTCATAAGCAAATTAAATGCGATAATTTTATTCTACCCTTTAAACTTTAATAAAAATGAAATTTTGACAACTAACTACCCTCATTGTAAAGGTTATTAAATACCCTTTTAGGCGATATATGTTTCGAATCGATGCGTTCCTTAATACCAAAAATAATTACCATAATGCGTGAAAAAGGAAGTGGCTCGATTTATTTGCTCCCAAGTGTAGTATATAGGTATAGTCGCCTATACAGCATACCATATGTACGTCTTAATACACTCACAGCCAAATTAGAAAGTTGCGCACTAAAGGTGCGCACCAAAAACGTGACACATTTTCGTTACTTTAGTAGGTTTTACCCCTCGGATTTTTCTCATACCGGGCGCCTTATATATGAAAATCGATTCTTAAGGAGTAAACTCCAAAAAAGTGTGTGTGTCAGCTCCGACGCACGACTGGAGTTTACTCCTTAAGTACGAGTATCTAACCATACGCAAAAAGAGTTTATTCAACCGAAAAAAGATTAATATCATATGAAAGGGTAAATTCACAAATTAATGAAATAACATATAGTATATAGGTATAGTCGCCTATACAGCATACCATATGTACGTCTTAATACACTCACAGCCAAATTAAAGTTGCGCACTAAAGGTGCGCACCAAAAACGTGACACATTTTCGTTACTTTAGTAGGTTTTACCCCTCGGATTTTTCTCATACCGGGCGCCTTATATATGAAAATCGATTCTTAAGGAGTAAACTCCAAAAAAGTGTGTGTGTCAGCTCCGACGCACGACTGGAGTTTACTCCTTAAGTACGAGTATCTAACCCTACGCAAAAAGAGTTTATTCAACTGAGAAAAGATTAATATCATATGAAAGGGTAAATTCACAAATTAATGAAATAACATATAGTATATAGGTATAGTCGCCTATACAGCATACCATATGTACGTTTTAATACACTCACAGCCAAATTAGAAAGTTGCGCACTAAAGGTGCGCACCAAAAACGTGACACATTTTCGTTACTTTAGTAGGTTTTACCCCTCGGATTTTTCTCATACCGGGCGCCCTATATATGAAAATCGATTCTTATGGAGTAAACTCCAAAAAAGAAAAAGTCGAGACCCATTAAAAATCTAGAAAAATTTAGACTAGAAATATTCCCAATAATGGGTCCCGACTGTTAAAAACTAGGCTTATTTTCATCTTTCAAGTTTTTTAGGCTGTCTGATGTGTAGTATGTGTGTGTCGTGTTTTTTGATTTTCATTTCTATCCTCTTGTTCCTTAAACTGAAACAAACCTTTTAGAAAAACGACACATCAAGAAAAACATTGATGTAAAATAGTTTTTTTTCCTTATATTTATAGGTTTTAAAATATTATTCTCATATGAACAATACATAGGTTCACTTAAAATGTGATTCAAATAATCTTGATAAATATGTTTTATCTCTGATGCCTGTTGGTGTTTAGCGGTATGACTACATTAATTCATATACATGATTTCTTAGTTTTAGTTTGAATGTGTTTATACTGTTACAATCTTTAATGTCATCTGTGTTTCTTCGAAGAATATGATTTTTTTACCGGCGATCGAGCTTGTCTTCGATGTAATTTGTTTTCATTTCTTAAATTATGAGATGTTGTTTTTTTACCGAATTTTAATTTTGATTGTATATTGTTTGTGATGTTTTTTTTTATTAGAATGTAGGTGATTTAATCATTTAGTTTGCATTTAAATTTTTCGTTTAAATATTGTTTTAGTTGGAGTAAGGTAGTGGTAAAGGTACAAGGTTTTTATAATTTTGTTTTGTTTATCAAAAAAATAAAAATGGCGGGTCTTGCCATCAGTTTCTATTTTGTCGGCCACGTACTGACTGTCACGACGTAACGTCTTCTCAGCACAAAGACATTTCATTACGTACTTTTCGAATGCAGAAAGTCAGAAGAATGTCTGTTTAGAATGCAGAATTAGATTTGACATTTTCTTTTACTATGTTTTAAGAGACAAATTCTGCAAGTTTTAAAGACTACCGTTTTTAACCCGTTTATACGTTATATCGTTTTAATCATCAGTTTAAGAGGCTAGCAACGCCGCAAATAGCTTTCAAATATTCCACTGTTTTAGATAATATTTCGTATTTTCTTTATATACAGCAATATAGACAGCAATTTCCGACGTTGCCAACTTTAATCACTACTATATTCTTAAAAACACGACGTCGATACGGCTTGAAAGTAGCCTAAGTCCACATGTGAACTACCGTAAGCTGATAACTGAAGTCTTGGTCTACCTCTGGCACACGGGTACTAACTGCTATACTGCTGCTTTTTACTACAGCACTGCCTTCAAATACATAGTTCGTGCCTATACGAGACTCGTAACTCCTACATTTTTAAGCAAAGTTCAATCTGAAAGTTATGTAGCGGGATATATTCCATCGTCATACATAGCAGCCATTGTTCTTCGTTCCTCGTTAGTTCATAGTTAAAAGCACCCTATTGTAACATCGGGCTCTGAATATTTAAGTTTTAACCAAGTTATTGTCAAATGTGGCCCATAGAATTTCATAAAGTAATGTAAATTATATATGAGTCGTACGAAACTTGATATTATTTCAGCCTGACCTGAACGAACTACCATTAAGAGCTATTGGTCAATTACCTCGGCCAAGCATAGCCCACTGCTGGTCACAGCCCTCTCCCAAACTGATCCAGAACACCACCGCGTGTTCATCCAGTCTGACTCAGGATCGTCAATCCATCTGACTAGGATCTCCTAAGGAATGTTTAAAAAAAATACGTTGAAACACTAGGATTTACTCCTGTACCGTGGGTGCGTTTACAAATGAACTCATACACAAACTTTGCTATCATGTGTAGTTATAATAACAATAGTACACTAGATTGTAGATTATTCCTTGGATTGAAATAAACACTAACACTTAAACAAAGTATAAAAGGCATTGTGGTAAGGAGAATAAAGGATGCAGAACTGGAGAACTGAGCCCTTTATTTCGGGGTTGCGGGTTGTTCGAAAGAGATACTGCGGCCCTGGAACGTAAAGAAGGAACATGGGTGGGTTTTAGTCAGTACAAGTCTGACACTGCCCCTCACTCCGCCCAGAGCGGCGGCAGTTATTTGTTGATTTCACACCCCAAAACAAATCCCTGGATTTGTGGAACCCCAACTCGGATAGGTTATGAGTCTAGAGAACGAGCGAACTAAGACCCCTAAATTCATTTAAGAATAACACATTTTTTTTTTAAAGTTGCTTCTTTCTAGGAATTTCTCCTGTATCGTGGTTGCGTCTACAAACACTTAAACTCATATATACAAACAGCCAGACCCGAAACACAAAGGGGAATGCCCACTCTCCATGGTGTCCTAGGCCCAAGGTGGACATCAAATATTACCATAAAAGTTGATTGTTTTAAAATCTTAACTGTATTAGATATCTAAAAAATATATATTCAAATTGACGCCACTATTTTAGAAATATTAAAAACAAATAACATTTTGGGGTTTATTTTCCATATAATAATGTCTTTGAGTGTGAGATAATAATAAAACTTCTCTTTGACAATACTTGGTAATTAAATTATAATAGGAGGGATGATCCTAATATATTTTTTATCTCTCTCTTAATCTCTCTTAGTTCTCATTAAGTAATTCACTTGGTAGGTTGCTATTTTGTTCACAAATCAAAACATCCACATTTGGCAGAAGCAACAAGCAAACTGTCAGTGTCAGAATCAAATTCAGTTCAGTGTTGTCACTACCACGAAAAAAAAACATTAAATCGATTATTTTTTTCTAAACCGATTATTGATTTATTATCCTCATTCTTTTTTTTGAGGGTACAAACTGTTTTTTTTTATATTTCCTTAAGTTGGTTTTATTAAAGCAAGTAATTACAATACCCGTAAAGTCTCGTGGGTATGATATTGGGGTTTTAGTATTTTTTCATAAATCGATTTGAATCGATTCATTAGTCGTAATACTCAAAATATTTTTTTGCTGCTGGCAATATTTGCTAGCGTTAAAAAGTTAAAAAGTAAGTTTACTGATAAAATAAGCTGTATTTTCACAGCTTATTTTATCAGTAAACTTACTTTTTTAAAAGAATTGTTGTGGATTGTAGTGGCGCAAGAAAGTAAAAACATATTTTATTATGCAAAAATTTCTGCATTTATTATTTTTTCTCTAGTCTGTTGTCCACTGTGGGCCTCGAATGGGCATTCTCCTTTGTATGACCTACTGGTAACTACCAGTAGGTCATACAAATATGTGTTCCATGCAGGGATCGAATCCGCGACACGCTGCGCAGCAGTCGATCTCTCAGTCACTGCTCTAAACCTGCCGTCAAATATAATTCACTTTAACTAACACTCTATTTACTACGAATGTAGAATTTATCGTTCTAAATTCGTACCCAAATTCTCGAATTTTCAATCTTATAAAACTTAAATTAAAAAACATAAACCCTTTGTGTTTATGTTTTAAAATTTTAACAGCCTTCATTTAAATAAACGTTAGCACAACTCAACTACAAAACTAAGTTCAGCAAATGTCCATCAATTCGTGATCATTCGCAGATATTCGTATTTCCTCGGACTCCAGTTTATTTTCGGTTGGCCATTGCCATGGAGGTCTGACCTCGTTTCTCAAAACAGATGCTCCGTAGGGACAATCTGGGACATATTAATATTAGACGCTTTACAGGACGTGTTAGTTGCTGTAATTATTATTAGCTGATGTTGATTTTAAAACTTTGTTTGACAGGGGTTTTATTTAAATAACAAATGTGGGTAGTCGTGTTATTTTATATAAGGCAGGCTACAATGGTTCACTTCAGATCCTTTTCCTATTTCTATTTATGTTTTATATTCATTTATATTATAAAAGCGAAAGTTTGTGTGTTTGTTGCTTTTTCACGCAATAAATACTGAATGGATTTTGATGAAACTTCACAACAATATAGATAACATATCAGAATAACACATACTACCATTCATGAAGATAGAATTTTGAATATTCTATCACCACGCGAGTAAAACTGCGGGGCGCAGCTAGTTTTATGGGAAAGGTAGATTAATCAGGTAATTTTCAAAAAATTTACGCCCTCAATTTACTTAATATCACACTTATAATTTCCTAAAGAATTAAGTAGAGCTGTACATTAACAATAATCATGTTTTTTCTTCAGATTTTCAGACTGAAATAGACCCATCAACGTTATGTAAGAAAGCTATCTAAAAAAACCAGAAAGACAAAATCAATCCAAACTATTTAATTACAATACAATTGAAGAAGGACGGCACAAAAACGACAAATTTAAATCACCATTCACAATTAACGTCGAAATAAATCGCGCCATTGACGGGTTTTCGAATGTTATCAATTATAAGAGTCAGTCGACCGTTTGAGCTTCCATTTACTTCTTCTTTTCGTCGTCAGGAATTTTCAATTTAAAACAAAAGACTGTATTGGAAAGTAATTCGTATTCCATTCTTAAGAAGTCGTTGAAAGCCTTTTCTGTTGATGAAAGGAATAGCGATACGGCATACGGATTATTTTGATTTAAAACGACATGATTGATAGGGATTCAATTGAATAGGGGGTGGAAGGATTGGTTATGATGACACACTAAAAACGTCTGTAAATCCTCGTCATCATAACAGGGGTATGAAGAGGATGTATACTTCTTCATCCCCCATAGAAATGGGAAGACCCGTCGACCTGACAGATGTAGTGTCTAGACTTAACTTTAATTGCGCGATTTCTACGACACGATTGACGCAGTGGCTGAGTTTGACTCCGCACGGAACAGATACTTATTTGTATAACCTACAGATTGTTGCTTCGGGTCTGGCTGTTTGTGTATGTGAGTTTGAATGTTTGTAAACGCACCAACGATATAGGCGAAATTCCTAGTGTAGGGCAACGTTTTTTTTTTTTAAAAAAGAAATGCAAAAGAATATTTTGTAAATAAACACACTTATCCCAATATTTGGGGTCGGCATTGCATGTTTTTTTTTATAGTTCTCTATTACGGCTAATCTTAGCAGTTATCTTCTGTCTATCTATATCATCCTTCACACAATCAGTCTAGTTTAGAACACGTATTTAAGCGATTTAACATAACATATTTGAAACCTGCAAAACCGCGAGCTACGCTGCCTTTGTTATTGATATTTCATACTCTGCTTTTCTTCAACAAATACATTTTCATATCTTAACAATACTTCATCAGATATTCTATACCCAGTCACTTTAACAAACAATCAATAGGATCCACAAATCAAGCTTCATAGCCGGATCCGTTGCGATCGAAGTGGGTCCCATTCACTATTCAGATCAGTACGAGACTCAGGTAGAAATGTATCATTTCACTATAACTGGCTGCTATTTATTCATCCACATTCTGGAGCTATCTATCAAACGACGGGGCACAGGAGGATGCCATAAAAGGTAAAATAAAAAAAAGGAATTATGCTCCGTTCTGGGCCATTACCGAAGGAGGGTGATTAGGAAATCTATTGGGGAATTCCATTTTACTTGTGGAGGTAAGTTTGCAAATACCTACAAATAACTTTATTATTCCAGAAAGTACATTTTACAAAATTGGTCTTTGGTCTTAACACTAGGGTTCTCTGTGTCGTGGAGGTCAGTTTCTTCCATTCGGTACAAAAAAAAAACACAATAGGTAAAAAATTTATCAAAAATTAAAACAATTTTTACAACCTTATAATTTTTTACAACCTTGTAATTTTATACAACAATTACAAGAGGATATTATTATGTGACCTCTTAATGAGTGTTGAGTGTATGTGTCTGAGTGTGCGTGTGTGAGAGAGAGACAGTTTGTGTGTGTGTGTGTGTGTGTGTGTGTGTGTGTGCACGAGGGTGAGTGTGGGCGTGTGAATTTTTGTTTGCAACTCCATAAAAATTGAGAGGTTCCTTTAATGTACTTTTTACATTTATGTATTATATGTTTGATTTTTCTTTAGTATTGCTTGCTTGCTTTTAGGTTATTGGGTTACGAATGTTAAAATAACGAGGAAATATACTTCATTGAAAAACGGGAAATTTCTTAATAACACACTAAAGGATAGATCAAACTGCCAAATGTCAAATGTCCATCATACTCTAAGATATTATTACATTCCTGTACACTTCAAAATACTCAATCTAATTTAATTAGAAACCAACATCAATTCACCGAAGCAAACGTAATTTCTCACAAAGTTTGTCACTAGTTGAGAATTTGTTGAAAACGTCCCGTTGTTTTCGCCATGTTGGTCGTTATCTCTAGACTTGTGGCGGATGCAGAGACGCTTGACCGCTTCCATTTGTGACACTCCATCGGTTCATACCGCTCTGGTACATGTAGTGTAGGGTGCATGGTTGAACTTTGAGAAGATTGATCAAGATAGTTAGCTAAGTTTGATGAAATGGACCTACCTAAACAAGATAAAACAGTAGGTGAAATGATCAGTGGGGCTATTTTCTAAGAACACAGCGTTGAGCGCAGCGCCGACCCCAGATGAGTCTCTATGAAACTTGAAGCAGCGCTAAGCACGACGCTGTTTTCAAGAACTCTTAAACTAAAGTCTTTAATAATATAACACTTGTACAAATAAATATTTTAACCTAAATATGTAATATACAAACATATCATATTATTTGTGTTAGCATTTAAAACTTAAAACTATTCAAGTAGCACTTCAGTAGTGCGATGTTCAAAAACTTTTCGCAACACTAAACGAAGAATCAATAAGATGCTCATTTGCTTTATACTCTATCTAGTCATTGTGAGCAATAGGTAGCTCACCGTCCATCCGTCTATTGACGACAGGCCGTGTCGACGGCGCGTTAGTATTCCGCGCACCTCAAATAGTTGTCACCAAAGCAGAGATGCCTACCAGCCTGCCAGGCCCACCACTTGTCGGGGTTGCGGGTTGTTCGAAAGAGATGCTACAGCTCTGGAACTAAAGGGCAATAGAAGGAACATGTGTGGGTTTTAGTCAGTACAAGCCTGACACTCCCCCCGTTAGGGAAGTTATTTCGTGAATTCACGATATTTTGTTAAAATAAAATACAAGCAAGCAGAACACGTCGGTTTTCTGAGAAATTATAAACATACTAGAATTTGTAGCACACTTATCCTTGTCATTCAGATGAATTTGTTTATTAGATTGCCTTGCCATTCCGCTCAGTAGCATTTCTAAATGAAGTTGCTTACAACTGCTTTCCTAGCCCGTTTGTATGTTGCAGGATCATGGTACATTTCAGTCAGAGAATCGTCTTTTTGCGAAGATTCTGCGAGTTTCGCACATGACCTGTTTTCTGGAAACTTAAAAAGATTTTCACATATAATACCACAAGAGCTTCAAAATTATCGGGTATTTTCCGATAGGTTCGTTGCAAACAAATGAAGGAGTCAAGTTTTTCTTTTCAGGTTAAAAAATCACGAGCGCGAAGCGCGAGTGATTTTTCCTGAAAAACTTGACGATTTTATTTGTTTGCAGGGAACCTATCGGGAAATGCCAGATAATTTTGAAGCTCGTGTGGTATTCGGGGGATTATTTTTCCGTCCCAAATGTCGGCCAATAGAATTGCACAAACTCCAAATCGACTCATTTTCATGCAAAATCTCCAATTTTCACAATTGAATTCAACCTGTTAGTTTGACGTGTGGTTAATTTGACTGGATGTTTTGTTTTTTATGCATAACAACGACCAGAGAAAATTTTCAAAAAAATTTCAGTATAAAACCATGTAGGTTGTACCACGTGACGTCGAATGGTGCAATTCTATTGGTCGATATTTGGGTCAGAAAAATAATCATAGTAATTAATACGAGCTACTTTCAAAAGTTCTGTGAAAACTAGTCTGTTTATTTTGAATAAAGTTGTCATGAGAGTAATTTCTTAGCCGTTTTATTCAAAATAAGACTCGAATTTAGCTGTTGGTCAGTCAGGATTTCTGTCAGTGCAATAAAATTCAAAGAAATCATCAGCGTTCATACTCATTGTTTCTTTTTCGCGAATTAATTTAATTTGATATCTAAAGGAAAAAGATGAACCCTTATTGGATCACTTTGTTTTCCGTCTGTCTGTCTGTCAAGACCCTTTATCTCAGGAAAGCGTGGAGACATTGAGTTGAAATTAAACCCCTATACTCAACTCTGTAATCCCTTTGTGCTGTGACAAAATCAACCCTCTAAGTCTACGCAGGCAAAAGATATGGCTGTTTATGTCGCAAGTTTGTGTCGCGAGTCGTTCTTGACCAGTTTTTAGTTTCTAATCATCACTTAACAAAACACCTAGAGTTTTGGCAAAATGTTCATATTTGTCTATTGTACTGCGACGCATATAACATCTGCACATAACATGAACAATTATTTCACATTTAAAAAACGGTTACGGCAGTATCTAGTTGAAGCGCAACGTGAACTGGATATGGTCGCACTAACTGCCTCAATTATTTAATTTATAATCTACCTACCTACCTTTAATTCATGTCATCGACGCCGCCCAAAAGTGAATATATACCCGATGTTTCATTTATTTTTTTTATATTACATTGCAGAATTTCCATTCACAAACAATTATGTGGTTTATCTTCTTTTTTTTATCACAATACACACTCACATTTAAGTACATACTAGTAAACATTTAAAACTGTTTTACGTCCGTCACATCACCATATCAGGTCCAGTTGAAAACCAGCGTCGGGCACTTGCTGCACGGCAGTTTGCTGAACTGGACCTATTTGGCGCAGCCGTGAGACACACATTTTTTTTATTTTATTTGTGTTTAGAATTAAGTTTCATATTTTTTATTAGTGTGTGCATTTATGGCTTGTGCCAAATAAACTTGTTTTCTTTCTTTCTTTCTTTTCTTTACCTTTACTAATATTATGAAAGCGAAAGTGAGTTCGTTTGTTTGTTACGTCTTCACCCCTAAATGGCTTAACCGATTTTGATGAATTTTGGTACAGAGACAGTTGGGACTCTGGAGACGGACATAGGCTATTTTTTTTTAAAAAAAAGATTGATATATTAGAGAGAAATAGGGAAGAAAAGGGAAAACTTAGCATTACTATTGTAATAAATCAGGCGCGAGGGAAAAAACTACAGGTAGCAGGTACCTGCAAATCAAGAAAGGGGAACCCCAAATTTAAGCGAAGCCGCGGGTTTTGCCCGCGGCTTCGCTTAGCTAGCTAGTTTGAAATAAACCAAAAAAAACTACCTTCTAAGTCTACGCAGTCTAAAAATATGGCTGTTTATGTCACAAGATTGTACGGAACCCTCGGTGCGTAAGTCGTACTCGGTCTTGTCCAGTTTTTAATTTCTAATCATCACTAAACAAAACACCTAGGGTTTTGGCAAAATGCCCATATTTGTCTATTGTACTGCGACGCATATAACATTTGAAACAAACCACAAGACGGTCTGCGTTGTTGATTACCTCGAACGTCCTCCACTGACCGCATAACAAGATGAGTCGCTTTGTGTCTGCTACTGATCACTAATTTGATGCTGCAATAGTAATGATATTGCTGTTTGGTTAGGAAGTTGTAGACAGTTGCACAAACAGGCTTAAGGGAGAAGCTCGTCCATTTTGGAAGTCAATTAATTTTGGTAGACGTAGTTAACAATGGATGGAGAACTTAATCTATGGACTTGTGTTTAAACTGATAATGGTTTAGCATTTTTAGCCTATAATAATTTTCCCACCGCTGGACTACGATACGCGAAGCGGTGCCGGTTGGAAAATAATGGATCAAAAATGAAATAGAAATTTCGTTGTGTATAATTATTCTATGACGACTGAAATGTCTCATTTAGAACAATTTATTCCTGCAAAATGATGATAAATGAAATCTGTTTTTTTTTAGATCCACATACTTTATAAACAAACTAACACTACCATAAATAAAACATTTAAGCGTCCCGCACTAAGGTGAGCGAGGGGAGAGAGGCCCCTGCTCTGGGCGGAGCGGGGCGGAGTGTCAGACTTTTACTGGTTAAAAGCCATGTTACTCATGTTCCTTCTGCTCTTTATGTTCCAGGGCCGCGGTATCTCTTCTAAACAACCCGTAACCCCGGAAAATAAGGTCTTAAAGATTGTAAACAACTTTTACAAAAATAAGGATTGATTCAAATCATTGTGTTCTGTGAAAAACTTTAGTTAAACCTTAATAGACGCATACGTATCAATAGAATATAACTCCATCATAAAATCTTAACAGTCCTTCCGTAAAACACCTTGAAAACTTTCTCCCAAAAAGCAGCACTTTCAACATTGAAAGTAAACCAACAGTCGAAAGAAACCCAAAGTTGGTCTCTGCATTACTCGTGTTATGTAAATCGTGGTAAGTTAGTGAGGGTTTCTTCTGAGGAACTCGTTGAAAGCATCGGTGAACTGGGCTTCTTAAAAATTCAGAACGCTAAGAGTGATACCGCCTGTGGTGGTTGAAGAGGTATAGATGGATGTGGCATTATTTTGTTTTTATTTATTTATTGGTTTACTTACAATTATTTCACTAATAAATAAAAACAAAACAGTTACAAAGATTTCGACTAACTGTACAATATAATGCAAACACATTAGCAAAAGCTTGTGGGGTTGTTTAACCCATTAACGCCCAAAATGAAACTGCAGTATATTTTTCTATTGTTTTTCTATTTATTAGTCCATAAGGGATAAAATATGCTATATAAGAAGATAAAATGAAAAAAAAATATGAACATATCAAGTTTTAGGGGTGTACTCAGCCGTGTACAGTGGGCGCTTTAGGAGTGAAATTGTTTGAAACAAGGTCGTTCAACACATAGCGTTTTCAAACATATTTCGCAACGCCAGCGAATTCTTTGGTGACAGATAACACATCGCAGTGGGTTTTCCATCCGTTCAGGATTATGACCATTATTGTTCCGACCCCCTAGTGCCGCTGAGGATGACGGACGGCTCTTAGTTTTCGTTGGACGTAAATAAGTCCGTGCAATAATTCGTCTGAAAGATAACTGGTCCATGTAAGTTATCTCTTGTTTAGTTTTACTGAGCAAAACATGTAGTCGCCAAGCATTTGATATCGCCATATCTAACAAATAGGTAAATATAACCCACCACCACTTTTTTCCTTTTATTGAAATCCGATAAAGGCTGATAGACTGATCCATTTGGTCAACTCCACCCATTCCTTTATTATAGTTGACAAACATTTTAGGTATATTTACGTCAACCTTTTGCTTTCTGATGTTACACCATCGTTTGACTTTGCCCAGAGGCTCTATGTCATCAAAATTAGTTCCCATTGTAACGACATTATTGTCCTTCCAACGTACCATAGTTATCTCATTCTTTGTATCAAAACTATAATCATATTCCGCCCTAGGCTTCTTCTTCATATTTTTTACTGTGATCAGGGGACATTTCTTCGTCCGATTTTCTCGAACGGTTCCAGTACCTCTAAAACCTAGTCTACCCAAATCGAGCAACAATTGATGATTGGTAAAAAAATTATCGAAATATACGATATGCTCTTTAGGAACTACAGGCATTTTAGCCAACAAAGATTTCACGACTCTCGCACCAAGGGTATCATCAGAAGGTTCTGTGGATTTTCCACAATAAACATCAAACGCGTAGCAATAACCATCTGAACTTGTCGCAGCCCAATTGCGATAACCAAATCTTACAGGCTTTCCTTGTATAAATTGTTTTGATGGATGACGCCCAAAATATTTGATCATGGACTCGTCCACAGACAAGCTTTCATGAAATACACCCCACTGACTAGAGTTTCGCTGAATCAAATCGCATAATGATCTGAGTTTGATCATTTTATCTGTCGAACCATCTATTAGACCGTTATCCACAAAATGAAGATTTCTTTTTATCTCCAAAAACCTATTGCGTGACATACAATTAGCAATCAATGGAACACCAAGGTCTTCATCCAAACTCCAGTAAGCACGTTCAGATGGCAATTCATGGTAACCGGTCAGTATCAGTACACCAAAAAAATTTTTCAAACTTGCACTATCAAGTTCAAAACCATGCCTATTATTTTGATTAGCGTACAAGACACTGTTAGTTGTTATCAAATCCATTACATCATGATCAAATATTTTTTCAAACAACATTACGGGATTGCAGTCTGCTAAGCTTTCAACAACGTATTTTTGTCTCTTTTGTACGATATCGGTAATTTCATAAGTAGAACTATAGGTTGGCTGAGTTTTCCTCCATACAGGTAAATCTACATCACATTTTTTGGCACGTTTTGCAGGCATAGGTCTTAGCGGCTCATCATCACTGTCGCTCCATTCCGAAACATCGTAGTCAGGATGACGCCGACCTACCTCAATAGTCCCTGGAACGTCCTTAGGGAAACTTGAAGCCGCCAAATTATCTTCATTACCTTCTTCCTCATCACTCACCACAGCCGGATCTGGTGGCACTAATACCATATCGTACTCTTCATCATTGCTTTCATCAGCCAAAATTGATTCCAAGGCTTCCTCCAGTCTCTTATAGCTGGTAAATACGTTCCGATTGGCCATTTCAACTTATAAGTAATACTGTAAACAAAACGGAATTTTAGTACGAATCTGCCCGCTGTACCCGCCTGTGTACAACAAATAAAACAAACCCTACTTTACAAGTTTTGTAATAAACTTTCATTATTTTGTTATTATTACCAACACAAATAAATAGTCTCCATAAAAATAAAAAAAGAAGTTGAAATATTTCACTATTTTTGATAAAAACCAACAAAATAATCTTACCTTGTATGTCGTGTCTGGACTCCGTATTTTATTACAAAATAAGTGACATTTGTTTTCGCGCCACCGCCTATTTTTATTTATTAAGTGGTAACTAGTGTCATCTATATTTGTAATTTCTAACTACCTTCAACACTAACCAAAGATAAAATACATAAATTGTCGATTAAGTAGTTGTACCTGTGCAGGTACAGAGGGCGGTAATGGGTTAAAGTGTTATGATTCTTTGTTTACCAACATTATTAATAACATTTGAAATTTTAAATAATTTGGAAATACTTACCAGTTTTATACACCCAGCTTCAATAACTGCAGTTTTTCCATAAAGTCATATTCAATAACAAACATGTTAAATATCCCGTTTTCAATGTCATTAATAATGTTAAACGTGTTATTTTCTAACCTATTGAACAACAAAGCTTTTGATTACGCTGAATAATTGAGAGAGAGATTCTTAAACTAACTGAGTGAGGCGCCGACTTTTGGCCATCGTAGACGCGGGTTTGTGGACAGTGAGCAATGGGTAGCTCACCGTTCGTCCGTATAATGACGACAAACGTCATATCGTCGGCGCGGCCGTGTTCCATGCTCTCTCTTTAAAGAGATGATAGCAAAATAGAGGGGCCGCTAGAGCCGCTGCCTGCCGAGGTTGCGGGTTGTACAAGAGATACCGAATATGAACGGGTTTTTGTCAGTATAAGTCTGACACTCCCTTCTGCCTAATTAGTGGTAGAAGTCATTTCATGATTTGTGACGTCATTGTTATCTGCTTTGCTTTTTTACATGACTGTTTTGGATTAGTTAGTCATTCAGACCTATTGAATACAGTTGATTTTCATTTAAGAATTATTTCATATTGTCCAATTCAGCACAAATTTTTAATATTTTGCAAACAAGTGCCTAATGAGTAATTTTTATACCGCAACTAACGCTCCATCTACTTTATATTCCCAAAAAGTAGAAATATAAAATAAATCATGGGAATTTTAATACACCTCAATGGCACATCCACTAGCCACAGTCCTATTCCGACTTCACAACTTCAACTCACGTTCACTTTATCACGTGGAAACTTTTCACTTTCCACACGCGATTGACGCACACAGATAGATGGATATTCACTCAGCACTCGAGTTATCACAACTCGCCAACTAAGTTTCGAGAGACGTTTACAGAATAAGTATGTATTTAAAATTTCGATGCGAATGTACATTTTTTTAGTGTCTGTTGGGATTTTTTTATACTAAATAGTCGCATGAGTGTTGTACAAGTAATTTTACTTGCAAGGTAAAAAAAAAACAAAACTTTTCAGTACCTATTTGATATTTTAGCTAATCAGTATTCTAGCCTGAACATTTGGCACAGCCGTGAGAATCATAATAATTATCTCCTTTTTGGATTGAGTTTTTTTTTTAATTAAATTTTAGTTTTTATTGTGTTTAACGGTAACGGTAACGGTATTGTGTTTAACGGCACTTGTGGCATGTGCCAAAAATATATTTTCTTTCTTCTTTTCTTACTCCTTCTTATTTATAGTTTTTTTTTTTTATTATTTAATACGTTGTCCCATACTAGAAATTACACGGTGGAGCACACAGTGGCGATCTGCCCAGCTTAGGCGGAGCACCGCCGTGCCCTCGTGGAGGCGATCGGCGGCGGCGATCTCTCGCGTCCGGCCCTGGTTCAGGCCATGGTCCGGAGCGAGAGGGAATAGGAAGCGGTCACCACCTTCTGCGAAGCAGTAATGCTAGCAAAGGAGGTGGCCGGGCGTTTGAGGGAGAGAACATCTGCCCAACCCAGCCGCCGCGTGAGACGCCCAGGGCGCCGGGCGCCGCGAGACGACTCCCGGTCACCGTAGATGCGGGCCTGTGGACGGTGAGCAATGGGTAGCTCACCGTCCGTCCATCTATTGACGACAGGCCGTGTCGACGGCGCGTTCGTGTTTCACGCGCGCCTCAAAGAGAGTCAGCAAAGCAGAGGGGCTTGCCAGGGCCTCCGCCTGCCGGGGTTGCGGGTTGTTCGAAAGAGATACCGCGGCCCCGGAACGTAAAGGGCAACAGAAGGAACATGGGTGGGTTTTAGTCAGTACAAGTCTGACATGCACCCCCGCGCCGCCCAGAGCGGGGGAAGTCATTAGATGATTTCCCGTCCGAAAAAAAAAAAACACTAGAAATTACTCCTGTATCGTGGGTGCGTTCACAAACATTTAAACTCACAGACACAAACAGCCAGACCCAGAACAACTATCTGTAGGCCATAAAAAATTTGTTCCGTGCGGGGAGCGAACTCGCGACACGCGGCACAACAGTCGATCGCTCAGCCACTGCGCCAACCGTCAATTACAATGAATAAAATGGAAACAGAAAAGAAAACATCAAGTAGACAAGATTCAATGGGTTCAATTAAAACTAACACGGAACAATGGACTTGCATATTTTCCTTTACAGAACAACAGACATGTTAGCATAGTTTTTTTTTATGATTGTATATCATCAAATAACTCTCCCTGCTCTGGGTGGTGGGGGGGGGGGGAGTGTTAGACTTTTCTGACTAAAACCCACCCATGTTCCTTCTTTTGACCTTTATTTTCGGGGGCCGCAGTATTTCTTTCAAAAAACCCGCAACACCGGCAGGCGGAGGCTCTGGCAGGCCCCTCTGCTTTGCTGACATCTCTTTGAAGCGCTAGTGAAACACGAACGCGCCGAAGTTATTTGATGATTTCCCACCTAAAAAAAAAAGGGTTCCGTAACATCCTTACTTCCTTACATACATACATGAGACGGACATAGGCTAATATTTATAAAAAATGGGATGTGAGGGAGAAAGAGCGAAGAAAAGGGAAAACTTAGTGTTGCTATTACAAATCAATAAGGCGCAAGGGGAACTGTGTTACCCCGAATTTAACGCGAGCAAAGCCGCGGGCAAAAACCAGTTATCTATAAAAACGCCAAATAAATCATTTTTGTTGTATGGGTGCTCTCTTAGTTTTAAATTTGTTGTTATTACGGCAACAGAAATACATTATCTGTAAAAGTTTCAACTGTCTAACTATCACGGTGAGTGTAATAAGTGATACACCCTGGTGACGTGTATCACTCATAACACTCACCAAAAAAAAACAACGGCTAAACGTCGTCGGGGGTAAAAAACAACGTCTGTCCGTCTGGAGAGACGTTGTTTTTTTACCCCCTTTGTGTACGGATTCTTAAAAATAGCTGTTTCTTAGAAAACTGCATTTCCTATACAAGGTATTTTAGCGTAGTCATCAAAATGTGAATTTAGCGTAGTTATTCAAGTTACCAACTTGTATAATAACTATTCACAAGTACCAAATAACACCTCGTCTAGATAATAAGCAAGTTATGCAGCAAACACTCTATCTCACAATTACTGTACCTGGGGGTGTAATGTACCAACATAACAACTTTCATTGTTTTATCAAAAGCAATAAAGGGATCATTTGCACCGACTTTGAACTTTGACCTTTATTTTTTAGATGAGATTGTTCTTTGTAAAGTTGAAAAGAATGTGCTGTCTCTTGTGTTCTTGGAATTACGTGTTTGAAATATTAATTTGGTGGCAGTATTGTTTTTTTAATATTTAGGTCGTAGATGTATTAAAAGAAACAAAGAACTCATTCAGCATACACTCGTCAAAAGCATCAAAATATTCTTTATATTATTTTACCAACATCAATTTGTTTTTTCCTGTATTTTGTAACTATGTCTGTTTATTTTAATTAGTCTTTTATTGAATAACTAGCTTTTGCCCGCGGCATCGCTTGCGTTAAATTCGGGGTAACACAGTTCCCATTTCCTGATTTGCAGGTACCTGCTGCCTTTAGTTTTTGCCCTTGCGCCTTTTTTTTGTTGTAATAGCAAAGTTTAGTTTTCCCTTATTTCCCTCTTTCTCCCCCTTATTTCACTTTCTAAAAACCGTAGTAGCCTAAGTCCGTCTCCAGGGTCCCAACTATCTCTGTGCCAAAATTCATCAACATCGGTTTAGCCATTTAGGCGTGATGACATAACAAACAAACTCACATTCGCTTTTTTAATATTAATAAGTATAAGGATTAAGGCATTTACTCTGCAGTGGGACGATTAACCCCAAAATAATATTGACTTGGCTCACGAGGTTGTCGACATGTGAGATGTGGACTCGATCATTGTGCCGGAATGGCTGAATTGCCAAGAGCCTCGTCCAACACCTGAGGAAGCTCTCGTTAGACGGCTGAATCAAGGGTTTTATACAGTAAGCGGTACTACTAGACACGGCTCGTATCGCTAAGAGATTTCTTTCTTTGAAGCCCTGATATAGGCTTGGACCCTGTTCCTGATAACGGTAGGCTACTATTTTTTGTACTTTTAAATGTTTTTGTTTATTAATAAAATATATTTAAAAAATATAAAAAAGGGTATGAAAATAAAAACGAATTATAAAAGTATTATCGATGCACACATGCAACAAAACAGTTCAGTACTCAATAATTTAATCTGTGGTCTGATGCAACGCTCATAGAATAAAAAACAAAATAGTAATCAACAAGGAAAAAGTTTCCAAAATTGAAATAGTGTTTTAAATTGTTCATTTAAAACACTATCCGCATCATTTTAACGCTACTTCAGATAAACCGCACAAAGTTCGGTAATTCACAACATTTTTGGAATTACGCAAAACGCTCCGCATGAATTATTACCCTTTTGGGTATTTGTTTCATATACAAAACAGAGCCTATTAGCGGAAACCAGGCCTTTTATTGAGCTATTACGTAAATTAACAGTACATATGACCTTTATGTTATGTGGTACATTATAAATGGATATTCGCATCCTTAAATCTCCATTATCATATTTATGCTGGTGAAATAGCAGGCTCTTTAAGATTAATAGCTGAAAAGGTCTAATAGGGTTAATGGTCAAAGTAGAATAAGTTTATGTCATAACGCATTGGGCCTATTAAGAGAGCGATTTACGACTCAAATAAACCGATCCTTAAACGAAAATGAGAGTTCTCAGCGAACTTCATAAAACATAATACGTATGAAAAATGGAGGTACAATACAAAAACTCCAAACTCTAAGTTTTGGGCCCTTAAGTACTTTATCGGACTTCCGCAAAAAATGAAAAGGGAATTCGACCTCCGCGATCAAATTAACACGACTTCTCAGAAAGTTGGTGTAATTATAAAACGTAAGAAAAAGTATGCCCAAAAAACCGTTCAAGGATAAGTGGGATAAAGCTGTTTATTCACTGGGCGACAAAATAACATAATGCATATTTTATTTTGACAAAAAAACTTGGTCCATGGTTGTTCTACTTTTTAGGCGCGGTGATAAAGAGTTAGTTATTATATTTTCTGGTGGAGGCTTTGGTCTAGCTGCAGCAATGGAATACATTTGGAAAAGATATTTCTTTTTCTATTTGAACACCAAGAAATAGCAAAGGTTAGTTTAGGTAATGTAAGTTTTCAGGAACTATTTTTTTAATATATAAATCTTTGCTATATACCAGAATTTTTTCAAACATTTAAACTTACATACACAAACAGCCAGACCCGGAACAACTATCTATAGGCCATACAAATATTTGTTCCGTGCAGGGATCAAACCCGCGACACGCAGCGCAGCAGACGATCATTCAGTCACTGCGCCAACCGTGTCGTGAATTGCTAGCTTGATTGACTTAATGTCCTCTGATTTATGAGACGAGATTTTTTTTATTCATCGCTTTACAAAACCAGAAGCGGAGGAAGTTGCTATGCGAGCAAACAATCGGATAGTTTAATGCCGAAGTAGTTTCCCCAGTTTTTTGTCGCCCAGTGAATACGCAGCCAAATTTAAACGGAAAACAGAAGCAAAGGCAGGTAGCTGTTCCTTTGACGGTTTCTATTCAATCGCTGTTTCGTTGCTAACAATTTTTCTACAAAGTGGATCGGAGCAGTCATTAAAACTTTTTGATGGGCCCTACTTTAATTGTTATGGATATCTTGTTAAAACTGAAATGTAGTCAATAAGGTATTTCGTTTTCTGAAGTTTTCGAAATTCACGTCTGTTTGTATTAGAAAATCAGAAATTTATTTAATGAGATATATTTATTACTAGGTGTGCCCATCGGTTTCACCCGTTGCTGGGGCCACCCTCATCATTTAGAGGTATAAAAATTAGATGTTGGCCTAGTTTCACACCTAGTATGCACAAAAATTTCATTTAAATCGGTCCAGCCATTTCGGAGGACTTTGATAACAAACATAGCGACACGAGAATCTTATATATTAGATTTTTATTTTATGTTTTATTCCCTCACTGAATACAGTAAAGTAGTCAGGAACAGAACATAGGTACAAATGTAATGCTTATTTGTTTTTTCGATCATCACAGGTTAAAGTTTGGGCTAACATTAGTTAGCCCAAAGTAACTATGCCACGTAGACGAAGTCGCGGGCGAAAGCTAGTTGTATAATACATACAATGAATTCGAAGAATCAGAGGTCTTGGGTCACATCACTAGATGGTCATATCACTTTAATAACTAAAACTCAACATAAACAAAAAAAAGAAAGCTATCAGAAAACTGATCAAAGTACGGCACTTAAAGTACTAAAAAATCACTTCATGACCATAAAGCAACTTCATAGCAAAAATAAACCTGACCAAAACAAACCCCAAGTACTTTCCACATAGAACATACACCAGCAATTCCCTTAAAAGCAAACTATGTAATAAAAAATGCGTTGACGCGGTCTGACAAAGTGCAACCGCATCGTATGTCGGAGACAAAGTGTAGCCATTACTGTGTCCTGCTACCCACGTTTCACTGGCTAGTGTTAGCAGATTAGTTTTTGTACATACACGTAATATTTTATAGAAAATAATTAAAGTAAATTATACTTACTGGGTTGAGTGATAGAACTCGAAATCAAAATAAATGATGACATAGAAGCCTCGTTGGTGTAGCAGCTGACTGCTGCTGGGTTGTTTTCTGTTGACAGCGATGTAGATAACGTTTTTTGACGCCCTGTAATTCATTTTCCATTTTCAGACTTGTAAGTATTTTCGTTATTCATCGTATTCATTTATTGTTTGTACTTTTACTTAGTTCTTATCAAAACTAAATAAAACATTTAAAAAACTTTTTTGCAAAAAATAAAACCGACTTCCAAAAAAAAAAGTGGAAAATAACTTTATTTCCGGAAGTCGGTGGCTTTTGTTGGTTTCGTTGACTTTTTTGCCACCGACTTCCGGAAATAAAGTTATTTTCCACTTTTTTTTTTGGAAGTCGGTTTTATTTTTTGCAAAAAAGTTTTTTATTTCAGCATTTTTAGTTATAGTATTATGATATAATTCGCAAACACGGTTATTTTTAGCTTTTTAGTGCGTAGGTCCCGTCTTAAATACAAGCTTTAGGCAGTTGTCTCACCAACGACGAGAAAACGACTAACTATCGGCTATTTTCTCGCTCAAGAAACGTACAATAGATATACTTTCCGTGTGAATAAAAGAGATGCATATACAAACAGTTGATCGCTGACTGTTCACACTGCCGGCGAGCACTCGCTTCACTAGTTTGTCGCTGAGCGACAAGAGCTATGAAAGATAACACTCACTCGGCGATACTCGCCAAGCGATTAGAAATCACGCCGAGAGAGCAACCAGTGGTCATGTCATTTGGTTGCGTATGAGGCCGCAAAACTGGCTGTACGCTTGACTGCCGCGAGCGAGTGATGCGAGTAATCGCCCGCCTCACTCGCACACTCGCTTATAGCCGAGCTACACAAATATCAGAACTACGCACTTGCTCCCCACGTCTCGCTAACTCGTTTCTAGTTCTAGCTCTACTCGTTACTCGTTAATCGTTGCCGGTGAGACAAGTGCCTTAGTTCCACATCACGCTATGGTATTTAATACTATCTAAATTATGCTTTAGTTTAAAACCAATTCAGAAATCATATGCATCATCGTCTAGGGGATACAGCTGATACTTGATCTAATGATTGATTATGTTTCTTAATGACTAGGTGAGGGGTGGGGAGGGGGTACGGGCACCCTGCTCCCACTCGCCTGCCTACCCTGGCGAAACCCATACTTATACATGTGATTGCAGCAATCACGGCAGATTTGCGGTCATTTATTGAAGAGTTCCGTTGTATATCACTGAAGATCTATCACCAAATTAAAATACAATCACCTCAAAAAACTGCGATGACCTTCCAAATCATAGTGCATAGCGTTTTTTTTTGTTCATTTGTCTTCGACAACCTCTGAAATTATATCATCAACGTAGACGAAGTCAATCTAATACGCATTATTAAAGATAACTCAAAAACTACTGGCCGGATCTTGATATTTTTTTTATGGGACCAAACGACAACCACCAGCTTTCGAATAAAAAAAGAATCATCAAAATCGGTTCACCCAGACCAGAGTTATGAGGTAACAAACACAAAAAAAAAAAAAAAAAAAAAAAAAACATACAGTCGAATTGAGAACCTCCTCCTTTTTTGAAGTCGGTTAAAAATACTAAATTTGTAGCTCGTCGGTAGTGGGAACAGGGTCCAAGCTACCGGCACTCAGGGCTCCAGAGAAAGGAACCTCTGAAGAGAGATCAAGCGCAGAAGCAGCGGAATAACGTGCTTTCCGAGACCGGGAAACCCGGGAATCGAACTCCTGCTCCTTGCACAGCAGTCGCGGAGAAGTCAGTCGGCTTTTATACTGCCTATCGTTATTATACTAAATAGTGCTACGGTTTTTGTTTAACCTATAACTATATTCAAGTATTTATTTAATTCAAACCACAGAGCCACATACACAGGATACTTTTTTTCCGATAACAGAAGCCGCGGGCACCAGCAGTAATGTATAAATATAAAAATTGTTATGTAAAATAAAAGAAATACGGATAAAAAGGTAGAGGGATGTACATGATGAATAAATAGCAAGATAAAAACACATTAAATAAAAATATCAAAGAACCGTTTAGGTACCAAGGAAACAGGAAAATCAAAGATAAGGAAAAAGAGCAATATAAATATTTTAATTTTTTGTATATCAATTGTGATAAAAATAGAAGCCTTTAAATAGAAATGAAAGAAATATCACTTGTTAGAAGCTATCATTTTATACGGATACGGTATTGTTAAGACCGATTAAAGACTCAGCGTTCTTCTTGCCCGACCTTGGCGAAGCCAAATTAAGGGTTATGAGTTTTAATTTGAAATTGATATAAGAACTTACAGCTACTTTACTTTAAACTAGCTGGCACTCGCGGCTATGGGCGTAGCTGCGAGTGCGTGATACAAAAAAAAAGTATCCTATGTGTTATTCCAGACTACAATCTACTTTTGTGCCAAATTTCATCAAGATCCGTTCAGCCGTTTTGACGTGAAAGAGTAACACACATCCATACATCCATCCATCCTCACAAACATTCGTATTTATAATATTAAGTAGGAAGTAAAATTAGTAGGCCCACGTACTATTCAATGCATAATATCAATGTTATTCGTTCAAGGAGCTTCAACAAAGGACATACTCAACACAAAATTAGTGGACAACATACAGTATTAAATTGGTATACTCCTTCACTTAAAATAGACCACAGCATGCACAGTAAAATACAACAATAAACAAATAAAGATTTGAAATCAGAAAAAAAAACTAAAGCATACGAAAACATAAATAAGAATAAATGAAAAAAAATGCGTAAATTGATGAAATTAGTTTATATTATTGTTTATTCTAGCAATAGCATTTTCAACAAACAAAAGAGTTTTGAATGTTTTTTTTTTGCGGGTGAGAAATTAGGAGCGGGGTGGAGTGTCAGACTTTTACTGGTTAAAAGCCATGATACTCATGTTCCTTCTGCCCTTTATGTTCCGGGGCCATGGTATCTCTTTCGAACAAACCACAATCCCGGCAGGCGGTGGCTCTGCCAGGCCCCTCTTTTTACGTGTTATATATTATATGAGTTGATTTTTTCCACAGTCAAACAAAAAGTCATTTCCCAGCAAAAAAAAACTTGCATTCGGAGTTGATTTCCCACTTGCAAAAATAAAACAGCAAAAAATACTAAATTTGATGTATAGAATGCTGAATTAACGTCTACGGGAAGGGTTTGTTAAGACCCTTATTAATTTATTATATCAATTTTATTTTTCATGCATTACTAAAAGGCAATTGTAATAAACATACACTGAACTAGCTTTTGCCCGCGGCTTCGCTTGCATTAAATTCGGGGTAACACAGTTCCCCTTTACTGATTTACTTGTGGTTTTTGCCCTTGCGCCTTATTTATTGTAATAGCAATGCTAAGTTTTCCCTTTTCTTCACTCTTTCTCCCTCATATCTCAATCTTTTTTAAAAAAATCCCAACTATCTCTGTACCAAAATTCATCAATATCGGTTTAGCCATTTAGGCGTGATGACTTAACAAACAAACTCACTTTCGCTTTTATAATATTAGTAAGGATATAAACACAAAATTATGTCTCTGTCCACAATTTCTAGTCCGGGTTTAACTCAAAATCCATCTTGAAGCAAAGAGAAACTGTTTCCGTCAGCAATACAAATGCAAATCGACCCTGCCTAAAGGAATATTTAACGAAACGTCCCCTGAATTCTGACATCTATTTGAAGCAACAAAATGCGTATGAAATAAGTGTAGTGACACACTTACGGAAAATTACGTCGCAAGAAATGATCGCATCGACGTAACTACAGTGTAACATGATTCTTTAATGCTGTGTGTGCGTTTACAAACATTTAAACTCGCATACACAAACAGCCAGACCCAAAACAACTACCTGTAGGTCATAAAAATATTTGTTTCGTGCGGGAATCGAACCCGCAACACTCAGCGCAGCAGTTTGTCGTTCAGGCACTGCGCGAACGGTGCCGTCAAACTATAAAACATTTTTTGTTTCGAAAAAGTGACACAAGTTGGTCGCTAGGACAGCTCAGCGGCTTGTGAATGTATTACAAATAACTAGTCCGCCATCTTTAGGAGAAAACCATATTGGATTAAGAATGACGTCACTTAACAAGTCATCCATTAAATGCTGTTTAATTTGCACGTTTTTTTTTAAACTAGTTGGAGCCGGTGTTTCGTACCCGACTATTCTGAGGAGAAACAGCCGAAACAAACTCAGAGGTCATAGTCTCTTTTAAGGTCCAGACAAAAATCTTGATTTTATTACAAGAGGACTATGTCGATTAGTGTCTTAAATAGTCTTTTTAAGAAAGCACCACATAGATTCGTCTGGACCTGTCCAGTCAGTGCAAGCATTTGTCAGTTATCGTGTAGATCAACTCATAACTCAAGGAGTTCAACGACACGACAAACAATAACAAAAAATGACATTTGTGTAGGTCACTTATAGTACTCAAACTGCCAGATAATTGTCAAAAAAGTAATAACCCACATGGTCCTCACATATCATGGTCATAAACAAATAAAATAAAGTGGTCACTGCAATCGAAAACCTGGAAGTGGAATTCAATTAACTTCAACGTTTTTTACATAGTTACATATGAAACTTTAAAAAGCGTATTCATCACCATTTTCCTGCCCTTGTCGCATTCTATTTGGTGTAGGTGCAACACGTTTTATTGTTCCATTCTCCCCTATTCGTCACGGCATCATTTAGTCCTTTCTCCTTCATAATTATCATTCCTTACACAATCCATCCATCTTTTCTATGGCCTTCCACTCGCTCTCCGTCCATCAACAATCAGATCCATCACTCTTTTAGTCACATTAAAATCGTATTGAAATCGCTTATTTTGAAACGCTCCGAAGCGCGTGTCGTTTAACACAAGTCGCATAATTTTAGCGTGTGAACGAAACATAAGGTTTCTAATAAGAGTGATAACGGAACACGTTTCTCATATCGTATTTGCGAGCCAATATGTCTGAATTGCTTGGGATGGGGTCGATATAGGACGTTTTACGGTATCATGATCACTCGGGAAAAAACGCTGGGTTTTTTTTTTGTCACGTCGAGTAAACATGAGTTTCTTCCATTGCAACGTATTTTCTGTAAATATGAATGAATAAAACGAAAATAGAGATGAGTTGTAATCAAGAAATCTAGGGTTTAGCAAAGGCTTACACACAGTATACACCACAGTATTGTACCACTAACTTGGGTGCCTCATTGGTCTACTATAAGGTTTATTAGCCAAGATTTGGTTATTTTAATAATGTCCTATCTAGCTTGCAACCATGAGTATAATGTATTTGTATTACAATTAGAAGCAAATTATAAAATTAAATAGTAGTTCTTATAGTTTTTATAATAGTCGAATATTAAATCGATTATAGAATTGTATCGAATCGAGAGTTTAGTATGGCAACACTTTGTATGTCTTTTGACCGAGGCGAAGTGTGAGCATTCGTGATTTGACGGTTGAACCGAACACTTATTTTAAAATAAATCCGTTATATCGTTACAATATTCTTTTAATTTGAGGGATAAAGTTTTGATCTTTTATAACCAGTAGACCAGACCGAAAGAGACACAGCGGTCCTGGAACACAAAGGGCAAAAAAGGATCATGGATGGATTCTAGTCAGTACAAGTCTGACACAGCAACAGCAAAACAAAAAAGTGCATCTTAATTACTCAAGTAAAAGAAGATTTTTAAGTTGTGTGGCTGCAACGCCACTTTGTTTAAAATTGCAACTAGTCATAATTAGCTTAGAATCCTAATTAGGAACTTGACTTAGTTCATTATGCGGGGTCTTAAGTGCTTCTCTAATTAGAATTGCACAATTAGCGTGGCAATTTCGTTGTAGGACAATTTAGTTGTTATTATAATTCATTATTCACCCGTGTTATTTATTTTTGGTTTGCTTTGTGTCGTGCGAACCATACAATTTGAAAAATGAATTTTCAAAGTACTTTCATTATTACTTTTAGATTCAGTCGCTTGAATGAACGAAAAATCTAAATCAAAAGTAATTTATTCAAATTAAGCTGATAATCAGCACTTTTTGAACGTCACATTACAAGAGACAGTCCCACAAAAACGCCCCGCCTTTCGCTTCCTAGTTCGGAAGAAGAAGTGGCGGAACAAACTCCCCAGCAACACATCTGTATGTATAAATATGTGTAGGTTAGAAGAACCAGATTTTATACAATGCCGTTTATAACAAGGTACATTTAAGAAATAATTCATTCATTGACACATGTCAGCTAGCAAACACCAAATCTGTATAAAAATAAAAATATGTCCAAGCAAAAATAAATCCTCCAGTCTAACGGGTGTGCCAGCTTACACGTACAGTGAAGAAGTCACAGGTGATACACTAGGACCATAGTTAGCAATAATTAAAACAATATTATGTTTCTTTATTTTTATTTGATTATCATTTTTAGCTACCACGGTTCATTTTTAACTTATTTAGATTTAAAATTAAATTTTGCTTTTTATTTACTCTGGACGCTCTTACTGTGCACGTCTTTCTACATCGTTTTCACATATTTGTATAATCTCAACATGAATGATGTAAATACGATTTTGTAAAAATATTATAATTTAAAAGAGTGTCCATGGAGTTTCTTGCCCATTCTTCTCCATAGAGATCAACGCTTTGGAATGGGCAACTACAGTACTTTCACAAGTTATTATGCCTTGTGACCGGGACTGTAGATTCATTTTGTTTCTTGACATGCAAAAGTGCCTGTAATGGTCTAATTGAAATAAATGATTTAATTTGATTATTTTCTTCCATTTTGTTTTGTGTTACGCGAGTCAAATAAATTCTATTCTCTTTATTTATGACGTTAATTTCATGATTTCACAACAATATCGCAGTTAGTTAAATTAGAATCAATTTGAATTTTTTTCATTTGGTTTTTATACATATAGAGATTGAGAGAAAGGCCAAAGAAAAGATGGATAGATGTGTAAGGAATGATATGAAGGAGAAAGATGTAAATGATATAGTGACGTCTGACAGGGGAGGATGGAAGAAGAAAACGTGTTGCGCCGACCGAATGAGACAAGGGCAGGAAAATGATGATGAGGAAAATTAATTCTACAAACAAATCGATCTTTGATCAAAACGATAAACAAATTCCGTTTCCAACGCATCATTAGCCGTGTTATACCGGTTAATTTTCAATGTGCCCACAAACTATTTTACATAATGAATTCTAACAACGCTCCCCGAAGTGAAATATTAAAATTGGTTGGTATACCCTTAATTTAAATTTCTAAATCGCCGGGAAGGATTAGAATGGATGTTTCTCGGTATCCGATGTATTCAGCCGACCGTGTTATTTTTATTTCAGTATCTGTTTTGTGTTGTTTCATGCCGTTATTGGGGTATCAACAAAGCGCCATTGTTGGGCGGTAAATGGGCCGCAATTTGCTGTCATTATAAAACTGTTATATTAAATAAGAGAATTATGTTGTACCTACAAGGTAATTTGTGAAAGTTTAGTAATTTTTCGTAACTAGCAATGTCGTTCTTTTCAAGGAATGCCTCTTTGGTACAGTGATAGTAAGTGCAACTGCCGATCGGTTTTAGGTTCGATTCCCGAGTAGAGCAAAGGATTGTTGGGTTTTCTTTTAGAAGCCGTGGAGTCTGGATTTGTGCCCGCTTGATGACAATAGGCACGCCCCCTATTACATAGGACTTAAAAACATATCTGGGGAAATGTGGATGGTAATATTAGGTACCTACACCTATGCCTAATCCTTTCGGGATTACAAGCGTGAAATTATGTTAATGTATTCTCCTGTTTGTTAAAGACATCCTTGAACAAAATCCTTTCTCGAATTCTTTTCCCGCGCCACCTTGGATCAACCGTAAGTCATAAATTACATCCCTCAGGTTGTGCTGTCCTATTTTTAGAAGAAGGCGCACGACTCACATCCTTCCAGTAACTCTTGTCCTGCGACTCCTCAAACCAACCCCAACTATGAAATTACTTTAATGTAAATAAGATTGAATTCTTCGTTGCATTGATTTTCTACATGTTAACTTACTACTGGAATGGTAGATATGTACTCGTAGGTAATGTCGCAATTTATAGCTAGCCTATACTGCCCATTTGCTCATATACTCTTTTTCATAGACCTCCTTTTATTTTATTCATGTCACGCTTTTGCACCACTTCTGTTAATGTAATTAAATCTGTAATTAATATCAAAGGAAATTCGAAGAAACAACAACCCAACAAACAACGTTTTTCGTTTCAAGACGTTATAAATTAACGAATCGTCAAACAAGAATACACATTTTTTGAGTTTAATTTCAGTTTAAACTAGAAAAGTATACAAAACGCTAAAGTTTCAAAGGCTAGTATTATTATCATTTACGAGGTTTCGTACGTCAAAGTAATTAAAACTTTTGAGTAAAAATTCTGAATTAATAAGCTTTGAAGGAAAGCGCCAACGACTTATTTGACGTTGCACTAATTAAATTTCCTAGCATTAGAATGCAATTAAAATGTCATTACCTTGTTTTGCAAGAATATTAAAAGTACGTCGATTAGTTTATAGTTTGGTTGACGCCCGTTAACGTCTTTGAAAGTGAGTATAACTTACGCAAAATATTAATTAGAAATACAATTAAATTTGTTCCCATGTAGTATTTCGAGAAATCGCCAAGCGGTTGGTCGACTCTTCTCGTGACCAGAGGGCTGGCCTGTTTTTTGCACAAAAAATGAGCATTGTCATCCAACGCGGTAATGCTGCCAGCCTTCTGGGCACTTTACCTGTTGACTGCGATACGGACTAATTTTTTGACGGCCTGTAATTTTCCATTTTTTACTTGTATATATGTTTACTTTTATTTTGTGTCTATTTATAGTTTGTATATAGTAATTAATTTAATTAAATAAAAGTTTCTAAACAAGATTGAAAAAATTTTCTTCTTGCTGAAAATTTCATTTTCAGCAAGTGATAATATCTATCTAACCTTCGTCTCAACTATGTTGGGGTTGGCTTGCAGTCTTACCGCATTCAGCTATTTGACATGGAGTGTCTGAGGTTGAGGTAATCTCTGGATCTACTTAAGCGATTCTGACCAATTTTTTTACAAATAGAAAGCCACGCTATTTGAAAATGTCATAAGCTATATAAAACACGATACGATACTTGGGAGCTGACCAGCGACTAAAACTGATGAATAGAACTAGTTTATAAAATAAAAGTAGTGCAACGTAAATATCTAGCTTCGTCATGCAACGTTGTTTTCTGAGAAGAAACACTCGTATCTTATGATGCTCTGCAATGCGTAACTATCTCAACATTCACCATCCTATTTTTTCCAACTAATAACTTCTCCCGCTCTGGGCGGAGCGTGGGAGAGGTATCAGAATTGTACCGACTAAAACTAACCCATGTTTCTTCTATTGCCCTTTATGTTCCGGGGCAAAGAGATACCGCGGTCTCTCTTTCGAACAACCCGCAACCCCGGCAGGCGGTTGCCTTGGCAAGCGATCATGGCGCCTGCAACAGGGCTGAAATATCCGGAACCCAAAATAAGTAGGTGACATAGAAAATAACCTATCTAAAGTGTTAATCGACAGCACGATTCGCGCTGTGTGTTGCGAGTTCGATTCCCGCACGGAACAAATATTTGTATGACCTACAGGTAGTTGTTCTGGGTCTGGCTGTTTGTGTATGTGAGTTTAAATGTTTGTAAACGCACCCACGATACAGAAGAAATTCCTAGTGTAGAGAAAAGCAAAGTTTAAAAAAAAAGTACATATTATTAATAAGAATATAAGATTAAATATATTGAATTGAGTTTAAAGTTGTTCAAAACATTACTATTACAATAAAATAATTTCATAAATATGTAGTATGATTTCTCACCAATCTCCAAAATGTGATTAAAACAAATTTTTGCCCGGAAGTTTTAAAAATCATTTCATAAGAAATTTCATACCATCTTCAAAATTGAATCACGCGGTATATTTTTAGTTGAAGTTCAAACTTGACATCGTTCTACGAAATACTGGGTTGTCTCCGTTATCTGATCCTTTGAAATTGGTTTATCTCCGTCAGGTTGAACCCACACGTTTTCATGCCAATGGATGTAAGCGTAGGCGGTCTACCATTACAATTTTTACGCCTTTGCAAACATTACTTGAAGCCTTAAAAAACAGGAAATTTTATCGTGTAGACTATCAAAGTTCAAGGACGCTATTCTATGTAAACAGAGTGCTATAATAGGTACGTATCGTCGATTTATAATCCTTACTAATATTATAAAAGCGAAAGTGAGTTTGTTTGTTTGTTTATTTGTTTGTTTGTTTGTTTGTTACCTCTTCACGCTTTAATGGCTAAACCGATTTTGATGAATTTTGGTACAAAGATAGTTGGGAACCAGGAGACGGACATAGGCTAATTTTTATTTACAAAAAGTGGGATATGAGGAAGAACGAGGGAAGAAAAGGGAAAACTTAGCGTTGCTATTACAAATCAATCAGGCGCAAGAGCAAAAACTGCAGGTCTGCTTGGTGTGTTATACCGAATTTAACGCGAGCGAAGCCGCGGGCGAAAGCTAGTATAATAATAATTAACATAATCGTTCGATTCCCGAGTCGAGCAAAGGGTTGTTGGGTTTTTTTTTAGAAACCGTAGAGTCTGGATTTGTGCCCGCTTGATGGCAATTAGGACGCCCCCTATTACATAGAACTTAAAAACATATCTGGGGAAATGTGGATGGTAATATTAGATACACCTATGCCCAACCCTTTCAGGACTACAAGCGCGATGTTATATTAATGTATTCTCCTATTTGTTAAAGCCATCCTTGAAGGGAATCCTTCCGTGAATTCTTTTCCCGCGCCATATTTGATCAACCGTAAGTCATAAATTACATCCTTCAGGTCGTGCTGTCCTATTCTTAGAGAAAGGTGCACCACTCACGTCCTTCTAGAAACTCTTGTCCTGTGACTCCTCAAACCAGCCCCAACTATGAAATTACTTTCATGTAAATAAGATTGGCTACTTCGTTGAATTTATTTATTTATTAAATAAAAGCTTTTGCCCGCGGCTTCAGTCGCGTTAAATTCGGGGTAACAAAGTGCCCCTTTCCTGATTTGCAGACCTGCTACCTGTAGTTTTTGCCCTTGCTCCTTATTTATTGTAATAGCAAAGCTAAGTTTTCCCTTTTCTTCACTCTATCTTACTTAAAAAAATTAGCCTATGTCCGTCGCCTGGTTCCCAACTATCTCTGTACCAAAATTCATCAAAATCGGTTTAGCCATTAAGGCGTGAAGAGGTAACAAACAAACAAACAAACTCACTTTCGCTTTTATAATATTAGTAAGGACTAGCTTTTGCCCGCGGCTTCGCTCGCGTTAAATTCGGGGTAACAAAGTGCCCCTTTCCTGATTTGCAGGTATTTGCTACCTGTAGTTTTTGCCCTTGCGCCTTATTGATTTGTAATAGCAACGCTAAGTTTTCCCTTTTCTTCCCTCTTTCTCCTTCATACCCCACTTTAAAAAAAAATAGCCTATGTCCGTCTCCTGGGTCCCAACTATCTTTGTACCAAAATTCATCAAAAGCGGTTTAGCCATTAAGGCGTGAAGAAGTAACAAACAAACTCACTTTCGCTTTTATAATATTAATAAGGATTAGTAAGGATGACGTACATTTCTGTCTAACTCTTCAATGATTACAGGTGTTATGTTGTGTTTATATAGTATCGAAAATTACAGCTATAAAACTCTTACCAGGTTATATATTTTTTCCTTTTTTTACAACGTTGCTCCACTCTAGGAATTTCTTCTGTATCGTGGGTGCGTTTACAAACATTTAACCTCACATACACAAACATCCAGACCCAAAACAACTACCTTTAGATCATACAAATATTTGTTCCGTGCGGGGATTGAACCCGCGTCACGATCCACAGCAGTCGATCGCTCAGCCATTGCGCCAACCATGCCGTCGTTATTTGTTCGACTTATGTGTAGTTGATACTCACAAGACCCAATTATACGACCCCAATTATTTGTGTGCCCGAATTCTAGAATTTTAACAGAATATGTAGGAGTAATTGCTACTAGAACATTCGGCTATTCTTTGAAGGTAAAATACTCCTTAACATCCATTAAAAACACGGCTAAATTTAAAAGTCGTCACTTTGTTACATAATAAAGCGTTTTAATCAGCTTTATCGGTAACTAACAATGTTAAAAAAAAATAAGTTACGTTTAATCCATTTCTGGGTTACGCTTGAGTTAAAATTTTGCATACAACTAACAGGCATTGTGATTCAATGTAAACGTGTTAAGTGACGTCATTCTAAATCCATATGACGGGCTGCAAAGATTGTGAACTAATTATTGACAAGGGTAGTGAATGAAAAAATATTCTTTAGTTGCTTTCCTAAACTTTGACCTATACTTGTAGCGGGGAGGTGTCAGACTTTTACTGACTAAAACCCATCCATGTTCCTTCTTTTTCCCTTTGTGTTCTCTTTGGAAAAATCGCAGTCTCTGTCACAGGCTCTGGCAAGCCCCTCTGCTTTGCTGACATCTCCTTGAGGCGCGCGTGAAACACGGACGCGCCGTCGACACGGCCTATCAAAATAATCCAGTAATCAAAATCGTTCATAATATGTTGGATTTCAAGTTTTCATTTGTAAATAAGGACGCCATAAGCCGTAGATTGACCACTAATTAACCACAAACGTGGTGCAATGACCACGTAATTGGCATAATCTATCAAATTCAAGCATAACGTTAATGAGAATTCGGAATATACTGCGCTGGTATAATTAATGATGTATTTGTTAATCGATATGTTAATCTCGACGAAATAGAGGAGGTATGTATAATCCTTTTTTTAACCGACGAAAAAAAGGAGGTTCTCAATTCGACATGTATATTTTTTTTTTTTTATGTATGACCACGCATAACTTTTTACTGAGACGTCCGATTTGAAAAATTCTTTTTTCATTGGAGAGAGTATATTTCAAAGTTGGTCCCATTTTAAATTGAAAAAAAAAATCCGCCCCTAAGGGTGGAAAACTAGGGGTTGATTAATTTTTTTTCATACTAAGTTTGCAATTGTGAACCGATTTTGTTTAAATTTGAAACACATATGTAGTTCTGATGATAATACGACGTCAAAATGATCTGATGATGGATGATGGAGACAGGAAATACTTGCATTTTGCAAGAGGTCCTCAACAGTTTAAAGCAGCGATATATCGTGTTTCAACTCATTTCATGCACGTGGATGACAACTTTAGACCTAGCTGGAGAATAGCGCTGTTATTGAAGGTGTGACGATGGAGACGGAAGGCTTTTGAAAGAAGTTCTTATCAATTTACCGCCGCTATATTGTGTTTGGGCTCGTTTTATTAACCTTGATGAGGACTTTGAGCCAATCTGGATAATTACTGTCACTGAAGATCTGACGATGGAGACGGAAGGTATTTGCAAGACGTTCTCAACAGTTTACAGCAGCTATATCGTGTTTGGGCTCATTTAATGCACCTTGACGTGATCTTTAGACCTAGCTGGAGAATTACGGTCATGGAAGGTCTGTTGATGGAGACGGGAAGTATTTACTAGACATTCTCAATAGCTTACAGCAGCTGTATTGTGTTTAGGCTCATTTCATGTACCTCGATGAGAACTGTTGATGCCTTGCTGGAGTATGATTGTCATCGAAGCTCTAGCGGTGGAAATGGAAGTCAGTTACAAGAGATTCCCTACAGTATAACGCCACATGGGCTTATTTTCTTGAACTTTATTAAAAACTTTAGACCTTACTGGATTATGCGTGTCATCGACGGACGGATTCCCTTATTTGAAAAAACATAATAAGTGTGTTTTAGCCATTACTGCAAGAATTAGATATCTGTATATGTGCAGTGCATAGTGGGTTAACCTTTCAGTAGCTGCATTTCAGTCAGCGCGCTCATCATGTGGATTAACACCTTATTTGGTCAAAATTTGATAATGATGCTAATGAAATGTAGTCCCAGGTCAATTCATGCTTTATCGAGGGTCGTCCCTTGAAGTTTAAGTAAATTGACGGCCCAGCTTAGAATTACGGGCAACATCATGCGTTCAAAAACATTTCTAGTACGTGTTCTTTTGAAAATTGCAACCAATCGAGGTCTAGCAACACAGTCATTGCTATCACTCTATTTCCTTTGCTTTCATTGTTAACACAATTCTTCAGATTTTTGGTAGGTACTAGAATATCTAGAGGTCTATTCCCAAAGACTCGATAGTGTTTCGAATTCATGGTAGTCATCTTAGTACTTGTCAACCTGTTTGACGGTAAGGAACATTCTTATCGAAGCTCCCATCCCCGAATCCTTCATCTTAAGCGTTTGTTCGCCTATCAAAGATTTTTATTAAATATCAAAAGTAACTAATGTGGGTTCAAAATAATAGCTACCAAATATTTAGTAGTGTCGAAGTATACCAAAAAATCGACGAAAAAGGAAATTAGATAGCAAAAGACAATATTTTATTTTAAATAGCCGAAAAATTTAAAATTTTATACAAATTAGATTAAGTAAAGCAACAACAAATTTGTTGTAAAAGAAAACCAAAAAGAGTAAAATAAAAACTTTTTAACAAAAAATTGAACCGACGAAAAGTGAAAAATAAAAAACCTTTTAGTCTAGCTAAGGTCCAAAGTTAAAGTATGAGATTAATTTTGAGGCGGCGCCAACAAACAATGATCGACGATCAATCAAGTTGTCAACGTATACCATGTTACGTTATGAAAATCAATAAATAGTTTGTTTGGCGCCGACTTGAAATTAATCTCATACTTTAACTTTGGACCTTAGCTAGACTAAAAGGTTTTTTATTTTTCACTTTTCGTCGGTTCAATTTTTTGTTAAAAAGTTTTTATTACTTGTACACAAAGTGTAAATAAACCTATCACAAAGCTTAACATTCTGTATTTCAAACTAAATAGCTCCACGTAAAAAAATATGCTGAAAAACTTTTTTTTGGGTGAATGGACTTGAATGTTATGAACACTGTAAATATTGTACTAATTATAAGTTATAGCAGTAAAAAGTTATAAACTTTCAAACAAATTGTAGCCCCATGGGTTCACTTCGACACGCAGCACGAAATTTAAACCTATTTCCTGTAAGAACTTTAGAACCTTCAATGTCTCCGAAATATAAAAAAATATATCACAACAACAGGGAGAACAAATACTTGTAGGCTTCGTAAAGAATCTTTTACACCCAATTTAGGTATTGACAAAAATCGAAGAAGATCGGCAACCACACACTCGCAGATTACCGTTTACAGAATGTTTCTATTATAATAATAATACCAGCCTACTCCTGCACACACATTGCTGAGCAAAAGCCTCTTGTTCAAGCAGAGAATGCATTTATTAAAAAAAAAGATATAATATTAATATTGGGACGAGTCAACTTTAAATGGTAACCTTTTCTCATACTGAGGATAATCAATGGGTGATACTAAAAACAGTATGTCTGTATTTCAAAATCATTTCCACAAACACTTTTTCACACTTGGTTGAATAAGAATCTAAAAATAATCTCATCAAGACCAATTCCTCTTCCTCACATAAAATCGTACCTTTCAAAGCGAAAAATAAAGAAATCAACCCGACTCAGCGTTAGTCTATTTCTCTCGCGTTTAATTTAGTGAGAAGGCCCTTTCAGTTCGTCAGACGGTTTAAATAGAGCAAATTACTAGGTGGATACAGAGCAGCAAGATTAGCAGTAATTAAGAAACTATTAAATAAGCTGCGCTTTTGGTAGGAAGACTACGTTGTAAGATAAGAGGATTTTGTCCTGAAAATTACGATTTTTGATCGTTATCCTTTAATTTGGTGGACGTAGAAGAAACGAAACTTAAGAATATCTTGGAATATTCGGAGCTTTATCAGATTATTGAGCTATGATTATAAGGCTAGGCATATGCCTAACCTTTTCCCAACTTTGTTAGGGCTGGGTCTCAGTCTGAGTGGACGTATATAATATACAGGCAGTCGCTTATCTGACCTCCACAACCCAGTTAGAACTTAACATTACGATACCCCTTGGTAAGACTGGTTGTCAGACTTTAGGGACTACTATCTGTAACGACTGTCAAAGGTCTACAAATGACAGCCGGGACCAATGGCTTAACGTGCTCTCCGAGGCATTGAGGAATTATTATTTTCATTTATCAAAAATGAAAGTTACAAATTTTTACGAATATCATCAATGCGCCAGGAACGTGAGCTTTCTTCGTAGTCGTAGTTCGTTGTTCTCGTAAAGCAAAATGCCAAAGCTAGTCAACAGCTAATCTACATTATTGGTTTTAAAAGTGCTCTTATATCGAAGAGAGCAACAAAACAAGTTTTCTTACCGTTCATATAAATCGTAGCATTTATTGACTACGGCGTAGCAACGATCACACTGACGTAGCACTTCGTAGAACGCCTACGCGAAGCTGTTTGATTTACCTTTCTAGTCAAATTCAATATTATAGTGTTGTTATTTAATACACAAAATAACTGTTATACCGATTTTCTCTGAAAGGTTAAGCTACTTTATACTTGTAGTATAACAAGAAGTTTTTCGATACTGGGTTCCGAAAACTCTTTGAAATTCCTTGATTAAATTGTGAAATAGTGAGTTAGAGTTTTCGGGTAAATACAATGTTTAATTGTGATTATGTCATGATTTCGCTTGGGGTGATTCACAACACAATAGTGACACGGCAGTATTTGTTGAACAATGATACCGGTTAGAAGCCATTCTATTCCATATTATTATAACAAGAAAATTTGTTTTATCTATTACACAAATAATTTTTTACACCGAACGACGGCTTTACCTAGAACTAGCGACCCGGCCTGGCTTCGCACGGGGGCAATGTAGATGCTGATATACGGGATAGACAGACAGCGGGAAGCGACATTGTTTTACACTATGTGATGTGATTATATACTACTATCTTCCGCCCGCGACTTCGTCCGAGTGGCATAGTTACTTTAGACTAACGCTAACTTTAACCCGCGTGATGATCGAAAAAAAGTATCTTACTCTCCCCTTTTCTTTCGTCTTTCTCCCCCTTTTCTCACTTTTTTAGCTTATAGTCTCCAGGGTCCTAACTATCTCTGTACCAAAATTCATCAAAATCGGTTTAGCCATTAACGCGTGAAGAAGTAACAAACAAACTCACTTTCACTTTTATAATATTACTAGCTTTTGCCCGCGGCTTCGCTCGCGTTAAATTCGGGGTAACACAGTTCCCCTTGCGCCTTATTGATTTGTAATAATCAAGTTTTCCCTTTTCTTCCCTCTTTCTCCCTCACATCCCACTTTTTTTTTAAATTAGCCTATGTACGTCTCCTGGTTCCCAACTATCTCTGTTCCAAAATTCATCAAAATCGGTTTAGCCATTAAAGCGTGGAGAGGTAACAAACAAAAAAAAAACAAACTCACTTTCGCTTTTATAATATTATATTATATATAGTAAGGAAGTAAGGCTGTTGTATATCATTACGTGCTCAACTGCAGCAGACCCATTTTTTTTCGATGGGAAATCATCAAATGACTTCCCCCGTTCTGGGCGGAGTGAGAAGCGAGTGTCATATTTACCAACTAAAACCCATCCATGTTCCTTACTCTGCCCTTTGTGTTCCAGGGCCGCGGCATCTCTTTCGAACAACCCACACCCAGGAACAGCAAACTCATATCATCATATTTCTAAAATGTAATTTCTGCTATTCACGTTAACATCCTCAAACTTTGTAGGTACATGGCTACCCTATTTCAACTGCATAAAGGCAGGCAACTGCAAACGGAATTGCAGTCGCTTTGTGCTTCCATCTAATGGGTACGTAGGTACCTATGTATACACTTGTATGTATATATAATTTGGTAGATGTTTTGAAGTTCCTTGAACTTTATTTACGAATCTGTGACGGTTCAAATATAAATTGTTGAAGGCGAAAAATCTGACACAGTTGTCATTTTGTTTAATGGCATAGCAAAATTTTATTTTGAAAACTAAAATGTTGTTACACATTCAGGTAGATTAAATTATTAAAGTTTTCATTTATATAATTTAAAACCAAGACAGAGTATTTTTCGTTTTTGTATAGATTTTACGTTTAAAGTTATTAACATCCGGAAAGTAATTAACGCAGTTACGAAAAGACATTCCGATTTATAACTGGCATGCTTTGAAATAATTGCTTTACATTTGATTGATAGTATTTTATGTATGAACTAAGCAATATGATGACATCAATTATTGCTGCAAGCATCGTCAATATAAGTTGAAAAGATACGCTCACACACAAACTCACCCACACACATCCTCACTCCCACTATATTTCACACAATATTATAGGATATAAATGTGTATTATGTACTTAGGTCTTATTTTGTTTAATTTTAGTTTTATTTATGGTTTCTTTTTTAATTCGTTTTTTTTATTATTATAATTTTTTTTTCTTTTATTGTGCACCACTTTTTCTATTTCTAACCTGTTATTGGAGAGCGGGGCCTCCTTGCACAAGTAAAAAGGAGGTCCCTATGTAATATTTACTGTAAAAGTTTCTGCAATAAACCTTTTACAAATTCCTGGTGTGGGATAACTTAAAAAAAAAACATAAAACTGCTTCTAAAAACCTACCCGCAATAACTCTAGTTTATTCCATGGTCATATCCATCATGACTGACGGGACTATTGTTGCCAACAAGCCTGATATAGTGGTGGTGGATCGATCACAGCGGCGCGCAATGATTGTTGACATAACAGTCCCGCATGATGAGAACCTCGTGAAAGCCGAGAAAGATAAGCAAATCAAGTATATTGACTTGGCTCGCGAGGTTGTCGACATGTGGGATGTGGACTCAGCGATCATTGTGCCGATAGTCGTATCTGCCAATGGCTTAATTGCCAAGAGCCTCGACCAATACCTGAGGAGGCTCTCGTTAGGCAGCTGGATCAAGGGCTTGATACAGAAAGTGGTACTCCTGAACACGGCTCGTATTGTTAGGAGGTTCCTTTCTCTGGAACCCTGACTGCCGGTAGCTTGGACCCTGTTCCCGATACCGATGGGCTACTATTTACAACATTTACAACAGCACCGAAATATTACTAAACTAACTACTAAATATCTCGTTTCAAACGTATAAAATGAAACCAAAAGCTAACCCTAAAACATTGAAACTTTAAATCACACTAAGAAATTCAAAAAGGTTCGCATCAGTACCAAGTTTACATCCTAAAGAAAAGATCTGACTAACGTTTCACAGCTCTTGTCTTGAGGTAATATAGGTAAACCGAAAGTAAGAGGTTTGGTCCCGTTAGCACCTAATGAGTCCCAAGACCTCTCACTAGGACATCTTAACATCTACTAGTAATGGAAGCAAGACATGCACTGCTTTCTAAAATGTTGTACCCGTAAATTGTTTTAGTTTGAAGTGGACAGTTTGTAGCTGAAACCGGTAAGACTGCAACCCTATCTTGATATGGTTGGGAAAGACTAGGTAAATGATGAAAATGGTTGCTAGAGTTTTCACGTAGTCAACATTAAAATGGAAAAACATTATTAAATTTTAAGTAATTTATACGTACGTATTATTACGTTTTGAACGGCACAGCACCCATGTACGCGTGGGTCCTCCTCGCCAAGCATCTTATTTCACTATAATTTTGTTACATATTTGTGTTATTTGCGTATAGGGCACGCGCGCTTACTTATCACATATACCTATGTGACGACGCAGTAGTCCATCGATCAGCCACTGCGCCAACCATGCCGTCAAATCAGATCAGATCAGTCAGATTAGTCTGTGCCTTAAACAAAATTACGCCCCCCGTATTTTCTTGTCATTACACTGAAGAAGTTTTGAACTCTAGGAATTTCTCCTGTATCGTGGGTACAAACATTTAAACCCACATACACAAACAACCAGACCCGATACCACTACCTGTAGGCCACACAAATATTTGTTCCGTGCGGGAATCGAACACGCGACACGCTGCGCAGCAGCCAATCGCTCAGCCACTGCGCCAACCATGCCGTCAAATTGATCGAATGTTATCATTAATTTACCCTCAGATAAGTGTCTATGACCTAAAGTCGGTAAAACCTGTTACTGAATGATATAGCCCGAAAAATTACATTTTCTAGGGTACTGCTATAAAATAAAGAGTTAATGTGCCAGGCGTGATACGAATACACCAGGAGCTACGTTGAATGCCCGTTTACGCTAACACTTTGTGACAGCACACTGTAGCTCACGAATAGGAAGAAGATATTTTGACCATAGGCTCACTTGTTTTCGTTTAAAAAAAACTGACCCGGTCAACGCGGTTGCGTCATGAACAAAATAACGTTACATTTTTTTTTTAAATTGTAGTTATTTCGTGATTGCTTTGTGTGCAACCATAGTGACCAACCATGCGAGTAGGTTTAAAGGCAATTTGATCATTATTGCGTGGGTAACAAGGCCTGAGGTAGCTTAGGATAGATAGCTATGGAAGGAGAAAGACCTTTGCCCATAAGTGGAACATGATGTTGGCGAGAAAAAAAGGGTATTTGATTTAGTATCAACAGCAAACATGCTAATTAATGTTCAACAACTCCACAGTATGAATGAATTTAACCATTTCATAGACAATGCATAAGAATTGTTATTAATTTTAAACTTTTTCTAATTTAAATGTTTAAATCCGTGATTGAACCGTTCAATTGGTTTACTGCAGCGCCCTCTAGTGAGTGGGCAATCACATCTATCTGCAAACCGTCACCAATCACAAACATTTGACAGAAAACCGCATTTAAATCAGTTAAGCCGATTTTGGACATATATGGGAATATTGGTTTGCACTCAAACGCACAAACAACCTCTTACTCTAAACGCATACACCTGCTCCGTTTTGTCCCGTCTTGCCCGTTTTGTAGGTAAAAATGATTTAATTGATTCTTCTTAACTTTCTTCTAAAGATGTACTGTTTACAATGTTCGTATCGTGAACTTCTGACAGAAGGTTTTCTGTAGTTACACTCATGGTTAAGTCTACTCATCTTTCAAAGAGAAAACACAACAGTAAGACAAATATATTTCCAGCAACAATTTTAAAAGCTTACCGATAACAAGGACCGATGCAAGTACCCCGACTCAGTATTGTACTTGACTGAGAACATAAAAGTACATGAGCCGTTCAGAACAAACGGCCTGAATATACGACACGGAGACGTTTTATCTTCCCCAAGAGTTATTCCTATCTCTTTCTTTATCTTGCTTTTAGAAGGAGATAGCATGATGGTATCAAATCTTCAGGTGTTTTATGTAGGTATGTTTGTAAGTTAGAGTGGAAGGAAGCATTTTTAGGTCGCTGGTGATGGAGACACTAGTTATTTGTCAGAGTATATGGTGATGTAAGTGGAGTACATTATGCTCATATTTCTTGTTGTTGAGGGTAGAGCAGAACTGTGTTGGGTTTTAATGCTTGGCTGCTACTAAAAAGAAGACAATCTCTTTTAATTTTAAGAATATTTATCAAAAATTTGTTTTATACACATCGAATGATTTTGTTTACTGCTTTAGTAGAAGTATGCAAGAATTGTAGTACCACCTACTACGACGGAGAGACTGTCAGAAATTATTGAGTTAATTAATATAATATATTATGAAGATAAGAAAGTTTTAGTAAAAATAAGTCAGTATTATTTTGTATTTTTAAATGTATTATTTTTTACTAAGAATAAATATTATTATTTTTAATATAAAAAAAATTCGCGTAAAAATGAATAAAAGAATGGTACAGTAGTAATAAGTTTTCTTCGTCAAAAAAAAAAACAAAACAGGAACAACATTACAACATGCTAATTTTACAAAACTGAAATAGTAACACACTAGTCACTACATAAAAATATAACAATAACATTGAACAGGATTTGACATATAACTAACAGCGTCTGTCGTAAGAAAAAAATAAAAACAGGATTTTAAATATAAAATTTAATAAAATACAAAATTATAAATGATGTATGTACTTTACTTTATAAACGGTTAGGCTACGGTTGAAATACGATGACCCCGGAACATTAAGGGCAAAAGAAGGAAAATAGGTGGGTTTCAGTCAGTTAAAGTCTGACACCCCCACCCCCCCGCTCCGCCCAGAGCGAGGGAAGTCATTTGATGATTTCCCACACGATAAAAGAAAAAGGACTGAAAGCCAACTACAACATAGCTCTACTGTATAAACCATCTGTACACTGTATCGTCTTTTCAAAGGCAAAACGATCATAAACCTTTACGAATTTATTTTTAAATACAAATCAACGAGTCCACATTATAAACAAGTCATCAACTAGTTAGTTGAGACCGGAAAGCAAAAAGCTGCCGGTTTTAATATATATTTGAGTACTAGTTAATACTCAAAGGCTTTCGACATTAGCTTTTTTTGCATAAAAACATTGTACATACCTACTCTTTTAACCGTCCATAAGCGTAGTGATGGCAAAAATAATTTTCACATCGGATAAAACGGTTCGCGGATTTATTTTTGCTGTTAATAAAAAGTTGAAATATTCAATGAACGATAGAATGAATATTGTTTTGATATCATTGTGACACTACTAAAACGTCAGTAGATTTTATATTATGTAAAATGGTATTAGTATTCCAGATACTATTAACTTGGGTAAAAAAAGGAACATGGGTGGGTTTGAGTCAGTACAAGTGTAATAATCTCTCCCCCGCTGGATTTCCCATTCGTAAAAGAAGTTACAATTAACTTAACAGTATGCTAAGTCAAGAAACAAAAAGCTAAGCTTGAATAATACTGGAACCCACAATTTTATACGGAATTAAATTTTATAATCTACCTTCATGAAATGTGTCCAGTGTGCCTGATTGTGCAGTGTATGTTGTGACACAGTGTAAAAAAATTATTAATTAATACTCATGAATATCGTTACAAAAATTAATCGTGGCATTCAGTAACAACAAAATTATAGTGCGACTAATAATATACCTACCTAATATATTTTTGGGATATTAAAAAAAAATGCAAGCAACACGCACATCCCTAGCAGTCCGGTCTTATTAGAGTCACGCAAAATAACTTCATTGGTATACTGAAGGCAGTATGGCGATGTAAGCGTGTTGAAAAAAACTAATTTCACATAATTACTGGCGCGATATTATTGTATTTCTGTTGCAGTGTTTAAGTGTATAATGACTTAAGCAAGACTTGGTATAGTCGGTGACAACTTTTTTGAAGAGATTTATAAATAAAATTCTTCTGTAATTGGTACTTTTTGAAGACATTTATTCATAAACTCTGGTACTTTTTCTTTGCTTGACAAGTCTGAGGCCCCTGCAGTAAGTCAATATACATACATATACAAAATACATATAAGTTGTTGTTTTAATTACTGTCAATAATTGAAACATATATAGTAATTAATGCAAATTAGTTAAATTAACGGCAATAGTAACTGTTGCTTTTTAAAGAGTTTCCTTTCTTAAAATATTGACTGATTTAGAAATTATGAAAACGGGAAGTATAAAATGAATAATTGAAATAAATATCATAGCAAATGTTTTATTCTTAAAATATTATTTTATTTTAAATCCATTTTGAAATAAAGGACCAGATGATTCGATTGATATTTAATTTAATATTAATTTTATTCAGAAGTACTCTAACCTTTTGGAAGAGTATAAATTTTGTCGCTAACAGTACTATGATAAGTATCAAGTTGGCTTAAACAATCGTAAAGTATATTTTCAGTGTTTGTTGCACGTAACTTTGAGCGCTGCACTTAGCAAACTGTTGTGATAAAAATATGAATAATAAAGAGCTGTTTAAGAAGTGGCGTTTTCAAGATAAAAGTGAAATATTTTCTTGTTACGTAAAAAGTTTTTACAGATTTACTTTGCAGCAATAATATAAAACCAGTGTTGGTGATGACTTTTTTTGTTTTTTTTTTTTTTCGGGTGGGAAATCATCCAATGACTTCCCCCGCTCTGGGTGGAGCGGGGGGGCATGTCAGACTTGTACTGACTAAAACCCACCCATGTTCCTTCTATTGCCCTTTACGTTCCGAGGCCGCGGTATCTCTTTCGAACAACCCGCAACCCCGGCAGGCGGAGGCTCTGGCAAGCCCCTCTGCTTTGCTGACTCTCTTTGAGGCGCGCGTGAAACACGAACGCGCCGTCGACACGGCCTGTCGTCAATCGACGGACGGACGGCGAGCTACCCATTGCTCACCGTCCACAGGCCCGCACCTACGGTGGCCGGAAGTCGTCTCGCGGCGCCCGGCGCCATGGGCGTCTCCCGCGGCGGCTGGGTTGGGCAGATGTTCTCTCCCTCAATCGCCCGGCCACCTCCTTTGCTAGCATTACTGCTTCGCAGAAGGTGGTGACCGCTTCCCATTCCCTCTCGCTCCGGACCATGGCCTGAACCAGGGCCGGACGCGAGAGATCGCCGCCGCCGATCGCCTCCACGAGGGCACGGCGGTGCTCCGCCCAAGCTGGGCAGACCGCCACTGTGTGCTCCACCGTGTCCTCCGGGCGATCGTCACAATGGTGACACCCGGGCGCTTCCTCCCGCCCGATGATGTGCAGGAACCTCCCGAAACTTCCGTGTCCGGTGAGGACCTGCGTCAGGCGGTAGGTGAGGACGCCATGACGCCTCTCCAGCCACTCCTCAAAGAGGGGACTTACCGCCGCTATTGTGGCGTGCCCTGCACGGGGTTGCGACAGTCGCTCTCTCCATGCCACCATGAGATCGCACCGGAGGTCTGCCCGCCGAGCGGCAACTTGCCGTGGCAGCGGGTTTTCCCCCCGGTGTAGTGCCTCCGCGCGCCACTCAAACAGGCGCGCGAGGACTATCGCCTCCAGATCCCACGGTGGCAGTCCGGCAAGGAGGCTCGCTGCCTCGCCGGAGATCGTGCGGTAGCCCCGGACAAGCCGTATGGCCACCACCTTTTGGGGCGCGTTCAGGTAGTGGGCGGCGCGCCGCCCTAAAGAACGCGCCCATACCGGGGCCCCGTAGAGGGCCATGGACCGCACGACTCCGGCATAGAGCCTACGGCAGGAGGCGTTTGGCCCCCTCAGATTGGGCAGGAGCCGCTTGAAAGCAGCCCCCGTCCGCTCGAGCTTGGGAGCCAAACGTCGGAAATGTTCGACGAAGTTCCACCGGCTGTCGAGGACGATTCCCAGGTACTTCATCGTCGACCCGACGCCGATGCGAACCCCTCCTACCGTCAACTGGGATCCCGACGGTGGCGTGTTTCCGCGGCCATGAAAGACCATGGCCTCGGATTTGTGCAAGGCCACCTCGAGACCCAGCAGCCGGATCCTCTCTGCGACTATCGCAACCCCGCGTGTCATGATGTCGGCCGCCGCCTGGTGCGACCCCCCCTGAGCCAGAACGAGCGTGTCGTCAGCGTAGCAAACTACGCTGACGCCGCTGGGGAGGTCGGCGCGCAGCACCCAGTCGTAACCGATGTCCCACAGGAGCGGCCCCAAGACCGATCCCTGCGGGACACCGCACGACATCTCTCGCCGGTTCCACTCTCCAGAGCGACCGGGGTATATGACGGCCCTGTCCGTCAGATATGCCCCGACCACACGACGAAGATAGGTCGGCATCCGATGGTATTGGAGTGCCTCCCTGATGCAGCCCCAAGGCATGGAGTTGAACGCGTTGGCGATGTCGAGAGACACCGCCACGACTACCCCACCCCTGGACACTGCAGCCCCCGTCGTGAGGGCTCTCACGCGCATGATGGCGTCCACCGTCGAGCGCCCCTTGCGGAAACCATACTGGTGTTCCGCAAGATCCGGCCCCGTCCCCACAAGGTGCCCGGCGAGGCGGTTTGCAATTACTCTTTCAAAGAGCTTGCCCACCTCGTCGAGCAGCACAATGGGCCGGAATGCGGACGGAGAGTCCGCAGGGCGCCCCGGCTTCTGTATGAGGACCAGTTTCCCCGTCTTCCACCGAAGTGGGAACTGGCCTCTCTCCAAGCACGCGCTTAGGAGCTCTAGTAGTCGGGGCCCGAGAGCCTCCAGGGCCAGGACCCAGGCTTTGCCATGCAAGCCATCGGGTCCCGGGGCGGTGTTTTTGGCTTTCAGCCTGCCCACCGCCGCTCTCAGATCTACCCCAGTCACCTCCGGAACGTCGTCGTCGTCGTTGTCCTCGTGGTCCGCTTGTGGCACCGCAAGCGGCGGAGCCATGGGCGGAGGAGCATGCTCCCCTCGCGAAGGGAACAGAGCGCTCACCACATCCTCAACTAGTTGGGGCCGGAGACTCTGCGTCAGCGGGGGGGCCCTGGTGCGGAGTTTATCCCGCACCATCTTGTATGGGCGCCCCCACGGATCCCCGTCCAGAGACTCCAGCATCTCCTCGCGGGCCAGATCCTTGGCCCGCAAGACACCTTCTAGGAGGGCGGTCTTCGCCGCTCTGTACCCCTCATACAGCTCCGCCTCGATGGTTGCCGCATCCGGTGCTCGAATGCGGCGCCTGCGGTGCCTGGCGTACAGGTGTCGCGCAGGGACGCATGCCTCTCGCAGTGCCGTCAGCTCGCGCGACCACCAGTACACCTGACGCCGGGCGCTTCCAGACCGGACTCGGGGCATTGCCACGTCACAGATCTCAGACATGGCCTCCTGGAACCAGTCCGCCTCGTGGTTGGTGTCGGCAGGCCTGTCCGGTGATGACACCCAGGCCTGCACGATTGAGGCTTCCAGGAGGAGCTCCCGGTCCAGCTGTTTCAGCGCCCACCGCGGACCACTCGGGGCCTGTAGGACCGGCGCGCTGGAGGTCTGGGTGGAGACGTCGAGCCGGATATACCGGTGATCGGAGTAGGTCTCCACCTCCTCCATGACGCGCCAGTCGACGACACGCGGCGACAGAGCGGGGCTAGCGAACGAAATGTCCACCACCGACTCGCCCCGCATCCGCACACACGTGGGAACAGAACCCCGATTTAGGACGACCAGGCCTGTCTCCAGTGCCCAGTCCTCCACCATCCTTCCCCGCACATCCGTGCAGCGAGAACCCCAAGCCAAGTTCTTGGCGTTGAAGTCCCCGAGCACTAGCACGGGGAGGGAGCAGTTACCGACGACGACGGTCAACTCCCTCAGAGAGTTGTGAAACTCGGCGAGAGTTCGGCTCGGGGAGAAGTAGACACCCACTACGACTATATCCCCGAACCGTGCTGCGACGCACCCCTGACCCTTCCTGACACCCTCGAAGGACGGGGTACCGGCGGCGGCCGACGAAATTATGGTCACTGAGCCGCTCAGGTCCTCAACCCAGTCGTCCCTGGGGAGGACAAAGTACGGCTCAGCGACCACGGCGATATGAATCGACCACTGCGCCATGCTCTGGAGCAAGAGATCCTGAGCGCAGGCGCAGTGGTTGATATTCGCCTGGAGGAGGCGTAATGGGGCCGTTATTGGCACTCCATTACAGCCCCCTCCTGGGCCCCCTCTGATGGCCCGGCTGCCGCCGCTGTGGCGTCAGCGGCGGCAGTGCTAGCGGCAGCAGCAGCGGCGCCAGCGGCGACGGCTGTGGCGGCGGCGTTGGTGGTGGTGGTCGTTGCGGAAGACCTACCCCTGCCCCTGGTTTTGGCGGGTGGTGCGCAGGCTTTGCCACCGGCCCGGTGATCGGCCGGCTTGGCCGCCGTCGCACATGCGTCGCAGTGCGGCGCGGCGTCGCAAGTCGCGGCCTTGTGACCGGGCTGACCGCAGCGGAAGCACAGTCGGCTGCGGTCCACCTCCGAGCACTTGACTGCCACGTGGTGACCCACGTGACAGCGGAAGCACCTCAGAGGTCTGGGCTCCAGCAGTTTTACCTGCGCGGAGACCCAGCCCACCAGGAGCCTTCGGCCCTCCACAATCTTTTTGGCCGCCGTCACGGGGCAGCTAACCGTCACGGTTCGCATGCCCTCGTAGTCAGGACGTACGGAGCCCACTGCCTTCACCTGGTCGGCAGGGCACCCACCAGTCCTGACGACGGCAGCCACCACCTCTTCTTCCACCACAGAGTCGTCCAGGCCTGAAATGCGCAGGCTTGCGCACGTGACAGGCCTGGACACTCGGGCCTCGTCCGCATCAAGGGACGCCCTGAGCTTTTCAGCCAAAGCGTCTGCAGACGGGCCACTGGCGGCACCGGGGATCTCTAGCATTCGGGCCCCCGTCGCGGTGACACGTAGCCGGAGCCCTCCGGTGATCCCCAACTCCTCCAGATTCACCGCCGCCTTTGCCTTGGCGAGAACGTCGCGGTACGTCACGCCCTTCTGTTCCGCTGCTGGCTGTAGTGTGACCACTACAGCCGCGGTCTTTGGGGCGCGAAGTCTGGCCGCGACGTTTCGCTTCTGCCGTTGCGCCTTCTTCTTAGCCGCCTTGGCCGCTTTACGCCCCCTCCTCTTTTCTCCGACGACTTCCCACCCGGCCTCGGCCGCCGGTGGGTTAGGCGAGGGGGGGGCGTCGGCGACCGGCGCTGGCGCCTTTGCCTTGCCCTTTCGCCCCGCTCTTTTCTTCTTTGCCGGCGCCGGTTGTGCCGGACCCGGATTTGCCGAGGCCGGCGCCGAATTTGCCGGAACCAGTCTCGCCGGGACCGACGCAGGCTTCACCGGAGCCGGCTTTGCAGGGGCCGACGCGGTTTTTGCCGGGGTCTGCTGTGCAGGGGCCGTCGGAGTGCTGCTACTGGGCCGGGCTGACTGTTTCGGTCCTGCGGCAACGGCCGAGTACGATGCCGACCCCGGGCCCCTTTTTGCTGTCCCTGGGCCCCCGCTTGCCGTCCCCGTGGCTCCACTTGCCGTGCCCGGACCCCTACTTGCCAAGGGCGAGCGCAGAACGATGCCCTCCAGGACGGAAAACCGCGCCTGGAAGGCAGCCATCTCTTGCCGGACCAGGTTTATTACCCGATCCTCAACCGGTGCGGCATGGCTTGCCGTCTGCTGCCCACCCTCGGGTGTTTCGGGGGACTTCCTTCCTCGTAGACGGGCCAGATCCGCCTGGAGCTTCCGGTTCTCCTCTAAGAGGAGCTCCGTGGCGGCTGTCAGGCGGGCCACCTCCGCCCGCAGTTGGGCCACCTCGTCTGACGCAGGAGGGGACGCGAAACTGGCCTCTGCTGCCGCAATAATGGTGGCCGCGGCCGTACCCACGGCCTTAAATTTGGAGGCCTTCTTTATTTTATAGGCCACGTCCTTGACCGCGGCCTCCACTGCCTCCGCAAATCTGGCCTTACGCTCCTGGTTGGAGCCGCCATCTGCACTTGCCTCCACGCTCGCGGAGACCTCCTCAGGGTCGGTATCGACCGGGGGCCCCCCAGCCTCACCAGCCTTCTGGGTCAGAGGGTCCTCGCCCTTGCCTCGGCCACGGCCACGCACTCCACCGCGCTCACGCACTCCACCGCGCTTGCTGGTGGGGATCTTCCTAGCCGAAGCAAACTCCCCTTCTGTAGTGGGTGTTGGTGATGACTTTAAGGACAGTTTACAGGGCTTTAATAAATTTAATAAGTAGAAAGATTTTCTTAACTCATGTCTAAAGTGAACAGCCTTATATGCAGCCCTTGATCCTTAAAGGCCTATTCAGACCTAAGCGGTATTCGCTACCGTCTGCGTCAGAGAAAACCCAGTGGGTATTAGGGTGGAGCACACATGTATGGTGAAAATTTTATTTTGATATTTAGGTTTCTAAGTGTAAGGGATTTATGCCTTATGTGAAAACATAAAAGTATGCCAATTTTCATAAGAATTGAAAACTGTTTTCTACCTCCGAAACCGCATTTAAAATTTTAAAATTCTTGAAAATACTACTCCTATTCTCATATCTATATTTAGTAGAAATTAAAGGTTAATAGGCGCAAAAAATACACAATGCAATTATCACACAAATAGTAATTTAATGAATGCAAAAATATGAAAGTTACATAAAAAACATAAATGTTGAAACACCTTTAATTTGGCTTAAAATGACATTTTGTATCAAATTTAGGCATTTTCTCTCTTGATTCCAATTTTGCCCTTATGGCACCTAATCGCGATTTTTTTGTGCATTGAAAAATAGCTGCTTCTGTTGTAATTTTTACGGCTCGTTCTACTGCCTGCGTATGACACGGAAGACGCAAAAATGTTATGTGATTCTCACCACCAGACTGAACAATATTAGATATTGTCTGTGTTGACAACGTTTTAAAAATTGGTGGTTCAGTTATCACTTTTTGCCAGTCTATCATGTCGAAATAGTTTGACGCATTAAAATGAATATCTGGTACATTAAAAAGCCTTAGACTTTGTGCGGTACTGCTACGAGCCTTCAAAATACGCCGGGCAGCCAGCTCACGAATGTGTTTTCGTTCATCGGTTATCATGGCTAATAATAAATTTTCAGCATGCGCAAAATAACCATTCCTTTGAATTACAGTATCTATTATGGATTTCAAATTTTCTGGCAAGTACCGTGAAGAAGATATAATTTTGAATAAATGACGGGAACCATCTTTACACGATGGATTATTTTTGATTGCAAACCAGGATGGCGCGTATACTTTTATAATAAACGTAGTTAAAGTAATCAAGGCAGATGTCGGGTTTTCGGTTGCGACATAAAGGCGCAAAATTCTATTAGCACGCGTGAGCCAGCGAGCATGAGATAATTTTCCCGGTGACTTGTGTTCTAAATCATCAGAACAAGTGCCTGTAATAACTGCTGTAACAATTCTATGTAAGTACTTTTGGTCTGTACTCAGATCATTGGTCATTATCGGTAGCAAATCTCCTTCAATTATTTGATACTTTACTACAGGAAGTGCTTCACAATTGTCTAATGCTTTGCCTAATGGACCATTGAAAGAATTTGGTCCTGAAGTTAAACCGTCAAGATGAAAAAATAAATGTCGTAGAGGCAACTCATTCATATGGAGCAAACAAATTATCCACTGAAGTGGTTTACTCAGCTGTTTTTCGAGAAGCCTTATAACTCCCCCATTCTTCCCAGTATTGACATTAGTTCCATCACAACCAATTGCCGTAAGTTTGTTTTGGGAAACACTATGCTGTTCAAAAAATGATTTGATAGAAGATACAATTCCTTTCGCCGATCCAACTTGCGGTACTACGTAACCTAGGTAAGTGGTTTCTGGCTCCTGAATGAGTGAAATATGTTCCTCAACTATTACCTTTCTGTAATTTCTTTTTCCTTTTTTAATAATTTTCAAAGTTCTGTCCTTTCTTCCATCGAAGTATAGTGCAGAAATATCCTTGAAGCTTACTTGTTCCACTAACTCCTGTCTTGTCTTGTTTCTTTCTCTTCGTAACTTACTTCTGTCTATAACTTCTACCTCGGACCCAATGTCATGTAATACTGATGACACAATCGCAGCAGCAGCCCTGTCAGATACTCCGTATCTATCACATGTTTTCGATACAGTAGGTAAATTAATGCACGACACTTTTTTCCCTTTCTTTACAGGAATGACAGCTTTAGTATTGCTGGCAGATGATTCGTTTATCTCATCGTTATCGGAAGAAAATGAAGAGGTGCTGATGTCTAAATTAACAGGCAACGTAGTTACACTAGTAGAATTATTGGAGCAAAGTTTTCGTTTTAACTTCCGTTCCTGATTTATTTGTTTTTTTTTGGTAGTGACAACATCAACTCCGCCAATTATCATATTACGAGTCGTCCTTTGGTCAATTAAAAAGGCTTGTTCCCGTTTTGGGACCTTCTTTTCTCTAGGACAGGTGCAATAGTTGAAATCCTTGCATTTGCAAGCTGATATATCAAAAAGTAACTTTTTATTTTGTATAAAACTTTCCATCGTTTGCTGAGAATTCTTTTTTATCGACTTCAAAAGATTTTTTCGCTTCTCGTGATACGCTTTAAACATCTGAACAATCCTGGTACTAGTAACTATTGGCAAAGATGCCGTTTGCCATATACCTTCGATTTCTGGTACGATTTTATCAGCAATTTCTGAAAATCTGGGCTCTTTTTTGCTTGTCTTCATAATGTGCCGCGTCCATTCGTAATGTTTGACAACATCTTCGTAAGTTGGTAAAACGTTTCTCTTTAACTCACAACATTCACCAAATATTGGGCATTTAGAAGCACTGCGTGTTTTTTCCATGTTTATCAACAAAAAATATTTTTAGGTTATGTTGTTAAGATAATTGCGCGCAATAGTTCACTTCGAAAGAAAATAGTGCACTGCCGCACGGTGGGCTGAAAATCGGCTTTCATAGACTTAGGGATTTCAATTTGCAAGTGCTTGTTTTTATGCCGGATATCGCTTCTATTAGTCATTATTATGTACAAAAATGACACCCGAGTTAATTCTCCTCAAAACCGAAGGAAATATAATTTTTTTACGAAAAATTTGTATGAAGCTAGTATGAAAAATCGAATTATCTCCTAAACGGCATGTTTAACCGTAATATCCTTGGAGATGGTCATAGTGCTAATTATTTATGATTTTTTGGTTGGCGATTGGACGAAAAATTTAATGCCGTTTTTTTTTTAAAAATCGTCAAAATATTTTTATTTGTTTTTACGTATGAAACGATTCCTTTTGGTGTTTATGTTGAAGAACACGGACTTTTAACTACACATAACATAAAATAGCATCACTCCTATATTTCCGAAGGAGTTGGCAGAGGTTTATAGTACACCCACACGTAGCCAACTATGTTTGAGCTAGATATTTATCAACACAAAATGAGTTTTAAAACTTTTCATACAACCAAATTACCAATTGTCTTCTAATGAGTCCAAAAAGAAGTGATTAAGTAACTACACTGATTAGGTCTTCTAATGAGTCTTAATAGGTGATTTAATGATTTTCAATATCTCACGACAATGGATTATATTTAACATTTCCTGATAAGTAAGCTAATTTGTTAATTAGCAGTGCTATGAGTTCTAAGAATAGTTAGTGACAATTATAGATTTTCATTAGCTAATGAGGAGATAACTAATGAGGGTAGTTACCTAATAATTGTCGTTTTGCAATAAAAGGGCTAAAGTTTTGTTTTATAATTTAATTTGTTCACAACTGTGTAACTGCTAACACTAAATCTGCGACTATAAAATCTTAAAATGGAAAGTTTAATGACCAATTTAGACTTGTTTGTTCTTCTACGAAGTGAGAGTACTTCATTTGATCATGAAGTATTGTTTAGTGCAGTTGTATCCCGCATAGGCGATTGCCTGTCTGACGAAGATTATGTTGTTCTCAAAGAATTTTGTCGGAGATTTACGCGAGCCGCTTTACAAAGGTGGGAGAAATCCAACCGATTCCTTGATAATTTCAGGAGAAAGTACGAGAATTGGTTGGGAGCAAATATTGATTGGCCGAGTTTTGTGCAAACTTTAGTTAATCAAGAACCAAGTGTTGATGAGATACCAAGAGCGCCCTCAGTCTCTCCAGAACCGTCGACATCAACGTCCATTGGAACAATGACGAAAAGATCCCGTAAACCATTCGAAGACCTGGGAAGTAAACAAAAAAAGAGAAGATCTGATGAACACACAGGCGAAGGTTCCAGTGAATTGGCATATGCAGCTGCAGCACGTTTAAAAGAAGAAGGGCATGGAGATATCGCCTCTGTCATCGAATACATGATGAAAAATCCTGAAGCAGCCGCTAAATTAAATGAAACGCTTAAGAAACCAGCGAAAACAATCATATTTACGCCAGAAAAGGCGCTTGGATTGCTTCTTTCGCTAAAACTCTCAAAGTGGCAATATATTACGTTGCGTGAGGCTGCCATTCGAGAAGGTGCTAAAGATATTTATCCATCTTACTATAAAGTGCAACAAACTAAGCTTGATTGCTACCCTCCGAAGCAATCAGTGACAGTTACTGATTCATCGGCTAGGATTACACTTCAAGCTTTACTTGATATCACGGTTACAAGAATCCTTCAAAGCCTTTCTAACGAAGAGCATAACAAGCAGTTGAAGCTGATATCCAAGTGGGGATTTGACGGTGCTTCTAACCAAAGCCGATACAAGCAGAAAATTGAGGGTGAGGAAGATGATTCAAGCATTTTCATGACCTCCTTGGTGCCACTAAAACTGACAGATGGAGACAACATTTTATGGACGAACCCAAAACCATGCTCAGTTTTGTATTGTCGTCCAGTTCAGTTTACTTTTGTAAAGGAGAGTGAAGCAGTTGTCCTTGGGCTGAAAAAACAAATGGATGAAGAAATTGAGGCCCTTATCCCCACAGAGTGCAATAATAATAATAGGGTGACTCATCAACTAATGATGACGATGATCGACGCTAAAGTCTGTACTTACCTTTCTGAAGCTAGATCAAATGCATCGTGCTACCTGTGCTTAGCAAAGCCTACAGAAATGAACCGCTTAGATGCTGTAACATCAAAAATTGTGTGTTCGGACCTGTATGAGTTTGGCTTGTCATCCCTACACGCCCGTATAAATTGTATGGAATGTCTGTTACACATTGCATACAGACTGGACTTCAAACGGTGGGCAGCGAGAAGTGATGAGCACAAAGAAATGCTACAGACAAGAAAGAAAATAATTCAAAATAAATTCAAAGATGAGCTCAATCTGTTGATTGATATAGTAAAACAAGGCTCGGGAACCACCAATGACGGGAATACTGCAAGAAAATTCTTTGAGTTTCCTAATAAAACCGCAGCTATAACCGGTTTGGATGAAGACCTCATCAAAAGATTTGCTGTAATTTTACAAGCAATTACATCTGGAGAGCAGATCGATATAATAAAATTTAGAGATTATGCTCGCAAAACAGCAGAAAAGTACGTATTACTATACGACTGGTACTACATGTCGTCAACCGTTCATAAGTTACTAATCCATGGGGCTGACATAATCGAGAAAAATAATATTGTGCCGATTGGGACTCTCTCGGAAGAAGCCTCAGAGTCTCGAAACAAAGATTTTAGGAGGTTTCGAGAACATCATTCGCGGAAAAGAAGCAGGCAGGATTCCAATCAAGACATTTTAAATATGCTTGTTGTTTCTTCGGACCCTTTGCTAAGTGCACAAAGGCCTAAGTTAGATGCCAAGAAAAAGCAGAGCTTTTTTGCTGAAACTCTCGACTTAATTCAATTTCAGGAAACTGAGTTCGAATTTTTGGATATATCCAATCTGGATGCTGACTCAGAATTGGAGTCTGACAACGAGAGTGATAAGGAAAATTTGTAAAAAAGATATATATGTACATATTTGTAAATTTGTATTTGAGTGTGTTTGGGTTTTTTTGTAATATTTAATGATATGTTTTATTTTTTTTATTTATTTTACTTTATTTTACGAATGCTTAGTATTAATTCCTTAAATTAACTTATTTTGTATAAAATATAACTTCATATGTTACTTCAATATAAATCTTTTTTTATTTAAATTAATATAAATGTGTCAAAAACAGCAATTTTTTTATTTTATTTTTCTTGTTTCGTGTGTTCTTAATATTTGGGTTAATAACATATCGAACTTTTTAACTTAGACACTAAAAGGGATCGTTTTACATGTAAAAATAAATAAAAATATTTTGACGATTTTTAAAAAAAAAACGGCATTAAATTTTTCGTCCAATCGCCAACCAAAAAATCATAAATAATTAGCACTATGACCATCTCCAAGGATATTACGGTTAAACATGCCGTTTAGGAGATAATTCGATTTTTCATACTAGCTTCATACAAATTTTTCGTAAAAAAATTATATTTCCTTCGTTTTTGGGTAGAATTAACTCGGGTGTCATTTTAGTACATAGTAATGACTAATAGAAGCGATATCCGGCATAAAAACAAGCACTTACAAATTGAAATCCCTAAGTCTATGAAAGCCGATTTTCAGCCCACCGTGTGCCGCGGGCGACCCGCGTACTAATGGCCTGATTGGCACCGCCCCCTTTCCCTGTTGGTACTATTTTACGTTGTTTTTATATTTTATTATTAAAATAGAGTATATAAGCAATATATTTAGATAATAAAAAGATAAAATATATCAAGATTTAATAGAAATATAATTTCGTCAACTCCTGTCCGAAATCTACTTTTTATAAAAGTTCAATGACCTTTCGGAGGTACTTATACTTATTTTTTTTAAATAATATTTTACAGGTGCATGTTTGAGCTTAGAAAGCATAAATTTTTAGTACTTAGAATTACGAAATGCGAAAAAAAAAATTTCACTCCACCCTAGTGGGTATGCGGTAATATTACTGTTCACACCAAAGCGGATTTCGCTATCCTTGTGGGTAGAATAACCCGCGGTAGCTATTCAGACCTATGCGGTATTCGCTACCGTCTGCGGCAGCGAATATCGCTCAGGTCGCTCTAGCCGCGGTACTTGATACTAAATACCTAAGCGAAACCCGCGTGGTATGTACCTCTACTAACAGCGGCAGCGAATACCGCTTAGGTCTGAATAGGCCTTAAGAGTCATATTTTTAGAATTGCATATCCAAAGGGTAACACCCAATTACTAAGATTCCGCTATCAATCCGTCTCTCCGTCTGTCACTAGGCTGTACCTTAAGAACCGTGATAGTTGGACAGTTGATAGTTTAACATAAATATTTAAGGGGGCATCCATAGAACAAAGATGATATTTTTGCCGTTTTTAAAGCCTTTGCCCGCGGCTTCGCTCGCGTTTAATTCGGGGTAACATAGTTCCCCTTTTCTGATTTGCAGGTACCTGCTACCCGTAGTTTTTCCCTAGAGCCTTATTTATTGTAATAGCAAAGCTAAGTTTTCCCTTTTCTTCCCTCTTTCTCCCTCATATCTCACTTTAGCCTATGTCCGTCTCCAGGGTCCCAACTATCTCTGTACCAAAATTCATCAAAATCGGTTTAGCCATTTAGGCGTAAAGACGTAGCAAACAAACAAACTCACTTTCACTTTTATAATATTAGTAAGGATTAGTAAGGATGGTACGGGACCCTTGAACTTAGCCGGTTTTTTTTTTTTGTTCTTTCTTAAAATTTGCTAGCCAATTTGCTGTGATCGTGTATATTAACAAGATGGCATCATCATCAACTACGTGTGTAATTAGTTGTCATTATTTGTAGAAAAATATAACCTTAAAAGTAGGGACTGTTAACCTGCCACACCACACCACAGGGAGAACCTTTTCACTATCGTATTTATCTTGTTCTGTATTACCAACCTCAGAAAAAATACCCGTGAAATAATTTCAACAAAATTCAAAGCTCCTAAAAACTTTACAACCTCACAAAAAAAACAACATAAATACGACCGTTACAGGTGGGTCTTACTCAGCAACATCCCAACAGATCCGTACACCCGTAGATCCATAGATTCATGCTCGCCAATAAAAAGCACGCGCTCACCAATATTTGTGACATGCTGATACCGTACGTCGTATTTCACCGCTACGAATCCATAATGTGCGTCTCCCACGCGACCCTTGTGGACTCTTTGGGTTATGAGTGCTGGATGTGGCTGGGAATTCAATATCTAAGTTTTTAATCGTTATTATTATTTATTAAAGTGAAACTTTTATTACATCGTCTCAAACTTTTTCGTGTGTGTGTTGCAACTCGCTTGACGGTCGGCCGCGGAGTAGGGACGTCTAAATGTCTAAAATGTGAAAAAAGTTTTACACTTTTACCGTGGTTTCATAAAACCACACAATCCTTTTTTTACACATATTTTATTATACTTTTACAAATTTCCTATTTTAAAAAAAACAAAGAAACTAAAATAAACATTTAAAAATTGAAAAAAATAGTAGCCCACCGGAATCAGGAACAGGGTCCAAGCTACCAGTCAGGTCTCCAGAGAGAGCAAACGTTACGAGCCGTGTTCAGGAGTACAGTGGTATTCCTGGACAGAAAGCGTTCTGTATCAAACCCTTGATCCAGCCGTCTAACGAGAGCCTTTTCAGGTGTTGGTCGAGGCTCTTACAAGACAAACAGAAATTCTTGACATTCCTGAACCCAGCAATGCTTGGCTTATGAAATAGGCATCACGAAGGTCCTCGGCTTCACTTTCTCATAAGGCCACTATAAAAAAAAAATGGGTATACGCAGTTGAGTTTTGTTTTTCTTTATAGCTTATGGTATGCCTCCCCCCTCCTGAAAGGATTGCGGGTTGTTCGAAAGAGATACCACGGCCCCGGAACATATAGGGCAAAAAAGGATGGGTGGGTTTTAATCAGAAAATATTTGACACTCGGCCCCGCTCTGCCCAGAGCCTGGAAAGTTATTTGATGATTTCCCATCCGCTACAAAATAAAAGTGTCCCACTTTTGGCTGTTCCTCTATGCCTCTCCTTCCAGACCTCTCCTTCCGTCATCTCTTTTGTGCAATTTCTGATCAAAATTGTAATATATTTTTTCTTTCAAAGTAAACCATTTGCCACATCCAGCCATTTTCACTCTACATTCCCATGTGAGCGGAAAAATTAATAAAATCGAAATCGTATCTGACATCGAATTAAGCTAATGCTCCTCGACGCCAGACGTTAACCGTTCGTAATTAATATGCGCGGAAAATATATGGAAATCCAGTAAAACCTGCCTCCCTGGCAACGAGCCGTAGGTAAGCTTTTAAATTAATTAATATCAATTTCATTGCGTGTTTTTGATGGTGCATTATTATAGGTTGACTTACTATGTACTATGAATTTTGTGTACAATCACGAGAACTAACATGATAACACTTACCAAAATTCAAAAGCTATTAGAAAACTTTGTTATGCATAATGCTTTGTTATGAAAAAACTCATTAAAAAAATGGGTTGCCAGAATTATTCCGTGGAGATAAGTGAATGGTACCAAAAAACTGCAACGATTCTTACATACATATTTTGGTTCGTCTACGTATCAAATAGATTAAAAATTATATTTTGCAATGGTCATTTCAACAAAGTTTGGTTGAATTGTCGTTCATTTGTTTGACAGAAATTGTTGTCTGTAGAAATTACTAACAAGCATAATAATAAGCCTTTTGTATTTTCGTTTTATTTTTGGTGTTCTCTTTTTAAAATTTCGTTTTATTCTTTCGTCCTGTATCAGTTTTATAACACATTTTTTATTTTACTTTGTTTTTCTTACTAAAGGGCATCACTCATAAATGGTTGGCCCAGGAGCCAAAATCATCGGAAAATGATGTATTGTATTCTCTATCAATAGTAAACTCCTTTATGATCTTATTTTTATAGCGGACTAGCTGCAAAATATATACCTATATTTAAAAAAGAACCTAGATTTAAAGGTTAAAATCTAACCATTACAATGAATATTAGGTATGATTTTTCATAGCTCCGATTGATATTAAAGAAACTGAGCTTAAAGAAACTGATAACACATTTAGGTATTTTTAATACCTACCTAGACAACTGGGAAGTACCTTTGCATTTTTTGAACGCTTAAGTGGATGTAAGTGCAGCGATAAAATGCATAGAAACTATTCATATAATTATAATGACACTAGCTGGCCCCCGTGGCTTCGCCCGCGTGATTATCGAATTCTATATCTATATCTATCTATATCTTGGGACAACTCACACACGGCTATCTGATCCCAAGCTAAGCAGAGCTTGTGTTATGGTAACCAGACAACTGATATACATACTTATATAATTTATAAATACATACATATTATAGATAACTCACACCCAGACACAGAACAAACAATCATGCTCATCACACAAAGTTTGTCCTGGGTGGGAATCGAACCCACGACCTCCGGCTTAGCAGTCAGGGCCACTAACTACTAGACCAACAGGCCCGTCGAATTAAAAGTATCCTATGTTTTATTCCAGAATATAATCTACCTCACTGTCAAATTTAATCGAGATCCGTTCAGACGGTTAGACGTGAAAGAGTAACAACATTCATCATTACAAACATTCGCATTTAAAATATTAGTAGGTATAGGTAGGTTGGTTAATGTTTTCTTAACATTAAGCGTAGTTGGCGGGTGGCGGATGTTATTAGTAGCGTAAATTACTACAAAATGTACATTTTGACATACAGCTAGTCACACTAAGTCTAGCTGTATGCCAAAACGTAGATTTTATTCGTACTTGCAACTTACATAGTAAAAAAGACAGTTATTTATCGTGTATTCCCTACTTTTATACATACTTTACTCTTTATTGCACAGGGCCATTTTGGACATAGTCCATTGTTTTGAATTCCACGCTTCATTTGAACAAAAGCGCAAGTATCAGCAAAAGCACTTTATTAACAATTTAACCGAGCACTTTATAATCGTTCTTCCATCGGCAGTGAAAACCCTTATAAATCTCAAACAAGCTCAAATAATAACATCATCAAGGTACACAAACTAAACAAACACCACTCAATTGTTAAACAAGCAATATCATTCTATAACAAGCCCTCAGATAGCTTTTCTCTTATAGATTTATACGATTAATTAACAGCTGTTATCGGCGTTTTTCTCGAGTTACTCCCTTAATGGTAGCTTGTAGAAAAGGTCGACTGGCGTTAAATTGAATTTGCCCATTTTCCTTTAGTTAATGTCAATGAAATTTTAATTTGAAATAGTTTTGATGCCGTTCCTTGCATGGTATTTAATGTTACATTCTTTTGGGTTTTGGACGACACTGCTGCGGACTATGGTTCTTTTTTATCGCACAAAAAATGACATCATAGTGTCATCATAGGAGGCTTCTGGAAAACCGCGTAGTAAGATCAATGATATCCAAAATTATTTACTCATGTAGCAATGTGGACTTTGTGAACCATTTACGTTAAACTATTATGTAATCACCTTGAAGAATGTGCCGATTATTGTTGAAGAACGTTATAATTGCAAAGACAAAATGTTACAAGTTCAGATTATACGATGACACGGTTAGCGCAGTGGTTAAGCGATTAGCTGCTACGCCTTGTGTTCCGGGTTCGATCCACGCACGGAACAAATATTTGTGTGACCGACAGGTAGTTGTGTCGGGTCTGGATGTTTATGTGTGTTTAAATGTTTGTAAACTCACCCACGATACAGGATAAATTCCTAGTGTGGGACAAAGTTTTAAATAAATTAAAAAAACAAGTACCCTTTAAAGTAATTGGAATCAATATGTATGTGTACAACGGACAAAACAACATACACCAATAGGAAAAATAAAGTTGGTACCAAACAGTTTATTATGTTTACGAATGATGATGATATAATATACTAAAAAAACGCAGACCATATTACCAAAACTGATTTCCTCAATCAATCCCCCGAATATCAAAAATCTACATCTATAAAAAAGCCGCCAATAAAATTTCAATACGAGCCCACGAGTGCAGTAGAAGCACGAAAACGTCTGAATTTCCTATATTTTACGGGCCCATAAAGTTGGGTTCCGTCGGGTTGAAAAGGCGTGCTTACTCCATCGCCACAATTCTAGAGAGCTGGTACAATTAGCCGGTTGCTTTGCATAAAACACACCCGTGTATGGGACGTGGGCTAAACTGAAGAACAAGCGGTTAATTTGAATTTTTATTCCCTTTTAACACGAAATTGGGTTAGATGTAGCCACGTTAATAGGAGGGAAGTAAAAATGGCGGTTTAAGGAAAAAAAAATGTTTTATTCCAGATTTTTTATTTAGTTCCTGATGTAAGATAGTTTAGATAAAAAAATAAAAATAAAATTTATTCAAGTATAAGTAAAACTATGATTTACATTAATCGTCATAGAGGAAAGTTAATTCTAACTATAATGTAGACCTGTCGATCTAGGTTTATGAAAACCTGTGTTTCAGGCAGATGTATCAAGAATGAGTTTCACAATAGCTGTAAAGTGTTTGATAACATTTCAAAGCGTACATTGGTTTAACACAATATACATTGTCCATGCCACGTGATATTCGTAGCAAAATACCCCCTCGTATGGTTTTTTTTTTCTGTGCGTTTTGTTATTTAGAAATTTTGCAATATGACTATTAACTTATTTAACAAGAAAAAAAAGAGAATTTATGGTTGCTTTGACATTTTTCGAGACTTAGACTTTATAAGATAAATCTCTTATCTTAAAGATAGAAAGTTAAATCATTTATTTGATGCAACAAAGGGTTAAAAAGGTAAAAAAGATATAAGTTAGTTGGACCCATAGACAACTAGACACATCACGTACGGTATGTGTCTCAAGGTTGCATCAAATGGAAGTCCGGTTTAGCATATTCCAGGTAAAATTCCTGACGCTGGTAATCTGCTAGTGATACACGCATGTCAAGATAACGCAATAAAATGAGTGAGTAACTGAGTACCCATATCTAAACTGATAAGCATTTAAAATCGAAAGAAAGAAAGATTTCACATTGTCATTTCATTCTCATAACATTATGTTTTCTCTCCAGAAACTTATTTCTTGTTGACGCACAAGTTTACATACACAAATAATATGTTTATAGTTTTACTAGCTTTCGCCCGCGGCTTCGCTCGCGTTAAATTCGGTATAACATACCAAGCAGACCTGCAGTTTTTGCTCTTGCGCCTGATTGATTTGTAATAGCAACGCTAAGTTTTCCCTTTTCTTCCCTCGTTCTCCCTCACATCCCACTTTTTTTTAATAAAAATTATCCTATGTCCGTCTCCTGGTTCCCAACTATCTCTGTACCAAAATTCATCAAAATCGGTTTAGCCATTAAAGCGTGAAGAGGTAACAAACAAACAAACAAACTCACTTTCGCTTTTATAATATTAGTAAGGATTTTGCGGATGGGAAATCATCAAATAACTTCCCCCGCTCTGGGCGGAACGGAGGGGGGACAGGGTCAGACTTGTTACTGACTAAAACCCACCCATGTTCCTTCTTTTGCCCTTTATGTTCCGGGGTCACGGAAGAGATATCGAACAAAATCGCAACCCCGACAGGCTCATTCTACTTCCTACTAATATTATAAATGCGAATATTTGTTAGAATGGATGGATGTACGGATGTTTGTTACTCTTTAACGTCAAAACGGCTGAACGGATCATGATGAAACTGGGCACAGGGGTAGATTATAGTCTGGAATAACACAGGTTTTTTTTTCGATATCACGCGGGCGAACCCGCGGGCGCCTGCTAGTCTGAAATAACAAATAGTTTATGCCAAAACGATCCATTCTGACTACTCACTCTGTACCATTCAAGGCCTCAACTAATAATAATCTTATACATTCAAAAACCTAACGTTCTCAATAAACTTGTACCAAACTTTCACGTGCACTGATTCACGTTGATTGTAAAGCCTTTGCCGTCACGCGAGCTTGAGAATATAGAGCTATCTCGAACAGTAGACACAGTCAGAAGTTTTATGTCTAATATGGACCGTGAAATGTGAGAACTCATATATCTTTGAGCATGTGGAAAAGCAGGAATTGGATAGGCGATTGTACGCATTCTTAGTTTAATGTATTTGATTGAAAATTTATATTCGAAAGAAAAGATTTATCTGCCTAACCTTTTCCCAAGTATGTTGACGTCAGCTTCTAATCTTACGAGATACAGCTAAATACTAGTATTTACATGGAGTGACTGCCAATCTGACCTCTACAAGCGTTGATACTAGTTAATACGATATACCTTGGTCAGACATCTTCTAACGACTGTTAATCCAGAATTGATAGTCGGGACCAACAGCTCAACGTGCATTTATTTCAGGAATACAATCACATTGATGTATTTACCTATTTTGTCACTAATATGCCTACAAGACAAAGTACTATCATTAAACGACAACCAGTGGATGGAGATTTAAAATATTATTCAGTTAAAGTTAACTATAAGGTAAAGTTGGCCCATGTATTCCATTATCCACAGCAAACGCCGCTGGATAATTTATTCGTCGCGGTATTTTTTTGTGAGAAGTTTGACATTCCTTATCCTTGACGCCTAAGTACAATCAGATTGCTGGATTGACTGCTGAAAAAGAAGTCTAGTTCCAACGAAAACATTAACACCAGATAAATACTTTCCAATAAAATGATATTTTCTCGTAACATTTCCCCGACTCGATTGTAACATGGCAACAACCCGGGCCAAGGCGATGAAATAAATAAAGATTAAATAAATCCTTCTTCAATTTAATACCAGATAGGTATTGATTTCGTAGCTCTCACCAAGGATACTCCAGTCAAATCTCAATAAAACCCATTCGGTCGTTTTAAGTGATTTTATCTTGACATAAATCAACTGCTCATGGTCGTAAAGTATTGGAAAACTCGAAGACATTTCCTTGGTAGTATTATGTATGTTTTACGTTATTAGCAACATACACGACATAGTCTTCTTAAATTATGGTCGCGTTCTAACCAAAATTTCATCACAAACTTTGTCTCACCTCCTGTCCTGCTTTTTGTGCAACACCTGCATTTCGAGGAGCTTCTGATGTGACAGAGTTCTTGTCTAAGCTCATTCAACTAAAACAGTAACGACAGTTATCTACACGACAAGAACAACCGAAACAAACATCACGCCAACACGATATTTATGTTCAGTTTGTTCGGCGAACCAAAAATCGTGGTCGTGTCGCCTTTTGGTCTCAACAAGTGCGACCGTTTGCCATGGTTAGTACACGGTGCCAGTTTATCGTTCAAACTTTCGCGTGTTATAACTCTGATCGAAACGGAGACATCTACTCCTTCAGTACCGCTACCCATTATTATCGGTAATACATTTTACATAACGTCCAACATTTAAATTGGAATTCCCATAATCTTCTAAACGTTAGGAGTAATCAAAAAGTTGTTAAGCAAACCAAACATCACGAAACATTCCAGAACAGAAGGTCGCGAAACTAAACGAGATGCTAACATGCAAATATCAATACAGTCGAAAGGTTTATGAGCCATAAAATAAGTCAATACAATAATAAAATGTGGCGCTTGAGCTGTTTACAAGTTTACAGCACTTGGTGTATCTAATTTTGTTACTACATACGTTCAACGTGCACCTTTTCTTCGGATATGTGAGGGTGAAATATTCGGAAAGAGCCCCGGCTGTGAATGGAACGACTGCTCGTAAAATGTTCCGAACGATTAAATGCCTCTGACCCGATGGTTGCTGTAAAAGCGATTCTGTTATAAGCGCCAGTTTGAAGAATGTCATGTTACGTTGTTGGATTTTTAGTTGGTTATAAATTACATTTTATCTACGTTCTAGATTCAACATACCAACCCCAAATTTGGAAATGTTTCATACATTAAAGCTTTATAATTCAATTCTCGTTTAACTAGTGGATTTTTGGCAAATATAGGTAAATGTCCAGTTTCTAAACTTTATGCATTCAAAATTAAGTATTTTTTTTTTACTTTTAATTCGCTGGTAGTGCTTTTACAAACAAATTGGGATAAGGTTAAGTGATGCTGATATTTGCCGATGGGTAATCATTAAATAACTTCCTTCGCTCTGGGCGGATTGGGGGGAAATGTCAGACTTTTACTGACTAAAACCCACCCATGTTCCTTCTTTAACTCTTTATGTTTCGGGGCCGCGGTGTATCTTCCGAAAAACCCGCAACCCCGGCAGGAAGCCATAATGATGACATTATAGCGATAGTTTTACATAATAATATGTGTGATTATTTTTCCGACCCAAATATCGACCAATAGAATTGCACCATTCGACGTCACGTGGTACAACCTACATGGTATTATACTGAAAATTTTTTGAAAATTTTCTCTGGTCGTTGTTATGCATAAAAAACAAAACATGGTGCAATTCTATTGGCCGACATTTGGGACGGAAAAATAATCCCCCGAATACCACACGAGCTTCAAAATTATCGGGTATTTTCCGATAGGTTCGTTGCAAACAAATGAAGGAGTCAAGTTTTTCATTTAAAACAAAAACTTGACAATTTTATTTGTTTGCAGGGAACCTATCGGGAAATGCCAGATAATTTTGAAGCTAAGTATTATATGTGACTATGCACAAATATGTAAAACTAGTGCAATTAAAAACATTTTCATTTATATTACGGTATGTTGCCTACCTTCAGTCAGAATGATTCCTAATGTTAAATTTTCAGGTAAGTTCGGATTACGGCTACATAAATCGAGAGGTTGGGCCCGAGACATAATACTCGTAGGTACAGTAAATCACTTTGCAGATTGTGTGTGAAATTTCACCGTCAGGAATGGGATTCTTGGTACTGTGTTAGAAGTTTTGCTTTGCTTTCCTTTGCCATAGTTCAGAAAATGTTTCAATTTAGTTTTTTTAATGCTTTAAGACATACACCGCTCAATAGTGATTCTTGATACTTCTTTAATCTTTTTAATCTTTATCTTTTTTCCTAGCTGGAAGTATTTTTGTGTTGATTCCTGTATTATGTCTTTTGTTGCATCAAATCAAAAAAATAATCCTTACTAATATTATAAAAGCGAAAGTGAGTTTGTTTGTTACGTCTTCACGCCTAAATAGCCCAACCGATTTTGATGAATTTTGATACATTGGGACATAGAGTATTTTTTGAAAAAAAGAGAGTGAGAAATGAGGGAAGAAGGGGGAAGAAAAAGGAAAACTTAGCTTTGCTATAACAATAAATAAGGCGCTAAGGCAAAAACTACAGGTAGCAGGTACCTGCAAATCAGGAAAGGGGAACTGTGTTACTCCAAATTTAACGTAAACGAAGCCGCAGGCAAAAGCTAGTTTATCTATATTTCTATTATATTCTATGAACACAGACATAACGTTCTGAATAAGACAGTGCTTTTAGAGTAATTACCTCGTCTGTTACACCGTCCAGGTTCAAGTTTTATTCAAAGTCGTAATCCTTTTCACAAATACCCGTTTTCTAACACAGGACTATTCTTTCACCATGTGTGAAAATTTAATGAGTAAGAAGAAAATGGACATGCCTTTTAGCAGTACTTTGGTAGTGGAAAATTTTGTTTCTTTTTGTGCACCGAGGTTTCACTCTCGTATACCGCAAAGTGGTGTGTGAAAACGTGAAAATAGTCGCTGTTATTTTCTGTGTTTTGTTTACATTTACATCTTTCCTAGAATTTAAAATAGACCAACTTTTGCTCGCGGATTAATCCCATGGGAATATATAGATACAGTTCTCCCGTAGAATAACATTTCACCGAAATGGGAGGGTTAAATTAATATCATTGTCACAGAACAGATAGACAGACAGGCACAGTTGTTTCCGCACAAGTATGGATTATTCACATAATTTAAAATGTCGTAGTCAAAGTAGACAATGATATCCAAAATTGATATAGCACTAGCTTCCGCCAGCAGCTTTGCCCATATTTTTTATACAACTAGCTTATGCCCGCGGCTTCGCTCGCGTTAAATTGGGGTTAACACAGTTCCCCTTTCCTGCTTTACAGGTACCTGCTACCTGTACTTTTTGCCCTTGCGCCTTATTTATTGTAATAGCAATGCTAAGTTTTCCCTTTTCTTCCCTCTTTCTCCCAAATATCTTAAACTTTTTTTAAAAAATAGCCTATGTCCGTCTCCAGGGTCCCAACTACATATCTTTGTAACAAAATTCATCAAAATCGGTTTAACCATTTAAGCGTGAACGTAACAAACAAACAAACTCACTTTCGCTTTTATGATATTATGGTAAGGATTTATATTTGAATTAACGACATATTTGTAACTATAAAATATATGACCTTTGTATTTAGCTGTATTACTGTTAATTTAAATCAATTTTAATAGATAGTCGTTACAGGTAGTCAGTGTTCCGAAAGTCTAAAAACCAGTCTTACCAAGGGGTATCGTATTACTCAGTACTAACTGGGTTGTGGAGGTATGATAGGTAGTCACTCCATGTAAAACACTGGTATTCAGTTGCATCCGTTTAGACTGGAAGCCGACCCCAACATAGTTGGGAAAAGGCTAAGCAGATAATGACTGATAATTTTAATCAAAATCCCGTTTCTAGATTATGCGTAAAAGTGATACAAACATCCATACATCCATTTTCATACTTTTGTGCAATATGCAAGATAATTAATACAAAACTGAAATTGCCCGACAGTTCAAACATTCTAAGTCTTATAAATCTCTTGAATAGGTAAGAGTAAGCAACTACAGACCCAAATTTTATCACAAAATTACACGTGGGCTGTAAAACTAGTAGCTAAGGTCTAGGGGTTTATAACCTAGGTACAGCAACAAAAATCTAGGTAATCTTGACGACTAGATCTAAACACGGAGTAGTACAAGCAACAACTCAATTTATTTTTATGTTCTTTGCCTGTAACCTAGTTTGTGTAACAACTAACTGAAGATGACGCTTCAGAGCACAGTTATAAGGTACATTATTCTTTTAATTTTGTTTTTTTTTCTCAGTAGAAGATGACAATTCTATTCACTGTCTTTACATATACAGAAGCTTTCTTTTGTTGCGATCAAGTCATCAAATAGCTGCTACTGATTCCTTATCCCTCCGGACTTTATCATATGACTACTTCCCATTCCCTTTCGCTCCGGACCATGGACTAAATCAGGGCCGGTCGCGAAAGGTCGCCTTCGATCACCTCTACAAGAACACAGCGGTGTTTCGGCTAGGCACGGTAAACCGCAACAGTGTGCTCTGCCGTGTCCTCCAGCCGATCGTCACATAGGTTACACCCGGGCATTTCCTCTCGCTTGATTATGTGCAGGATATACAGATAAGCTTAACTTTAGTAGTCAAAAATCCTTTTAGAATATTCATTTGTTTTATACGTGGGTATGTCTTCTCTGTTTAGGAAGAGTCCTTTGCCCTGCTGATGGAATTATACCAGGCTAATATGTATATGTAGTTCCACCATACCCACTCGCCTGCAGGGGTTTTGTTCGAAAAAGATACCGCGGCCCCGGATCATAAAGGGCAAGAGAAGGAACATGGTGGGTTTTAGTCAATGAAAATCTGACACTCCCCCCAGGGCAGGGAAGTTATTTGATGTTTACCCATCCGCAAAAAAAGGCTATTCTCACTAGATACACATAAAATTTATGGCAGAGTATGAAGTTTAGCTCATAAATGAGTTTTGAAAATCAAAAAATATCCAAACGTTGAACTTTCATAAACGTGATATTTTGACACAAATTTTCAATTTCATATTCTTAGAAAGTATCGCCAGGGCAATATAAGTAGACTGTACGTCACTGTCCCCTTGCTTCCTATTGGGCGGAGCTGCAACCAAGTCTTAGCTCGTATTTTATTTTACAAAAATATTTCAAACGAAAATCGTGTTTCTAACGACGGAACGATCTTTTTAGTTTTGTAGAATTTTGTGCAGTTGAAATGATAGCCATAAAATATTTCAGTTTAACCCTATAATATTCACCATTTTTACCTTTTGTTGGTAACTAAGCATCAACTGCATCCAACCCAATTTTAAGAATTAGGTCCTGATTTCGATTCCTAAGCCGAGCAAAGTGATATTAGGTTTCTCTATCAGGAATTTCTAAGTAGTAGCCTCCGGCCCTGGAGTTGTGATGGCAATAGGCTCGCCCCAATTACATGGAATGTATAAACATAATGGTGAAATGTGGGTGCACTATTAGGTAGTACACCTGACTTTTAGGCATAACAAACGAAAGTAAAAGAGTGATGGATCTGAATGTTGATGGACGGAGAGCAAGAGGAAGGCCAAAGAAAAGATGAATGGATTGTGTAAGGAATGATATAAAGGAGAAAGGTGTGAATGATGTCATGACGTCTGATAGGGGAGAATAGAAGAAGAAAACGTGTTGCGCCGACCCCAAATAGAATGGGACAAGGGAAGGAAAATGATGATAAAGCGTGATGGTATGTAATGTTGGCCATCCGGTGATTTTTGAAAACTATTTTATTATAATCGTTACTAATATTATAAAAGCAAAAGTGAGTTTGTTTGTTTGTTACCTCTTCACGCCTAAATGGCTAAACCAATTTTGGTACAGAGATAGTTGGGACCCTTTTTTTTTTTTTTTTTCTGGTGGGAAATCATCCAATGACTTCCCCCGCTCTGGGCGGAGCGGGGGGCATGTCAGACTTGTACTGACTAAAACCCACCCATGTTCCTTCTATTGCCCTTTACGTTCCGAGGCCGCGGTATCTCTTTCGAACAACCCGCAACCCCGGCAGGTGGAGGCTCTGGCAAGCCCCTCTGCTTTGCTGACTCTCTTTGAGGCGCACGTGAAACACGAACGCGCCGTCGACACGGCCTGTCGTCAATCGACGGACGGACGGTGAACTACCCATTGCTCACCGCCCACAGGCCCGCATCTACGGTGGCCGGAAGTCGTCTCGCGGCGCCCGGCGCCCTGGGCGTCTCCCGCGGCGGCTGGGTTGGGCAGATGTTCTCTCCCTCAAACGCCCGGCCACCTCCTTTGCTAGCATTACTGCTTCGCAGAAGGTGGTGACCGCTTCCCATTCCCTCTCGCTCCGGACCATGGCCTGAACCAGGGCCGGACGCGAGAGATCTCCGCCGCCGATCGCCTCTACGAGGGCACGGCGGTGCTCCGCCCACGCTGGGCAGATTGCCACTGTGTGCTCCACCGTGTCCTCAGGGCGATCGTCACAATGGTGACACCCGGGCGCTTCCTCCCGCCCGATGATGTGCAGGAACCTCCCGAAACTTCCGTGTCCGGTGAGGACCTGCGTCAGGCGGTAGGTGAGGACACCATGACGCCTCTCCAGCCACTCCTCAAAGAGGGGACTTACCGCCACTATTGTGGCGTGCCCTGCACGGGGTTGTGACATAGTTGGGACCCTGAAGACGGACATAAGCTATTTTTTTTAAAGTTTATTTTTTTAAAAAAGTAAAACTTTGCTTTGCTGTTACATAAATAAGGCGCAACGGCAAAAACTACAGGCAGCAGGTACCTGCAAATCAGGAAAGGAGAACTGTGTTACCCGGGCAAAAGCTAGTGCAAATCAAATGCTTAACCATTTTAACACCAATAAAATCTTACATGAGAAACAGTATGGTTTCACCAAAGGACGTTGTACGACTGACGCCGGTGTCACCCTATTAAAAAACATATTTACTGCGTGGGAGGAAGCACAGGATGCCATAGGGATCTTTTGTGACCTCTCAAAAGCATTTGATTGCGTGAACCACGAAACCCTTCTCTTGAAACTTGAACATTACGGCCTAGGGAAACTTGCGCTTAGTTTAGTAAAATCGTATTTAAATGATAGACAGCAGCAAGTACAAATAAATGTTGTCAATTCAATGGGTTTAAATGTAAAGATGGGTGTACCACAAGGATCGATATTAGGTCCCTTCCTCTTTTTAGTATATATTAATGATCTACCCCATTTATTTAAAAACCAACCACAAATGGTGTTGTTTGCTGACGATACCTCTTTAATATTAAAGATAAACAGACGTGCTACAAATCTTGACGACGTAAATAATGCCCTAATGCAGGTACATAATTGGTTTACCGCTAATAATTTAGTATTAAATGGGAAAAAAACGAAGTGTAGAAGATTTGCTCTACCAAATGTCAAAAACAGTGAGTGTGACATAGTATTGAATCAAGAGAAACTAGAATTCGTCGAAAAAACTGTTTTCTTGGGAATAACACTCGATTCAAAGCTACAATGGGGTCCGCATATAACATCTCTTGCAGGACTCCTTAGTTCAGCAGCATATGCTGTTAGAAAAATCCGTCAGTTTACTGATGTAGATACCGCGAGGCTAGTCTACTTTAGTTATTTTCATAGTATCATGTCATACGGTATTTTACTTTGGGGACGGGGTGCTGACATCCAGTCTATATTTATTCTGCAGAAAAGAGCCATCAGAGCCATATATAACCTACGTAGGCGAGATTCTTTAAGGGAACAGTTTAAGGATATTAACATCATGACAGTACCTTGTCAATATATTTATGAAAACATCATGTATGTCAGGAAAAACTTGCATATTTTTAGTAAAAGAGGTGACAGACACAATTATAATACTAGAAATAGGGACCAATTAGTTCAACCAGGTTTCAGGTTAGCTAAAGTATCCATCTTTCATGGGGTACTGTTTGAAATGCTACAATAAAATACCTCCCCACATTCTTCAACTGAATGAAACGAAATTTAAATCTTGTATTAAACGCACACTATGTAGGCAAGCATATTATAAGTTGGGGGATTATATTGATGATAAAAATGCTTGGCTCAATGCTGGTCCTGCTCCACAAGAATAGGGGTAAACTCATTGATTGGTATCCGAAGCTATAGTGGAAGCTGCAGAAGATTGTAAGACTATCTTTGCAATGTATAGAATCAATTCTCTAGTATTGTATAATTATTAAGCCCATATGTGAGTGCTATGTATTATTATTGACTTGACGAAGCCCTGGTGGTTGATAGTGTCATGCTCACTTAAATGTCTCGCTGATGGTGGCGGGTGTGTCGGGTCATTTAGCTCCCTTCAAAATGGTCGAGCTGAATGGGGCTGATCCATACGTCATGTTCGTGAACGGGCGCTGTCAGTTGGGACTGGTCATTTTTTTAGCTACCACGGTTCATTTTTTACTTATTTAGATTTAAAATTAAATTTTGCTTTTTATTTACTCTGGACGCTCTTACTGTGCACGTCTTTCTACATCGTTCTCACATATTTGTATAATCTCAACATGAATGATGTAAATACAATTTTGTGAAAATATTATAATTTAAAAGAGTGTCCATGGAGTTTCTTGCCCATTCTTCTCCATAGAGATCAACGCTTTGGAATGGGCAACTACAGTACTTTCACAAGTTATTATGCCTTGTGACCGGGACTGTAGATTAGTTTTGTTTCTTGACATTCAAAAGTGCCTGTAATGGTCTAATTGAAATAAATGGTTTTGAATTTTGAATTTTGAGTGTTAGTATCATAGATACCCAGACTGTTGTAACAAAAAGTCGTAATAGTATCTAATGTTAAAGGCAATCAACTTGTTCTCATAATGATCACAAAGACTCACTTTATCTAGCTTGATCGATAAAACGTTGCATAGTATTTTACGACCACCACGGAAAGAGAATAAATGACCAAATTAAGTTCTCTTTTAAGTGACTTCAGACTATGAACAAAAAATGCAGTAACATTTTAATTGAAAACTTCACTAGCGCGATTCAGAACTTTTAATCTTAGCGTCTTCATAGTTTTCTAGTATCTCGCTAGATGGCGCATTTTAACGTTTTTCGCCTTTATTGTTATAGAGATTGTTACATGGCCATCTGCGGTTCCCGGAGTATGATGCGGCTGCGATGCCACGGATATAAACTCCTCGTATCTTTAGTGTGGTGTTAAAGTATATTGCGCTGTATTTTCGCTTGTCTGAGCTAAAATGGCGTCGGCTAAGATGTTATGCTGCTGTTTGGAGCTAAATAAGGTGATTACTTTTTTAATATTCTTGGGCTTAGACTTAAGTGTCGTTTCGCACTTAAAACATAATTAGGTGTTAAGTTATGTTAATAGGTGATGGTCAAATGAATATGAGCAACGTCTTATTGGAATAAATTCAAAGCAAAATACCTTCTTCCTGCTGTTATTTCTGAGGTACTTACTTATAAAATGTTTCAAGTGTTAAAGTGACTCTATAAACACTCTATAAACGAATTTCTATGAACACATACACCAGTTAAACCCCGACGAAGTTAAAAAAAGTCTTTGAATCCAACAAAAGTCACCGACTTCCGGAAGTACACTTACTTTCAGGTTGTTTTTTTCGCTAAAGTTCTTCTTTATTTTAGCCTTTTTAGTCATGTTATGATAATACAAATATAAATTCATACAAATTCCTATCCAGTATTATTTTTTCATTACTACTAAGAGATATAGCACATTGTCCATATATCTACATTGGAAGAATAGATATGTATGTCGCAGAATCAACAAAGACAAATGATTGAAATCGTTATTTTAGAACAACGCCATCTATTATCGGTTGTCGGAAACGTCAAGCAGTAGGCTTGGGTGAGGTCGGTACAAGGTGGCAAGTCTGGTTTGATAGCTGTCAGTTGTCATTTGTGGGCATTAGAGGAATGAGATTGAAGAGACGTCACTTTTTGGATGGACACGAGCGTGAGAGGTCGTTTTGCCAGCCTGTACCGAACTTACCGCGTTTCTGATTTAAATCTGTATCGATCATTAGCATCTTTTACAAAATTTTTGCGAGTATGATTTCGTGTCCTCCGCCATGATGTCTCGACCATCCGACGACGAATCTCCGTCATCAGAAGTGGAATGCAATCCAAACGCCACACGTGGTGCGAGTGACAGTGCTAACCAAGAAAAGTGTAAAGACAATACGTGCGTGTTTGAAAGTGACACAGAAACGGAAAAATTTCGTTTTCTGTTAGAACAGCAAAATGAAAACTTTATGGCTATCGTGCAAGCAATGAAAACACCTTCTGTGATTGTGGATATTCACCTAGCAAATTTTGACCCTGAAAAACGGGAAGTTGACCCGCGTGCTTGGCTGGCAACAGCAGACATGTGTGTTATCAATCCTAATAGTCAAGGTGCATCATTGATGATTGCCTTGAGCCGCGCGCTTAAGGGAGAAGCTTCGTCATGGCTGTCATCCATATCTTACCCTGGTATGAAATGGAGTGATTTCAAGGAACTGTTTTTAGCCAGGTATGATTATTCAGAGACTTCCGCTTCTTTTCTTGCTAATCTACATGGAAATAAGCCTAAGGAGAACGAGTGTTTGGTCGCATATGCAGCTACCCTCATGACAACTATTATGTCGAAATGGCTCACAACAAAGCAGATTGCCATCGCGACGGTGTTAGCTCACATCGCGAAGAACGATACGCGAGTCCAGCGATTGTCATTTACTACGGACATCAAAACCCGAAACGACCTACACCGGGAGCTGAAAGCTGTTTAGATTCTAAAGAGGAGCGCCTCGCCAGGTGGTGATGAGCATGAAGGTCCTGATGCGAAGAGAAACCGCCCCAATGAACCCTACGCTGGGCCTAAATGTTACAATTGTGGGAAACCAGGACACCAATCGGTGCAATGTCGCACATGAAGAAGAATCGAGATCGACAGCGTTTAGCAGTGGCAAGAGTAACCAGGCAACAAGGAAAGCCTGGATCACTTGTTTCAGCTGTCGCGAACAAGGACACTACGCATCCAGCTGCCTTAAGAGGGACGTCAGGGAGGCACGCAGCAGCACCGTGGTCGATCCCGTCAGGGAAAAGCGAGTTGATGTGTGTCTTATGGACGCACCTGCTGGATCCTTAAGGACTTTGGTGAGCAACTCCATTTTTATTATGATTCTGGTGCAGAATCTTCTGTATCCTGTAAATTTTGTGGGACTTTATGAAAATGTGATGTGTTGAGGACGGGTACCGGATGGAGGTCCCGTTGGTTTGCCGGATGGAGGCAATGTGATGTGTTGAGGTCGGGTACCGGATGGAGGTCCCGTTGGTTTGCCGGATAGAGGCAATGTGATGTGTTGAGGTCGGGTACCGCATGGAGGTCCCGTTGGTTGCCGGATGGAGGCAATGTGTAGAATGTGATGAAACTGGTTATCGAAAGAGTATTGCATACTAGTTTGGACTGGATTTGACTAGATTTGACTAGATTTGACTAGATTTGACTAGATTTGACTAGATTTGACTAGATTTGACTAGATTTGACTAGATTTGACTAGATTTGACTAGATTTGACTAGATTTGACTAGATTTGACTAGATTTGACTAGATTTGACTAGATTTGACTAGATTTGACCGTAAAGTTTCATGAATTGGTTAAAATTGATTAAGAGTGGTGATTTTAATGTCGTAACATTAAAATCACCACTCTTAATTTTCTTTGAGATTTGATGAGAATCATGAGAATCAGAAAAATTGTGTTGTTTGAATCGTGTGACTTTATTTCTCTTCGTGTTTGTCAGAAAGGCCGAGCGAAGAACGTTTTACTTTCCATGAATTCTTGTTTCAGGTTGCCTATTGTGTAAGTAACCGGATAGAGGTTACGTGTAGTGACCGGATAGAGGTTACGTGGTGATGACCGGATGGAGGTCGTATTGTCTGGTGATTATGACTGGATGGAGGTCATAAGTGTGACGATGGATACGCTTGGAGGTACTTCACACGAGGTCGTGTGACCATCAGGACGGCCGTGTCGCAGAATCAACAAAGAGAAATGATTGAAATCGTTATTTTAGAACAACGCCATCTATTATCGGTTGTCGGAAACGTCAAGCAGTAGGCTTGAGTGAGGTCGGTACAAAGTGGCAAGTCTGGTTTGACAGCTGTCAGTTGTCATTTGTGGGCATTAGAGGAATGAGATTGAAGAGACGTTACGTTTTGGATGGACACGAGCGTGAGAGGTCGTTTTGCCAGCCTGTACCGAACTTACCGCGTTTCTGATTTAAATCTGTATCGATCATTAGCATCTTTAGTTATTTTGTTTTATTGATTTTGTGAAAGGACAATACAAGTGTTAACAAAAGTTTTGCGAGTATGATTTCGTGTCCTCCGCCATGATAATCTCGACCATCCGACGACGAATCTCCGTCATGTATTATAAAAGATAATTCATAAATTACCCAAAAAATATACATAAAATTCATATGACAATTTCCTCCTATTAAAATAATTTTGAAAACCGACCACAATGATCGTAGAAGTCACGTTACAGAAATAAAAAAAAAAACAATACAGTCGACTTGAAAAGTTTCTCCTTTTATTGAATTCTGCTAAAAAACAAAACCAACGAACCACCATCAACATAATGCACCATGTAAACAAGGCAACGTGGTAATAACTTACTATCCCCTGAACACCAACAGACCAAACAAACTTGTTCTACTAATTGTTTTATAATTGCCGATGTGTGCATGTCTTTGAGCGGCGACGGGAACCGCTCAAATGGAATGATAAACAGAAACGTTTTACCGCTGCCGTGTTTTGTTTTCGGACGTAAAATGCAATTTGGTGTTGCAAGTTATATGCTGCAGTCATTGTTTGTTTTTCTCCAAGGTTTTATTTAGTACTAGCGTCCGCCCGCGACTTCGTTCGCGTGGCATAGTTACTTTGGGCTAACGCTAACTTAACCCGCGTAATGATCGAAAAAAATATATTTTTCTCTCCCCTTCTCTTCCCCCTTTTCTCACATTTAAAATTAGCCTATGTTCGTCTCAACTATACAACTGTACCAAAATTCATCAAAATCGGTTGGGACATTTAGACGTGAAGACGTAACAAACAAACAAAATCACTTTCGCTTTTATAATATTAGTATGGACTAGCTGTCTTGCGCGATTTCACCCGCATCTTTAGTTGCTGCCCTGCTCCCGTGGGTAGTAGCGTGATTTTGTATCGCTTACGATTACTGAAAAAATGGTTAAAATTGGTCCAGTACATTTGAAGCCTATCCGATATAAAGAAACAAACAAATATTTCCCCTTTGTAATATCTAATATATAAAATTTCCGTGTCACAATGTTAGTTACCGTACTCCTCCGAAACGGCTCGACCGATTCTTATGAAATTTTGGGTACATATTGGGTAGGCCTGAGAATCGGCTAACATCTATTTTTCATACCCCTAAACCTCAGCGGGTGAAACCGCTGGGCACAGCTAGTTATAGTATAGATTGAACAGTTACTTTCAGCAAATAGAAAGAATTTTGTCTTTCTTTATGTATATATAGTATGTGCCCAATATTTGACTAATTTAGTTCCAGCAGCAGTTTTGTAACTGGCTTAAATTTCCCTGAGGGCGCACATACTGTGATATTTTATTAGCGACATACAATGATGAAATATATATTTTAGTTTATAAAAATGTAAATCCTTACCTATACGTCCTTATATCGTATATAAGGTATTATATCGTAGTCAATGCCAATTTCATTGATATAAATACATGTTGTTATAATTTTAAAGTTATTTTTTCTGTGTAATGAATACGTAAAAAGATCTTATACCTACTTTAAAAAAAAAATAGAAGACAAGAAAGCCGTTATTTAGCTAAACTATGCGTTTCAAAAGATTTTTTACTATAGTTAGGGTCAAGGTCAAGCTAATAAAATGTTATTGGAATGACACAAGTCACTGTAAGCGTAGCGTCAACTCTGTTGACAATCGTTGTTGAAATATGAAACGCTTTGAAAACAACTTCCACTTGATTAGACCCTCAAAACCTTGCTCAGGTACACAGAACTTGGCTGACTAGGGATCTGTATAGTCATCCTGACTGTTTTCGGCCACGGGGGCCAATCTCTGGGAAGATTATAGCTATCTGCGATATATTATATAGATAAGAGAGAGATATTAGATATATAGAGGAGATATTATAGTGCACATGTGTGTTCGCTGGCACAGGTGCACTCATTGGACCCTCTCTCTCATAGTCCAATGGGATGGCAGTTCGACACGACCGGAGGGAAATCAGGCGTAGGACCAACGGATTAACGTACTCTCCGAGGCACGGGTGTTTCTTACCGCCGACTTCCAAACTCCAGGCTGCTACTGGGAAATTTCTAATGAAAACACACATAATAACACTTTATGCCAGATCCTTGAATCGAACCAGAGACACCGTGCTCAGTAGTAGCGCTTGCGACCGCGAGATCAGAGAAACAGTCATTTGGGTCTATAAAATATTGTTGAATAACCCTCCTTTGGTTTTGCCGTAGTCGCAATACACCAATTAATTTATTTACAGAAACATAACATTCACTAACGAAAACCGTTCAATTTCGGCTGTCATCTCAGTATGAGTGGCTGAACTAATCTTTAAGCAACACAATTTCTAATAACAAGAAATCCTTTGACACGACGTATTCGGGTCAATTATTACTAAAATAAAGAGCACTCGAGTGTTCCGGACTTGAAAGTGAAAACGCTAAATTATATTTGCTGCAAAGCGAAACTAAAACGAAAATATCACCTTGTTTGAAATTATATTTCATGCTTGTTTTGCTAAGGAAGACGTGGAATGAGCTTTAATTACTTCTCTACAGTCTAACGATTAAACGATATTAAAGTTAATTTATATAGAACTAAGGTTATGATTACAGTGAAGTATTATTTTGTCACTGTATTTAAAAACAAGTTTTAGTTGTAAAGTTTTGGTAAATGCAGCGTTAGGTTTTGTTTTTTTAATAGTTGGAAGCGCGATTACCATCCATTTTATTTTATGGACTAAATGTCCATAAAGAGAGATGAAAAGCACGCAATGGAGAAGGAGAGGAAAACCAAAAAGAAATGTGAAAGAGAAGAAAGGAGTAAATGATGCCGTCACGTCTGACAGGGACGATTGGAAGAAGAAAATGTGTTGTTCCGACCACAAATAGAATAAGACGAGGGCAGGAAGATGATTATGACAGGCATTCATTTTGATGCACTTTGTTTTTTCCGAAGGGAAATCATCAAATAACTTATCTACTCAGAGCGGGGGTAGTGTCAGACTTTTACTGAATAAAACCCATCCATGTTCCCTTTTTTGCATTTTGTGCTCCTGAGCCGCGGTATCTCTTTCGAACAACCCTCAACCCCGGCAGGCGGTGGCCCTAGCAGCCCCTCTGCTTTGCTGACATCTCTTTGAGGCGCGCGTGGAACACGATCGCGCTGTTGACATGGTCTGTCGTAAATAGACGGACGGACGATGAGCTACACATTATTTACCCCACAGACCCGCGTCTACGGTGGCCGGGAGTCATCTCGCGACGCTTGACGCCCGGAGCGTCTTGCGCGGCGACTGGGTTGCTTTGAAGATTTTCTCTCCCTCGATCGTCACAGTGATGACACCCAGGCGTTTCTTACCACCCGATAATAAACGTGAAACTAGAAACACAACACAGCTAAATCTGAATCACGTAAAAAGGGTCAACAGACTTTTGACCTTATGTTAAATCGTTACAAAATCCAGCTTTATTCATATTTAGTTATTCACTGCATTATTTATTTACCTTTCAGCTATCCGGATACCACTTACCTAATGTAAGGGGTGCTAAATCCATGTTTGGGACAACATTATTCAGTATAGGAGAAATGCGGTAAAAAAAAAACTTATTTCTTGTTTATTGATTAAAATTTCCGATATCAATTTATTAAAATGGAAACATTATATTTTTCTTTCACCTATATTTCTACCAACCCTCGCGTTGAAATTAAAACCATGTATTCAAGTATATTACCCCTTTAACCTGTGAAAACAACAACCCTCTAAGCCTCCGAAGTCAAAAGATGTGGACGTTTATGCCGCAAGTTTTTACTGAACCCTTGGTGCGCGAGTCCAACTCGCACTTAGCTGTTTTTTTATATAAAAATAAAATAAAATAAGCCTTTATTGCTGTTAAAGTTTTAACTTACATAACTAAACAGTACTTAAGATATAGGTAACAATATATAATATAGAGGTAAGAAAAAAAAATACTAAAACATATTCTCAGCATTTGGTTTAAGTCTCCTCTTAACAACTTGTCATTCGACAAAAGGCCTCCTCTAAGGATTTTTCATTTATTCCTGTCGTTTGCCGCACATAACCATTTTAGTCCAGCTACTTGCTGCAAACTCGGTTTTTTATATAATGAATATCAATAAAACAACCAGAACAAACGAATAATTTTGTTATTTTAAATGCTTAATTAATTTCATGGCAGCTCATTGTCAAAGCAATTTGAAAACGTTTATTGAAAATATACCAATGTAATGAAATTACTACATTCATTAATACAATACCAGAATTAAGCGACAGCCTTCGGGCGGCGTTTATTTGATGTTTTATTAATGTTAGTACTTAAATATCTATTGTTAAGTTTTTTAAGTTTTTTGATTATTAAATCAATTATAATTTTATTGTCACTGTTCAATAATTTTGACAATGGCACACGGTTTTCAAGAGGCATATTTTATAGGCATATATAAAATACTATGTTTAATTAAATTTTTAATTATTGTGTTTTTAATACATACTGGTGTATGGGGCTTTTTTGGGGAACTACGGCATCAAAATTCACCAATAACCAACTCTATTTCTCAAATATCTACAAATATTCACTCTAAAAACTGAACATTTTCCGACCCCACCAATTTGGAACGCAGACCAAAATTACCATAAAACCATAAATACCGCTCGTTAAAAAAGAGAACAGCCTAAATTATTGAAACATTTACACTGTTGAGATACCGAAAAAAAATATGCTGTGCCTGGGGAATAATTCGCGGTAAGTTGGCCCATTAACTTTTATCTCGCGGGGAGGTTTGGGCCCGCAGGAAGTGGGGAGGGACGGGATAAAATGTTGATACATGCCCCTCGCTGCGATGACCCGTAATGGACGGAAAATGTTTTAGACGACCGTTTCTACGATGATCTGGCTAATGATAAAATGTAAAACCCGTTTCAGTTTAATGTATGTCAACCTCGATAAAAAAGATACGGCTTTTTAGTTAATTTTATTAAGCTTAAACATCGAGGGTTTTCTTTATAGTTTTCTGTTGAAATGCTTTCAAACCATCACCTAGTTTTTCAATGTCTAATGTTCTACCTAATGATTTGCATATAACAATCTTATACATACTTGATGCAAACAAAACAAAATGTTAAAAATTCGCTGTACCAAATGTACCATACCAATTTCGATTTATTTATTTATGTTTCACATACACTGCCGTTGCCGGTTTCAAAATATAAAAAAAGAAAATGGGAATTTGATTTCGTGATCTAAATTTAAATCTTGACAGCAAAAGCCTTTCTAACTTGATGTTGTAGCGGGAACTATATTCGTAGGGATTACTATCGATTCAAAATTGAAGTGGGGCGCGACAAGAGACGTATTTAAGTGCAGTTTATACCAGAGGGACATGCCAGGGCCACTGCCCGGAACTACCCCGGAACACAAAGGGCAAAAGAAGAAACATAGATGGGTTTTAGTTAGTAAAAGTCTGACAATCCCCTCCGCTACACCCAGAGCTGGGGAAGTTATTTAATGATTTCCTATCCAAAATAAAAAACCAGTCAAAAGCGAGTCAGACCCCGCGCGAGGGTTTCGTACAAACTTGCGACATAAACAGCCATATCATTTGAAAGCGTAGACTTAGAGGGTTGGTGGTTTTAATTTCATCTAGATACCTTCACCTACTTTGTTGTCTTGATCAAGACAGACAGACAGACAATTATATAATGATAATGTTTGCATGCCGAATGGTGAAATATGGCAGAACCGATAACAACTACACCGAACCGATATAAACTAGAGATGCCACGAATAGTGAATTGGCCGAATACCGAATATTCGGCAACACTGTTGGCCGAAACGCCGAATATTCGGCCGCCAAATATTCGGCGCGAAGTACATGCTTGGTGGGGGCGCGTTAGCTGGAATAAGACAAGTCACAACCTGTTTTTCTCGTTGCGTTCGCGCTGAAAAATGCTGAAAAGCTCGTTTTTATCCATCACAACAGCTTACCACTGATTAATTTTAACTACTAAAATGTTGTAATTTGGAAATAAATACATTATTTTGAGTAAAATAACGTGTCTTTTTTTTACAAGATTTTCTATTCGGTATTTGGCCGAATATTACGTTCTATTCGGCCGAATACCGAATAGCACAAAAGTGGTCGAATACTGAATAGTTGCCGAATATTCGTGGCATCTCTAATATAAACCTACTACCACCTACTCATGTATAACCCATATTTGCAAATAAATGCTATTCTATTCTATTCTACAACAAAGTGATCCAGTAAGGGTTACGTTTTTTTCCTTTTGACGTACGGTACCCTTAAAAGTAACGTTTATACCGCGCGCTCGGACCTATTTTCCTCAATGAACAAACTCATCATCTGCCTAGCCTTTTACCAACTATGTTGGGGTCGGCTTCCAGTCTAACCGGATGCAGCTGAATATCAGTATTTTACATGGAGCGACTGCCTATCTGACCTCCACAACCAGTTAATACTGGGTATTACGATACCCCTTGGTAAGACTGGTTGTCAGACTTTTGGAACACTGACTACCTGTAACGACTGTCAAAGATCTACAAATGACAGCCGGGACCAACGGCTTAACGTGCTTTCCGAGGCACGGAGGAAACTCGGTATGTAACGGGTGGTCACCCATCCACAGACCAACCTAGGCAAGCGCGGCTTAACCTAAAGATCGACCCGAACGGCTGCTATTATTAAGCCACGAGCTCCTACTACGCGAACTATGAATGAATAAACTACGCGTTTATAATGCACCACATAGCTCTATACGCATCCAACCACAACCCGCTACGTTAGCCAAGCCCGGAGTAATTAATACGCGTATAACTTATCAAAACGCGCGAAAATTACGCTAATGGAATGAGTAGTTGAATAATAATGGCGGTCTTCGCGCCAAAAAAGTAATGCGAATCGGTTTTATGTTGGTATTTTTCTCCGGGGACCGATTCACAGAATTAAATAGGCTATCTGCGGATTAAAAATGTGTTTTCATATTCGTCAGGCGTGTCATAAAAAAACTCCTATGACAGATGTGATATAACATCACCCAGATGAGTTAAAAGTTTGAACGAGATATTGGACCAATGGAGTCCAAAAATGTGCCACGTTTTTGGACACGCACGGGACAAATTAGTTTTTATAATTTACAGATAGTTGTTCCTGTTGGGTCTGGCTGACGATATAGGAAAATTTCTAGAGAGGCAAAGTTTAAAAAAAAAACAACTAGGAACACAAACACTCTTAGTGCCCATCCACCATCCATGCATGCCTAACTAACCCATTTCCTAACCAACCCAAAAACAAATGCACCCCAGCCCTATTCCCTCCTAAACATTCCCACACTCCAAATCACCGAACTGTACACTAAACAGCAAGTCCCTACTATAAAGGGCTCTATACATACACCAGCGTTTCCTCCACAATCAGTTGTTTCCCCTTATCTACCCATTAATATCCTCTGCTCGAGTATAGTTCCGGCCGACCGAAGCCTGATTATCCTGTGTCGTGTGTGTTCGCTTCTAGTTTAGAGATGTGCTGATTATATTATTATAAGAACGTGGAATTGATTCTGATGTTTAGTCTTGTTGGGTTTAAAGATTCTTTATTTATTCTTGTAGAATATTGTTCACTTATCGAATAAATACATAATTTTATTGATAAAGTGAAGTCCAGTAGCTAGTACATGTTTTTTTTTTAATTAAAGTTTGGGCAGTTTTTTTTTAATACGTTACCTACACTAGGGTTTCCTCCCAGGAGAACATGTTTTTTTTTTTTAAATTATAGTGTGGGTAGTTTTTTTTTTAAATACGTTGACCCACACTAGGATTTTCTCCTCTATCGTGGGTGCGTTTACGTAAACATTTAAACTCACATACACAAACAGTCAGACCCGAAACAACTATCTGCAGGGCATACAAATATTTGTTCCGTGCGGGAATCGAACCCACGATACGTAGCGCAGCAGTCGATCACTCAGTTACGGCGCCAACCGTGCCGTCAAAAAAGTTTCGATATCAATCTTCCGAGCGTTTATTATTGTTGGAGTAACAATATATTCAAAATAATTGTAATGTCTGTTTGTCGAGATATCAGTTTTTTATTAAGTGCATTATGAGGGAAGATCTACTTATAACCAAAAACAAAGTTTCTTGCCAGGCTGTTTGTTACGAGCAGTTTCTGCGGATGGCTAACTCGATTTTGATGGGGCTTTCGCTAGCTGATAGCTCATTTTATTAGAGGTAACTTTTATTTTGTTAGCGTTAGGATGTTGAAATGTTGGTAGAATCCTACTTCCTAATATCCTACTAATAATATAAATGCGTATGTTTGTGAGCATGGATCTATGGTTGTTTGTTAGTCTTTCACATCAAAACGGCGGAACGGATCTTGACAAAATTTGGTACAGAGGTAGATTATAGTCTGGAATAACACATAGGATACTTTTTTTTCAATATCAACGCGGGCGAAGCCGCGGGCGTCAGCTAGTACTAATATAATTGGAGTGAAAACAGAAAATATAAATTTCATATTCTTACAATCCTAAATGTGTTACGGAGATCCTAATGGATATATTATTTTAGTAGTAAGAATATTTTTTGCTTGCTGTTTCACAACGAACATTAACTTTGAAATATGTGTTCAAAAACCTTACGTCAACGATTTTATTTTGCAAAAATATGAATTCTGTATTTTATCTAAAGCGTTTCATGATTAACGGAGTGAATAATAGTTTAAATTATGCTTTGTTTGTTTTAACTCATTTTTTTGTAAAGTAAGCTCATTGCTTTCTTTACAAAATGTAAAATATAATTGTCGGGCCTACACTGTTCTCTCATACTTAAGAACCTACGATGTAACAACAACATTCTTAACTCAAGTGTTTTAAAATAGTTACCATGGAGTTTCTTCCCGATTGTTCTCCATAGGAAACGACCAACCCAAACCGTAAACCTTTTCTCATGTTATAAGTGCTAAATAGGTTCATGTGAAAAAAAGTTTTTTTAAACAACTCCTCTAGCGTACCATTTAAGACATTATTCGCTAATATTTTACGTATCTTTATAAAACCTTCAGAAGTAACTTTTCATAGGTACCAATTTTACGAAACCATTGTTAAATCCAGTCCCTCAAATTGATTCAATTCAACGAAAACCAAACCAATTTGAAGAAATCTAAATGTACAAATGGGCGATAATTCCCTTCATTACTGAGTGTCAGTTTATTAAACCCCAAGTAAAAATCTGTTTCGAACAAAAAGGTGAAAGGCAGAAATACGGGGAAATTCGTATTCGCTCCTAAATCATGGCGAGACAAGGTTAATGGGGTTGAAACCCCACGGCCTCGGGACGAGCACGTAGCTCAAACGAAATTTAATAAATTCCCGCTCTATAACGATTCCTGAGGCACATTATGAACTTAGCCCTGTTTACTTTTTATATTTACTGGATTTAATTTAATAGAACTAAAATTTGGGAAGCGCCTTTATAGCGGTAGTATTGTAATAATAATTTTAGAACGACGAAATATTTTGTGTTCCTTTTAAATATTCTGGGTGGGGATTTTCGTAGGCGTTTCATTATTAATTTTCTCTTAGTATAAAGTGCTAAGTGGGTGCTAACACTCCTCTATAATTAAATACGATTTTATGTTGTTGTGAATAAATAACGAAGCTATGTTAAAATATCTACTTAGAGTAATTGAAATTTGAACGGTACTTTTCCTATTTGTTAAGTAATATGGCATTTTAGTGCGTAGGTGTGAGTATGGAGTTGATCGTTAGTAAAATGTTAAGGTTGTTATTTTTAAGTGACGAAAACTAAACATTTTTATGTATCTAATTTTTTACGAGACGACGAGATTTGAATGATATTTTTTTATTGCAGAGAGTATATTTCATAGTTGAAGCTATTTAAAATTGAAAAAGAAAACCTTACCTGAGAGTGGGAAAATCGGGGTTGATTGACTTTTTTTCTACAGTTTTTTTTTTAACGTTGTCCCAGACTAGGAATTACTCCTGTATCGTGGGTGCGTTTACACACATTTAAACTCACATACACAGGCCAGACCCGAAATAACTATCTGTAGTCCATACAAATTTTGTTTCGTGCGGGGATCGTACCCAGGACGCCCAGCAGATCGATCAGCCACTGCGCCAACCGTGTCGTCGTTTCTCCTATAACTTTGGAGCTTAGCTAAACTAAAACATATTTTCAGTTTGTGTTCGTGTCTAAAAGTTTGTTATCAACAAACCATTGCAAAAATTCAGTTAGGTGTTTTGTGTATTAACGTTTGTAAACGCATTTGTAGATACCTTTTATAATCTAAATCATTATCTTCCTGCTCTTGTCCGATTCTATTTAGGTTCATTAACACGTTTTCTTCTTCTATTATCCCCAGACAGACATCACGGCATCACTTACTCCATCTTCCTGCCCTTGTCCCATTTTATTTGGATCATTAACGCGGTTTCTTTTTCCATTCCCCCCAGACAGACATCACGGCATCACTTACTCCTTTATGTATATCATTCCTTAAATAATCCTTGCATTTTTTCTTTGGGCTTCTTCTCCTTGTCCATCCATTATCATTAATATTCATCACTCTTTTAGGCACATGCTTTACCACCTCAACGACGCGCAGTTTGGTTTTAGAACCGGTTTGTCGACGGAAAGTGCAATCTTATGTCTCAAGCAGACTGTGAAGTACTACACAGACAGGAAGACACCTGTTTATGGTTGTTTTCTGGACTTGTCAAAAGCCTTTGACCTGGTGAATTATGACATTCTGTGGCAAAAAATGTCGGATGAAACGGACCTCTCACCTGAGATAATAAAGATATTTAAATCTTGGTATGAGAGTCAGATTAACTATGTTAGATGGTCAGATGCTCAATCAGTACAGTATGGGCTGGATTGTGGCGTGAGGCAGGGGGGGTTGACTTCACCCACCCTTTTTAATTTGTACATAGACCAGTTGGTTGGTGAGCTGAGTAGCACTATGGTTGGTTGTTCTGTGGATGGCAGAATGATCAACAACATTAGCTATGCTGATGACATGGTGCTGCTCAGCCCATCAATCTGTGGACTGAGGAAGTTGTTGGCCGTGTGTGAGAGGTATGCGGAGGCTCATGGATTGAGGTATAATGCTACTAAAAGTGAAGTGGTGGTTTTTAAAGCACGCAATAATATGCCCACAAATGTACCACCAGTGACGTTACAAGGAGCATCACTAAAAGTCGTCACTCAGTTTAGATACCTCGGTCATGTGGTCACGGATTCTCTCACAGATGACCAGGATATAGACAGGGAGCGCAGGGCGTTGGCAGCCCGATGCAATATGATTGCCCGCAGGTTTGCGCGGTGCTCTGGTCAGGTAAAACTGACGCTCTTCAGAGCCTACTGTCAGTCGTTCTACACGTGCAGCTTGTGGGTTGGGTATACGCAGAAGGCTTACAACGCTCTGCGCGTGCAGTATAATAATGCGCTGAGGATGTTGGTGGGGCTGCCTCGGTTTTGCAGTGCTTCGGGCATGTTTGCGGACGCGCGAATAGATGACTTTCATGCCATTATGCGCAAACGATGTGCATCGATGTTGCGGCGATTCAGGGGTAGCCCTAACAGCATTTTAGCTACACTGGCGGACAAGGTCGACGGACCATTTATCAGGCTCTGGGCTGGCAGACATGTGCGTGCCCATGTTCATGCAGCCAATTAATGTGTTTTGTTTATTTTTAATTGAACTAACATAGGCTAAGTTGATATTAACACTATCTATATGGATCGCTTGGTCTGAAATAAAGATTTTGATTTGATTTGATTTGTTACGTCTTTACTTATTATGACTAACCTCCTTTTTTCTTACACGACTGCCTTAACAAAAAGAGTGTTATGTTTTTTATCCTAATAATATTATAAAAGTGAAAGTGAGTTGGTTTGTTTGTTACCTCATCACGCTTTAATGGTTAGACCAATTTTGATGTATTTTGGTACAGAGATAGATGGGAACCAGGAGACGGCCATAGGCTAATTTAAAAAAAAAGTTGGATGTGAGGGAGAAAGAGGGAAGAAAAGGGAAAACTAAGCGTTGCTATTACAAATCAATAAAGCGCAATGGCAAAAACTGCTGGCAGCAGGTACCTGCAAATCAAGAAAAGGGAACTGTGTTACCCCGAATTAAACGCGAGTGAAGCCGCGGGCAAAAGCTAGTTATTGATAATCTAAGTTGGTAGTCAATTTGATTAACTTATTAAAACTTTTTTTTAAGCTGATGTTTATCACTTCTGAAGTGATAAATATCAGCTTAAAAGAAAAAAAACAGCCAAGAGCGAGTTGAACTTGCGCACCGCTGGTTCCGTATACATTTGCGACGTAAATGAGGTATTATAAATGGTTCTTCACAACTCCAAGGGACTACAGAGTTAAGTATATGGTTTTAATTTCAACTCGATGCCTTCACACGTTCCTGAGATAAAGGGTCTTGACAGACAGACAGATGGACAACAAAGTGATCCTATAAACTTATAACTTATAGGTTAACAAGCTGATTAAACGTTGCGAAATACGACCTTCTATAAAAACACTCCACCAAACTATCGTTCAAGAACCCACAACCATCGGGTTTTTCACAGAGTTAATGAAAGTGCACCCTGACGTCGAAAAATGACCGCGCATTTAATGGAACCCGCTCGCTTCTGAATTGAGTTATTAAAATGCTCTTTGAAATGTAATAACGATTTCTGATACCCATTAATGGTTAGTTTACACGGTCGGTTCACGGAAAGTGGAGACCATTTAGATTTGAGTGTTTACTGGGAATCGGTTAATGATGGGTTTTTGTTTTTTTAGGGTTCCGTAGTCAACTAGGAACCCTTATAGTTTCGCCATGTCTGTCTGTCCGTCCGTCCGTCCGTCCGTCCTCGCTTAATCTCTGTGACCGTTAGCACTAGAAAGCTGAAATTTGGTACCAATATGTATATCAATCACGCCGACAAAGTGGTAAAATAAAAATTGGAAAAAAATGTTTTATTAGGGTAGCCACCCTATATGTAAAGTGGGAAGTGATTTTTTTTTTAATTTCAACCCTAACGTGTGATATATTGTTGGAAAGGTATTTAAAAATGAATAGGGGTTTACTAAAACCATTTTTTGATAATGTCTATAATTTCGGAAATAATCGCTCCAAAAGTAAAAAACAATGTGTCCCCCCCCCTCTAACTTTTGAACCATAAGTTTAGAAAATATGAAAAAAATCTGAAAAGTTTATAAGGACTTTCTATGAAAATCATTTTGAACTTGATTGACACAACAGTTTTTGTACAAAAAAGACAAAAAGTTGTACAAAATAATTTCCTCCTCCACCTTTAAACTCATAAGTGGGAACACTTATTATTGACGGACGGGAAACTACGGAACCCTACACTGAGCGTGGCCCGACACGCTCTTGGCCGGTTTTTTTTTCTTTACAATTACTTGATATTGACAAGGATTTGAATAACAGTTTAATGGATTTGATACTTTTTAAGCTACTATTATTATACATTGGGTAGTAATTACTGTTAAGTTTCTCTTTTTTTAAGTTTATACAATACATATGAAATGTATTGTGTATCAGTAGAAGTTTTCGAAAACAAAACGTTCTATTATACCCAAAGGTTGACTGGTAGCGAATGCCTTATGGTATTAAGTCCGCCTATGTACCACTATTGTACATGAAGTTTAAATTCAATAGATTATAAACAAAAAACTTCTACAGCTAATATGTATTTATTATACATATAGTATTAGCTGTAGAAGTTTTCCTCTTACGCCATTGATACAATCTATTGAAACACTCACTGTAAGGACAATAACCTTACATATAATGTTGAATGTTGTAAAAGTTAAGATGTTAATGATAAAAAAGTCAATTTAAAAAAAATTAAAAATAATAATAAATATTAAAAAAAAACGTTGTGAGAGTTTGGTGCCAACCATACTACTAAAGTATTGTGCTTGACGATACAGCAAACCTACTTTTAGCCGAAGCACAATATGTGGATGCTGACCGTACCCTAAACGTTTTTTAACCAACTTTGAAGAAAGGAGGAGTTTATCAATTTGACTTTTTTATGTTTGTTACCTCAGAACTTTCGACTGCGTGTCGAAAGTTCGTGTGTGTTAACCTAACTGAGAATCATTTACTTTAGTTATTAATTTCTTTAGCTTCGTTATACTGGCACGATGGGACCTACCTACTTAAAATTTTGACGACTAAAAACTTTGCTGCCTCTACAATGACGTTGATGACAGCGCAAAGGACTTTGGCATAAAGTATAGTACCTGCTGGGAACCGAAGGCCTAAGACATAAAGTTTGTGAATCGTATATTGGGATTGTTACCACCGCCACTACTGCTCGCGGAAAGTCCTTTTGTGATACCAAATCCCACTATTGTTTGAGCTTCTTATCTGTATAGTCATACACTAACACAAAGCATTTTTTTTTTATTTTAGCCCATGCTTTGATTTCTCCTGTATCGTGAGTAAGTTTACAAACATTTAAACTCACATACACAAACAGCCAGACCCGAAGCAACTACCTGTACGTCATACAAATATTTGTTCCATGCGGGGATCAAACCCGCGAGACGCAACGCAACAGTCGATCGCTCAGTCACTGCGCCAACCGTGTCGTCTGGTGGTATTAATACTATTGACTCGGTAAGTGTAAACCCAAACGCCACATTCCTACAAATTAGGTTTCAAAGTGCAAGCCCAACCACTCAGAAGGAATATCACGAATGCTGTGAATACGAGCCCCTACGCGGGCCGCTGCAATTACTCTTCAGCTAAAATCAAAGGGGCTATTTATTGCCCTGTACTGTAATTATTCCACCTCTAGCTGCGCTTTGTGATCAGAACCCGGTCAATAATGGTTGAGTTTCACATTTCTACTTTGCTGGGAGCAGAAAAGTCTGCTTGTCGGGTAGTAGACTGGTATGTCACTAGTGGTGATCAGGTTGGGAAATATCCCAAGGAAATGTAGCTCAAGGTTACTGTCAAGATAAAATAATCTTAACCTAGGTGAACGGTACCCAGGGTTTCGGGTACCTATACCGCGGCCGCGCAACGTAAAAGGCAAAGAAGGAACATGGGTTGGTTTTAGCCAGCACAAGTCTGACACTCCCCTCCCCCGCCCCCCCCCGATCCACCCAGAGCGGGCAAAGTTATTTGATGTATTCCCATCCGCAAAAAAAGGCAGGTGGTTTAATTCATGCTTGCGGGTAGACGCTAAAAAAAGTGAACGGAACGAACGGCATGTATGAACCTGGGCGCAACGGCTGACCATGGTCTATTTTCATTGTGGTCTCTATAGCTCATCCATAGAGAATAGTAAGTTTTGCAAAAAGGATAATGTTGGTTAGTAAGTGTCAATCAAAATCTTTTACATCCATATCCGTCGGTGTGACTAATTATTTCTTTAAATAAATGTACATGTATTTTTCTTTCTTAATGTGTGTACGGATATCGCGTCCATTTGTACGCGTAGTCAGTTATGTACACGTATTCTGGAACGCCAAGACGTCCTCGTAGCTACCAGTATGGACATAGCGTTCCAGGGACACGCGAAAGTGACTATGGATTCAAAATTGACATGGCGTTCCAGGGACACGCCTAATCGACTAAGCGTTGAAATGTGACATGGCGTTCCAGGGACACGCCTAATTGACTTTGCGTTCAAATGTGACATGGCGAATGGTTACTATACAGACAGCATTACTACGTCGTGAAAGCAACTTCTAACTAAATATTAACCAAAGATTGATGACCGTATACGGCTAGAAATCAGGCGGCACTAACAAATGATTCACTCTCCATTGCCGTGTTCGGTTGCAGGTTAATTACAATTGCCGTAACGGGAATCTTAACGGATGATTTAGCAAGTGAGTTGGGTCGAATGGACCACCCGCCGCTTTTTACGACCGACGTTGAATGAGTTAATAAATTGCAAAATGTATCGTGATTTTTTAAATGGCTTTGAGATTATTTTTGTGACACTTGTTGGATCATTACAGCACTATTGCATGATACACCATCTTTCATAATCGTAACAAAGAAAGAAATCAATTGATCTAACACACATTGTTTTTGACGGCAAGGTTGGCGCAGTTGCTGAGCGATCGACTGCTGCGCTGCATGTCGCGGATTCGAACCCCGCACAGAACAAATGTTTGTATGACCTACAGGTAGTTGTTTCTGGTTTGGCTGATTGCGTATGTAAGTTTAAATGTTTGTAAACGCACCCACGGTACTGGAGAAAATCATAGGAAGGGACAAGGTTAAAAAAAACTGGCAATGACGCAATTAATAATATTGAAGTAGTATATACATGATAATGGCATTGATTTTATGTATGTTTTATGAAATTATCCACAAGTTTTAAGTATCAGTTTTTATCATTGTTTTTAGATGTTTTAAATTTTAATCCTATACATTATACTAAAATAATTAAACTAACAACAAACTATAAAAGGGTCACGGGAAGCGTCACCTAAACGATTTGATAAGTCCTTAAAAAAACGGGAAAACTTAAGAGCACGCGGACCCCACGGCCCCAGAGTTTCAACCCCAAACGGCTCAAAATTAAAAATTACTAGCTTTTGCCCGTGGCTTGGCTTGCGTTAAATACGAGGTAACACAGTTCCCCTTTCCTAATTTGCAGGTACCTGTTACTTGTAGTTTTTGCCCTTGCGCCTTATTTATTGTAATAGCAAAGCTGTTTTCCCTTTTCTTCCTCAGTTCTAACTTTAAAAAAAAATTTAAGCCTATTCATCAAAATCGGTTTAGCCATTAAGGCGTGAAGACGTAACAAACTAACAAATCACTTTCGCTTTTATAATATTAGTAAGGATAGTTTCCACAAAATATATTTTTGCCGCTTGTTTTAAACAAATGAACCTTTACTGAAATGTTCACATTTTAGCACAATTGAACAAATCACTTTATAGATTGTAAATTCAACAGGAAATCGATACACTCTTGTGTACTAGTTCACATACAGTGTGAGCGTATTGTGGGGCGAAAGACATTAAACTTGCATCTGTTTGTGGTTGTATAGACGTCAGGCCGCGAAACTTGCGCCACTGTGTTATGGAAACATACTGTATATTGATGTGAGAGATACTGCGGCGGTTGTTTTTATTTATTTAAACGAAACAACAAAGGGTTTTTAAGTTTACAGTATAATAATGGTTTTAGGATGCTCAAAAGTTCGCAAAAGCCCGTTGATGATTTCTAATGGGCAGGTTGCGTGGGAGCACAAGTAGTCTTTGATCAATAATGTACATTTTTGATTGAAGGTATTAGTGGATAAATAAATTTTTTTTTTTTGGCACAATGATAAATGATGTTTATTTTGCAAGTAGGTTTTCACAAACATGTGAAAACCTACTTGCATATTCAACTGCCCTGTGCCCTGTGTGCCCTATAAAGACGTGTAAAAGTGTTCTTTTACACGTCTTTAGTATAGTTCTTTAGGGCACACAGGGCACAGGGCAGTTTTACACACATGTCGACCCGGTGGTTAGTACCGCCTAAATATGCATATATACTTATGTAAATATAAATAAACATATACCATACCACAACAAGTTAATCTATCTGTACTGAACTGGACTAGCGCTGTCTAAAAATATGACAAAAAATAGAAGGTGATGAATGATTCTAAACAAATTAAAATCAACTTTATTACGGTCCAGTGCGTTTTATTTGTGATAAAAACTTGTACCAGGCTTTTTCAAGAATTGATATTTTTGGTAATGATTGAGTAAAACATAGATTCACGCTTGAGATCCACAAAGGGTTGGCCAGAGCTGTGCCAGCTGTGTGAGGACACCCATATTTCCCCAGTTTTGATTTGGTCTCTTCTAATAGAACGACTGCAGAACCCGTATAATGAACTAATGGTGACTACATTACTGTTTCTTCTCCTTTAAATTCATCCAAAGGTTGTCTTGAAAAGATCGCTTTTAGCGATAAAATCGCCCATTTTGTCACCCCATTTATAAGTTGTATACTGTTATTCTTGTAATTTGTATGGTGTACATAGTAAAGAATATTCTATCTATCTAATGGAAAAATCTAACAAAACTTTGCTCAACTTGAGAATCGAACCCAGACCTACTCAGCAGTCGTGAATTGTAACTACCAGACCAATGAGACAGTCAAACAAATGTCAGTACATATTCTTATCAGGGAAAAAACCACATTTATCTTAAAAGATACATGGGGTACCCAACTCCCATTGTTGGGCTCAAATTAATGGATGGACATAGTTTATCTTACGGAAGTCTCATCCTAAATCCTTGTTGATTGAAAAAGACAATGGCGTAGCCCGTAGCCAGGTCGTTTACAAGCCAGGTTAATATGACGGCAATAGTTGTACCGCATATGGTTCAAATTCGCTTGACACCCGACTTGCTGCGACTTTTTGTTGCGATAAAATATTGGCTTGCTTGAGTGTATCTAGGCCCAGAAAGATATGGTCGCACGAATTTGACTCTTTTCTCAAAGATTGTCCAATAACAAAATTGGATGGAGGAGTACTGGGAAGGTTTTGACCAGCAGTAGGACACAATAATATAAAAAAAAAATTCAGAAACAAGTTTTTACATATTTTTGTGAATCACTGGTCTAACTATATTACAGGTCACCAGATTTCCACTCATAATTAGTTTAACAGTCATCATTGTTTTATACCAATATTAAAGCTAGGTAATTAAATTAAAAAAAAAAAAAAAAATTATGATATATTACGTCACTTTTTTGCGGATGGGAAATCATACCATGTAAGAACTTCCCCCGCTCTAGGTGGACAGAGTGTCAGACTATTACTGACTAAAACCCACCCATGTTCCTTCTTTTAGCAACCCCGGCAGGCAGTGGCCCTAGCAGGCCCCTCTACTTTGCAGCGCGCAAAGAAATGTCACATCTCTTTGTTACGCGCATGGAAATCGTCTACACGGCCTATCGTCACTAGACGGACGATCGGTGAGCTACCCATTGCTCACCGTCCATAGACCCGCAATAGTTCGTCCCTGCCAATAATATAATCCCGTATGTTTTTATTAAGACGCAATGGGGCCGAAGTTTTGTTATTGTCATCCAGAGAGAAATTTAGAAATTTAGTAGCTCTTCCCTATTGCTTGGGGTTGTATTGCAACTACACTACAGTCTCAAGAGTCAAATTTGATATTTTATTTATGAACGTTAACTTTAAGTTTGTATTTTTAACAAATTCTTATAACGACAGATCAAGTTTTGAGAATTCTTTTATCATTGTAATAAAGAATGTTACTTTTGGAATAGTTTTACTGAAATATATTGTTTATTTCTTACTACCATTTCATTTCTTACCTTTTTTTTGGCGATGGTAAATCATTAAATAATTTTCCTGGTCACCTACCCGAATCTTTTCCGTTTTGAATCATATTGTAAACGTTGTTTTTTTTCTTGCAAAGAAAATCATCAAATAACTTTCTTGGGATGAGTGTGAGATATTTACTGACTAAAATCCACCCATATTCCTTCTTTAACCCATTATTTTCCCGTGCTGCGGTATCTTTTTCGAGCAACCCACAACCCCGGACCATATTATTCTTCAAATTACATTTTACGCATACAAGTACATTTTACAATCATTGAGATTTCAAAATGCGTGAAACGAATGCCTTTAGGCGCACTTAGGAAAATTCCGAAAGCTTAAAATTAATTAATTTAAATAAATAATGTTTTTTATTCAAATTGTTTCACTGAATTATAATTCACTTAAACCAATTTAAATAAAAACATCGTTATTGGTGAATTCAATCAGTTCATCAGATGTTTGAATAAACATTTTGAGATTCGGTTTTCGCCCACTGGGCGTAAAACCAAAAAACTGTGGTTTAATCCTTACTAATATTATAAAAGCGAAAGTGAGTTTGTTTGTTTGTTACGTCTTCACGCCTAAATGGCTAAACCGATTTTGATAATTTTTGGTACAGAGACGGTTGAGACCCTGGAGACGGACATGGGGTATTATTTTTTCAAAAAAAAGGGAGAGATGAGGGAGAAAAAGGGAAGAAAGGGAAAACTTAGCTTTGCTATTACAATAAATAAGGCGCAAGGGCAAAAACTACAGGTAGCAGGTGCCTGCAAATCAGGAAAGGGAACTGTGTTACCCCGAATTTAGCGCGAGCAAAGCCGTGGGCAAAAGCTAGTAATTTATATTGGTGTTATACTTGACGTTTTAATTAACACTCTGATACTAATAGATGCTTATTAAAAACGTAATATCACGCCTTGTAATCCTCGATAAGTTAGGCAGAGGTGACCCCAACAAGTACACCTACATTACACCGGTTATGTTAAGTCCCATGTTGACACAAGAGGCAAGTCTATTTCCATTAACTGTTTTTAGTTTTTTTTTGAAACTCAGTTTTTTTTTTTCACAAAATAGTTTTTTTTTCGTTTTTTTATAATATTTATATATAGACATAGAGAAAAAAAATTCAAATCAGTCCTTTGAGTAATCGATGAACATACATAACAATTATGAACACATTTAAAACTGTGACCGCGCATTTTCTCACGACATCTAACAAAATTTAAAGTACTTACTTTAAATAAGCAGAGTTTTATAAACCAGGTACCGTAATTTCAATTACTTATTTATGTATTTTATGGCTACCTAATGAATTTTAATGACGATACAAAACTACACCTTGTATATGCGAGCATTTGATTTTTTACGCACTTGCATAAGCACTGCAAAAAAAAACCACTAACTGTAGCCATCGAAAAAAACCATTTTATAATATCGATATATATAAATACGAAAATCTCAGATACTACAAATTTTCTAGGATTCTCAAATTTTGCATGAGAAATTCTTTTAGAACATAGTTGCTTACTAATACGGGATTTTATGGGTGAAACAGGGTGGCAAAGATTCGACGACACGGTTGGCGCAGTGGCTGAGTGATCGACTGCTGCGCTGCGTGTCACGAGTTTGATCCCCGCACGAAACAAGTATTTGTATGACCTACAGATAGTTGCTCTGGGTCTGGCTGTTTGTGTATGTGAGTTTAAATATTTGTGTTTACACTAGGATTTTTCCTGCAATGTGAGTGCGTTTGCACTCACATTGCAGGAAAAATCCTAGTGTGGGGCAACGATTTAAAATATTGTATGGGAGAACGCAAATTCATGGTAAGATTGACATGAAATGTAGCATACCTAGGCATTCTTCATGAAATTAGGACTTTATAACATCCAAATCGACGCTAAGGGCACAGCTAGTACCAATACATAAACCTATCACGTACGCAGAACCCACAAAATAAGTAGCAGACATATTTAATTTCAAAGTTTCCTTTACCTCTTAACAGTTTCGACACGAAAACCTACCTCGAGGCGTCTTTTATAATTATTATACCTTTGTAATAATATAGAAGGAGATTGCAAAAGGAAACTGGGTCGCTTCACCACTTCCGCACTACTTATATAATTTAACGGTCTAGTCTTAATGTTGAATGGAAACAGAGTTTGGAAACTGGTATTTGAATGGCTATTATTTTAAAGTATTTTCTGTTGGGAGACTTTGCAGCTTTGTTGTAAAGCCAAAACTTGAAATCACAGTTTCTTGCATTAAAATGTATGTTTATTTGTTTATCTTTATTCACTTTTAAGGCTTATTATAAATATTTCTTAAAATAAAATATTTAGAAAAAACATTATAAATATCAAAATTGTTTTCCGCACGTATCGGGAGCAGGGTCCTAGCCACCGGTGGCTATAGTTCCATAGACAGGAACCTCCTCACAATGCCGGCCGTTATTTATTTCGGATTGTTTTAAAAAAACATTTACAATCATAAATTATACATTATGCAAACTTTTATAAGTGCAACAATCACTTACAAGCTAACACTACATGCATTATATATTTATGATTTAACGTTCTAACAAATAAACCATGAAACTTAATAAGAAAATAATAAGAAACAAAAAACAAATGTGTGAAATTGTGTGGGGCATCGATTTTTATTTTTTTAAATTTTACAATAATTCAAATTAAATTAATAATAGTAGCGGCTGCTCGAGATACAGGATAGACAGTCAGCCAGACAGACGGACGGACAAAAAAATTATCCAATTAGAGTTCCGTTGTTTTTCCTTTTGAGGTACAGAACCCTAAAAAAGAAACCTTACGATAAAAGTCAAGGAAAGAAATGTCACAAAACTGACAACAATGACAATTTCACAAAAATTTCCATAGCTGTCATTTACTATATTAACGAGATCATCGCAGCTATTAAGAATTTTACACAGCCGTGGGATCGGAGAGTTTGTACCCAGAACTGGGTACAAACTCTCCGAACTAGGGAACTGGGTTTAAAAAGGCCGCTATAGCAAAATTATAATTTGATTATAATATCAATTACGTTAACATTAGTAAAATGGTCACAAAGTGGCCATTCACAATATTAGCTGCGTCAGTGACCATTAAAAAAATATATATTGTACTAGCTTTTTGCCCGCGGCTTCGCTCGCGTTAAATTCGGGGTAACACAGCTCCCCTTGCGCCTTATTGATTTGTAATAGCAACGCAAAGTTTTCCCTTTTCTTCCCTCTTTCTCCCTCACATCCCACTTTTTTAAAATAAAAATTAGCCTATGTCCGTCTCCTGGTTGCCAACTATCTCTGTACCCAAATTCATCAAAATCGGTTTAGCCATTAAAGCGTGAAGAGGTAACAAACAAACAAACTCACTTTTGCTTATATAATATTAGTAAGGATAATGATTTATGCTACGCTAAGTTTTCCCTTTTCTTCCCTCATATCCCATTTTTTTTAATAAAAAAATTAGCCTATGTACGTCTTCAGGGTCCCAACTATCTCTGTACCAAAATTATTCATCAAAATCGGTTTAGCCATTAAAGCGTGAAGAGGTAACAAGCAAACAAACAAACTCACTTTCGCTTTTATAATATTAGTAAGGATTTAAGGATTCGCTAAGGTTACACTTTTTTTTCTGCTGCTTAATAGTGGAACATCTAGTGAAAGAAAAAAAGAAAAAACATTTATTTGGCCCATGCCACAAGTGCACACAAAATAAGATAAAAACTTAAAACTAAACGATAATAAGAAATACGTAATTGTGTGTCTCACGGCTGCGCCAAATAGGCCCAGTTCAGCAAACTGCCGAGCAGCTAGTGCCCGACGCTGGTTAGTGTTATGTCGTGAATTCGTATGAACGTGTTTTTTCGGTAAACTAAAAGTGCATGTCAGAAATGCAATAAAGATAATTTCCCTGTAGTTAAACGTATAATAGATGGTAGAACGAGGGCTTTTCTTTTTACCCGACTGCGCACCGCAAGGGAGGGTAATGTGTTCATCAGTCTATGTATGTATGTTTGTTCCTTCGAAGCACTATAAAGACTAAACGCCTGGGGCGATTTTTATGATTCACACCTCAATCGATTCCTTTTAGTCCTGCGAGTCTCACTAAAGACATGAAATTAATAATTTTTAAAGTTGCACTATTCTAAGAATTTCTCCTGTAAAGTGCATTTACAAACAATTAAACTCACATACACAAATAGCTCTGTAGGTCATACAAATCTGTTTCGTGCGTGGATTGAACCCGTGACAGGTACCTAGTAAACGCTTAGCCACTGCGCCAACCGTGTCTTCAATTCGTCTTGGTGTCGGTTGAACCATCATATTATTATTAGGCATATGAGTCAAAACTAACAAAGAGTTGGGTAGCTGTCTTTATGTACGACGGCGAGGCCTAGTAGCGCCTGAAAATAGACACAAGAAGTTTCTTTTACATACGAATTCACGAAATAGTAAGGGCAGAGTCACCTTAAGGGACTCTGCCAGGTGCCTTTTAGCCGACTGCGCGCCGCAAAGGAGGGTACTGTGTTCAGTCTATATATGTATGTCGAAGCGCCGACGCATACATTTAAACTAACGCCATCTAACTTTGTTTTTGTGAACTAATTTGTTGTTCGTGTAGGAACGTCAAGTATTGACTTGGGGAAGGTTGGTACAGAGTAATGACAGTACTAGACGAAATTGAATGACCGAATGACGGTTTCGTTCGGTTGCCATCTTGGAATGTTGATGTGGAGCGAAAAGCTTGACAGGAGGTCACTTCTTTTTGGACCTTGCACCGAGCGACACGGTTAGCCATTACTCCGCGCTAAACTTCCCGCGTTCCTGATTTAAATCTGTATCGATCATTGGCATCTTTAGTTATTTTGTTTTATTGATTTTGTGAAAGGACAATACAAGTGTAAACAAAAGTTTTGCGAGTATTATTTCGTGTCCTCCGCCATGATGTCTCGACCATCCGACGACGAATCTCCGTCATGTATGTATGTTTGTTCCTTTGAAGCACTATACAGACTAACTGCCTGGGCCGATTTTATGATTCAAACGTCAATTGATTCCTCTTAGTCTTGCAAGTGTCACTAAAGACATAAAGTAATAAAAAAATGCCAGCTATTCAATACTAAATCAGTATAATGCCGCTTAATAAAAGAAGCGTTGACACATTTCGAAAAAGCAAATAAAACATACCAACACAACATCCAACAAGAAAAATTGACATACTCGCCAACACAAACATGTAACCAATTCCAACATTATTTACGTATCCAACAAAAATCACACAACGGAAGCTTTTATGAAATAATAAATAATGTAAGAAAACCAAATACAAACCACGTTCCCTAATATATAGAGAATATTGTTGTTTGCACATCACTGAAACGAAATAAAAATGAATAATATAAAAATAAACAAAAGCAAGAACTCATATAATGTGGAGTCGTCGCACAGTACATTATATCCTTAACAGTAGGCCGCGAAAATGGCGGGAATTGGGGATCATTTAAAGTGAACCTGATAAAATTTGCATATAAAAAAAAAACAAAATTTTCAGTTGTCCATTTGAACTAACCCGGATTTCAATTAAAGAACTATTTTATTTTTGCTAAGATCTTTGTAAATTTCCTATAACCGGGTTGTGTTATTCAAGAGAAATAAACTATTCTAACAAAAGATACATGGGTACAAGCTTAGCCCACGTTAGAACCCTGCTATATCTTAATGAAATATCGAAATGTAGATAACTGAGAAAATGAGGACACTTTTCACCCGACTGCCTAAAGGTGGGTTATGTTTTTCGAGCGTATACGACTGTGAGTATCTATGTGTTATTCTTTGTCTGCACAGCCTAAACCATTTAACGAAATTCGACATTTAAGGTGTTTTTGAATTCGTCACAGTTGAGGAAATGACGAAATTAAAAAACAAATACAGTCTTTAACAAAGAGGGGTCCTCTTTGTAAAAGACTGTTTTTGTTTTTTTTTTTTTAAATTAGGACTGGCTGAAATCTTTCCAATAATGGTTTCCGGCTTAAATTGATAAAAACTGGACTTGTTTTTTTATTTTAATAAATAAAATAAATAAACATTCATGTTATTTGAGTATACAATAACAGATAAATAAATAAAATTAAACTAAAATTATTATACATACTACCTAACTTATAAATAAATAAAAAATAGCGTCAAAAAATTCGTCCTGAACGCTGTCAGTTGGCAATGTCCCCGAGAGACTGAATAAACAACAGACTTTTTAAATAAATAAACTTTTTAAGGCTCTCGCGTTAGTTCTCTTTACTGTAAGATATGACTGAATCACCAAGAAAACCAACCCGTCTATTTCCTAGCCCACAACTAAGTAAGAGACAACACAAAGCAACAAACAAGCAGTACATTATGCCCGCCGTCAAAAACAACTTTTATAAAATAAATTGTATTATTCCATTCGGTGTGGAACTCTATCTCCAGTTCCAAGATATTATGTGCTTGCGAATAATACACACGTAGTAAAAAGCTAAGCCACAAGAAAGGGAAATCTGTATAATATATAAAGATATTCTTTTGGTAGTAAAGTAAAGATATGTTAGGCATCTCAACGTGATTAAGTATCAAAGGAGAGCAGCTACTATAGTCTTTATTATTTTATGTTCTTCATAGACAATTTTGTTCAAAGAATATAATGCTCTCATGATATGCTTTGGTACCTACTTATCTTGAAAATTGTCTTGAATAAAATACTAGATTTTTGGTTTTAAAACTTAATCTTAGACTTTATTATAAAACGATCAAAGTCCTTTTTTGTAGCTCGACCTATCATTGAAATTCAAAACGGTTTCTTATTGCATTACGATTAGGTTCAACGTGCAATGTATTTCGAACGTATGCTTTTTTCTCATTTATCCCAACGACGATTTCACCATGGATTACAATTATTAACAACTGCTTAAATTCTCATAGCTGGTAGTGATTTTTTTAAGACCTAAGGCGCACGTTTTTAAGGCCTTCATCTGCAATATGTAATGAATTAAACTGAGTTTTTCAACAGGATATCACAAATATACAAAATTTATAAATTATCGAATATTAATAACAATTTGACATTTGTTTGAGTTTTCAACTCAAAAATATTTTTGTATCTTAATTTTTTAGGTTAAGCTGTTAAGCGGTGTTTTTTTTCCTTCAGTCTGAAAAGACAGCGCGGGGAAAAAAATAAAATAAAAGATTACTGACAAACTCAGGCGTTATATCTGCCTCGGCCGCAATGACAATTTCCTTACTTGTTTCCTTACTTGAATCAAAATGTTTTATTGTGGACTTAAAACTCTCCCAAGGCTATAACGTTGGCTACCTGTCTATTATCTACTGAACAACTACGCATCAGCCATAAGATTTAAATCCAAAATGGCATCCGATGCCGCAGGGCAGACTGCTGCGCCAAACTAATTAGATCCAGGAGCTGTATTGTATTACCAGTTTATAAACCTTTGTTATTTCAATACTGTGAAAGATGAATCGTCTCAATAGAAACAATAGCAAAATGCTACAAAACAAAAGACTTGAAATTAAAGGCTGACGCACAGATACATGTATATGTCGCAGGGAAATGATAAAAACAGGGATTTGGCCAAATCCCTTAGGGATTTGATCAAATCACAGAGGATGTTAAAATAACAACACGATTTCATCATTTCCCTAAGCAAATCTGATGATTTGACAAATCCCACTAAAGAAATCTAGTGATTTGAACAAATCCCAAAATTGGTTCAGTGAAATGACAAAAATAACTTTTCTGTGGTATTTTAAAGGTTTATTTTGTAAGATTACCAACATAATTATAATAATTAGGTGTTGTACAATGCAATATTGATCTCAAAAATCACCACTAGAAAATAATTAGGTACCTATTTGAAAAAAGAGAAACAAAGATTTATTAAAAATAGAAAAACGTAACGTATGGTATGTATGCCTATTTGTAATATTCATTTTTTTAAAACACGTAGCAGATTTGGCACAAGCGCACGTTTCAATTTTTTTCTAGAAAGTTCTAAAACTACTATACACCTGCAGTGCAGATATGCAATACTTAGTTGTCAAATCACATATTTATACAACCCCTGTTCTGAATAGTTACAACATCTGTGTCACTTGTCTCTTATAGTTATTTTTTTTGCAATATTTTTTTTATTTCTTGTATAGATTCTTTTTTAACAATTCGTTGTGAATGAGTGGACATTGTTGGCCTTATAGATTCTTAGTAGACCAGGGTCGATAATTTTTAAAACCAAAAAAAATAATTGTAGGATGAAACCCATTAGAAAAGGAGGGGAATATTATAAAAATGAAAGGAAAAATAATTTACGGGCGATCTGAGGTCGGAAAGTTGTAGGTAATAAAAAGATCTAAAACTTTTGCATTCACACTTTTTTCACATAACCTCAAAATTTATGTGAAAAATTCGAAAAACCAAATTTTTAGTTTTTTATTTTTATCTTTTACATTTTTTTTTTATTTTTTAACGAAATATGGTGAAAATTTACTTTTTTTATGTCCCAAATACGCTGTAATTTATTTGATTAAAAATATTTATTTTTTCACCTTATTTTGAATTAATATCGAAAAAGCACCCTTATTTTCAATTGAAAATTCACCCGTCAAAATATCAGCTTTTTTCAAAAAGTTGGTATGTTTTCTGTTCCTTGAAATCTTTACTTTCCGATGGTGAAAAAAAATATGTTACTATAGTAAATCTTCTCAGAAAATGCAAAAAATCGAAAAGAACTCGAATTCGATTTTTTTAAATTATTATAAATAATTTTGAGCTATTTATTAAAATTTACACTTTATTTACTCGAAAAACGTTAGATTACATGCTACATTGATAAAAAAAAATGCATATCAAAATGTACTACTATAATTAACAAACAAATAAGTTAATGAAATTAATATAATAAGACATCTACAATATTTGGAGAAAGTTGTCGAATCTTCTTTAAATCATATGCGTAGATGCCAATTTATAACTATTTTAAGATAAATTATATACCTGAGTGACCTACGAAAAATTGTAGCCCATCAAAAGGTATTTCATGGTGAAGTGGGGAAGGGGCTAGGCGGATCTGGGTCTTACTACATACATACCTACTATTTCGTTGCAGCTTTTATAACCGTTAGCCTAGCCAGTATTCGAAAAAAACTAAAACTTTGTCATTTACACTTTTTTCACATAACCTCAAAATTTATGTGAAAAATTCAAAAATCCAAGTTTTTTTTTAAATGTGATTGCTGCAATTTGTTTCAATTTAAATGTTGATTTATTTAATGCTAATTATTTTACATTTATGTCATAGAAAATCTCATTATATTTAAATATAAATCGTACTATTAAATGTAGATACTTTATTCTGATTACGTTATTTATTACAATATTTTTAAACACATTAATCTTATCATTCATAAATACCTTATCTTCAATTCTAATTACTTATCCATTAGTTTTTGTCTTTTTGATGGCATTTCTTTTTTGCGGTTATGTGAAAAAAGTGTGAATGCAAAAGTTTTAGATCTTTTTATTACCTACAACTTTGCCATTTGACTTTTTTCGATAGGAGTTTTAGTTTTGCCGGAAATCGAGAAAAACCGTTTTTTCCCTTAAACCCCTGACTGACTGTTAAGACTTAGGTCTGTAGTTCGAACCCAAAAGAGTATCAGATTTTTAAGATTTATTTGCGTACTAGCTGGCGCCCGCGGCTTTATATGTGTTATTATGTCTTATTCCAGTCTAAAATTTACATCTGTGTCAAATTTCATCAAGATCCGTTCAGTAGATTTTTCTTGAAAGAGTATCAAACATACATCCATACTCACAAACTTTCGCATTTATATTATTAGTAGGTTTTTTATTTTTTGGGTGTGAAATCAAAAATAACTTTCCCTAAGATGAAAGAATACGTGAGGAAACCAAACATACGACATATTTTTCGTCGTTTTCGAGTCTATTAATCCGCAACTTGAATAGCCCCGGTGTATATGCACGGTGCTCATAACTGTGCGTTGACCTTATATCTGTAGACGTCTCTCGTCGCAAGCAAAGAGAGAAACACACACGCTCAGTACTAAGCAATTAAGCCTTAAGATGATATTAAGTAGAACGCGCTTCAGAGCTCTTAAATTATTGTGTAGTATCTTTCTCACGCTCACCAAGAAACACTACTTGATACAATCTCTCCGTCCGTACACATCCATTGCTGTTTAAATTCTTAATCGCTCTCCCATCTCTTAGTTAACAAAGCGATGAACATTAAACAAGGGATTCGTCCTAATCTGAAATAATTAGAAGGTAAATCTTCGAGCTAGAATCTACATTTAGGTAGAGGATTGTTCTAGAAACTTGTTTGAACTCGGACAACGTAAGCTTAAATTAATTTTAATTCAATCCTTCTTGTTAGTAGTTTAGTGCAAGATGCATCTGCTTAGGTAAAGTTTAGAGTTATTTGTAGAAAGCTGGAGTTTGTTATCCAAAGTTGAAGTAAATAGGATTTTAGAAAAGTCTAGACGGATGCTAGTTTTCCGAAAAGACATGATTATAACGAGGAAGAAGTTTAATGTACAATTATTATCTTAAAGTGCAACCGTTGCGTTTGTTGGATAATTATGCCCAGGTATAGTTTTACTTTAAACTGAACTAAATTCATTTCTCAGTTCATTCGCGCCGTGTTAGCAAAACTTCAACAGTGGAACGGAACACTTTGCAGCATGAACATTAATTGGATAAAGATTAGTACGAAAACATTGCAGACATTTACTCCTTGTATATAAAAATCACAATTGGAGAGCAATAAAAATATATTCGCAAAACGGCACCTTGTATACAACACTTTGTAAGTTAGTCTATTCTACCTTTAAAATGATCGATTTATCAGTTCAATAAACACGTCACACAATTATAATTATCAAAAATATCTAAAAACCACAAAGTGAACATTCCCATAAAGCGAATACTCGTGTGAACGGTACAAGCAGCGAGGCAGCATATGTGCGATATGTGAAAATTAAAACGTGGGGTGAGTCTAACGCTTGTTTCACACGCCACCAGTAGCGGGGTCGAGTGGCACCCCACGAATGTGTAAAGGGAAAATTGGATAAGTGTCAGGTCAGTTTTTGATGCTGTTTTTGGAAGGCTTTTTTCCTGTTTTACGAGTAATGTTTATTGTTATTAGTTATAGCAGTGATAGCCTAGTGGTGTGAGTGACGAACTGACAAGTCTTAGATCTTAAAATCAAAAGATAATTAGATTCATGTGCATATTGTATAATTATTATCACTTGCTTCGGACACTGGTTGGCCGAAGCAAGGAGAATCTGTTCAGGTTTTCATAGAAAACTCGGCTTTGAAGTCTAAATGTGGTATGAAATCGTGTGCTGCCTCTCCTGTTATTTGCACATCACAAAGCTTCCCAATTTATAGTCACGTTTTGGGCTGACTCAATTTAGAAAGAAGTAAGAAAAATTATCTGTTAGAAATTACGACGTGCACACAAAAAAATAAACTATCTATACTGAGCCGATTCGGCTTCACGGGACCATATTACTAAGACTCCGCTGTTCGTCCGTCCGTCCGTCCGTCAGTCCGTATCCATATTATTATGATGTATTTCTGTTACCGCTATAACACAATTAACACTTAGCCAGTTTTTTTAAACAACGCTTACCGGCCGTAGAAGAGTGACTGACCAACCATTTAAAATATCTAGACGTGTTTTGGAAAGCACGTAAAGCTGTTTGTCCTGGCTATCATTCGTAAATCAGCGGTGACGGTAGCAGGAAACACGAAATGTTGACATCAAGGAGTATCGTGTTAACCAGAACGTGGGTTGTGGGTATCAGATAATGATTATTACAAATATTAACTAGGTGTAGCCCCGCAACCTTTGTCCATATAAAATTATCAAAAAGATATTACGTTCCTATTTGAATTTAAATTTTTTTTGCACGTTTTTTTTTACAATAATGTAGCTTAAATCAAAATCAAAAGTCATTTATTTAAATTACGCCGAAAAATCAGCACTTTTTGGACGTCATCATAACAAGAGACAGTCTCCCAAAACGGCCACCCTTCGCCGCTTCACTTCGTGTGGAGAAAATGTGGCGAAAAGAACTCGCCAGCAACACATCTGTCTGTCAGGTTAGAACCAGATTGTATACGATTTCATTTTGTACAAGGTAAAATTAAGAATCCATAAAATATTAGCACATTTCAATCCCATTAATATTATAAATGCGAAAGTTTGTAAGTATGTATGTATGTTTGATCCTCTTTCACTAAAAAACTACTGAACGGATCTTGATGAAATTTGACACAGAGGTAGATTTTAGTCTGGCATAATACATATTATGACACTTTTTTATCATCACGCGGGCAAAACCGTGAGCCGCAGCTAGTACATTATAAAATAAAACATTAACAAAACCGGGAAACTACATATTTTAGGGTCACTTAGGTTTTGTTTTTTTTAATAAATTTCTAGTAATTTTCAATGTATAGTATAGTATTGTACGACGATACTAACGACTAAATATGGTTGGAATAAATATCTTCAGAAGACTGAATATCTTCCAGGCTTTTGTTTGTATACATTTTTTTTAAATAATTTTATCTCATTTTATATTATAATTCAATAAACAGCTGCTATTTAAAAATTAGAAACAGACACTTCAGTTTTATTTGTTGGCATAGATATAAAGATTAATTCTTGAGGTACAAGAAACTTTATTTCATGAATGGGATGGTATTAGGTTTAAACCAGCTTATTGGTACTTTAAGCCGATATCTGATATAATACGGCCTACGGTCTTTTACTAATCTCAGATTACTGTAAGTAAACGTTTAAGTTAATGCTTTGAAATCTTTTAACAAATCGGAGCGAAGCCTCTTGGATGTAATAAATATATACTAGCTGTGCCCACAGGTTTCACCCGCAGTTTAGGTCCTATTCTGCAGTGTTACCCTTAAAAAAATGATTACGACCGATTCTTAGACCTATCGAATATGCATACAAAATTGTCAAGCTGTTTAGGAAGACTATGGCAACTGAAATTGTGACACGAGAATTTTATGAAAAATATTTTTTTAAATAGGTACATGTGTAAAAGAGTAATGAACATAAATTATGATGAATGGAAAGGGCCTCTCCCTTTTCATCCATCATAATTTATTTTTTCTTAAAGACCTAGAAACGGTGGACTGATTGCAAAAGAAATGCAATTACAATATTGAGTGGGGAAAGGACATGGGACAAAGGTTTAAAGGTGATGGTAATGAACTAGAATGGTACAATTAGCAAAGGTATATGTGTAACCTAATTCGAAAGCATCACTTGAAGTTTTCTGAAAAATCCAGGAATATTTTCAAATGTAGTTAAATTTATTTGCTACCATAAAGCTTTTGAAAGAGAATATCGAAACAAAGCCCAGTATGCAGTTAATATTAGTTTCGTATGTAATTTACACGTCATACAAAAAAAAAAAGATCAGTTGCCAGTTAACATTTGAAAAAAAAAGTTTTGACAGATGCTCATGACAGCTAAGCCCCGAAGCGGCGGGAAACTACGAGTATGACGTTTGTTGCGTTCCAGTTCTTGTCTCACTTCATTGTCACTTGTTTCGCACCATAGATTATCATAAAATACCAGTAAAAGTAACAAATGCCTACATGTTTAGTTACCCTTGCCACTCGACTAAATATTTATTTATTATTTACGGTGTCGTTAACTTGTAAAAGTTGTAAATTACGCTGATTATGATCTTTGGGAAGGCTATAAAATTTTGGGTTATTTAATTAATAGTTTTGTACTTGTTAGTATAGAGGGTAGTAGGTACGGTACGTTGTTTAATTCTGTGACGTCTTGCATGTTGATTACCCATTGCGCATGTGGCGCACGCGAACTCGGGGATTTTAAATTAAGTAGAAAACGTATACTATGGTAAACTACATGAAATCGCTTTGCAGTTATGGTGGTTTTATGGTATTGAATCATTTTTGACGGTATTAGATTAAACGATGAAAGAAAACGTGATGAAAACTGTTCCAGCACTAATAATATTCAATGATATTTATTGGGATCTTGTTTTAACGGCCACCGTGGTGACTTTCACGAAGAACAGGACTGTATACCAACAGTGGGAACGTATAGGAACGGTTTTTAACGCTTTATCCTCGTTGGACGAGTCATTATACAATAAAAATATTTTTATTTGACATAGGCCCACATGGGCACTTATAAAACGTCAAGAAAAGGTGCATGGTAAGGGTTGGTTGTTGCCTATCAAAATAAAACCGAAAAGAAACTCCAAAATTCACTCTTTTAAAATCATTTGTTCTTACAATGTTGCTGTTACAGCTTTTGTACTTAAGAGAGTACTTTTGTACTGTATGAGAGCATAGCGCTATCCACAAGTCCCCCCGCTCCGCCCAGAGTGGGGGAAGTTATTAGGTGATTTATAAAAAAAGGCCCGACAATAAGTCATTGCTTACTCTACAAAAGGTAAAATAAAATAAGAAGTTAACAAGCGTCTAGAAATCTACAAAGCCCATAATGAGTGGAAACACAAGGAGTGGTAGGAAGTGTGACTGTTAAGCATGAGGTTTTGGGTTTGATTCACGGGTCGGGCTTAGTTTTATTGGATACTAGCTGGCGCCCGCGGCTTCGCCCGCGTGATATCGAAAAAAAAAAATATAATGGTATCGTATGTGTTATTCCAGACTATAATCAACGTCTGTGCCAAATTTTATCAAGATCCATTCATCCATTTTGACGTGAAAGAATAACAAACATCCATCCTCACAAACATTCGCATTTATAATATTAAGTAGGTAAGATATTATTAGGATTCCCATCAGGGTTTTCTCAGTACCAGCCACGCTATCTGGATTTGTGAATAGGTGATGGACACACCCCCAATTACATGGGCATTAAAAGAAAACTGGTGTAATGTGGGTGTACTATCACGTTATTGAACACCGACATTTTGCCAGTTATAGGTGGTTAGAGTTAATAAAATGCTGTTCTTACCTTTAATTTAGATGCATGCAATGCTATTGTAATTTAAGATGATACTACGAATGCTTTTGTGTGTATTTAGTTGGTTTGCTTAAATCTATACTATCTATACTAATATTATAAAGCTGAAGAGTTTGTTTGTTTGTTTGAACGCGCTAATCTCAGGAAGTACTGGTTCGAATTGAAATATTCTTTTAGTGTTGGATAGTCCATTTCTTGAGGAAGGCTATAGGCTATATAACATCACGCTACGACCAACAGGTGCTGAGCAGCGTGGGTGAAACCGCGAGGGACAGCTAGTAAATAAATAAAAGTAATAAATAAATAAAAAATACAAAACAAATAAATAAAGAGTGTGCTTGCAACCTCTACCTAACTCTTCGGGAATTACAAGCGTTATGTTATGTATCGTCTTAGTAATGTCTATTGACAAAGTAAGTTATGTTAAAACACGAGTTAAAATATAACAAACGTGATTAAAAAATACTCTTTGCTTCATAAAGGCTTTTCAAAAATCTCTCTCACATATACATACAGATGTGTATTTTATACAGTACGGAACTAGAAGCGGAAGCGGGTAACGCTTTACAGATTGGATTACTCGAAATGAAAGAAAAAAACCTTTTTCATTCGTTGAAAATTAAAAGAAAAATCAGCATGGAACTGGCACTCTATCGCTTGGCAAAGACCTTCATCAACTGTATACCTTTATATATAGAGTTATGCGTGGTCATTACAATCCTTACTAATAATTTAAAAGCGAAAGTGAGTTTGTTTGTTACGTCTTCACGCCTACAAGGCTAAGCCAATTTTGATGAATTTCGGTACAGAGATAGTTGGGACCCTGGAGACGGATATATATGAGGGTGAAAGAGGGAAGAAAAGGGAAAACTTAGCTTTGCTATTACAATGAATAAGGCGCAAGGGCAAAAACTACAAGTAGCATGTACCTGCAAATCAGGAAAGGGGAACTGTGTTACCCCAGATTAAATGCTAGCAAAGCCGGCAAAAGCTAGTAAATATTTATATGTATTAGCGTCGAATTGATGACCTCCTTGTTTTTCGTTAAAATAACGTAAATGGCTTTTCAGCTTCATACGTCACAAAATCGATAAGAACTCTAGTCCGTTCATGTTTTCAGTAATGATAAGATTTTCATGTATACTTCTTACCTAAAACCTCCTCTTCTACTACTTACCATGCATTTAACAATACAAGATAAGATTCCAACAAATAGAGAACCTTCTCCTTTATTGATGTCTTTTAGCCTTTGCATGCCCATGTGCCGCTAAAATATGGAGACCTCTACTACAAAAAACACATATACACTATACCCATGTTTGCAAAGAAATAAATGATTTGATTTGAAAAAGACAACAAGCTAGTTCATTTGGCTCGATGTTCCACTGTTCTTTATGAACCCCAAAAACACAAGTCCGTTTTTAGGGTTTCGTATCTCAAAATTAAAAACGGAACCCTTATAGGACCACTTTGTTGTCCGTCTGTCTATCAAGACGCGGCCACAGAACATGTAAAAACCTGGATGGGTTTTAGTCAATAACAGTCTGATAATCCTCCAGTCCAGGAAGGAAGTTATTTGATTTCCCATCCATAAAAAATACGTTCTAACTCAATCTTTAGCTGCCGACGTAAATTTTTTTTCACACTAGTACCGATGTAGGGTCTGTGAGGTCGCGTCGGAATATCAAATTGAAATAACTTACTGTAATCGTGTTCACCGGCACCACTACCACACTCAACGGCGCAACTCTCGTAGCTACTGAAGAGTGCAGAGCTCTCTTGCGCGGGGAAGGTATAAATCTAACAAAGTGTCTACCTGCCGCGGCCTCACAGGCCCCACGTCGGTAGTTAAAAGTTAAGCATCCCTGATCAATACCACAAAACCACAAGAGTTTATCTCCACAGCTTGAGATTCAATCAAGATTCTCCAAAACCGCTCTACATTTCCAATTAGAACCTAGTTAGTCAACGAAGTTACCCGAAATCCTTCGTAAAGTCCTAACACCTTGCCAAAGACTTGTGAGTTTGGAACTTGCAATCTGTTTGTTTCTGGTCGTAGGATTGAGTGGGCGACGTTACATTCACATAAGTTGTACAAGGTAGTGAATACACTATTCAACACGAAACCTGATAGAGCATTATATTAGTATTCATTGAAATATATTTTCAGATTTACACCTACCATCACCTACCGTCTAGTGACAGGCCATGTCGACTGCGCGTTCGTGTTCCATGCGCGCCTCAAAGAGATGTCAGCAAAACAGAGGGGCCTGCCAGGGCCACCGCTTGCCGGGGTTGCGAGTTGTTCGAAAGAGATACCGCGGCCCCGGAATATAAGGGCATTAGAAGGGACATGGGTGGTTTTTAGTCCGTACAAGTCTGACACTCCCCCTCCCCGCTCCGCCCAGAGCGGGGGAAGTTATTTGATGATTTCCCATTTGCAAAAAATATCTATTAGGAAGTCAATGGTGTGTCTCTCCTTAAATGTTTTGTGACCAAATTATGTTGAGAACAAGTTAGGAAGTTGGAAGGCAGTTCGTTATTTTTATGAATTGATATGAGTTCGTATGGTATTGTTTGGCGTATTGATGTTGGCTAACTTTATCATTATTGGCTATGTTTTATATTGAGATAGAAGTTACTTGAAGTGTAGTTTCGTAAGTGATATTGTTGCGGTTTTGTTACTCGTTTAGAGGACTCTATTTTAGTTTATAGAATAGTGGAGTGATAAGATGAGCAAGAGCAAAAGGTCTAAGGTTCGATTACCAAGTGCGAAAAGGTGCAAAGCGAAAGTGAGTTTGTTTGTTTATTTGTTACGTCTTCACGCCTAAATTTTGAATTTTGGTACAGAGATAGTTGGGACCCTGGAGACGGACATAGTTAATTTTTTTTTAAATTGGAGAAGGCGAATAAAGAGGGAATAAAAGGGGAGAGAAAGATAATTATTTTTCGATCATCACACGGGTTAAAGTTAGCGTTAGCCCAAAGTAACTATGCCACGCGGACGAAGTCGCGGGCGGAAGCTAGTTTCTAATAAAAAAATCTCAGTTGCCTGCAGCTTGGGTTTTTGCCTAGTTCTTCTTTCATTATCGTGTGGTTATTGACTAACCTGCTGTTAAAGTTTCTATGTTGCCAATGGGCCTCTTTTTTTGGCTCACATGCCGTAGAGAAATAACTCACAGGAATACTGGTTTCCTCACGATGTTTATCCTCACCGAATTAAGTAATAATTATAGGTACAATACGCACATGAATCCGAAAAATCAAAGGTGGGTGCCTTGGGTTCGAACTTGGGTCCTATGACTTGGCAGTCCAACGGATACGCCACTAAGCTATCACTGCATTTTGCTTGGTTATTACAGATAACTAATGTTAAAAATTAAAATCAAAGTCATTTATTTAAACCAGGTTAATAATCAGCACTTTTTTAACGTCAAAGTTTACAAGTGACAGTCTCAAACTCAAAGTCAAAGCACTTATTTCAATTAGACCATTACATGCACTTTTGAATGTCAAGAAACAAAAAAAAAGCTACTACGAAAAATAACTTGTGAAAGTACCGTAGTTGCCAATTCCATATAATTGATCTCTATGGAGAGGAATGGGCAAGAAACTCCTTGGACACTCTTGTAAATCATAATAATTTTCTTTAACATTCGAATTTATTTGATGGACCTACCGTAGATACACTTCTGCTTAACCCGCCTGATATAAGGTGTGCTTTACAAATCGAAGCAAAATTACGACCACGCCTTAAAAAGTCCATTCGTTCAAGCATCCATTGCTTTAAATTTCGCACTATCGTTACTTACACCCAGTAGAAGCTTTCAAGCGATTGAATTTCACCGTCCAACATCGCGCTTCGGGCCATATGTTGCGACTTGCGACTTTTCTATTGAATTTTATTTATGCCCCTAGCTATATCGATGGTTGGTGAAGCGACGTTGATACATATTATAAGTGAACCGATAAATATGGCTATTTTATCAATCTGATTTGTAAGAACGAATTTGGGAGTAATCTCGCTCCCCTTGCTTGATTTGGCGTTATCAATTTGATGGGAATCACAGGAAATGTGTCTAGACGTATTAAAGTGAATGATTGTTTTCATAAATAATGTTTTATGTTAACTCAAAATTACGATTAAAATTATGCATTAGTCTGTTTATTTGGGATCTGAGTTACTCATACTACTTATAATATTAATACCTGCTCCCCGCGGCTTCACCCGCGTGACGATAGAATAGATAGAAATATCCTAAAAAAATATCCTACGTGTTATTCTAGACTATAATCTACCTCTAGTAACAAACATCCATCTATCCATCGATCAACACAAACATTCGCATTTATAATATAAATAGTTATTGCCCGCGGCTTCGCTCGCGTTAAATTCGGTAGCGCCTTATTGATTTGTAATTGCAACGCGAAGTTTTCCCGTTTCTTCCCACTTTCTCCCTCATATCCCACTCTTTTTTTTTAAAAAAAAATAGCCTATGTCCGTTTCCTGGTTCCCAACTATCTCTGTGCCAAAATTCATTAAAATCGGTTGAGCCATTAAAGCGTGAAGAGGTAACAAAGAAACAAACTCACTTTCGCTTTTATAATATTATAAGTAAGGATATTAGTAGAACTAAAGTGGACTGGCAGAAAATGCCGAAGGTATTAAATTCGTTTTTGTACAGTTTTTAATTCGTGCATATAGTGCATATAGTTTTAATAAGTAAATAAATGTACTCTTTGTACACACAAGGTAAAATTCTTTTCAAATGCAATCTACATAATTACTTAACTAACACCATCAAATTTACACCAGTACAGTCATGTTTAATAACACTTAAACAGCTTATTTTCGCACGTAATGTGCTAGTTAATAAAATGAATATATAAAAATAAAATATTATGAAAACAAGCATAAAACTTCGCAACACTATCAGAGGGACATAAATAACAGGTGACGTGAAAACATGGAGTGCCAGGCATTCGCCACCATACCCGAGGATTGATTAATAACTGCCTCCTTTTGCACAGTAACGTGGTATTTAAGTGCGTTAAAAACATTACGGCTAAGGTTACTTTGAAATGCCTAGTTACCTATTTTATTTTAGTATCTAGCTTTTGCCCGCGGCTTCGCTCGCGTTAAATTCGGTATAACACAGTACCTGCTACCTGCAGTTTTTGCCCTTGCGCCTTATTGATTTGTAATAGCAACGCTAAGTTTTCCCTTTTCTTCCCTCGTTCTCCCTCATATCCCATTTTTTTTAAATAAAAATTTGCCTTTGGCCGTCTCCTGGTTCCCAACTATCTCTGTACCAAAATTCATCAAAATCGGTTTAGCCATTAAAATGTGAAGAGGTAACAAACAAACTCACTTTCGCTTTTATAATATTAGTAAGGACTAGTGCACGTTTATCTGCATGGTTCTCACATACTTGTATAATCTCAACATTAATATGTATTCTTATTAACACTTGAAACGGGATATTTACCATGTTTGTTGTTTATATTTTTGTTTTAACAAACATGGTAAATATCCCGTTTTTAACTATTTTTGTACTAGCTCAATGTTTGATTAGACATGCAAGCATGTATCTTATACAAAGGAACGAAATTTTAACAAAAGTCAGCCTCCGTCTAGTTATGGCTGGTATCATACGTCAGCGTTATGAAAAGGCTTTGATCATTTTAAAATATTTTGGCAGAATGATATCGGTATCACAAAGCATCGACGTCGCCGGCTTACCGTAACACACCGTCGATATATTGCTTAAAGGGATGAACAAAGTAGATAACAGTGTATTTTGTCATCGCCTGCATAATGTAGACGTCGTGTTATATGGATATTTTTCGTTCGTTTACTTCAACATTGCAAAATCTCAAGGCTCAGCAGCTGCTTGAGTTGCAAGTTATTCGAAAGAGATACCGCGGCCCCTGAACATAAAGGCAAAAGAAAAAAACATGGGTGGGTTTTAGTCACTTCCCTCCCGCTCCGGCCAGAGCGGGCGAGGTACTTGATGCTTTTCCATCCGTTTAAAGGGCAGTCCAGACATGTGCACCCGTGCCCTCGTGGAGGCGATCGGCGGCGGCGATCTCTCGCGTCCGGCCCTGGTTCAGTCCATGGTCCGAAGCGAGAGGGAATGGGAAGCGGTCACCTCCTTCTGCGAAGCTGTCATGCTAGTGAAGGAGGAGGCCGGGCGTTTAAGGGAGAGAATCTCAAACCAACCCAGCTGCCGCGGGAGAAGCCCCGGGCGCCGGGCGCCACGAGTCGACTCCCGGCCACCGTAGATGCGGGCCTGTGGACGGTGAGCAATGAGTAGCTCACCGTCCGTCCGTCTATTTACGACAGGCCGTGTCGACGGCGCGTTCGTTTTACGCGCGCCTCAAAGAGATGTCAGCAAAGCAGAGGGGCTTGCCAGAGCCTCTGCCTGCCGGGGTTGCGGGTTGTTCGAAAGAGATACCGCGGCCCCGGAACATAAAGGGCAATAGAAGGAACATGGGTGGGTTTTAGTCAGTAAAAGTCTGACATGCCCCCCGCTCCGCCCAGAGCGGGGGAAGTTATTTGATGGTTTCCCACCCCAAAAAAAAAAAGACATGTGCATGTAGTGTAGTATTTTTATATATTTGTAAATTAATCTCACGAAAAAAATGTGCTACAGACTGCATAAAGAACAAAGGCAAGAAAGCAATTTAATTGTTAATAATTTTCGGTGTTCAAGACGTTTAAATGGTGCTCGAAATTCGAGGCAAATTTTAACCAAAAGCTCTCCAAAAGAAAAACTCAAGCCAATGATAAATACCCTTACGTAAACAATAAGTACGTATTATAACAAGCATCTGCCAAAAAGCAATAAGGCTAAAAAACAAATTTTGTTTAATTCGTTCGCCAAGTGCAATTTGAAAGGAAAATGGAAGAAAGTTTTCCGAAATAACGCCTTTGCTCCACCATTCGTCTCCCGCGCCAACGTCACGTTCCTTATTTTATTGTTCCCAGAAAACTTCTACAGAAATTTCTCTTCGTAAACAACGTGGATAGATAAATAACATACAAAAATCACCCTTAACGGAGCAAGCTGTAGTTTTCCTTAATAAATTGTTAGACAAAACTATTTCTGTTCAGACAGCAGTTACTCACTTATTCCTTGCTTTCAACCATCATTATCTGCCTAGCCTCTTTTAATTTTGTTGGGGTCGGGTTCAAGTCTCACAGTATACTGCTGAATACCAGTATTTTACTTAGAGCGAACCTCCACAACCCAGTTAGTACTAAGTAATACGATACCCCTTGGTAAGACCGGTTGTCAGACTTTCGGGACACTCACTCCCTGTAACGACTGTCAAAGATCTACAAATTACCTTTCTTTTTCTTTTTTCAACGACGATATTTGAAAATTGCCGTAGCAACACTTTGTATCTACTCCAAAACATATTTTCATTTGGAGTACATTTGCGTATAAACGTGAAAAAAAAAACAATTTATAACTTAAATTCCAACCATTTCCTTTAAGAAAATGTCCAGAATACTTAACAAATACATTCCATTTCTATATTAAAACATTTCCAACCCAAAGCCGTTAATAAGTTGAAATTCCATAATGTGTAACTGCGTACCATGATTGATTTACTTTTCACATTGGTTTCAACGAACTAAACCCACAGTGAGAGCCCTTGAACCAATTAGAAAAGCTCGCTATGAAACTGTTTTCTTGTTACTGACAATGTTATTGGTACGAAAAACTTTATGAAAAGTTATAATGATCTATATTTTTTGTTGTTTGTTTCCGTAAATTAAAGAAGCTATGCTTTATAAATGTGTCTCATAATAAACTATGACAGTTAATAAAAAGGTCGATCGAAATCATTGTTGTGATACTAGTAGATAATTATATCGTTCTAAAAATCTGAGGCATTTTCTGTTGCGTTGGCGTAACATGTTTATACTACTAGCTGCACCTAGGTTTTACTCGCGTAATCCGTTATAAATAGTATTAAGCCTATGTGATCTAGGGAATTAGCTATAAACATACCAAATTTCATCCAAATCGGTCCTAACGTTTGAGCGTGAAAGAGTAACAAACATTCACATACACATACAAACTTTCGCCTGTATAATATTAGTTGTGATATAGTAAATATATATTTTTTTAATAATTGGGCCTATTCTTGACCTCAATCTTGCCCTTACAGATGAGGTTAGATGGAATGAGCCCAAAACCTTATTAAAAATAATGTTTTTGAGAATATTATCCTGAACAGAGTACTTCCAGTTCTAATCTACATTTTAAAGCACAACTTTGTTAAACTTCCAGATTGGCATCGAATGCCACCACCATAACCGGATCACCTAAACCGCCACGCAAGCATGACGCGGTACAAAAAGCTATCAGAGCTAATTGTGTACCAACCAAAAGAAAATTTCGATGGAAAGAACTGATCGACCCCCTCGATAAGAACCCATTATAGTAAACTTTGAGTGTTCCAAAGAAACTTGGTGCATACGCCCATATATTTAACAAGACTTAACGAGTCCGGTTTTTTTATTTTATTTTCGCGTGATTGTATTAAGGTACGGATTTTCGACAAGTTTACACCAATTTCGGTCGCAGTAATAACCGTAATTTCGAAAAGAACAACGGTTTTCGACTGTTAAATTAGTTTTATTAGGTTATATTTTGAGTCGTCTGGAAATGAGTTTGGATAAGGTGCTGGGTTCGTTTTTATGATAATGTCTTATTTGTTAAGGAAATGGTTTTGAGGGTCGTTCGGTCAAGGTCAAAGAAAAGCCTTTCTTTCGTCTGGGAAATCATTAAATAACTTCTCCAGCTTTGGGCGGAGCGGGGGGCAGTGACAGATTTTTACCGAGTAGAACTCATCCATGTTCCTTCATTTGCCCTTTATGTTCCGTGCCGCGGCATCTCTTTCGAACAACCCGCAACCCCGGCAGGCCCGTCTGAAAGTCTGACTGAAGTCCCTTGGAGTTTAAAAAAAACAACCCTCTAAATCAACGTAGTCAAAAGATATGGTTCTGTATGGCGCAAGTTTGTACGGCAACCGAATTCTTTTATTTCGTATTTCTCCAACAATTGTCTGAACATAACAGTTGATAGTATGAGTAGTAGATCTTGGGCAAAATTGTAAGCTGGCGTAAGTACTGCAAACAACAGAATACGTTACATTAATTGCAATCACCAAGCAGAATTAAACACGTATTGATTACCGAAAGTTAATAGCTCCTATACGATCCCGAATTTAATAAAAAATAAAGTTAATCATAATAAAGCCCTACACATCCAGGAGCCGAATCGGCAATGATTGACATTTTAATAATTAAACGAAAGTAATTATCGCGGAATGATGGTCGCGTGTCACTATGATTGATGACTTACTATCTGTTGCCATCGCTGCATTATAAAGGACTGTTCAAATTGAGGCCGAGTCCGTGCGTGAAGCGGGACGCAACTGCGCAATCATCATAATTTTCCTGCCCTTGTCCCATTCTATTTGGAGTCGGTGCAACACGTTTTCTTCTTCCATTCTCCCCTATCAGACCTCACGGCATCATTTACTCCTTTCTCCTTCATACTGCGCAAGTGGGTAGTTTTAACTGCTTGCCTACTACACGCTTAAGTGACACGACAATGTTGCGACAGCCACTGCGAAGAAAACAAATTTTGAGAACGCCCCAAGTTATCGAATTACGACGGTACTCAAGAGAAAGAAGTAAGTTACACGCGCATTTTCCCTTGACGCCACTCAAATATTCCCAGACCATGAAACCGGCCTTAATGATTAGATGACTAATTGCGACACGTGGACGTTGACAATAGAAAAGTTAGTTGACATAATCGGCGCAGCTAAATTTCGTCGGGCAGCCCGCGCGGTATGCCTCAGTTTGACCAGAGCTTTATTTCAGTTTTGATGTCACTAAGTCGTAGTGTCATCATCGACCTCTATTATTAGTTTAGGGACAAAGTTTCTTGAATTATACTCTAATCAAGTCTGAATGTGGAGGTTATTATGTTTGGAGTACGGTTAAAAAATATTAACAACACACACACAACACACATTATTTCATTTAAATCACTATACACCCTGAAAAATGTCTTCTTAAAAATATTTTCAGTTCGAAATTCCAACCAAAACAATTACAAACAGCAACAAACAAGCAGTATATTCTCAAGAAGTATTACGTCTCCACTCTAAAGTAGATTTGCGCGAATTCATGAAACCCCCTACAAATGGAAGAGGGCAAAGAACAATAACAAACGATATTTCCTCTGTAGTCGCGTGCAATGGTGGCGCGAATCTGTTTTCTCTCAATGATTTGTCTCCAAAACGTACCGAATCTCTGCTGGGCGCTAGCCAAATGTGCAATTTATACAAGGATATTTAAACCACCAGGACCTCCTTTACCTTTAACATCATAGAGTTCGTATTCCTTTGTCTTACCTGCCGCCACAAGTTTGTAAGTGTGTAGCTTGAATTCCGTTGTGCTGCTAGGCTAGTGGCAGTCGAGCCACTCGACTCTCCCGTGATCTTTCCATGAAAATAATATTTTATTATTGTAATAATATCTGTTTTGATGGTCTTTGTTGATGTTTTCTTGTTTCTAGTATTTGCGATTAATTTATAGGATTATTATGTTGCCTATTATATTGATAGGACATTATGGGTGAGGATTATGGGGTTTTAATAGAGAAACTTCAAGTAAATTTACACTGTCATTTGCAAACTCACTTTAACTTGGTATCTCGTAATCACGGCGCTTGCAACGACCTTGAAACATTGAGAGCTCATAATAACATACTGGGAGATCACGGAAGACATCTCGAGAGTGATCGTGTTTAGGTTTTATTTTGTGTAGATTAAGGTTGAGTTTTCTGTAAGTCAATGGGTGTCTATAGAAACATTATTCATACAAACTACAGGATAACATATTACGCAATATGTAATTTGTTATCAATATTTTACCAGTCATTAAAAGTCTTATGTCATAGTACAAACCTATTGCTTTGCCCGACCCGGAATCTGAACCTACAATCTCGTGTTGCCTATTGTCGCTAGTGACTACTAGACCAATCAGGAAAACAAAGTTACTTTCTCGGTCACATAGTATTTTTTTTAAGTTATAATCAAAACTACAAGGAATGACAGCATAAATAACAATAGCCTGAAAGATTGGAACCACAAAAGGCTTCAAAAATAGGTCACAGCTATTCAATTACAACAGGATTTGTAAAAACAATAAAGTTCAATGTATTACAAAATATCCTCGCTTCCCCCATTATTGCTGTTTTATTAGGCACTTCGCTTGCTTTAAAGTTCTCGTTGAAACAGAACATAAAACACCACAGGCTGTATTTCACACGTCATTAACAAAGTTGTCGTTTTTAAAGTTATTTACTATAATGTTCAACATGCAACTGAAAAAAAACACTAATGAGCCTATTCGAATTCTTTCATCGCATTAGGTACGTGGAAAAATAAAGTCATTTCGTGAGGGGGCGAGGGGGTAAACACCACCCTGCATTTTTGCACGACCACAAAATGTCTAGTTTTTCAGAACAGCAGGTCTAATATAAAGTTGGGCATCATTTGACTGTGCGAAGTTGCCTCTAAATGTTTGAAAGGGGAACCCATTTCAGTCGAAATGCAGCTTAATTAAAGTTTAGCCGTGCTGTTGAGAGGGAATGGCCCGCCCTCATAATTTATTCCTGTGGGATATAATTTGGCCGGATTTAGTAACAAACGCGCAAGCGAAAACGTTTAGAGTTTATCCAGATTTCTATATAAACATCCTTTGAAGGGCTAGCTACTTCGAGCGATCGAAAGTAAATTGAAGGTTGTTGTACATACAGTTTAAATTTCAGTAGTCTGTGGTTCTAGCCTTTATTTTTGCTTGGAAACGATCCACATTTTTCACAATTACTTGGACGTTTCCACGTAAATCTATCTTCTTTGTCTCGCGGTTGGATTTCATTTAAGGAACAAATCACAGCATTGACTCCTTTTGTTTTAAATTCGGAGCCATCGCTGACAATTATTCTTAGCTTTAACTCTAGAATCATCTACCATTGGGAGTTCTGTTAATTGATTTTGTAAGGTATTTTCGGTGAAGGAAAATGGGTTAGCAGGACGAAAGAGTTTAATTAACGAAGTCATTTATTTCCGACATCAGTCCATAAATCAGACAACATAAAATCAAATTACAAGTTTAAATAATCTAAAATAACCAAAATCTTAAAATACTTCTTAAATTAAACTAATAAACATTCCCACTATAACGATAACAACTGGGTGGAACTGGAACTGGACGTAATGTTTAATTTAATGTTTATGTCCTTTATGCTATGAAACCTATTTTTATAAATAAAAGGAATAAACATAAATAATTCTAGCTCGTGAGTTCTTTCAAGCAGTTAATAGCTAATTTATCATTGGTTTAAAATACGTTGCGGGGGACTAGGAATTTCTAATATATCGTGGGTGCGTCTACAAACATTTAAAATCACATACACATACAGCCAGACCTGGAACAACTATCAGGCCATACAAATAATTGTTCCGTAGGAATCGTACCTGCGACACGTAGCGCAGCAGTCGATCGCTCAACCACTGCGCCAACCGTGTCGTCTAGTCCGTTTTGAATAGCTCTTCGGAGCTCGTAGCTAAATAATAGCAGCCGCTTAGGTCGATCTTAAGGTTAAGCCGCGCCTGACTAGGTTGGTATGTGGATGGGTGACCACCCGTTACATACCGAGTTTCTTCCGTGTCCTGGAAAACTTGTCAAGCTGTTGGTCCCGGCTGTCATTTGTAGATTTATAACAGTCGTTACAGTCTTACAGATAGTCAGTGTGTCGAAAGTCTGACAACTAAGGTGTATTTATTTAATAATTTATTTGTACACACTGGAGAAAACACAGGGAAATATCATAAAAAAACATAGAGTACAAAGGCACAGCTTATTTCTACCATCAGGCCTGCGAGAGGAAATATCAAGGATGAAACGTAGACAGTATTTGTGAGAACAGGAAGAGAATAGTAACTTAAATATATATATGAGTGTTGCAACTTAAATAATAAGTACACATATAAGTATAATAATATATACCTGTATAAATACATAACACTAAAATATATAAACAGATATGTAAAAAAATACTATAAATATTCACAATTGAGAGGAAAGGTAATCCTCTTTTAATCTAATCTTAATACCGTATCGTGTTACTCAGTACTAACTGGATTGTGGAGGTCAGATAGGCAGTCGTTTCATGTAAAATACTGGTATTCAGCTGAGTCCTGATAGACTGGAAGATGACCCCAACATAGTTGGGAAAAGGCTGGGCAGAATATGAATAGTTCTAGCCTACGCTTTATTATTTCAGAATCAACGACAAGTAATACAGTCTGTCTAATTCTGTCTAATATGCAAGAAGTTTTCAAATAACAATTAAGACGGCGAACTATCATGAACAAAGCTAGAGGCCAAGCACAAAAGATAGTTAATAACTTGTTAAAACTTCGAAATGAGATAAATATTCTCCAACGGAGTATTACTCGTATTTTCAGTGAGATGAAGTGTAGGAGAAAATGATGGTGTTGAACTTAGAATGATTTGCATTTAATATGTTTTTGAAATAAATAGTTTTGGAATGTTTTGGTGGTACAGGCAATAGAATAGAATATACTTTATTGCTCACCAAAATTTAAACATAACTGTTTTACAAAATAAAAACTGAGGTTAATTACAATGTAATTTAATTTGCAAAAGAATATTCTCATTCAATAAGATTTGGTTTATTATTAACATTTGGTTTATTATTATATTATAAAGTAAACAACTTACACTAGGTTCAATTAAAACTAACATGGAACAGTGGACACTCTTGCGTACTTTATTTCACAAAACACCAGACATACTAGCATGACTTTATTCCATTCAACTATGAATGTTAAGGGTTCGCTCATTCTAAGATGGAATTTAACCGTAACTGGCGTTATGCTGTGTATTGTCATTAGATACACCTCTGCCAAACCCTTCTTTGAAAGCAGGCGTGAGGCTATATTCTTTTTGTTTAAAAAATCAAACTGGAACTTAATATTTTGTTAGTCGATTAAAACTTTTTTTTTCAATCAAATTAAGGCCTAGATTCTTTTATCTAAGTAATGCGATGTCTAACAGAGGTTGTTATACATAAAATCCGATTAATTAAAAAAAAAACGGTCAAGTGCGAGTCGGGCTCATGCAAGCTTGCTCGAGGGTTCCGTACAAACTTGCACCATAAACGCACGATGAATGCGTAGACTTAGAAGTTAATTTTCTCAGCTTCAAGGGACCACAGATTTGATCATATGGTTTTTCAACTTGATACCTACACGCGTTCCCGAGATAAAGGTAAACAGATGGACGTACAAAAAAGTGATTCTTTAAGGGTTCAGTTTTATTCTTTTTGAGGTAAGGAACCCTAAAAATTTCACAAAGAAATCCATTCGCGCTGAACCTCCGTTGGTACGTCTCATGAATTGTTAGCAGATTTTTTATTACTTCTGACAGACATCTTTAATTAACGAGTTAATTAAAAATGTAATTGCCAAAAAAGAAAAAGAATTTCTAAGAAAATAATACTCCACAGATTTTATTTTTGCGTATTCTTTTTTTGGTTTTTAAATCCGAACAAAAACGGTATTGTAAAAACTGATGTCCATTGATTTTATGGCATTTTTGTGCTTTTAAAAATATTATGTTTCTAATGTGGATTAACTATTTAAACTCAATATTAAAATCAGAGCACATATTTTTTGTCTTAGTTAAGATCACATAAAAAAGCCGGGGGTACAATTGTCACATATTTATTAATCATCTACCCACATTAACCAACACAACAAAAAGTATGAAACACACTCTGTGTTTGTAACGGTGCTCCTTAATGGTAATAAGTTTGACAACATCTCGATTTATAGTATATAAAAAACTGAATGTTTAAAATGTACACAATAGTATATTATCTCGTAAAAACTGTCGTAGTTCCCATACTTAAGAACAAGACTGGTGACTCATCCGATAAAAATAACTATAATAGGCCTATTTCACTGGGTACAGTCATTGGTAAAGTGCTGGACAGCCTGCTTGAGAGACAGTTGAAGATACATATCAAACTCAACGACGACGCGCAGTTTGGTTTTAGAACCGGTTTGTCGACGGAAAGTGCAATCTTGTGTCTCAAGCAGACTGTGCAGTACTACACAGACAGGAAGACACCTGTATATGGTTGTTTTCTGGACCTGTCAAAAGCCTTTGACCTGGTGAATTATGACATTCTGTGGCAAAAAATGTCGGATGAAACGGACCTCTTACCTGAGATAATAAAGATATTTAAATCTTGGTATGAGAGTCCGATTAACTATTTATTTATTTATTTATTTATGCACACACAAAATACATGACAGGACATTACATTAAGACAGAAGAGCACAAAGGTACAGCTTATTTCATAAGAAATTTCTTCCAGCAGACCTGCGAGAGGAAAGTTGGATAAGATATGTAGACACAGTGTGTGGAAAAGATAAAACAGAAAGTTTTATATTATCAATTATATAATAAACTTACATACAAATAATACACATATAAAAATAAATACTGAGATAGTAATATATACCTAAAATATATAATTATGCGGAATATTACAGTAAAGAGGACAGGTAATGCTCTTTGACTTGCTTTTTAAAAATAAATAAAGTTTTAGAGTCTCGTATGTTAGGCGGAAGTGAGTTCCACAAACGTACTGCGTGAACAGAGAAGGAGTAGGAAAAAAATTCAGTTTTATGTGATGGGAAATTAAGATGATACTTAAGGTGGGATCTACACAGAGCATCAGGAGAGCGGGTAAACGAGAATCGACCACGCAGGTAGCTGGGATAGGCAGGATTGAACAGTATATTATAGAGGAGACATAAAATCCGAGTGTTTCTGCGAAGACGAATAGGGAGCCACTTGAGCTCCTTGCGGAAGGAAGAAACGTGGTCATATTTCCTCAAACCATACACAAAACGAATGCAAAGGTTTTGCAAGCGCTCCAACTTATTCAATAGCTTTTCGGTAGCATCTAAATAGCAGGCATCAGCGTAATCAATGATCGGCTGAATCAGTGTTTGAGCTAAGTAAATTTTGGTTTTATAAGGCAAGAAGGTTTGTAAGGATTTAAGCGAATGAAAAGAAAAGTGCACCTTACGACTAACCTCATTCACTTGAGCTCGCCAAGAAAGATTACTGTCAATTAAGACACCAAGGTCCTTAGCTGAGTCAGCATAGGCAATGGTCGAGCAGCCTAGAGATAATGGCGGCAAAGATGACAGGTCAAGTGCAGTGCGATAATATCTGCTGCCTATGATCAAGGCCTGGGACTTATTAGGGTTGATCTGTAAGCCGTACGACTTAGCCCACTCGTGGATACGCTCCAGGTCATGATTCATAGCATTGATTGCTGATTCAGCATCAGACAGCGAGAAATGTCGATATAGCTGCAAATCGTCTGCGTAGAGGTGAAAGCTGGAAGTGATAATTTTGGTAACAGAGTTAATAAAGATGGAGAAAAGGAGAGGAGAGAGAACGCCACCCTGAGGAACACCAGCAGTCAGATCACACCAATCAGAGTAGATTTCTTCTTGGCGGACAGACTGTGATCGACCCCGAAGATACGAGTCGAACCATGCTAACGTGGAAGCAGAGAAGTTAAAAGATTGAAGGATCCCAAGAAGGACGTCAAAATCCACTGAGTTGAACGCGCAACTAAAGTCAAGTAACACTAAAACAGTCAGAGATTTATTGTCCATAGCCCAGCGGATATCGTCAGTAACCTTCAAGAGAGCAGTAACAGTACTATGGCCAGTACGAAAACCAGATTGGAAAGGAGAAATAAGAGCATTTGACGAAAGATATCTGGAAATTTGACCATGAACAATGTGTTCGAGAACTTTAGAGAGGAAAGGAAGAATGGAGATGGGTCTAAAGTGGGATAAGGAAGAAGGATCACTAACTTTAGGAAGTGGTATTATGTGAGCCTGTTTCCAAGCTGAGGGGAATATACCAGCGAATAAAGAAAAATTAAAAATGTGAGTAAGGATGGGGAGCAATTCTGAAATAATGGGCAAGATCATTCTCGAACACAAATTATCATGGCCCACAGCAGAGGAGGAAATGGACAGAAGAGACTTTTTGACAACGTCTTCAGAGACAGGACTGAAATCAAAAAATGGACAGTTTGGTAACGGCAAGCTAGAGAGTTCCGACAAAGTTGAAGATTTAACGCTCGGTTCAAGAGAAAAAGGTGGCAAAGAAAAGAACTGGTTAAGAGCGCACAAGTCGACACCTTTACAGGTATTCGTGGAAGATTTCCCAATACCGACAGACTTTAAAAATTTCCAGACATCAGCGGAGTTACGGTTAACGAGAGATTCGTGGAAATAGCGTCTCTTGGCATTTCGACACAGACGATTGCAGGTATTACGCATAGCTTTAAAGTGAGTGAGATTAAGTTCAGTAGGTCTACGCCTATATCTACTTTTCGCCTTATCCTTACGACCAATAGCATTCTTTATTTCAGTTGTCATCCACGGTGCAGGATTATGTTTAATTTTAACACGCCGACGCGGGGCATGTTTGTCATAAATATCTAACAAAAGATGTTAGATGTTCTATGTTAGATGGTCAGATGCTCAATCAGTACAATATGGGCTGGATTGTGGCGTGAGGCAGGGGGGGTTGACTTCACCCACCCTTTTTAATTTGTACATAGAACAGTTGGTTGGTGAGCTGAGTAGCACTATGGTTGGTTCTTCTGTGGATGGCAGAATGATCAACAACTTTAGCTATGCTGATGACATGGTACTGCTCAGCCCATCAATCTGTGGACTGAGGAAGTTGTTGGCCGTGTGTGAGAGGTATGCGGAGGCTCATGGCTTGAGGTATAATGCTACTAAAAGTGAAGTAGTGGTTTTTAAAGCACGCAATAATATGCCCACAAATGTACCACCAGTGACGTTACAAGGAGCGCCACTAAAAGTCGTCACTCAGTTTAGATACCTCGGTCATGTGGTCACGGATTCTCTCACAGATGACCAGGATATAGATAGGGAGCGCAGGGCGTTGGCAGCCCGATGCAATATGTTTGCCCGCAGGTTTGCGCGGTGCTCTGGTCAGGTAAAACTGACGCTCTTCAGAGCCTACTGTTAGTCGTTTTACACGTGCAGCTTGTGGGTTAGGTATACGCAGAAGGCCTACAACGCTCTGCGCGTGCAGTATAACAATGCGCTGAGTATGTTGGTAGGGCTGCCTCGGTTTTGCAGCGCTTCGGGCATGTTTGCGGACGCGCGAATAGATGACTTTCATGCCATTATGCGCAAACGATGTGCATCGATGTTGCGGCGATTCAGGGGTAGCTCTAACAGCATTTTAGCTACACTGGTGGACAAGGTCGACGGACCATTTATCAGGCCCTGGGCTGGCAGACATGTGCGTGCTCATGTTCATGCAGCCAATTAATGTGTTTTGTTTATTTTAATTATTGATTTAACTATCATAAGTTAAGGCTAAGTTATATACTAACACTATATGGGTCTCTTGGTCTGAAATAAAGATTTTGTTGATTATATTTAAATTACATATTTTAAGTAAAATTTACATTCGAGGAACTCATACAGGGCTGTAACATTGTAACACGTTTGTATGGCTTATAAAAAATGTATTTTATTTTTACCACACATGTTAGTAAGTTGGTCGCGTCAGTTGTTGTACAAAAATCAATTTTACGAATTTCAAGATGTCGTAGAACAATGTTTTTATGGCCTGAAAGACCACACGAGAATTCCTTTAGATATAAAAAGTTGTATTTTTCTGATTTATGTGATATATACCTATGAATGTTGAGCGATGGAGAGAGAAAGGCAAAAGAAAAGATGGATAGATTGTGTAAGGAATGATAAGCAGAGGGGCTTGCCAGGGCCTCCGCCTGCCGGGGTTGCGGGTTGTTCGAAAGAGATACCGCGGCCCCGGAACGGAAAGGGCAACAGAAGGAACATGGGTGGGTTTTAGTCAGTACAAGTCTGACATGCCCCCCGCTCCGCCCAGGGCGGGGGAAGTCATTAGATGATTTCCCAGCCGAAAAAAAAAGGAATGATATGAAGGACAAAAGAGTAAACGCTACCGTGATGTCTGATAGGGGAGAATAGAAGAAGACGTGTTGCGCCGACCCCAAATAGAATGGGACAAGGCAAGAAAATTAATATTAGTTTTGATAGATTGGCTCACATCATTTTTATATCGATTTATTTTACGGACAGTGACCATTACATCAGATTTTGTACCCAAAGATATGAAGGATTAACAGCACTCTAAATGACATTATAAAATGGTTAAATCATAATAATTTAAAAATGAACTTTGACAAAACAAAAATAATGATATTTCGCAATCGTAAAGCAAAATTTACTGACATTAATATAAATTATGCAGGGAAAAAAATAGATGAGACAGCGACTACAAAATTCTTAGGCATGTCAATTGATTATAATTTAATAAGGAAGACACATGTTGATACCTTAAATCAAAAATTAAATAGGCAATCATACGCCCTACATATGCTGGCAAAAACGGTGAACACCTCTGCTGTACTTGCAGCTTACCATGGCTACGTGGGATCCGTGATAAAGTATGGCATTATATTCTGGGGTAACTCCACCAATAAGGATATGGCATTCAAGGCACAAAAGCGGTGTATTAGAGGGATGTTTAGTATCAGCCAAACTGATAGCTGCAGACCATATTTTGTAAAGCATAATATATTAACATTGCCGTGTGTCTGCATTTATGAGATTGTTAGCTTTGCAAGAACTAACAAACATCTTTCAACAAATTTCTTGCAAATCTAACAAGACTGCCTTATATGCCAAAAGCATTTTTAGTATGGCGCCGCGTTTATACAATCACCTGCCAAAGTCCATACTAGAAACTACATCCATCGATGAATTTAAAAAAAAAAAAAATAAAAAAATTCTTGTTGTGTAAATGTTATTATAATATTCAGGACTATTTGATGGAGGATGTAAAGATTTATTTCCGTTGGATCCCAGTTTTTGATCCCATTTTTTAGGTATTAACGATGGGTCCCATTTGATATTACCATTGAATCCCATTTTATGACAACATGTGTACATTTCAGAAGAAAAGTGATTTACTTTTATTAAATATTTCAAAAACACCGTGTGTGTATTTTGGATTTTTTAGGATTGTTGCCACTGGGGAATAAATGAAACAAATGATGTACTCCAAATAGTACTAGACTGGCATGAGTTAAAAATGATCAGGTTTATTTGTGATGTTTATAAATAAATAAATATGAACGCCTTCAAAACAAGCGCCTCTAAGCTCAAAAAAAAATACTGCCGTCATAATTTTTCCATATTTTTTTTTATATAATGTGGCCGTTTCTTGCACACAGGTCACAGTTTTAACCTAACCTTTTTTTTGTAAATAAGTAATTATCCTAATCTTATACTATGCTAAATAGTTCAGTTCCGGGTAAACAACTAAAAACAATCTCTTTTTTCTATAAATGCAAGTCGTTTGTGGCACTCGCCGGCCGCTACCGCGGCACCGCTCGCTCCGCTCGCTCGGCTCGTGCGTAGGAGGTCACAGTTTTAACCTAACCAAACCTAGTTCCCGATTTCTATAATTTGTTTGGGTAATGAAATTTTGTCCAAATCTTTTCGGAAAAACGGCAGGCACCCGTTATTCTAACATAACCTATCCACATACCCAAATTTCATCCAAATCAGTCTAGAAGTTTGAGCGTGTTGGAATAACAAACATACATACAAAATTTCGCCTTAAAATATTATTGTGATTTTGTTGTTGGATGTACCCGCATTCAGATGTTTTTAAACATCTGGGATCCAACGGAAATAGTTTTTGGGATTCAGTGGCAATAAAACGTATTTTTTTAGTATTTTTCAAATTTGGGATTCAACGGAAATATATAATAATGTTTTGTGGGATCCAACGCCAAAAATATTAAAGTGGGATCAAAAACTGGGATCCAACGAAAATAAGCGGATGTAAAGACATTGTTGGTGCACTAATTATTAATATTATTACTTTGACATTTAATTTGACTTTATATCTTGACATTCTCAATCAATTACTGACATTATTAAATTGATGTGCTTCATAATTATTATTCGTATTTTATCACTTATTCAAAATATAACGTATCTTGACATTTTACTTAAATTTACGACAGACTTCTGGTGACATTATTATTATTTGAGTGTTATAAAGCTTGTGTTTTGCATGCCGCAAGGTTTAATATGGTTGGTCTGTACTTTTCATTAACAACTTTATGTAATTACCCATATTAGCAAATAAATAATTATGAATTATGATTTGTATACCATTCACAAGATACCCTCTGTGAAACCTAGTGTCACCGTAAGAAGCACCGCCATCCGGATTTGTAAAGCTGATATGAATACGACTCGAGAACAATCTGGTCTCGGAAAATGTAATCGAATTGAAGAATATTGTGATATGAGGATTCTAAATTTATTCTTCTTCTCTCATAATGGTACTAAAGTTCATTACTGATGATTAAAGGTGCGCTTTTTGTTTGCTGATGGCAAATCATCAAATAATTTCCCCCGCTCTGGGCGGAGCGGGAGGGAGTGTCAGATTTTACCCACTAAAACCTACCCAAGTGCCTTTTTGGCATTTTATGTTCCGGAGCCGTGACATCTCTTTCGAACGACCAGCAACCGCGGCAGATGGTGGCCCTGGCAGGCTCCTCTGATCAAAAGTGTGCAGGACGTTTATTTTAGTACACTCAGGGGCACAAGTAACCGTCCACCCATCTGAAATTGCATATCGTTTGTTTATGTTAACTTACGCTTTGAATACAAGGCGTTACTTCATAAGTGGGTATATCTGAAATAAATAAAGCAATTATACCCGCGTTTTGTTTCCTTTTGTGAGTTTTATTTAACCGTAAACAGTTTAGTCGAAATTTGACAGTTTCGCTACTCGCTTTGTGTGACAGATACATTTGTTTTAAAACGTTGTGATACCGTTTCGTCGTATAAAACAGAGGTGTTGGAGTGCTGTGAGTTTAATAAACCAAAAAAAAATGCCACTGGACGCAGCTGGAGCAGCCAGGGCTGTAGCACTTGCAGACGCTGGGTTCAGCCAGCGTCGGATTGGAAGAATGCTTGGATATCCTCGAACGACCATTCAAGATGCTGTTCGGCGTTACAGAGAGACTGGTTCGTACACAAGAAGGCCAGGGCAGGGTCGTAGAAGGTGTACGTCAGAAAGAGACGACCGGTTTATCGTATCTAACATTCTCCGAAATCGTTTCACAACGGCTCCTGAGGCTCGTAATCGTCTATTTGAGGTAAGAAATGTGAGTGTGAGCCTCAGAACAATAAGAAGAAGGTTAGCTGAGAGGGATCTGAGAGCTTTTCGACCAGTTCGAGTCCCAAAGCTGACCGTAGGTCACAGAAGAGCGAGACTTGAATTTGCTCGAGAATATTCAAATTGGACTTCGGGACAATGGAAGGCAGTTCTTTTCTCTGATGAATCAAGAATCGCTTTACGAGGTCCTGACGGACGTCAGCGCGTGTATAGACGCCGCGGTGAAAGGTTTGCTGAATGTGCTGTAGTTGAAACAGTGGGCTACGAGGGAGGCTCGATAATGGTGTGGGGTGGCATTTCTTACGACCGATAAATCCGATAGTTGACAACCAGTTTTAAGGAAGGAAGTCAATGGTCTTTGTAAAATACTGATGTTTAGCTCCAGCTGGTTGAGCTATAATAAGCTAGATAGAAGGTGATAATATCTAAGCTCCATATTGCAGGTCTCTAACATTATAACTCAGCAGATACATCTCAAAATTAAAAAGTTGACAGTTTTTCATCATATTTAGTAGTTTTTACCTCTCTTTACTTTTGTATATTTTCTATGTATGTATATATGTATTTATTATTAATAAAATTAATATTTCCTGTCAAATTGCACCTACTATGTCTTTGTCTATGCATCACCCTCAGATTGACTGGTAGAAAATGCCCAAGGCATTAATTCCGCCTTTGTACAATGTTTTCGTTACTTGTGCATGAAGGTTTAATAAATAAAATAAATATAACTATATCAACTTTTTTAAAACTCATTTACTGCAGAATCCTTTTCATTTAACCCTCATAACGAGTTAAATTTTCGTACAGAATTTTTAAAAACTATCACCGTCATGGGACGCTACTAAATTCGCCGAGTGAAATTAAATTATCCGCATATGTTGTATATCATATTAGGAGGCCGTCCGGAGCGTCCCTAATTTAACTGTTTATATTCATAGCGCCAACTCCACGTTGTATCGCTGAAGAGGCTTTGTTTATCTCGTGCAAGACAAATTTGTGGGTGAAAAGTTGAACGAATATGGGACTTTCATAGGCACTCCATTTGGGTTCCGTTTTTCTGTTCAAAAGGTTTTATATGAGACTAGTTTCCGCCCGCAACTTTGTCCGCGTGGCACCAAAATTCATCAAAATCGGTTTGGCCATTTAAGTGTGAAGAGGTAACAAACAAACAAACTCACTTTCGCTTTTCTAATATTTGTTAGGATTTCGTATATTAGAGAGAATTTATAATTAGTCTTCAGCTTTACATGTTAAGATGAATATAATGTTTATGTTGGCTATTGACCTAATGGGCCAATATAGAAAGAAGGAAAAATAAATATATATAGGTAAATATATTTATATAGAAAGAATATATAAAAGAAAAGAAATATAGAAAGGCCAATTACGGGGTTGCGGGTTGGTCGAAAGAGATACTTCAGCCGGAACACGAAAGGCATAAGATGGAACACGGATAGGTTTAATTTAGTATAAATCTGACACTCCCTCCTCCGCCCAGTGCGAGGGAAAGCTATTTAGTATTTAATGACTTTACAACCCCAAAAATCAAACAGAAAGCTAGCTATAACGAGATCAGAAAAGGACGAAGAATGAGTTCTATGTAACTGGTCATTTATTTATAACATACGTAACTTCAAAAGGAACAAATAAACTTATTAGGGATTTTATTTAAAAAAAAAAAACAAAAATTTAATGAATTATCCTTTGAGAGGAAAAATAATACTTCTGACCAAGGAAGTTTTAAACGTGAAACACAATATTCCTGACCATTTTATGAAATTTTATAAAATTCACCCTTCTAACATTAATGTAGGTCAGACAAATAATTAAAATTCAGACGGTGAAGGAAAACACCGCGAGGAACCCATGCATTAATAACAAATTCTCGTCGTGCTTCATACTCTGATGGGGTGGTAGAAGTGTTGTGTTGGGCCTGGATTATATTTATATTAGACAGGTATATATCAACATGGGTTATTTGAAAACACACTAGGAATATAGATTTCTATAGTAGAAAATTATGTTAACAAACTGTTAGGTCAGAAAAAACAGTGTCCATAAATGAAAAAAAAAATGGCTGAATACATATCCTGCGCGTTTTATTGAATTAGCAGAAGTTTGACTAATAATGATATATCATATTTAGCTGAAAGAAAATTACTGGACGACATTTTTTGCGGATGGATAATCATCAAATAAGCTCCCCATTGTGGGCGGAGTGGGGAGGAGTGTCAGACTTTTACTGCCCCCCACTCATGTTCCTTAATTTGCCCTTTGTGTTCCGGGGCCGCGTTATCTCTTTCGTACAACCCGCAACCCTTGCAGGCGGTGTCCCTGGCAGGCCCCTCTGAAGATCTTCCCTGAAGCATCATCGTGACATTAGGTTAAAAATAGAGAACTGAAATTAATTCCAATAATTATTATAATTCTACAAATCGTAATCAAAAATAATGCGAGGACGACAAATAAAATAATTAAAATTCGTTCCTCCGAAATTGACTGCTTGACGCTTAATACTTTGTTAAAACACAATTTTGACTTAAATTAAACAAGTTTCTTATGAATTGATGGTGTAAATCCTTTCATTAAAATTGTTCGGCCACAACGTTTTATAAGATCTGTAAGTCGGATTTCGCGAAATAAAACTAATTAAAATGGAGGGTAGCCGAAATCCTTTTGCGGATTCGCGCCGAAATTCAGAAAATGGACGAGGATATTATTGGAGCCTTAATGGACAGGAAACCGGGTTATGAACATTAAAAATTTAAAGAATTTAAGTAATTAACGAAAATTTAAAGTAGTAGAGTGGTAGATCGAACAAAATATTCACTTACTAGCGCCCGCGGCTTTACCCGCGTGATATCGAGAAAAAATGTCCTATGTGTTATTCCAGACCATAATCTTCCTCTGTACCAAATTTCATCAAGATCCGTTTAGCCGTTTTGACATGAAAGAGTAACATACATCCATACATCCATCCTCACAAATATTCGCAGAAGTAATATTATTTGTTTATGAATACAGTGACCACTATGAAAGATGACCTTAGACGTTTGACATTTCTTCCGGATACGGCTAATCATAAAGTCTGACGTTCGCATTGCTTAGGTGCAAACATTTGCGACATATTTTGTGCTTCGATATTGAACGCGTCAACACTCTTAAAAGTTGAATGTGTGGTTCAAGGCGCGCATATATACGCTTCTCTTCTAAAATCGAAATTAAACGCGCTGAATGTACGCTTATATGGAACCTGAAATCTTACTAAAGAAAAACGGTCTTATAGAGGCTGCAGTTAATTCATGTAAAATAGTTATAATCGTCAATTTTGTTCACTAATTGGTGACACGGTTGGCGCAGTGGCTAAGCGTTTGACTGCTGCACTACGTGTCGCTGGTTCGGTCCCCGCACAGAATAAATATTTGTATGTCCTACAGGTAGTTGTTCCGGGTCTGGCTGTTTGTGTATGTGAGTTTAAATGTTTATAAACGTACCCACGATATTACAGGAGAAATTCCAGGTGTGGAGCAACGTTCTTAAATAATAAGAATAGAATTACCACATTGCACATTTCTAAATGTGACGGACCTGTTGGTCTTGTGGTTAGTGGCCCTGACTGCTGAGCCGGAGGTCGTGGGTTCGATTCCCACCCAGGACAAACTTTGTGTGATGAGCATGATTGTTTGTTCTGTGTCTGGGTGTGATTTATCTATAATATGTATGTTTTATAAATTATATAAGTATGTATATCAGTTGTCTGGTTACCATAACACAAGCTCTGCTTAACTTGGGATCAGATAGCCGTGTGTGAGTTGTCCCAAGATATTTATTTAAATCAGTAGACAAAGTTACGTTATAATGTGATTTGGTATATGAATAGAATATTATGTAGGTAGGTAGGTAAAACAAAAGCTTAACGTTATAATTCAAAAACCATAGGAACCACTTCAGAGCATTCCTAAGCAAAGTTTCAGTGGTTATAATATTGGTCCAAGTAATTTACTTACAGCGATCCTACTAATATTATAAATGCGAATGTTTGTGAGATAGAAGAATGTATGGATGTTTGTTACTCTTTCACGCCAAAACGGCTGAACAGATCTTGATGAAATTTGGCACAGAGGTAGTTTATAGTCTGGAATAACAAAAAGGATCCTTTTTTATATCAGGCGGGTAAAACCGCGGGCGCCAGCTAGTAGGAATTAAACTAAAAGGCACTAAACTAGAGGATTGGTTAGGTCCTATTGGAAGTCATCTGCCTAGCCTATTCCCAACTATCTTGGTATCGGCTTACAGTCTTACCGGATTCAGCTGACTACTAGTATTTTACATGGAGCAACTGCTTATCTGACCTCCAAAAACAATTTAACAATTGGGTAATACGATAAACGTTGGTAAGACTGGTTGTCAAACTTTCGAGACACTGACTACCAGTAACGACTGTCAAAGTTCTACAAATGACAACCGGGACCAACAACGACGACTCTGAGACACGGATGACACTCGGTATCTTTCGGGTGGTTACCCATACACCGATCTTCAAAAGAAAGCCTGCCTTAGCCTCAAGGAACAGCAGACACAATGCACAAAGAGACCACAAAGTTAAGTATATAGTTTTAATTTCCACTGGAAACCTTCACGTGTTCCCGAAATAAAAGAGTCTTGGCAGACAGACAGACATCAAAGGTGATCCACGAAGGATTCCGTTTTCCCTCTTTATGCCACGGAACCCCAAAAACAAACATAATAAATGTAGTAACTGCTCAAACACGAAAAATAATCCCAAAATCGCATCACAGAATGTAGGACATGGGAAAAAATGGGCGCATAAAGTGAAAAATATGATACACAAAATCCCATATTGATTGACAAATTGTCTCGTCGAGTGTGGAGTGTGGTACTACAGGAGTGACGTTTTCAATCTCCGGATGGTTTTTGCTAGGAAACGTTCACATGGATGTTTATACGGCGTGTTGGATATGACAATAGGATTTCGAAGTTTCCTTGAGTGCAGATGGTTTTGTTTTGGCACGCATCATGATTTTTATTATAAGCTTTTATTTACCTTGCTTTGCTAGACTTTAGTGATTGGTCAAATCTTGCAGTTGAATTTCAAACTAGTTCTTTTCAACTGATTGAACTAAGATTTTGCACACACCTTTGGTTCTGGTGACAATACATTTTTATGTCAGACATGATAAGATCCTGAAGCCAGAAACCTCTTTTGTTGAAGTCCCATGTTATAGAGACGAGCTTATTATAGTTGTACTAAGTGCATTCAAATATATGCAAATATTTGAACGAAGTTTTGGCACGAAGTTCTTTATCGCGCGTTGCGAGAGGGGGCTAAAGATAGACGGAAAAAATTAAGACCAAAAGTTGTAGCGACACTTTTTGCTATAACTGTACCTAAGCCATGCGGCGTGCGCGTGTTTCTATGTCTGTCTCTCTCTCTTATAGATAGCAAGCCAATTATTTTTGTTTCGTCTTTCTATTTCGCATTGAACAGTGTGGCGTTGCGACGATTATTTTTGTACATAATAAATAATTGCTTTATCCCATCTAGGTCCCTTGACACCTCTCAAGTATTTTTTATTGCCTTCATTTAAAAAGTGTCCATAACTGACTTACATTTCTTAACTTGTACTACACAAAGTAACAGGATTCCTCCGGCTAGAACCAGTCCTAACCGGCCTTCAACTATTTCGCAAGCCACCCCTTTGATCGGGTTTTAGACTGCAGCATTCCATTGGCTATAACTGTTGGCGATTCCGCGATAATAAGAAGAAACTTTCACGATGAGCTCCAACAAATGTGGCATAGAACTCTGTAATCCTCCGTTTGTATCAGATCATTGTTTGTTGTAACTTTCAGCGGTGAAAATTAACAATAACACAACTATTTCATAAAGTAAAGGGAAAATGAGATTTTAAATAATTATGTTTTTTTATTTAATTATGGCACTCCAACGACTTATTCAATTATACACATTTGGGGGTAACAGTCATACTAAAATCTAGAGTGAATTTGTCACTTACAGATACACTAGCACAACACTTGGAATATGAAACTTGAAAATGTTGAAAACAAAACATTATGAAAATGAATACTGAAAAATAAAAACTAAATTGAAAAATGATAATTGAGAATTACAAGAAAAACTGTAACTATACCTATTTTGTTGCTCTAAAGAATAACATAATAGGTGACAAACAATAATCAATTAAATAATGCAATAGACAAGTAAATAATAATCTACATATTAACCAGGGCCACTGTGGGCAAATAACAATTGCTTGCGAAATTTTGTATGTTGTCGTATGCTGTAGAGCTCGCCTAAATAAAAAATGCTACTCGGGTCGATCTTAAAGTTAAGCTGCGCTTACCTAGGTTGGTACGAGGATGGGTAACCACCTATAACATTCCGAGTTTCTTTCGTGCCTCGCAAAGCGCGATAAACCGTTGGCCCCTTTCGTAATTAGCAGGGTGGGGCACACTTCCATAGAAGAAAGCGGTTCACTAAAACTTTCAAGAGTTCTAGATTATATTGATCGGGAAACAGAGAAGAGATGTCAGCAAAACAGAGGGCCTGCCAGGGTTGCGGGTTGTTCGAAAGAGATACCGCGGCCCCGGAACGTAAAAGGCAATAGAAGGAACATGGGTGGGTTTTAGGCAGTACAAGTCTGACACTCCCCACCGCTCCGCCCAGAGCGGGGGAAGTTATTTGATGATTTCCCACACGCATAAAAAGCGTTTGATAGTACAGGCTGGTTCGCAAAGATATTCGAATACTCTGATTTTTAAATAGAGAATTTACAAGAATAGAAGGGCTCTTAAGTTTAAAAACAAACATCATCATCTGCCTAGCCTTTTCCCAACTATGTTGGGGTCGGCTTCCAGTCTTACCGGATGCAGCTGAATGTCAGTATTTTACATGAAGCGGCTGCCTATCTGACCTCCACAACCCAGTTAGTACTGGGTAATACGATGTCTCTTGATAAGACTGGTTATCAGACTTTAGAGACACTGACTACCTGTAACGACTGTCAAAGATCTACAATTTACAGCTGGGACCAACAGCTTAACGTGCTTTCCGATGCACGGAGGACACTCGGTATGTAACGGGTGGTCACCCATCCACAGACCAACCTAGGCCAGCGCGGTTTAACCTAAAGATCGACCCGAGCGGCTGCTATTATTTAGCCACGAGCTCCTCTTAATTATTGTTTAAAAACAAACAATAGTTGTCAAATAATTATTTCAAAGCCAGTAAAAATGCAAACAATTATTGGTTTAATTGAACCATCACACCAAACACACGTCAACCCTCACTGTAATTGGCTAAGTGGGCCAGAGTATTAGATCCCGTGGTTGCGGTCACGCGAGCTGGGGGGCTTATACCTTGTGTCAATGAGGTTTTTTGACTTAAAGGGGCTTATGCTGGGGGAGTGTGAATAGAAGAAGGTAATAAGGTACTTATCCCTTAATAAAATTTGAGATTAACGCTGGTAGGTGTTAGAAATGGCATGTCAAGTGAGTTTGAGCTGCATAATTATTGTCGTGCACTGATTAAAATGAACACATTAGATTTTTCTTTATATTTTATGTGAACCTAAATATATCACAGTAAATGATTTATTTATTATACGTGATAGATTTTCGCAGTTCACTCGGATCACTTAGTTGTCCGTCTGTTTATTAAACTCTTTATCTTAGAGCCGCGTGAAGGTATGGAGTTGAGATTAATATTAAAAACTTTAATATGTGGTCTCATAGAGCTGTCAAAAAATCAACTCTGTAAGTTTACGCAGTCAAAAGATATGGTCGTTTACGCTGTTTGTTTTTCTTAAAATTGGTATTGAACTAACAGGGAAAAGTAATTTAATATGTCAATGTGGTCAGCATTCAAAATTATTATTATTGGTAAGATTTATCAATTAGCATCTATTTGTATCTTTTTTTTGTTTTGTTAATATGTCACGGAGCTACCAAGGTTGCAACAATGCCGAAATATCGGGGACTCAATAGAAATAGTGAACTTGGTAAATATTACGTTTTCAGTGTTAAATAGAGTATTTTTTAATTATATTATTTTCAAATACATCCGAGTACCTATGAAGAAACAAATATATAAAGGTTTTGTCGTAAACGTTTTGGTGGTGAGTGAGTAGGCGTTCGGAAGCCCTAGCACGAGTGCGCGGTGTAAATGTAACGTTAATATGTCGACATTCGATCGAAATTATAATAATCCTTTATCATTTAAGTTGAATTGTAACAAGCACAAGCAGTATCATCCGTAGACACGAATGAATTTTTAAAAATTCTGTAAATTTAATAAGTAAAATTTGGAATAAGTATTTTTTAAATTTAAAAATCGAAGTACATACACGTTGGTTAATAACAACGCGCTCGTGCAAAGGCCTCTAATCTGGTTCTAAAAATAATAAGATTTAAATTACGAAAATGGTTTTATAATTATATCTACAACAACTTGTCCGTAGTAATTTTGGATGGAGTATCATTTTCGTTTTCCGAACTCTAAAAATAAATCCGAATTAAAGTATAATTGACATTTAGGAAAATCTACTTTATTTTCAGTAGGGATATTTTATTAAATTCTGTTTATGTATAGAGATTTTTAAGGTAGATAGTAGATTTATTTTGTAAAGTTTAGTTTGCTTGGAGTAGGTGTATGGTCTATTATTATTGCAGAAGCGATCGGCGGCAGTGATCTCTTGCGTCCGGCCCTGGTTCAGTCTATGATCCGGAGCGAGAGGGAATTGAAAGTGGTCACCTCCTTCTGTGAAGCAGTCATGCTAGCGAGGGAGGTAGCCAAGCATTTGAGGGAGAGAACCTCAAACCAACCCAGCCGCCGCGGGAGACGACCCAGGCGTCGGGCGCCACGAGACGACTCCCGGCCACCGTAGATGCAGGCCTATGGACGGTCTGCAATGGGTCCGTCTGTCAGTCCATTGACGACAGGCCGTGTCGAGGACGCGTTAGTGATCCACGATTCACTCAAAACGAATAAACGAAACATTTGTAGGAACACGTTAAAAAAAAAAATTCCGCCCACTAGGAATTTCTCCTGAATCAAACATTTAAACTCAAATATACAAACAGCCAGACCCGTAACAACTATTTGTAGGCCATACAAATATTTGTTCCGTGCGGGGTCGATCGTCAGCCACTGAAAGAAAGAAAGAAAAACTTTTATTTGGGACTCGCACAAAACAGTAACAAAATAAAATAAAATAGTACAGACACTCCGCCAACCGTGTCTTCAAACTGTGTGTGCCGACTCTGTTTGCCTGTCAAGACCTTTTAGCTCGAGAACGCGTGGAGGTATCAATTTGATATTATTTATTAATAAAACCATATACTCACGTCAGGAGTCCCTTGAAGTTGTAAAAATATCAGCCCTCCAAATCTACGCCGTCAATAGATATGGACGTTTATGTTTGTACGAAACTCTCAGTTCGCGAGTTCGACTCGCACTTACCTATTTATATCGTTGATTATGTTTTGTATTCTGCCACACTATTATTATTAAAAAAGTTTATATTTCAGCCGTTTTAGTATGATGGTATCTTACACAAATTCTTATCGAGTTTTAATTTTTCTTTGCTAATAAGAGATATAGCATATCGTCCATATTCATTAGAATACAAAATATTTAGTATAAATTACCTAAGCAATATAAATAAAATTCATATAGAACCCCTTTGATAATAAAAAAAATATATATATCGGCCTAAAATAGACGGAGAAATAGCGTAAGAAACAAACAAAAAAAATACATACGCATTGAGAACCCCCACTTTTTTAAAGTCGGTTAAAACAATGAGCAGCTGCTTCTGAGCTAATCTGAGCCTGTATTTGAGGTCACAACTCTGAAAAATAACCCTTCGCCAGTTCATATTTTTGAACTAAATGAATGTGTGAAAAAAGAAAAACCGACGCCGTGTACTTGCGTGCTTCCATACCATGAATAAATTGAAAGTTTAAAAGAAAAATTCTTATTTCTTATGTAAAGGTATATTACGTTAGTGTTATAAATTATTTAGGTCTGAAAGACCTTCATGTTTAACCTTTATAAGCTTCATATATGTTGCAATGAAATTCTGAAATGATTTATGTTTTAATTACAATGGTTAGAGTTCAAATTGTTTTGATAGTGAAATGATTTTAATTGATTTATTAGTTAACAGCGTATATGAAATCACCAAACAGTTTTAGTTTTTTTTTTTTTTTTAAAACATTTGGACAATTGCGAGTTTGACTCGCACACCGAAGTTCAGGATATTTTCAGCTAACAATTTATTTTCTGACTGAATTTCTTCGTCACAGATCAGAATTTTCTTTTTCAGACGCATAATAATCATAATAAAATAACCAAAATAATGCAATATAAAGCCCTTTCCCCGTATTCATTCGGTCACGAACGCATGCCTGAGTCTATACACCTTACCACTCAATTATGACGACGTGAGAAGGTAACGAAACGTAATTTATTTACTACTCAACGGAGGGCGATTCTGAATATGTAAATTTATTGTGGCACGAATAATTTATTGTTAAATAATCGCTGAGCCTAAAGAAGCGGGTGCTTGCGTGACGGTTAAGTTGGGTGGGGATTTGTGATAGGCGGTAGCGAGAGCGTTTTTTTTTTATAAAACCATTGTCCCACACTAGGATTTCTCATGACGTATCGTGGGTGCGTTTACAAACATGTAAACTCACATACACAAACAGCCAGACCCGGAACAACTATCTGTATGCCATACGAATATTTGTTCCGTGCGGGGATCGAACCTGCGAGACGGAGCGCAGCAGTATATCGCTCAGCCACTGCGCCAACCGTGTCGTCAAATTTCTGAATGATGTTACAGAAGCACGACTTTAGTACTATCACAAGATTATGCCTTTTAATATAATCAAAAATAGAATCTATAGTCCCACTATAGATTCTATTTTTGATTATATTTTTTAACAGAGACGCACAGATATACAAGTATGAAAGAGACTACTTCTTTAATGTCGGACTCAAGATTATTTTTTGTGATTTCTAATACAGACATGCCATACATCGATATGTATGGCATGTCATATAGTACATCGTATGGACATCATTTTTTTTGGGGTTGGTAATCATAAAGTAAGGGAGTGTCAGACTTGTACTGACTAAAACCCACCCATATTGCAATCGAACGACTAATTTAGTTTTAATTTTATTTAATAATAACCCAAACATCAAAATGCGTCAATATCCCTATGATGAAACAAAGTGGAACTAAGGCGAGAGACTCATAAACGGGGAGAAGTCACTTTATTTGCAGTAACATTTGTATAACAGCTAATTTATTTTACTTAACTGCATGCAACAACGTTTGAGTATTTCCACAAACGAAATAAAAAGGCCTGCTGATAGAAATTTATTTTCAAATAAGCTGTGCTTTTGTACTCTACGTTTGTTATGATGTTTCCTTATGTTTTATCGTGTGTGTACATAAATGATTAAATAAAAATAAAAAGGGACACCCGGATGGAACGAAGTTATTATTTATTAAGTGCAAAAAACCTGTATACACTCAACAAAAATATTCGTCGCGACACCACACTGTTCAATGCGAAATAGAAAGACGAAACGAAAATAACTAGCTTGCTTTCTCTGAGATAGAGAGACAGAGAACCACGCGCACGCCGCACGGCTTACAACTATAGCAAAAAGTGTCGTTACAACTTTTGGTCCTATTTTTTATCCGTCTAGCTCCCTTTCGCATCGTGCGATAAGGAACTTCGCTCCAATAAATCAATTGATTACAACCAGCGTTCAATATTTAACGCTGACCGCTCGCAATTCATCACTTACGCCGATCCAATAGCCTCTGTTACCTTAAAACGGCCTATAAATGTAAGCCAATTAACAAATAATTGCTGCTATAGATAACCGACTATAACTTTTATGGCTTGCTTCCTTAAATATCACTTTTGAATAACAAAATGTTATGGTATAATTATGACGCGTTTTAAAATATTATATTGATTGGTAGGTAATCATAGGTGGTGTGATTTTGAATTTCTTGTTAATAATTATCAGTTTTCACTTCACCTGAGCACCTATTCAGTTTGTTTTTTTTACAGAACTTTCTCTTTATCTTTATTTAAGGTGTAATTTTATTGTTGTATTGTTAATCTGTTCCGTTGGTCTTGTGGTCGTGGTTTAAAGTTGACGGTGTTGCCGTGAAATGCCGTGGTCAGGTAAAATGGTGATATTGGGTGTTTCCATTTCCATTGGGAATTTGACAGCTGTCAAATTCAATTATCCATTTCCATTGAGAATTTGACAGCTATCAAATTCAAATATCTATTTTTATTGGGAATTTGACAGCTGTCATAAACCCAATATCACCTTTTTACCCGACCACGACAACACCGACAACTTTCAAACTCCTAGGTGCAAAGAGAGTTGGCAGTGAGATACCCCCGTGCCTCAGAAAATACGTAAAACCGATGGTCCTGATCTTTCTCCAGTCGTGTTGGATTGCCATCCCATCGGACTATGAGTGTGAGGGAACAGAGAGTGCACCTGTGCGTACGCACACACTTGTGCACTATACTATCTCATGCGCCGATGGCTAATCTCCACCGAGATTGGCCGCCATGGCCGAAAACGGTTAGAACAACAATGTAGTCTTATTGTTGTACTACATTTAGGAACAGCAAACAAACTGTTATTGCCGCTTGCAAACCACAATATTGATTTATACTTTCCTTTCAGTTTCGTAACAGAAAAAGAGAGCATTGTTTCCTATTTGTTACTAGCTTTTGCCCGCGGCTTCGCTCGCGTTAAATTCGGGGTAACACAGTACCCCTTTCCTGATTTACAGGTACCTAGCTGCTACCTGTAGCTTTTGCCCTTGCGCCTTATATATTGTAATAGCAATGCTAAGTTTTCCCTTTTCTTCCCTCTTTCTCCCTCATATCTCAATCTTTTTTATAAAAGCCAAAATAACCTATGATGTCCGTCTCCAGGGTCCTAATTATCTCTGCACTAAAATTCATCAAAATCGGTTCTATCGGAAGCCATTTAGGCGTGAAGACGTAACAAACAAACAAACTCACTGTCGCTTTTATAATATTATATAGTAAGGATTATCCTGAAACTAATTAAAAACTCTTTTGAAAGGTTTTATAAGTCAAATAATTAAGCTGACTGAATCAAAAGACGATGTTGGTTCGATACCGAACGGAACAAATATTTGTGTGACCTATAGGTAGTTGTTTCGGGTCTGGTTGTTTGTGTTAGTGAGTTTAAATGTTTGTAAATGCACCCACGATACAGGAGAAATTCCTAGTGAGGACAAACTTAAAAAAAAACAAACGGTTTTACTTTGGTTATTAATGACAAAACAATCTTTCATTACAAATCGTAAAAGCCTTCATAAAACTCTTTTAAAGGGCCCCTTGTAAACTTCTAACCACTCATGAATATCGTTAAATACGCATTAAATAACAAGCTAACAAGTTGATGGTAAACTTTTACCACAAATAAAACTATTATTTGAGCAGCTTTGTTTTGCTTAAACCGCAATATTAGTGAAGCCTCAAAGAAAAACAAAATAAACAAACAGTGAATTTAAATCAATTTGATGGCACGGTTGGCGCAGTCGCTGAGCGACTGACTGCTGTGCTGCATGTCGCGGGTTCGATTTTCGCACGGAACAAATATTTGTGTGGCCTACAAATAGTTGTTTCGGGTCTGGCTGTTTGTGTATGTGAGTTTAAATGTTTGTAAATGCACCAACGATACAGGAGAAATTCCTAGTGTGGGGCAACGTTTTAAAAAAAAAACCTGTTTTAACTTTTTTACAGAGGAGCTTCATGGCTTTAATAGTAGACGCTCGGGTCGTACTTTAAGTAAAGCCACGCTTGCCTAGGTTTGTCTATGGATTGATGACCACCCGTTACATACCGTTTGCTATTTACATTTAACAGCGTGTTTACTTTCTACAAACTTACGAAAACGTAAAAAGAAATTTAAAAAAAAAGAGTGAAAAAAATACTCGTAATCCTTGTTTGTTACGTCTTCATGCCTTAATGGCTAAACCGATTTTGATGAATTCTGGTACAGATAGTTGGGATCCTGGAGACGGACGTAGGCTATATTTTTTAAAAAAAGATTGAGATATAAGGTAGAAAGAGGGTAGAAAAGGGAAAACTTAGCATTGCTATTATAATAAATAAGGCGCAAAGGCAAAAACTACAGATAGCAGGTACCTGTAAATCAGGAAAGGGGAACTGTGATACTCCGAATTTAACGCGAGCGAAGCCGCAGGCAAAAGCTAGTATATTATAAATGCGAATGTTTGTGAGGATGGATGTTTGTTACTCTTTCACGTCAAAACGGCTCAACGGATCTTGATGAAACGTGGCACAGAGTTAGATTATAGTCTAGAATAACACAAGATTTTTCGATCATCACGCTTGCGAAGCCGTGGGCACCAGCTAGTAGTATATATTGCCAAGCTCTTTGTAAACAATTTATGTTGGGAACGCCAACAAACGTTTACGCGGCAGATTCAAAGGGAATGAGGGGACAAACTCGACTATAACATTAGAGAGAAAATCCTGTCCACTGCATTTTGTGACCTATCTCTATATCCAAGGGTAATGAATTAGACTACAAAGAGGACTACACAATTGGCGCAGTAGTTAAGCGAATGGCTCGCACGGAACAAATATTTGTGTGACCGATAGGTAGTTGTACCGGGTCTGGCTATTAGTGTATGTGAGTTTAAATGTTTGTACATAAACGCACACCTACAGCCGCGGAAAAAATCCGAGTGCCCCACAGTAGAAATTTCTGTACACTAAAAATCTGTAGTCTCTTAGACCTGTGAAAAATCCCTTTCTAAGTTTACGTAAAAGAAATGGCCATTTAAATAATAAAATAAATAAATAAATATCTTGGGACAACTCACACACGGCTATCTGATCCCAAGCTAAGCAGAGCTTGTGTTATGGTAACCAGACAACTGATATACATACTTGTATAATTTATAAATACATACATATTATAGATAAATCACACCCAGACACAGAAAAAACAATCATGCTCATCACATAAAGTTTGTCCTGGGTGGGAATCGAACCCACGACCTCCGGCTCAGCAGTCAGGGCCACTAATCACTAGACCAACAGGCCCGTCGAAGAGAATTTATGTACGAAATGCGCAAGTCCAACTCGTACTTGGCCGGTTTTTGATTTATTGTTTCCAAAAATAGTCTGAGATTGGAAACCTGTCTTAAGAGACAGGCTAATTTAATCTCAAGCCTTTTTTATAAGAGTATTTCATTATTTACAGTAAATTTATAAACGGTTCCAAAGGAGAATTGTAAGTGTACTCCAAGAACCTTTTTTACTTTCAAGGAATCTCATCGCGTGACTCGCAAGTAAAAGAATTTTCAAAGCTCAAATATAAATATTAAACGAGGTTGTATTTACTAATCATTATAATTCAACAAAAATACAAAGCTTAAAAAATGAAATCGTTATGCAAAAAATTACTAAGTCCACTAATGAGTTTGGGTTTGGATATAATTAAACCGACCCTTTTGTTGATGTAGGATTTTTTTTTCTTTTTGCGAATGGGAAATCATCAAATAACTTCCCCCACTCTGGGCGGAGCGGGGATGAGTGTCAGACTCAAGGGGAAGTTTTTTTTCTGACTAAAAAACACCCATGCTCCTTTACAACCCGCCAGTAGGCCCCTCTGCTGTGCTGACATTTCTTTAATAATTATGCAACATTTATAATATTAGTATGAAGTCGGGGCACGTTTCACAATAATATTACTGATACAATTTCATTGCAAAAGGTTTCAACTGAAAAATTGCTAGAATACATCGGAATCAACACAACAGACAAAATTGATTGATCGTAATTAATGCGTTTGTCTTTTAAATCGCGCATTACAGGTAGTTTTTAGAGTTTACTCCTTAAGAATGGATTTTCATATATAAGGCGCCCGGTATGAGAAAAATGTGAGGTGTAAAATCTACTGATGAATGACCTCGTTACGTTTTTGTTGCGCACGCACCAAAAACGTAACGAGACGTGCAGTTGAATATTACTAGATGGCGCTTTATGAAATTTGTCGTCCGTCAGTGATATTTTTTATTTTTTTTTGTACTTAAGTAGTAAACTCCAGTCGTGCGTCGGAGCTGACACACACACGTTTTTTTTTTTAAGAAACGTTGTTGTACTTACTGTTCATAGGAAAAAAAGGTAATATACTCGTATGTGGGATCAAAACCTTCAGAATTATCTGCTGATTTTATAAAACTGAAGAATTTGTATGGTTGAACGCGCTAATGTCAGGAATCAATTTCCAAACGTTTAGTGTTGGATAGTCCATTTATCAAGGAAAGGAAGGCTAATTATCTTCCGCTATAAACTTTAATAGCGAAGGTAAAACCGCGGGCACAGCTAGTACCTAATAATATCACACGTACAATATTGGCGAAATGTGGGTACATATAATAGGAAGTACACTACTGCAAGCGTATATTATCCTCGCTATGAATGAAGGTGAGAGGAAATTCCTCTTGTGAAGCCAGTGCAAGCTAGTGGATGCTACATACCTTCAATTTGGGCAGCTCACCGTCCGTCTGTCTAGTTATAACAAGACTTGTCGACGGCGCGTTTGTGTTTCTTGCTTGCCAGGGCCACTGCCTGCCGGAGTTGCGGGTTGTTCGAAGGAGATACCGCTCCCGCTCCCGGCTCCGGAACATAAAGGGCAAAAGAAGTAACATGGATGGGTTTTCGTCAGTAAAAGTCTGACACTCTCTCTTTCACTTCGCCCAGAGCGGGAGAAGTTATTTAATGATTTCCTAATCCAAAAAAAAGGACATGCCATTTCTTTTCAGTGTTTTCTTTTACCATTTTCTGTGCAATGGTGATGAAATAATTAACGACCGAATTAGTCCACGACCTGTAACAAATAACAAGGGGCGTTATGACTGGACCACTAAACTTACATCTGCACATAAAAATGAAAAACTAAATGGAAAACACAACCCAGACTTTCAAAGGCTCTCTGCTGATACAGTACATATCTAAATTGCAAAACCAGTAAAGCGTTTTAACCCATTCGATAAAACCTCATTTCAAAAGATTTTCGGAGGTTTTCCATCGTGAAAAATACCTCAAACGTCGTCCGCTATACACACGTCCGTTAATAATGGACACCGGTCATTGTACTCGGAAGGGTCATCTCAGTCACAACGTGGACGAAATTCACTTCAACAGAAGGCACCTTAAAACTCACACATGGGAACTGTATATGCGATAGTGACACACATGCATGAAGAGAATAGGACTCAGAATCGCAAAATAGGTAGGGTTTTCTACAGAAGGCCGAAATTGTACAATCAGCGAAAACAGGCTTAAGGTGAAAGCTCCAACCTACCCGCGAAATTCAAATTTTCTTACGTTTTTTGCAATTTTCAGGCCAGTGCTAGGTTGTATGTTCATTAAAATATTATTCGCGGCTGTAAGACGTATGTAGTTATAGAATTATAATCATCAAAATCACCAATACAACCCTCCAAGTTCATAAAGGCGTAGGAACAAAAAAAAAAACAGAAAAAGTCTTTCCTACAGCTTTTGAATTTCGCGGGTAGGTTGGAGCTTTCACCTTAAGTACACATAATTTTTATTCACGGTGATCTTGCTGTAATTGATATAATAATTCGCAGTCGGATTTTATCATATTTTTGTGGGTCTATCTGGGTCGAATGCCAGTCGCAAGTGCATTCGCATTTGATGTCCCCCACCACGTACCACAAAACAAAGCGTTGAAAGGTCTTTTTATATTTTTAAATGTTTCTTAGGTTTTATATTTTTGAAACTGTAAAATGATACATATGTTATGAAAAAAAAAAAATATAATAACAATTTGGTAACTGGAATCTGTTGGATGTGACCAGTTGACGTGGTAGATCGTGGGGATGACCTATGTCCAGCAGTAGACGTTTGTCTGATAATGGTGAAGTCAACCTTCGGTACTATCTATTTGGTGTCCCAGGTTCTCGAATAGATTTCAACAGGTTGTGTTAGTGTGAGTTTCTGAGAGTATATTAGTGTTGTCCAAATATTTCTGAATGACCAGCCTCCTTCCTTCTATGGCCGCCAAATTGTAAGAGAGAGACAGACACACCCATTGTGTTACAAATACTCATTTTTATTATTACTCTGTCGTCATTTAATTTTCTCCGTCCGTGTTTGGATGTTTTATGAGTTTTTTTTCGCCCGGACCGCAATGGACATCAACGTTAACTTTTATTTGGGTCTGTTTTTGGTGATTTTCAGGGAAGGCTGGTTGCTTTTAGCAGTACTGTTTTGTGTAAAAGGAATTTTCTGTAGTTCGTAAATATTTAGACGTCAGTTTTTTTTTTAAAGTGTGGGGCGACCCCACTAGGAATTACTCCTGTATCGTGCGTGCGTTTACAAAAATTTAAACTCACATACATAAGCAGCCAGACCCGGAACTACATATGTAAGCCACACAAATATTTGTTCCGTGCGAAGATCGAACCCGCGATACGTAGCCTAGCAGTCGATCGCTCAGTCACTGCGCCAACCGTGTCGTCCAAAATTATGAATGTATAATGATCAGATCATCAGAAAGATGACTTATTTGCAACGAATATTTTGAAATCTTATAAATAGTTGCACATTAGTTTTTAGATTGGAAGAGGCTTGTCACTGAACTTAGAAATCTCAGTTGAAAGCATATCAGATTGTTGTTATTTCTCTTAATATTCAGCGGTGTACTTTTCCACAGCTAAACGACAGCATAATCCATCAGTTCCGATTCTGCACCATTTCTCTTTAATTTCTAAGAATGACATTCAAGTTGTCCCGAGATTTCCATCTGTATTATATCGCAGACTTACATCTAAACACATTTCAAAAAAAGGTTTTTTATGAGATGTAACAAATACGTATAACTGATTGTATAGGAAGTTGTAAAATATCAATTGTTGTGTTATGTGGACAGTTTCGTATGATCATTCACTATGTTTCAGTTGTCTCTGTTTACATTTATGCTGTTTGATCATTTTTTTTTAAACTTTGTTCCACACTAGGAATTTCAGACAGAAACAGCCAGACCCGGAACAACTATTTGTAGGCCATACAAATATTACGAACCCGCAGCTAACCGTGTCGTCAAAACATCTTTAACCCTAGTCAGCTCACAATATTCTTCATCAAACAAATCCTCAATCAATTTCGAATTCGATTCCCTAGATTAATCCAAGCCAGTGCTGAAGAGGCCGTCAAACTGAGTGCACTAAGTGTCTCGGACATTCTGGCGTGGAGCACCAACGAGGGGCTCAGCAAGAAGGGCGCTGCCACAATGAGCCCACACGATGACGGCATAAACAATGGACGAGATGGCATAGATTTAAATCATAGATTCGCTATACCACTCTAAAAATGTGGACGTTTGTATTTAGTTGACTGTGAGATTTGACATTTAATATCAATATATTTTAAACGCATTTACTTATGTATTTTTATATTTAAATAAATAACTTTATTCAAATTATTTTAATTGTTAGAAACACCATTGATTACCACCCGTTATATTTTTAGGTGCGAACAGTCCACCCAAAGGTTCTCTGGAAGATTTCGTTATTGTAAACATAGAATTAGTAATTTCTGTAAAACAGTTGCGTTTCAATTTTTGTGTGCTTTATAGTATATTTTATTCTATTTGAATAGTAGTATTGTTACTAAGCAGGTTGTGTCGCTTCCCTTTCTGCCCAGCATAAACATTAGAAAGTGGCAAAGAGTGTGTGTTGCAGGGGACTATCTCTTGGAATTGTTAACGTTCAAAAAGTACTATAATATATACTAGCTTATGCCCGCAGTTTCGCTCGCGTCTACTCCCCATTTTAGAGAAGTTGGCGGGTTAGAAAGAGACAAAAAGTAGCCTATGTCACTCTCCATCGCTTCAACTATCTCCACTGACGAAATCACGTCAATTTGTCGCTCCGTTTTGCCATGATAGATGGACAAACAATCAGACACACACATATGCTTTCCCATTAATAATATTAGTATGGATTAGTCTAACTTGAATAAATTACTTTTGTTTTTAATTTTGCCGTGTGGGATATGTGACGTCACAGATCCCAATATAGACTTTCGCGTGATCTCAGTATGGCTAGAACACATCTAGGGTTTACATTTAAGCGAGACTTAGTTTGACCCTGCTGACCCTCCTTGAAAAATGAATGTGGAAATAAACTCGAAACACAATGGCGCTTACTATGAGGGGAATTATTTCGTAAGTACTATTGCGGTAAATGTTGAGATTGAAGAAGTTAATGCGATTTGTGTTTCTATGAAAAGGAATATTATGTGTGTAGGTTTTCTTTTAACAGTGCTTTGGTAGCGAGTAGTTGCACTTACTTTGTGTGGGTGGAAAGATAAAAGACTTTTATAGAAATAAATATAAATAAATGCAATCATAAACTAACGCTGTTTTCCCATAGGGGTAGAAGGAAACCACACAATGCCTGCTTCTATCTTTTCATACTCCTTTTGCATCGTCCACGTTCACGCCCGCCGGTTCTTCATTTACTTTTATGTTGATAACTAGCTGCGCCCCGCAGTTTCACTCGCGTGGTGATAGAATATACAATTTATCTTTATCAATTGTAGCTCATGTGTTATTTTGAAATGTAAGCTATTATTATGTCCTTTATTTACTTCGCATCTTAAAATTACATTTTTAAATATTTCTTAGAAAATAAATTTAAAAAAGAACATTTAAAAATATAAAAATAGGTTTTCGCCGGTAACGGGAGCAGGGTCCAAGCTGCCGGTGGTTAGGGCTCCAGAGACAGGAACCTCCTCACAATGCGGGCCGTATCGAGGAGTACTGCCTTCTGAATCAGGCCCTTGATCCAACCACCTAAGGAGAGCTTCGACAGATGTTCGTCGAGGCTCTTGGCAATTAAGTCATTGGCCGTTACGACAATCGGCACAGTGATAGCTGAGTTATTATGAAGTTTCATCAAAATCCATGTAGTATTTGTTGCGTGAAAGAACAACAAACATACTCACATACTTACAAACTTTGGCTTGTATAATATAAGTAGGATATCTTATTCTTTCACTATATAATAATAAATAAAAAAAGTATTTTTACCTTCTTCTATGGCTTATATTATCACTAGCTTTTGCCCGCGGCTTCGCTCGCATTAAATTCGGTAGCGCCTTATTGATTTGTAATAGCAACGCTAAGTTTTCCCTTTTCTTCCCTCTTTCTCCCTCACATCCCACTTTTTTTAAATAAAAATTAGCCTATGTCCGTCTCCTCGTTCCCAACTATCTCTGTACCAAAATTCATCAAAATTGGTGTAGCCATTAAAGCGTGAAGAGGTAACAAACAAACAAACAAACTCACTTTCGCTTTTATAATATTAGTAAGGATTATTATCTGTTTGCAAACATTAGTAGATAAAACTAACCGATAGAAGATAAATCCCTGTTTGTATCCGATCAAAGGTACATATTCCCAATTTTATCAATCGTTCCTTCCAAAAACTCCGTTTTCAGTTACCTTTTTGCTGATCTAACCAAACCCTTATTATCCAAATGTATTACCCAAATATATAATCCTCAAATAGGACCAAAGGACATTACATGACCAAAGAAAACAGACTAATAAACATAATATTTTATTACAAGGTCTGTCAGCTGTCTTTTACTAACTAACAAATTCTTTATTACGTTTAGGATATTTCCTACATCCTTTTTCCTCTATTTGGGAAGCATCAGCAGTGACAATATCAATGGCCAGTTATGTTTCTGATGTGAGCGTTTTTTTATGAATATCTTCATCATAGAATACTGCTATATTGTCTTGAAGTTTGCTGGACATATGCCAGGATAGTTCAGAAATCAGTAACTGTACTAAACTGTCGTATTTCCTGTTGTGATGGGTAATATCTTTCTCGTTATGATGACGATGTTCAATGTAATAATGCTTATGATATTTTATTTTTTTGCTTGTTCTATGATATCTTCAATATTGTGTTGGATCGAGCAAAGAGTTTTTATATCAGAACTTTTTTTTATCTGTAAAAGTCTTCACGTCAGTAATAATAGAACCAGTGATAGCTGATCTCACAACCTATTAAATCTCCATACTGCGCAAGGTCAAAATATAATCAAAGTCGTGTAGGTGGTGCATTTTAACATGCGGCGATTCTCACAGGACAGCGCTTGTCCGCAGATTGTGAAGTAAATGAACTGCCGGTGTGCCGCGCGGAAAGGCGGCGAACGTCCACGTGGTTTAGAGGTATACGTATGTTAGGCAACGGATTTCATACTAGCCAATACGGTATTATTTTCTGATTTATTCCGTTGCGGGATCCAAGACAGTTATTTTGTTTCTGCAGGACTTCGTCGAGTTTGATTGTCTCGGCGCTTTTCTAGTGGCCGCCACAGTTGATTCTGGCTTTCAGGTATTGCAGTGGTAGAACCTCAAACCAACCCAGCCGCCGCGAGACGACTTCTGGACAACGTAGATGCGGGATTGCGGACGGTGAGCAATGGGTAGCTCACCGTCCGTCCGTCTTTTGACAACAGGCCGTGTCGACGGCGCGTTAGTGTTCCCCGCGCGCCTCAAAAAGATGTCAGCAAAGCAGAGGGGCTTGCCAGGGCCTCCGCCTGCCGGGATCGCAGGTTGTTCGAAAGAAATACCGCGGCAATAGAAGGAAGATGGGTGAGTTTTTGTCAGTACAAGTCTGACACTCCGCCCAGAGCGGAGGAAGTTACTTGATGATTTCCCATCCGCAAAAAAAAGCTGTATCAGTGATCCAAGCCACTGTGACGTCAGATCCGCTTCACCACAAAGCAAGCAAATTCTCACGTTCCATCTCCTACTGCTACCCAGTCTTACATAGAACCCAAGTTTCTCACGCCACACGTGCCATATTAGCACACCTCAAACTAAGTACCTATCAAAATAGATAAAGAAAAAAATCCCCATTTTACCCAACTGTCCCTAATCCCCAATTTGGTGTGAAAGCAGAGGTTGTGGAGGTGTCACCGTAACGGGATAATCCTATCGATTCACACCGAGCCCCTTCTACTCTATGGCTTCCGTATCAATTTCAATGGTACCTAATCTATCTCTAGTATTTTGGTTGGTATTATATCGATTGATTAGTTTTCATTGCTTTGTACGTTTTAGGAAGAGAAATCCTTTATCCTGCAATAGGCCAACATAGGCTTTTTATATAATAATAATAATAATTGCGAGTTAAGGCTGAGTATAGACTACTCCAGATCCTACTGAAAAGTATCATCGTACCTCATTTTTTTCGAGACAATCATTCAATCGTCACGTTCATTTTTAAAAGTTTCGACCCAAAGGATAAAACGGAACCCTCTTACTAAAACTCCTCCGTCCGTCCGTCTGTCCGTCTGCCACCAAGCTATATCTCTTGAACCGTGATAATTAGACAGTTGAAATTTTCACAGAAGATGTATTCTTGTTGCCGCTATAACATATGTAAACTAATAAAAAAAAATTGGTTGTTTGTAAAGTAGGTTTACGATCGAGATGTTTACGTGATAACGTCTTATTGGTGATATAAGTTATCACCAGTAGTGACATCTAAAATGAAATTAAGTACTAATTTAAAGTTTTTTTTTCGAGCCAAGTAACAGATGGCGCTACCATCTTTATGAAATGTCGCTTGTGAGGTTTTGGTGTGACACAAGTTTCTGAACATGTCACCCGACTAAAACGATTTTAAAGACGTTATCACGTCAAAATACAGAATAAAATATTATACATACAACAAACATGATTTTTTTGCTGTTTATATATATGGCAAGAGTTTTTTACACTTAAGCGATGCTCGCTTCGATTAGGATGCTTTCAGTTAATAATTTTAACCCTGTTATAAGTTAAAGCAAAACCAAAGCCAAAACGCATACGACATAATAAAGCATAATTATATATTACAGGAAATATTATGAAAATATATTAAGGGGAATGTCCATATATATCTTCACCATTATCATTAAGAAAAATCAAAAAACAAAAACTAAGATGTATTTCAGTTTATAGATGACGAATTTGACATTGCAGCAAAAAGTCCATAATACCACATTACCGATTAATTGCTTCGTGGCATCGAAATTTAACTATACTACAAAAAAAATTGGTTGTAAAGTAGGTTTACGATCGAGATGTTTACGTGATAACGTCTTATTGGTGATATAAGTTATCACCAGTAGTGACATCTAAAATGAAATTAAGTACTAATTTAAAGTTTTTTTTTCGAGCCAAGTAACAGATGGCGCTACCATCTTTATGAAATGTCGCTTGTGAGGTTTTGGTGTGACACAAGTTTCTGAACATGTCACCCGACTAAAACGATTTTAAAGACGTTATCACGTCAAAAAAAAAAACCAAAACAAAACTAGACTAAACCATAAAAAATATAGACTTTTTCATAACAAAATAATACAAGACTAGCTCAGAATAAAGCAGACTCACACAACACATTAATAAACATTTAGTCCCAACAAATTTACTATTGTACGGGGCCACGAAGCTAGCTGACGTAGACGAGAGAAAGTTCATTAAACTTGCATGTATGAGACCCGGTATACGTCTCTGCAATTTTGCTGGAATACTGATATGTTACTATGTTATTTTCGACAGTTTGAAGTAGTTGCTTTAAGATTTAGCTTGAGAAATGTTGTGTTGTTACTGACGTGAATATTTTAGAGGTTTTAGAAGTAAATATTGACGTTGTGACAAGAGTTTATTTTTGTTGTTAAAATAAAAATCATTTATTTGCATACTTAAGGTACAGAAGATTCTTGTAGAAGTATTTTTGTGGATCTCTTATTCTGCCATTAATTTCGGCGTGCAAATTTTACATAATTATTTGTTAAATAAAAAATGCCTTTATTTACTCTGACCTTTGCAATGCAAATATAAGTAGTACCAACAACATAATACTAATAACAAATCTATTGCTTTAAATACTTAATCAGCTATTAAGTCAGGATGTCTCGCAACATAGGCTTCTTCCTCCATATATTCCTGTCCAAAGCATTTCTTCGCCAACCTTTCGACAGATCATCCTCCCACCATTTTACCTGTGCTCTGTGTAGGGCATGCAATACCGGTTTCCCGGTTTTCATTTTTACCTGTAAACCGCCCATTTTCGCGATTATTAAATTACCGGTGAAAAAATTATGTAACCGGTAATTTACCGGTTTTTAATTAGTTGAATTTTAAGTTCATTTTGATTTTATACGATTTGTTTAAAATATTATCGAGAATGTAAGTTGTAAGTTAACTTGAGTTTATGTGATTGTGAATTCAATTACATTGTGATTGTCGTTTATATTATAAAGGAAACGTTGTAGCTGATTGAAAGTTAATTTGAGTTTATATACTAAATTTAACAGTCCAAATACTGCGGAAAATATTAAGTTGAAAATTAAGACTACTAAAATTGGTAGCTTACATGCTGATTGTTTTTTTCTTTTTCTTGACTGCGCCAAGAGAAATGTCATGTATTTAGAATTTGTGTTCCTATGCTCACTTTAAGCAATAATATAAACATGTTTACCACCGTATACATATTTATTTTTTGCTTTAAGACTACCCAATCATATTGTTATTATATCACATTGAAAAATACAAAAATTACCGTTTTACCGGTAAAAATATATAGTTTTTTTGCCTTAATTTCCTTCTATACCCATCCATATTTACACTCAAAACATTCCTCACAACTTTAAAACGATAAACCTATTGATATTTTTGTTAGAATCGTTCGGTTTGGCAGTAATAATGGATTAAGTAGTCACTTCTACCGCTAGACTATACAACTCTATTATTCTACTACTAGAGGAACGTAAATTTGAATCATTATTTTTTAATGGGTTAGGCTTTATAAGGTACACCGCTGCCTTATGGTAGGTACACCCACATTTCACCAGTTACATGTTAGTTCCATAAAATAGGAGAGGAGCATATTGCTATCAACTGGACCATCATCCAACCTCCGTAGCTGCTACTAAGAAATTCTTGATGGAAAACTAAATTACAATATTGTATAGCAGTCACACTTTTTCTTGCGGATTGGAACTTTGGCTGTTTGTGTATGTGAGTTTAAATGTTTTTAAATGCACCAACAATACTGGAGAAATTCCTAGTGTGAGGAAAAAAAAAACATCAAATAACTGCCCCCGGGCGCAGCAGGGAGGGGGGTTTCAGAGTTTTACTGACTGAAACCACATTTTCCTTCTTTTTCCCCCGCTCTGGGCGGAGCGGGGGCGAGAGTAAGACTTTTATTGACTAAAAATCACCCATGTTCCTTCTTCTGCCCCTTATGTTCCGGGACCGCGGTATGTTTTTCGAACAACACGCAACCCCGACAGAAACTTTCTTTTAACCTTTATGTTCACTTGCAGTCACTGTACAAACGAGTCAGTCCATAAAAATAACCCAAATCCCAATTAATTTCATTGTTTTAATCCACTCATAAAATGGAACCCAAACCATAATAAAAACCTCATAAATTATGGCCTACATTTTTCCCCACACACACAGCCTGTCAGTATTCAAACGCTTATCTCTTAGCCAAACGCTTCCAAGTTATAAATGATCACAGGTTGTCCAAACATTATGCGACGCCACGCGCCGGTCAAGCCGCGTAATTAATGCTTACGTAGTCGCCGCTGAACGTTGGCAAAAATCGACTTTGAGCATAAATGAGTATTTGTTTGTTTATTTTGTTCATGGTTTTGGGTTATAGGGCTTAGGGTTCTATGCCAACCCAACGAAACTTTATAAAATACTTCACCACCTCATTTTAAACTAGCCTTCCTATGTATAACGGGCTGGTGTCCGCAACTCCACGTCTAAGGCGCGTATTTTGCGTGTGAATATCATTCGATCCATCCCAGCTTCATGAGAAAGGCCAGCAACGCCTTGGTGTTGATGATGATCTTGCAAAGAAACTACAAAACCGAACAAGTGCCAGTTTTTTATAACTACCTATTTGTTTTTGCGAACTGAATATATACTAATACACATATACAAATAAAATAAGCCTACAAATATATTTTAATTGAATTAATAATTTAAGATTTCATTGTTTTCCTTTCATTTAATTTATGAAGTTTGTTTAAGAGATTTCATCCTTATTGACCCTAACGATCGATGCAATAAAATTACAGGGTAAAACTTTTATAGATGTCGGTTCGATAACCGTGTGCGACAAGCGATTTAAAAAAAATCTTTGAATGCCGTTTTCTTTATTTTCAGAAAATAAAGAAAATGTTTTATTTGAGTAAAATTTTCTATCTAAAGTATTACGAGTACTTCCCCTTCAGGTGGCATTACAAAATTCCACCCTGTAAATACTACTTACCCTCTGTACTTAAGGGTAAGTCACCAGCCATTTAGGAGGAGTTCAGTTCAGTAGAAGAAGATAATGATATTAGTTTTGTTGCAAAATGTGAAGAAACCTATATACGTCAGTCACGTATACAGGTTTCTTCACATTTTGCCATAGAGAACCGTTTAAAGAGTCCGCTGTGTGTTCAGCATTCGATAATAACAATTCTAATTGGCTTCAGAAGAGTTATAACAGTACTAGCTTACGCCCGCGGCTTCGCTCGCGTTAAATTCGGTATAACACACCAAGCAGACCTGTAGTTTTTGCTCTTGCGCCTGATTAATTTGTAATAGCAACGCTAAGTTTTCCCTTTTCTTCCCTCGTTCTCCCTCATATCCCACTTTTTTAAAATAAAAATTATGTCCGTCTCCTGGTTCCCAACTATCTCTGTACCAAAATTCATCAAAATCGGTTTAGCCATTAAAGCGTGAAGAGGTAACAAACAAACAAACAAACTCACTTTCGCTTTTATAACCACTGGACCGGCCAAAGTGATTATAATAACCACAAGAACTATGATGTATTGCGTACACGGTGATTAGAGTCACCTAGCGGAAAAGTTCCGAATTACGTCGAATGCCGTCTCTAACGAGTGTTCGTGGTACAGTTAAAAATTACTAGATGGCTCTTTATTAAATTTGTCGCCCGTCAGTGAATTTTTTCTGAGATATGGCAACTTGAAGTTTAGAAAAAAAAATATTGAAAGTGACAGTTCGAAGTGCGTGACAAGTGGGTGCCGTGTTGTGTGTTAGTGTAAACAAATATTTGGTAAGTTTTCTGTGTTTAAACCTTATTGTTATTGTTATTTTACATCAAAATAAACGTGAAGATATTTCCTTTGCGAAATATGCATTATTACGACGATCTCAATACGTTTACATAGTATAATTTCGTTGGAAAAGTTTTTGTTTTTGCGCGCCATGTTTGTTTGATATTTCTCTGCATAAAATGTATTCTAATAGTTAAAAATAATAGTCTAAAGTTAAATAACTGCTATCCATCCGAGACTTCTTCACTATTAGCACATTATTGGCAATTTACAAACGCAAAATCATTCAAATATCTTGAAATATTTTGATTACCGGACCGAGGTCAATGACCTCTTGATAAAAGTGCATAACTTTGTTTATTTTTTTTATGGCAGAAAACTAAATATTTATATTAAGTTATTGGTGTCATTTTAAAAAGTATATACTGTATTATTATCATAAAAAAATATGTTCACCAGTAAGCACTAAATTTTTCGTAAAGCTCGAAACAATAATAAATACGATGTTTTTTTGTTATATCCTCAACTTTAAACTGTTTTTTCGTCCTTTATTATTAATTTTAGTAATTTACTTAAATTCAAATAAAATGCTGTATTCTTTGAGAAATGCGTGGGTATTTTTTATTTGAATGTAGCTATAGTAGTTTTGCAGTAATAACCGTTTTTGAAACGAAAGAAGAAGAAAGAAGAATATCTTCTATTGACATTTCTAGCACGGCCGTGTGAGCCGAGTGTCACCGCGCGGTTTGGACTGTTTAGTGGAAAGGATTATAATTGGGTAACATTAGAGTCGTCTAATGAAAAGTATATATTATTGCAAAGGTCAAAGTTGTCAGTATCGTGTGTCTACATTAAGAGTACTTTAATAATATCTTTTTCAATATTAGTTTGAGGATAATTAACGTTTAGTTGTAGATACTTGACGTAAATGGAAAACTGTACAAATTTATTTATTTTAACTTCATGTACAATTTTGGTATATAGGCGAACATAATGCCATAAGGCAGTCAACCTTTGGGTTAAATATGACCCTTTTTTAAAAAAAAAACCTTGCCCCACACTAGGAATTTCTCCTGTATCGTGGGTGCGTTTACAAACATTTAAACTCACATACACAAACAGCCAGACCCGGAACAAGTATCTATTATTAACAATATTTATTTCGTGCGATAATCGAACCCGCGACACGCAGCACAGCAGTTGATCGCTCAGCCACTGCGCCAACCGTGTCGTCAGATTTTGATAGCGTACAAAAATATATAATTAATATAACTACTAATTTGTTTTTGCGAACTTAATATATAGTATAATTATACAGATACTAATACACATATATAAATAATATAAGCGAATAACTACATTTTAAAAAATACAAAAAATAACCGACCAAGAGCGAGTCAGACTCGTGCACAAAGGGTTTCGTACAAACTTCCGACATAAACAGCCATTTTTTTTAATGCGTAGATTTTGAGGGTTATTTTTTTCACTGGACAAAGGGACCACAGAGTCACATACAGACAGACAGACAGACAGACAGACGGACAACAAAGTGATCTAATAATGGGTTTGTTTTTTCCTTTTGAGGTATGTAGTCCTAAAAAACGAGAAACGAGATGAGGAGCTCGTGGCTCAATAATAGCAGCCGCTAAGGTCGATATTTAGGTTAAGCCGCGCTTGCCTAGGTTGGTCTGTGGATGGGTGACCACCGAGTGAGTTTCCTCCGTGCTTCGAAAAGCACGTTAACCTGTTCTTCCCGGCTGTTATTTGTAGATCTTTGACAGTCGTAATCTTTAGTAGTCAGTGTCCCGAAAGTCTACTAACTGGGCTATGGAGGTCAGAATATAGGCAGTCGCTCCATGTAAAATACTGGTATTTAGCTGCATCTGCTTAGACTGAAAGCCAACCCCAACATAGTTGGGAAAAGGTTAGGCAGATGATGAGTCCTAAAAACGAGAAACTAAATAATAATCAAGCATACATTAAATCTGAAATGTGTGACAGACAACACAACACATAATAGTTTCTCTAGTAACGGACGTATATTTTTGACCAAACTCCCACTAAAACTGTTAAATAATGAATAAAAGTTTTTATGAAAATTCGAATTTTCACCAAACGGAAATCCCGTCGGGCCCACGACTTGTAAATAATAAACTATCATTACCCCGATAAAAGCCGCCCTTTTCTATAATGACCATTAAAATAGAGCCTTATCAATTATTCTAACAGACAAAAAGCAGTTCAGCGTGTGAATCGTAATAATTTATTCAACAATAATTTATAATTCATGTTAGTACCGATAGTCCCTAATTGGCTGTCGGTACATTGTCTCATGTGTCTTCACTCTTACATATTAATCGAGCTATTTAAAGCTAAAACAGGCCATTTTGTTTGATTCCGCAACAATGGGTTTTACATTATTTAGTGAACTCAATGTTCATTTGGGATTGAATAAAATGGAACACGTCAGTTGTTTTCGAATGGCTCACATTATTGTTTTCAATGCTTTGTTAGTGATGCTACGGAGTAATTTCGCTTATATCAGTCAGGAAATGAAAATTGTTATTAGTAGAGGAGTCAGTTGATCTAGGAATCAAGGAAACTAAAAAACCAATAAATGTTGCCAACTTGAAAATTAAAGCTGATGGTTAATAAAATTCGCGTAATTGAAAACTTTCAAAGTCTGGTAGCAATATCAGGACATTTTAATAAAAATGTATAAAAACGTGTAAAAACATCTGACGTGTTGTCAGATGTTTTCGAATGGCTCACATTACTGTTTTCAATGCTTTGTTAGTGATGCTACGCAGTAATTTTGCTTTTATCAGTCACAAAACAAAAATTATTGATAGTAGCGGAATAAGTTGATCTAGGAATCAGGGAAGAAATGGAAACTAAAAAACTAATTATGTTGACAACTTGAAAATAGAAGCTGAGGGCCAATTCGCGTAATTGAAAACATTCAAAATCTGGTAGCAATATCAGGACATTTTAGTAAAAATGTATAAAAAACGTGTAAAACGTAATGAGTTTTTTGAAAATATTATAATTAACACTTGAAACGGGATATTTACCATGTTTATTATTTATATTGAGTTTCCGATATTTCGGCGATGTTGCAAACGCCATGATCACGGATGAACTGAAGTTATTGCGGGTGGATGTTTACGAGCAGACAAAACGATCTACCCTCTTTCTTATTCGTTTTTTGCGTTCGTTACCACTAACACCGTCACTCACAACTCGATTTTGCTCTCGACACACAAAACTCACTGTATCAAGTAGCGATCTTTTTTCCCTACTTTTTGGGTTTTTACACAATTGAACCACTGGATTCCAGGCTCTTGATAATTGAAACCCATCTTCTCGGTTGAAGTTCCTATATTTGGTAATCTCGCCAAGTTTTTGAAAATAGATTAGAATACAGACGGTCTTAAAAATAAATATGGGAATTGCCCTCTGAATTGAATTCATATGAACGACTTTTAGAAATCATAAGGAGATAAAAAAAAAAACCATCCTTACTAATATTATAAAAGCGAAAGTGAGTTTGTTTGTTTGTTACGTCTTCACGCCTAAACGGCTAAACCAATTTTGATGAATTTTGGTACAGAGATAGTTGGGTCCCTGGAGACGGACATAGGCTGTTTTTTTCACAAAAAAGATTGAGGTATGAGGGAGAAAGAGGGAAGAAAAGGCAAACCTTAGCATTGCTATAACAATAAATAAGGTGCAAGGGCAAAAACTACAAGTAGCCGGTATCTGTAGGAAAGGGGAACTGTGTTACCCCAAATTTAACGCGAGCGAAGCCGCGGGCAAAATCTAGTACTTTATAAAAAAAAAAACGACCCAGAGTAATTGTATCTAAACCCATTCCTAGAACCAAATTCCCATCAAACAAACAGCAACCTATTACTAATACCAATAATAATCCATACCAATGAAATATCATCTAGTATCCGTTCCCGACAATCAGGCCAAAATGCGGGCCAATTACGGGCTCAGGTGTTGGCGCTGTACCGTGCGTTGGCCGTACGCCAGAATTTGGCATCGGATAAACAATTCTGTTTTCCAAAATGTACTATTAGGACACGTGACGTGCACTAAGTGTGCTTTATGCTGATGTAATCAGCGAGCTAAGAGGTTTCGTCATGTTGCTTCTGCTGTTCTAAGGATTATGTCTAACTAAACAGGATATTAAGCGCATCTTCATGTCAAAGTTAAGCATATTGTCTATGAATATACGTAGGTTTATCTTTCTATATTTTTAAATCGTTGCCCCACACTAGGAATTTCTCCTGTATCGTGGGTGCGTTTACAAACATTTAAACTCACATACACAAACAGCTAGACCCGAAACAACTACCTGTACGTCATACACATATTTGTTCCGTGCGGGGAACGAACCCGCGACACGCAGCGCAGCAGTCGTTTGCTCAACCACTGCGCCAACCGCGCCGTCTTTATAGTTTATCTTTAGGGGTTTTTAAGAAATTACCACAAACTTGGCTTACGGCCCATTTCCTCCCATGGAGAAGAAAAGAAGGTTTGTGCCCCGGCACCATAGAGTATGTATAGAGGATGTTTGTACGGCTTTCGGGATTTATGCTTATGTTATACATGTCTAAGTTAAGTCTAAAAGGCCTCTGTTGTACAGACGCCAGCAGGTCAAGCTACCCGAAACTGTCAATTTTTCCCAATGAACCTTGAACCTAATACTTTAGAAATAAAGTCGAAAATCTATCAAAGAAATCTGACAGATTGTGGTAGCTTCATGTGCAGGCGTCTGTACAAAGCAGTTTTCGAGATATTATTTTTAGGGTTCTGTACCTGAAAAGGAAAAAAACAAACCATAATTGGATCACTTTGTTAGTTTTCTGTCTGTCTGTCGAAACCCTCGAGAACGCGTGGAGGTATCGAGTTGAAATTAAAACCATATACTCAACTCTGTGGTCCCTTTGTGCTATCAAAAATTCAACGATCTAAGTTTACACAGTCAAAATATATAGGTAACTGTTTATGACGCAAGTTTCTACGGAACCTTTGGTATGCGAGTTTGGGTTGCTTTTGCCTGATATTTTACATTAAATAGGCTTACTTTTGTCTTCAATCTTTATTTCGTTCATTAAGATATGACCACCACATCGACCTCGATTTAAAAAAAAAAGCTTGCAATACTCAGTGTCGTGTCGCCCTAAAAGCAGAGGTTTAATTTTTATTGCGGATGGGAAATCATCAAATAACTTCCCCCGCTCTGGGCAGAACGGGGAGAAGTGTCAGACTCGATCGCGCTCGATCGACGATCGATCGCTGAATAAAACCCAGTCATGTTCTTTCAATTGCCCTTTATATTCCGGGGCCGCGGTATCTATTTTGAACAACCCGCAACCCCGGGAATGCAGAGGTTTAGAAATACTTCCATAGTTCCTTTTGAATGCAAAAGGTTCGTTAAAGGACAATAGGTAATCCGTTTGAAGTTTTTCCAACAAACGTTGTGTACAGAGCTTTCAACAAAGCTTTATGCACCTACGATTTGCACCTTACAAAGGATTTCGTCCAATTCTTTGGTTCTGTTTAAAACCGTTTTGTACAGAATCGGGTCAAACACTATTGCGATCCAAGTGCATGTCGTATTGAATGTTTAACTAATGGAATAATCATATTATGCCAAATTATCCTACTTTTATTATAAATGCGAATGTTTCACAAACATTGGATAAATGGAGGTATGGATAAAAAAAAAAAAAAAAAAAAAAATTTGAAACTATTTATTGCATGAATTATTTAAGTTTTTTTACAGACATTTTATATGGAAGTGCTCAATCTTTTTTCAATTATGTTTTATGTTACTCTTTCACGCCAAAACGGCTGAACGGATCTTGATGAAATTTGGCAAAAAAAGGTAGATTATAGTCTGGAATAACACATCGGATTATTTTTTTTTCGATATCACTTGAGCGAAGCCGCGGGCTAGTAATAAATAATATTAAAATAACAAGTCTGATATGTATCAGATTTTTAAACTGAGAATTAGATGTTGAAGAAGAATTTTGTCAGGCTCTACTAAAGGGAACTTTAAAAAATGTTTTCCAAAATACGTTGAAACATTTCACAGGCTTCACTGACAGGACTAACAGAAACCGAGTCAAAATGAGTCAAGAAACAAATGAAGGTGGTCCATTTTAAGGAGACTGACCAAAAAAGGTTGTTTAATTGAGTTCCAAATTTAAAAATATATGAATTTATAATTTTTAATTTTAGACCGGTTGTCGGTGTCATACCTCTCTTTCAGTCTAGTAAGAAAAGGCACGGGGAGAAATCAAATTAAATCATAGTTACTTAGTGATGAATAACAATATTACTTTCTGTTCTGTTATTTAATTTCTACGATCTTTCTTCTATATTGAAAAACGTTCTCGGCTCTATAACGCCCTCACCTCGGGTGTTAAATCCGCCTCGGCCGCAATGACAGTTTCCTCACTTGAATTGAAATGTACTATTTACTCAATAATTAAGATATTAGCATTTTGCCTAAACTGAGCTTTTCCCTTTATCCCATATTAAAGGAAAATACCGACCTTATCGCAATATAAGTATATTTACCCTAATCAGGCCTCGTTTTTGCGTTTATACAGTTGTTAGGCATTAGGTTACCGGTCAAGATAACCAAACGCAAACATTTTCAATAATCACCGACATCAGGGTCCTAATGGCGGAGGCAATGAGATTATGTCCCCGGAAACATACTTTCGAAGATATTGGTAGTAACCGTTGCAATCTGGATCCTTAGGATTCTTAGGCGCGTCGCCCACACGATTAACAGTCGAGGTGCAGTCGAGGCGCGGGCGCATTAGGCGCGTCGCCCATACGACATTTCTAAAGAAAATCTTGTTGCGGCGTACCTCTTATGCCCCCCTGCGCCTCAACTGCACCTCGACTGTTAATCGTGTGGGCGACGCGCCTTAAGATCTTCTGTATCTTCTTTAAGAAGAGTCTGATGGGTGACGGCTTTGAGTTAGATTGGTTGGGTATTTAAGGATTAAACCAATCAGAACTTGACCTAATTCAATGTTCAAGTAATTAAAAAGGTTGAGAACGTTTTTGTAAGCCTTAACCCCGAGCGTGCGTTTTAAACGTAAATAGGTACTTGTTTCATAATTACTAGAAGAATTGATTCAGATCTATGTATAATACGGAAAGTGTGCTTCTTAAAAACAATTTTGTAAGAAGAAAAAAAGTTTATTTTGCATAAGTGTAAATCTAAACATAAAAAGGAGATAATTATTGTGTGTCTCACGTTTGCGCCAAATAGGCAGTTTGGCAAGCTAGACAACAAACCGGGCCACTAGTGTCTGACGCTGGTTTTCAAATTTAAAAATTTATTTATTTGTTTTTTATTGTTATTAGTCGCCGTATTTAATATACATTTATACCACGCGCTTGTGGAACACCTTTTGAGACATTCACAAAATATCTCAAATTCGCTACAAGTCTTGACACAGTTGCACCACATATTACCGTGATTCACGACTTCCTTTCACACCTGCATTCACCTTCAAAAAGGCTCGACTATCTTAAATGCCTGTCTATTTGAAGTATACCTGAACCATCCTAATGACGTAGGCACGACCTACATTTTAACGTGTCGAGGCGGTTTCGTTCAGAAACAGGAAACGTACGTATCCTTGCGAAGGTGCGGATGTTTGGCGTCGCGCCAACCGGTACGGATCCGGTCCGTCAGATTATTGCGTTTTAAACGGAGCGTTTTGTATTAGGTTCGCACTTGCTGGAGATTTTGACCTGTGATATTTTAGATGGTCGTGGATTTTTATAAAAGGGTTATTCTCGCGTCGATCTGTTCTGAAGTTGAGACGTTTTCACTTTTCTTAGATTAGACCTTCTAGATTAGACCTTTGTGTTGACCATTTAAATGATCTTATTGGTCTTCTTATAATAGTACTTTTATTTCAATAAACGAGTCTGATTTCAGTAACCAAGCTAGTTTACTCCCACCTTGAGCTGTAACTGTCACCGTCCCCATTTAAATAGACCCAAGTTGGTTAGTTTGCCATGTCGACGGCGTGTTTCACGCGCGCCTCAACGAAATGCCAGCAAAGTAGAGGATCTGCCAGAGCTACCGCCGCGTGCCACCAGCGTTGCGGGTTGTTCGAAGAAATACCGCGGCCTGGAACATAAAGGGAAAAAGAAAGAACATGGGTGTGTTTTAGTCAGTAAACTGACAATCGCCCCAGCTCCCCCCAGAGCAGGGGAAGATGATGATAGGTAAGATACATGAGGAATACCATGTATCTTATCTGCATTCGCAAAAAGTTGGTTAGCTTCAGTTACTTACATTGAATATTTGTTACATTCAACGTTTTAAATTCAAAGACAACATAAAATGGGTAGTCCATACCGATGTAACATAAAGGCAATTCACGTTCAACTACCAATATTTCTACCCCACCTTAAACGACCAACAAAATCGTCCCAGTGTTGTTAACGCCTGCAACAACAAATTAATTGGCTATAACGGAAAAAATATCGTTATTGGTGACGCAAGTTTCTATACACCAAAAGCCGTAAGGTAGTTACGGCTTTTGGTGCAGGTTTTGTAGTTACGGCAGGACAAAAAGTGTGAGAAAAATCTAAATTGAGGGTGCAGTGCAGGTTTAACTTTATATTGTCGGTCATTATTTTTAGAAGTATAATGTGGGTTTACTTGACAGGACATAAAGGCAGCTATATTGTCTGGTGCAAGTTGTAAAAGTCAGGAAATGGATCGCCCGTAATGGTCCTTTGGAGATGTGCTACTAACGACACATTATTGAAATGGGCCTGTGAAGCAATGGTATTGGAAATAGTAGTTGTAATAAAATGACACTCTAACACGTCTATGTTCATTTAATCTGATGGTGTAGGTACTGGGGTTGTTTTTTTGTGAATGGGAATCAGCGAATTTCTTACTCTGCCCTGGGCGGAGCGGGGGGGGGGGGTGTATGTTTATCTTTTAAACTTAAAATTCGCGAGTTTATTCGTAAAAAGTCGTCAGTATCGTCACATCGTTAATGTTTTCCCCATTGAATGTATTTTTACTTTAGTATATCTGTGTATCTATATTTTGATAAATATTTACAGTATTTTATATATGTAGTATAAATTAATAATTTATTTTCTGTTTTACATCTACCACTGTTTGTCTCTGCATCACCCAAAGGTTGACTGGTAGAAGATGCCTATGGTTTTAAGTCCGCCTCTGTACTTTTTTTTTAAAAGAATTTGTTGCCCCACACTTGGAATTTCTCCTGTATCGTGGGTGCGTTTACAAACATTTAAACTTACATATACAAACAGCCAGACTCAAAACAACTATCTGCAGGTCATACAAATATTTGTTCCGTGCGTTAATCGAACCCGCGAGACGCAGCGCAGCAGTATATCGCTCAGCCACTGCGCCAACCGTGTCGTCGTACACGTTTGTGTAAGTGTTAAATAAATAGCTCTCGTCTTGAAAAGTCCGGGCTAGTGAAATCTCTGACTCTTAACACTAAAACTTAGATTAAGTATAGAATAACAGAACTTACAGAGTGAAACAAATCTCGAAAATAACTCAATGTTTTGCAAGGAAACGAGATGAAATATTGTAACTACGAAAATTAATCAAATTCTCCCAAACCCCTCTAATTTGTTAGCCAAACGAAGCAAATTTAATACAAATGATTTTAGGAAACATTATATAAAATATTGGTGTAATTACCGGTCTAAACGGTTGGCAACAGACGGCACTGGATCGCTGGAATGACGCCAACATACCTCTCTTACGTATTCCTTTGATTTAATTTGATTATTTTCGATCGATTTTTGGAGAAGTCATACTACGGTTGTTTTAATTAAGCGTTGTCTTCATTAGTAAGTAATGTAATTGAATTCAGGAGCATTGTCTGAAGTTCTTACATTCATGCCACGTATTTCTACGAGACGATTTCATACTTAGGTAGTTACTGGCTAGGCTTTTACCCGCGTCTTTAGTTGCTGCCCCGTTTCCGAGGGTATTAGCTTGATGCTGGATAGCCTATATTACTTCTTGAAAATATAGCTTCCTATTAGTAAAAAATGGTTAAAATCGGTATAGTAGTTTTGGAGCCTATAAGATACAAACAAATCTTTCCTCTTTATAATATTATATATATATATATATATATTTAAACAAACGCGCGTATTGCTATAGGCCGACCGCCTAACTAAGACCGTGCCTGAGGTAGGCAGTGTCAGTCTATAAACGATTTTTTTTTAATAAAACTTTGCCCCACACTAGGGATTTCTCCTGTATTGTGGGTTCGTTTACAATCATTTAAGCTCACATACACAAACAGCCAGACCCGAAACAACTATCTGCAGGCCATACAAATATTTGTTCCGTGCGGGAATCAAACCCGCGATACGCAGCGCAGCAGTCGATCGCTCAGCCACTGCGCCAACCGAAACCGAAACCGAATTTGCGAACGGCGCTTAAAACCCTAAGTAACCAAACGTAAGTGACTAAACGACAACCTCAAAACTAAATGCAAAAAACACTATACTACTTAATTATAACTCTAAAACTGTCTGCCCACTACACCGTATCACATCATGACTGTGCTAGGAACGTGTCAGGTAAAGAAAAGTATGAGACTGTGCTAGACCGTTCCGTCATTAACGAACACAGTCATTTATCATAAACAATTAGCCAGCGATATTTTTTTTGCCGGTGTCAATACGCTACGTGCATGACACGCAACGGTGTTAGTCGATCATGGAATGATCTAAAACTGACACGTTCCTAGCACGTACATGTTATGCTACGATGTAGGTATCGGGCTCACTACTTTATATATCCAGTACTGCAATTATAAAGAATTTTTAAAAGAAGAACTCCAGTATTTTAATCTCATGGAACTTCTCACAGCTCTAAGTAAAGTTAAAGATAAGTACACTTAAAGTTAACAGGTGCAGTATAAACATAGCATTATTGCACTAAGTTTTAATAGTAACTGTTATGTTGGATTCTTAATAATAGATGTCCATTAAGTATGATACTGGTTTATTGGTAAGAGACACAGGAGATGTTTATAAGTCTACATCATGACATGAAGTGTGGCGGAGCGCCGCCGACCACAGATAATACATTTACTAGTGAAGACCATATTAGTAACATACTAAATAGTGATGTTACAACATCCCCCTTGTTGAGTTCAAATTAGACCCCTGACTGACAATTAATATAAGTGCTATGCTATTTAATTTTATACAAGACAACATGCTTAATTATACTTATAGTTACTTAACTTTACTTATGACTCTATTTATAATTTAACTTAATCCATTTCTTCAATTAACCTTCTGGTAGGTTTTACAATACGACCTGACCTAGTTGTTACATTTGAGGATTGCTGAGATGAGGATTCTTGATGCCTAGACTCCTGTCTGTCACCTTCCTCTCCCCTTTGTGACGAGTTGGATTGCATGGGAGGGTTAGCACAATTATGAGAATATTTATGTCTTAAGTGTATTCTATTCCTCCTATACCTAACTCCATTGACATCCTCAACAACATATGATCTATTATTTGACAATCTTTGCTTAACAATAGCTTGTTCCCAGTTGCTACTAGGGTTTCTCTTAAAATAGACATGATCATTATGATGTAACATAGACATTGACTTGGCATTTTTATTGTAGTATTTTGACTTATTTTTATCATTTTTCTTGACAGACTCTTTGTAATCTTTAAATGTTACCACTTTTGGCTTCAACTTCTTATATGATGTTGGAATGTTATCTCTTAAGTTCCTAGACATGAGCAACTGTGCTGGTGATGAAAAATTATTTTTACCTGTATTTCTGTATTGTAACAATGCTATGTATGGATCTGATCCATTTTCTTTGCATTTTCTTAGCATGTTTTTTATGATTTTGACTGAACTCTCTGCTTGTCCATTAGACTGTGAATGATATGGGCTAGTTACAATATGTTCTATGTCCCATTCTTCCATAAAATTTTTAAAATCAACTGACTGAAAAGGAGGTCCACCATCTGATACCAGTGACAATGGTATTCCATGACGAGCAAATATGGACTTTAAATGAGTTATTACATTTTTTGATGTACTGTTGTTATTTAATAATGCAATTTCTATAAATTTTGAATAATAATCAGTGACAATTAAATATACTAAGCTATCGAAATGCATTAAATCAATACCGACTTGTTGCCATGGATATTTGCTTATTTCATAATTCTGTAGTGGTTCCTTTTGGTTACATGGTTTGAATTTTGCACATACTAGACATTGTTCTACTAAATTCTTAATATCACTAGACATATTTGGCCAATAAAGAGATTCTTTAGCTAAGTTTAGACATTTATTTATACCTTGGTGACCTTTGTGAATTTTTACTAACATTTCTTTATGCATTGACTGTGGTACTATTAATTTTGAGCCTTTGAATACTAAATCTCTAATTTTATGGATTTCTCCTTGTATATTCCAGAATGGTTTTATTAATGGACTGACACTATTTTTGGTTTTTGGCCAACCTTCATTATAATACTTTATTAATAGCTGCAGGGTTTCATCTTTCTTAGTTTCCTGAGCCAATTTTGTGCTATATTCATCTGTAATTGCTAAGTTAGCATACATTAGATTGACATGACAAGACATTTCTGATTCATTTTCAGGCCTATAATGTTCTTTCAAAGCTGCTCTTGACAATGTGTCTGATATGAACATTTCTTTGCCTGGGACATGTATAACTTCTAAATCATATTTTTGACAAGTTAACATCATACGCTGTAATCTAGCTGGGACATCATGTAATGGTTTTTTAAATAGATAGACTAAAGGTTTGTGATCAGTATGAACTGTGACTCTATTACCATATACATATTGGTGAAATTTTTCACAACCAAATTGAATTGCTAGCAGCTCCTTCTCTATTTGAGCATACCTTTCTTGCGTTTCAGTTAAGGTTTTTGAACTGTATGCTATTGGTTTATTTTTCTGTAAAATGACTGCGCCTAACGCTGACTTTGACGAATCGACTGACAAGACTAATGGAATCTTGGGATTATAATGAGCTAAAACTGGTGAATTTGTAATTTCATCTTTCAGTTTCCTCAGACATTGACTATGATTCTCATCCCAAGTCCAGACTGAATCTTTTTTCAAAAGATTTCTTAATATTTGTGTTTTTTCTGACAGGTTACTTATAAAGGGTCCTAGGTAGTTTATCATACCTAGTATTCTCTGTAACTCTTTGACATTTTGCGGTGTAGGCATGTTGACAATTGCTTTGACCTTCTCAAGATCTGCCCTTGCACCGTCTTTACTGAAGACATAACCTAAAAAACATACTTCTGACAGTGAAAATTTACATTTTGACTTGTTAAATTTTAAATTGACTTGACGAGCTCTTTGCATGACTTTGTGTAATCTTTCATTATGAACTGACTCATTTGGTCCATAGACTAAGATATCATCGATGAATATAAGTACGCCTTCTATGTCACCAAATAGATTCATCATGACTCTTTGAAATATTTCAGACGAGGCATTTATGCCATAGGGTAATCTTAAATACTTATATCTACCAAATGGTGTTTGAAAAGTACATAATTCTGAACTATATTCATCTAAACGTAGCATCCAAAATCCTGAAAATGCATCTAAATGAGAAAAACATACAGCCCCTTCGAGCTGAGACCTAATCTCATCAATTGACTTGAGTGGATAATGTTCCCTCATGATATTTTTATTTAAATTTCTAGGATCAAGACAAATTCGTAACTGACCTGAACTTTTTACTGTTACAACGACTGAATTAACCCACTCTGTAGGTTTTGTAACCTTTACTATGACTTGCATTTTCTCCATGCGATCCAACTCCTCACGCAGTTTCCCTTGTAATGCGAATGGGACTTTCCTGGGCGGATCCACACATGGTACTGCATCAGGCTTGAGTTTCAGATGACAGACTGGAGGCAGACAGCCAAGACCCTGGAATACATCATTATATTGTGTATGAATTTGCTCACAAAAGTCTTGTTTTGACACTGAAAAGACACGTTTTATTATACCTAGCTTTTCACAAATTGGGAGACCAAGGACATTTGGACACTCTATATCTGGTATAATAAACATTATGTTTTCAACAATGTTCTTATTGTTTAAGCAAAAATTACAACTTAAGTTGACTTTGCCTAAAATCGGAATGGATTTTCCACCAAATCCTGTGACATTTACTTGACATTTGACAAGTGACAATTTTGACAGCTTATTTTGACTTTTAACATTTTTAAATGTTTGTTTTGACATTATGTTGACATCTGCTCCTGAGTCCATGATACATTTAACCTTTGTATCACCTACCAATAAGCTAATTTCCCACGACTGCTTTGAATGATTCAAAGTATTGACGACTGATGATCCATTTTGTGACTGACTGGACGACTGTGCCTTATTGTGAAATCCCTCAGACATGTGACTGATTTCATCATTGAGACTCTGACATTTTTTCTTTTGACTATTTGACTGGACATTGGATCTCTCAGACATGACATTGTTTTCATACATGTGATATGAATTGGGACTCTGACTATTTGACTGGATAATAAATCTATCCGACATGTAATTGTTTTCATACATGTGATATGAATTGGGACTCTGACTATTTGACTGGATAATAAATCTATCCGACATGTAATTGTTTTCATACATGTGATATGAATTGGGACTCTGACTATTTGACTGGATAATAAATCTCTCCGACATGTCACTTTTCTCATCATAGGGATATATGGATGGATGTGATGTCTTACTGTGTGTCTGTGTGTTCCTGTGTCTCTGACTGAGTGACTGACTGTGAGAATGACTATTATGACTTTGACTCGACGTTTGATTGTGATTATTTAGACTCAACATTTGACTTTTATGACTTTGACCATTATGACTTTGACTATTCAGCATACCTACGAAATAATCTTGACTACCATTATCTGAATTAAACGATTGCAACTGACTGACTTTTTTATTTTTGTGACAAAATTTAGCAAAATGATTGTAAGATTTACATGACCTGCATTGAACTCCTTGAGCTGGACACTTGTAGCGATGAGACTGCCCACAGCGGCTACATGTCTTCGAGCTGCCTGAAGCTGAAGGTGACTCGCGACTGCCTGAAGCTGGCTTGCGACTGCTTGACGCTGACTTGCGACTGGAAGCTCGCTGTCGACGATCTCCTCGACTACGGCTCCTCCGACTGAGATGCATGACGTTTTCACTGGCGATGCTGCTCCCTTTGACTATTTTCTCAGCATCTTGCTGTGCGACTATGAGCGTCCTCGCTAGCTCTTGCATTCTCTGATAGGTTAAGTCATGTTCTTGCAGTAACCTTTGACGCACATGTGACAAGTCCAAATTGAGGTTTGCAATAAAAATATCTTTGATGAGCGATTCCCTGAGCGTGCCAAACTCACATTCTCTGCTCTTATTCTCCAAATCCGTGAGGAATTCGTCGATGCTTTCGGATTTTTCCTGCTTACGTGTGAAGAATAGGTATCTGCACATCGTGATATTTTTTCTTGGCTCGAAATATTTGTTAAATTTTGTTTTCACCTCTTCAAGCGTGCTGCCATTGATTGTTAGGTTAAACGTGTTGAAAATGTTCAGTCCTCGCTCACCGATTGAGTGCAGCAGAATGGCGATTTTGCGTTTCTCAGTTGCTTTGTCAAGGCCTGTCGCTAATAAATATAGCTCAAATGCTTGCGACCATTTTTTCCATGATTCAGCGTTGTTATGAGCTGGATCCGACGATATATTTAACTGCTTCACACGTGTTTGAAAATTTTGCTCACCATCATGGCTGACGTCCGCTTGGTCCGGCATTTTCTTCGACGACCTCGACTTTTTCTTTCTGCTTAAATCACTTCTGACACCATGTTATGTTGGATTCTTAATAATAGATGTCCATTAAGTATGATACTGGTTTATTGGTAAGAGACACAGGAGATGTTTATAAGTCTACATCATGACATGAAGTGTGGCGGAGCGCCGCCGACCACAGATAATACATTTACTAGTGAAGACCATATTAGTAACATACTAAATAGTGATGTTACAACAGTAACAAGTTCTTAGCTCAGAAGTATCATAATAATTCACTTCCTTTGGGCAACTCTTATAACTTGCTGGCTTTTACCGCTTTGCGTGTGAGGAAAGATATACATATTGCCCACTTTGGGAAGCAGCTACATAATTTCATCCGAGTAAATATTTTATATATGAAAATGAAATTTTCTCAGCAATAGAATAACATATGGATGCTAAAATGTCCTTGACAAAGACCCGACAATCGGAAATTATTATTTCGGATCTAAAATTATCAATTAGCTTGACCTGGACCGCGATATCTCTTTCGAACAACCCGCAACCTGCAGGCAGATGCTCTGGCAACCCCTCTGAGCCACGTGTAGTCGCGCGTATGATCTCTTTGAGGTGCGTGTAGAACAGGAACGCGCCGTCGACACGGCCTGTCATCACTAGATGGACGGAAGATGAGCTACCCATTGCTCACCATCCACAGACCCGTGTCTACGGTGGCCGGGAGTCGTTTCGCAGCGCCGGAAGCCCGTGTGTCCCGCGGAACAATTGCGGCTAATAACACATACGATTTAGTAGACGTTTTGAACACGAACAACGCTACTGAAACACAACACACAATCAAAAAGCCACTTAAAACTTATAATAATTATAATTAAAGTACGGTACATAATAATATTGCCTGTTTATTACACAGACCAGACAACCTAGTTACCTATCATAACTGTTGAACTAATAAACACAAATTCAGTATTGAAGTTAAACACAATCATGGCCGGCCATCCACAAATAACGTACATTTAAAACCGAAACTATTGGCTAATGGGTTCAGTAATATTTGATCTAAATTAACTTGGATATCGCTCATTGCATAGAATTAAACTTAGTGACATAGATTTTTAGTAATAGTAAGCAGATACGACATTTGGAAATATGATCTTATATGTTTACGAGCTTTTTGATATTCTATAGCAACATTAAATATTTAAAAAAAAATTGAAAACAAAAAAAAACACATTTAAATAAAGACATAGATTTTAATTATGCTGGCATATCATCAATGTAATTTTGATTCACATAAAATTAGGTGTGGCGTTATAATTTGAATGTGTTTTGTTTTGTGTCCCCAAAAAGATCTAATATGTACTTTATTTAATTGGAAGATTAAAATGACGTGACTTAGTTAACGATGCATTGTTATCCAAACTAACCATTTATACAAAATTTTAGATCAATTGGTCACCGTAAAGGAGGACTTTAACTTCTTATTATTTTGTACTTTTTTAAACTTGCTCCACACTAGGAATTTCTCCTGTATCGTGGGTGCACTACAAATATTGAAATTCACGTACACAAACAGCCAGACCCGGAACATAATTGTTCCGGGTCTGGCTGTTTGTGTACGTGAACCTGTAGGCCATACAAATATTTGTTCCGAGCGGGAATCGAAACCGCGACACGAGCAGTGAATCGCCTTGCCATTGCGCCAACCGAGCCGTCAACTTTAATTGTTCAAGAAAAAACACTTTGGGTAAAGAGTTATGATGATTAGTTATGTATATTGTTCATGGAAGAATATAGTACGTTATTTGCCTAGCCCATTTCCAACTATGATCGGCTTCCAGTCTAACCGGATGCAGCTGAATAGCGGTATTATATTACTATTATAATACTAGCTTTTGCCCGCGGCTTCGCTCGCGTTAAATTCGGGGTAACACAGTTCCCCTTGCGCCTTATTGATTTGTAATAGCAACGCTAAGTTTTCCCTTTTCTTCCCTCTTTCTCCCTCACATCCCACTTTTTCTTAAAAATGAATCTCTGTACCAAAACTCATCAAAATCGGTGTAACCATTAAAGCGTGAAGAGGCAACAAACAAACAAACTCACTTTCGCTTTTATAATATTAGTAAGGATTAAAAAGATATCCCGGACGCTGACTACAAAATAAGTAAATACTGTAAATGCGAAAGTTTCTGAGGATTTCTCATGTATAAATGTTTGTCACTCTTTCACTCTGGACGGATTTGATGTAATTTTTCACACAAACAGTTTATAACTAGGATTAACACATACATTTTTATCTTAGTCCACGAAGCCGTCAGTACCTAAATGCAAAAAGCTTCGAAGGTAATTTAATTTAATTTTAAAAGACTTGATTTCTTATCGTATTCATACATGAACTTACATGCAAACAATTGTGTAAATGCATTACAAAGGTAACACGTATATCTCTATTAAAGCCAGTAAGTCTCACTTAGTTTTGGCATGTCAAAGGCGACGAGGTGCTAAGTACTCTTAAGATCTGGGGCAGGTGAATTTGCAAATCTCCTGTACTAATAACGGACTTGACTAGGAAATAGCCAAGTAAGGCGATGTAGTTTAGATAAGTTGGATAAAAGAATACGGGATGTTTTACAAGTATGTTTTGTTTTTAATCATCTTTGTGCGTCCCGTGTGGCATAGTTACTTTGGGCTAACGCTAACTTGAAAAACAAAACTCTCCCCTTTCCTTCCCTCTATCTCACACTTTTCGCACTTTAAAAAAAATTGCCTATGTCCGTCTCCAGGGTCCCAACTAGGTATTACAATTCATCTAAATCGGTTTAGCTATTTAGGCGTGAAGACGTAACAAATAAACAAACTCACTTTCGCTTTTATAATATTAGTAAGGATAAGAATGATAAGTTGTCCAAGAGTAATGAAGAAAGAATTTGAACGTCTCACGAATATCCAGAGAAGCAGTCATTCACTGGACGCCTGTCAGAGGATATCACCATCAAGGTCTACCGCGGCTAAGGTGGTGACGATCTGATATTGTTTGCTGAGTAAACATGGCAAGAGATCGCACAAGACAGAGTGGTTTGGAAGGGAGTAAGATGGCTAAAAAATATGGAAGCTATCCGTCTATATGAGGGGGTGAGTTGCAGATATGGACATAAGCATGTTTGTGAACAACTTGGAATCCCTAAATCATCATTATTATAATTTTGAAATCTCAAAGAACAGAAAAAGAAATAAACAGTTATAGAAAAGATTTTTTTTTTTTAAATTATGCAGAATAATTTTTGGGAGGGGTGTTCCAATTTTAAAAAGTTATTTTTCTTGATTTTATTACAGTTCCGTGTGATAGAGAGTCAAGTCCATTACCAACAATACATTTTAAACGCTTTCTTTTTACTTTTAAAAGTAAAAAAGCACATCTTTAATATCTATTTCCTCGTCTACAGTACACAACTGCAACTTCATTCCACAACTAAACTGAAAACAATGCTCCACTATTTTCTACAATTCATCGTGCCGCCTGCCAAGTTCAGTGAATAATGATCAAGGCAATATCTCTTCAAGATCGTTCATTGTAGCAATTTATGCAAAGGCTAGACACTTATGGGCCAGTAAAATGATAATATGAAATGATAAGTATCTCTGTCTAGGCTAAATATTTTACGATTGCGAATTGTTATTGTCTCATTGTAGGTTCATTTTAAAACGTACAGGAAATGAGCTTTAATCATCATGCTTTGTTTTTTAAATCATCTAATAAGTTCCTCTGCTCTGGGCGCGGGGGCGTGTCAGTTTTTACTGACTAATACCCATTTATATTCCTTTTTTGACCTTGTGTTCCAAGGCAGCGATATTTTATGTAACAAGAAGCAACTGATCATCATGCTTGCTTACTGATTGGATGTTTGTAATAGAAGATCACTTAACTTTAAGTTAAATATAGGGTCAGTGAAGTGGCGTAAGAGAGCTTAGGTTTCTAAAACATTGCGTATTTTCTTACAAACCTACATAAAATCCCGTAACGGCTGGAATTCAATAATAGTAAAGCAAAAGTGGACCAAATAGTGCTCCCAAATTGCACCAGTTAAAGTCTCATGTAATTAAGAGTGAGACGATTCTCATCAAATGGGCGCATATCCAAAATACGAAGCTACTATTGAGAAATTCCTGATGGAAAATCCAAAAATCTTTTTCCTGACTTAGAAAATGGACCTAGGACTATGCTCAACAGACGCGTTTGCTATCAACGAAACGATCATGGTCATTAGAAAGGTTTAGTTGAAAATTATACTTATTTATGTAATAGAAAAAAAATATAATAGCATGATTGTATAATTGTAGCAAGAGGAGCTCGTGGCTAAATAATAGCAGCCGCTCGGGTCGATCTTTAGGTTAAGCCGCGCTTGCCTAGGTTGGTCTGTGGATGGGTGACCACCCGTTACATACCGAGTTTCCTCCGTGCCTCGGAAAGCACGTTAAGCCGTTGGTCCCGGCTGTCATTTGTAGATCTTTGACAGTCGTTACAGGTAGTCAGTGTTTCGAAAGTTTGACAACCAGTCTTACCAAGGGGTATCGAATTACCCAGTACTAACTGGGTTGTGGAGGTCAGATAGGCAGTCGCTCCATGTAAAATATTGATATTCAGCTGCATCCGGTTAGACTGGAAGCCGACCCCAACATAGTTAGGAAAAGGCTAGGCAGAAGATGATTGTATAATTGTAGCATGTATACCTTTTATTAAATAATGTGTATTTATAGCATGTGTACCTACTCAATAATGAGTAAGCTTTGGTTACCTGTAATTGAGTGTGCATTGCAGGATATAATATTGTGCAATTTTAATTTTGTAAAAGATGTTTGTAATGTTACTCGTTGGTAATCCTAAAATAAATAAATAAATAATGTCATTTCAAAACTTTGACTTGTCTCTACCAAGTCCAAACTTAACCTGCGGCAGTATTCCGAAATACATATATTGCGTGGCTCATTAAAACTTTAATTAAGTTTCGCGCGGGATTCGAACATATAATCCTCGGCTCGGCTCAAGATATAACTGAGGGTGCCAAATATGGCACTCCATTAACCTCATGTAACCCTAGTAGCCATTAAAAGTTACGTTAATAGTCTATTTGTATGGGATTTTTCCGAGTTCTCTTAATGTTGGGCGTTTAATGAGTTTTCCTACATAGTGTTGGGATGCGGTGCCTTGTTTAATGATAAAAATGTGTTTGTTCAGGTCGCGGATTTTTTTTTGGGTGTCGAATATGGTTCTGAACTTTATTTTATGTAGTTTTTATATTAGCGTGCTGTCGGAGTTCGGGTGTCAGTTTTCCGAAAATGCGTATTTTTTTATTGAAGTGTGTGTTTTTCTTTTTTTTTTAAACTGTTGTTTGCTTACGTTTACCTGTTTTTTTTTTATTTTTTACACGCAGACTGATTTTCGTATTTTGTCCTTTCGTTTATTCATTTTTACACATTTAATTGAACATTTATTGATAGCTGTTTCTTAGAAAACATTTAGAAATATTAAAAAAGTATCTCTACCGGTATTGGGAACAAGGCTCAAGTTTGGTCAGGGATCCAGAGAAAGGAACCTTCTAAAGATATGAGCAGTGCCAAGAGTACCGCTTTTTGTTTGAAACCCTTAATCTACCTAACGAATCTCCTTAGGTATTTGTCGAGGCTCTTGGCAATTAAGCCATTGGCCGATACGAATATCGGCACACTGATCGCTAAATACACACCTCACATGTCGACGCCCTCGCCAGGCAAGTCAATATTTATTATGGATACTTACAAGCAGTAATGTAATTTGTAATAAAATATTTAAATCACAAATATTCATAAGTAAGGCAACATGTGGGGTTAAAACTTAGTAAAACAGAACATAATCAAGTTCATGACGTGGGAAGTGTATTCTTAGTTTTGACCTTGAACTATGCAAACAAAGTATTCTCTAGTCACATATTTCAAAGGTTAAGGTTATTGTAAAATGTCACCACCTTACAATACAGATTTTTTGTGTGGCAGTTAAGTCTAACCAAAATGGTTTTCAGTCAGTGGGTGCTATAGCCCAGATATTTATCCGTTTATCTTGGAAGCCGAGGCAAATAATAATTATTTGGAGATTGGCTCGGCTGAGTAGACTAGTCTAACAGGCAATAACTTCAAAAAATCTTCAAGATGCCAATCACTCATCAAAAAAGCAAAAAAAGTCGTGAAACTTCGGCAAAGGCTTGCGTCCATAAAAAATAAAATTACATAAACAGTAATACAATTCTGCTGTAACTAGTAAGCAGAAATATAAGTATCTACTAAATTTTTATGAAACATAAAGGGAGTCGACGACAACGGAATAGAATAACAGTAGTAGAGGTATCATAAAAAAATAATATCTTCCATATATTTTTAGAGCTCCGTCGCCAAATAGCAAAAACGGAACCCTTTTATATTGGCCCTATCCATCTGTCTGTCAAACTCAAACTCAATGCTATATTATTTTAATTAGACTATTACAGGCACTTTTGAGTCTCAAGAAACAAAATGATGATACTACAGTCCCAGTCACAAGGCATAATAACTTGTGAAAGTACTGTAGGCAACTGTGCGCATAGAGATCAACACTTTAGAGAAGAATAAATAATAATAAATATCTTGGGACAACTCACACACGGCTATCTGATCCCAAGCTAAGCAGAGCTTGTGTTATGGTAACCAGACAACTGATATACATACTTATATAATTTTATAAATACATACATATTATAGATAAATCACACCCAGACACAGAACAAACAATCATGCTCATCACACAAAGTTTGTCCTGGGTGGGAATCGAACCCACGGCCTCCGGCTCAGCAGTCAGGGCCACTAACCACTAGACCAACAGGCCCGTCAAAGTAAAGAATGGGTAAGAAACTCCATGGACAGTCTTTTAAATTGTAATATTGTTACAAACAACTTGTTTTTCGACAAAGGCTTCCTCTAAGGATTTCTATTCATTCCTGTCTTTTGCCGTACGTGACCATTCTGGTCCAGCTACTTGCTTCAGATCGTTTTAGTTAATTTTTTTACCTCTTTATTATATATATTATTACCTATATCTTAAGTGATGTTTAGTTATGTAAGGTAAAACTCTAACAGCAATAAAGGCTTATTTTATTTATTTTATTCTTACAAAATCGTGTTTTTTTTATTGTTACAAAATCGTGTGTGTTTTTTTTTAGACCAGACGAGGCCGGTGTAATGTAATGTTTGATGCTACGGAATCACGTGTGGGCGAGTCCGATTCACACTTGGCCAGTTCTTTTTCTTGTTTTGCCAACAAACGTTTTGTGGAAACATAGTTCTGGTTTGTATGTAAATGTATTATGATGTCGTCAGTTGTAACATTACATTATGTTAGGAAATTATTGTTTATGTCAGTATCATATCACTATAGTTAAGTTATCTTGGGAGAGAATTGAAAGTGTATGTATGTGTTGTGTATTATTTTCTTCAGTTTCAGCGGTTTTAGTTTGTTTATCGGGTATTATTGACAGATTGATTTTCTCTGAATAAGGTTGTAATTCTATATTATGCCACTATAAGGACTAATTTTCAGTCTGCATTTAATAAAAAAAATGTTGCGTTAATTTAAAATTTGAAGCTAAAACGGAAGTTGCAGTTATTGTTTCTTTTTTAGAAGATTTTAGATTGTATGATGTACTAAAACATTTTTGTTATTTAGACCGCAACCCTGGATAGGCCTCCGAATATCATAGTCGTAAAGGACTACCAATCATAGTAATACATCCCATTTTTTTTTCGAAATGGCATATCGTAGTTCAACCTAAGAGGTTGTCGTCTTTTTAACCGGGCGATTCCTGTGGATTCCTTGAATTGAAAGCCTCCAGCCAGGGCAAAAATTTACAAACTAAGCGACTACACGCTAAGGGCACCCGCTGTGGGGTACGACTCTCGGCTTAGGGCGTCTCTGGGGGAGGACAGCAAAGGAACAGACTGGATCTGAGTGATGTTATTTGGGGACTGATTCGAACTTACTGGCTCAGCAGCGCGGGCTAGCTCTAGGAATGGACGGGTGGGGCAGGTACCGAGACATCGCGACGGGCGAATGAAATACATCCCATCACTAAACATGTCTATCCAATGTCATCCGCACCGTACTACAGCGTAAACAGTGCGGTGTAGCGTCAAAGCAAAAGAAAATTATTTCCGTTTCATTTTCAACTAAAAATTGTTGTTTTTTTTTGTTCATATATACAAAACAATATAGCCTACAAAGACGAAAATTCACAACCATCTTAGAAAGCAAGACAATAGAGTAGGCATTTGCACCGTATTATTTTAGGGTCCCGTAATAAATAAGGCCAGCGGCAATTTGCCTCAACCGTCTGTTTGTTTGTCCAGCCCCTAATTCAAAGTAACACAGTTTGTACAACAGTGGCTCGTGTATTTGTGTTTGCAATTTACTGTACAACGTAGGTAGATAATATCTAGCTATTCAGGTGTAGCTCGTAGGAAAATATGAAGGGTCCTCTGTTATTAAAATTATGTTGTCGACCCCTGGGTTTGATGAAGAAGGAAATCAGGGTGGAATAATTATTTAACATAACGTTTTCTGAAGAGTTTTTTGTTTAAAAAACCAGTGATATAATTACATACTCTGAACCAGAGGATAATATACTCAAAATGTAGGTATGTTTTCTTAGTTTGAAAAAAAGTGGTGTTAGCACAAAATTCAGTAAGAAAACATTGAACCCGAGTATTTATTTCTCGTTTAGAGATCCGCTTCCTAAATGTGTTTAGTCATTTTTGGGATCCTACGCCAAGGATACAGAGTAAACAAAAGTAGCATATTTCTATGTCGCTTGCGATTTTTCTCTTCCAATTTTGTGTATTTTACCCCAAGCGTTCCTCCGCTGACCCAACCCCCGCCATTTCATCTCCATCAATCAGCTTCGTTAAAAACCTATTGTTGGTTGAACAAAATGAAGCATTCCTCGGTGGCGAGTTAAAAGCAACATTATATTGTAACATTTTATGCAAATGAGTGTTCGCTCAGCTTTCAGCCTTTCTAGGCACTTTGCAGGGAAATGTACAATAAAATGGGGCTGCCACAGCTTTGCCAGGATTATACGAAGGCGGCCTAGTGCGGCGTGTTTTTATCCGTCGCCGCGGCTTTTATGCTCTCTGTTCGAGTCGTTAGTGGTTTAATGACTTTAATGGATCCAAGGGTATTGTAATGGCTTATTAATAAGCTGAAATTGACTTCTGTGTCTTGACTTCTGAAAGAAAAGACCTGAAAAGTGCGAGAAAAGTCGGTTGAATGAATTGAAAGCTATTCAGTAATTTGCAAGTTTTGTGTCGAGGGCCTATACAAAATGACGTTGATTGAAGTGGCATAAATGATGAAAAAGTACAAAATATATTAGATTGACATTTAACAATAACTAGCTGATGTCTGCGGCATTAACGAACAAAGACATGATTACAAACATTTAAACTCACATTAACAAACAGCCAGACCCGAAACAACTACCACTAGTATTTGTTCCGTGCGGGGATCGAACTTGCGACACGCAGTGCAGCATTGTTCGTGAGGTTCGGGAACTGTCCCACGGGATTGCTCTACCGGGACTAAAAGTATCCTTAGTAACAAACCAAGCTATAACCTATATGTGTGCCAAATTTCATTATAGTCCGTTTTTGAGTAAAGGAGTAACAAACATTCAGACATTCTGACATCCATATAAATAAATAAATATCTTGGGACAACTCACACACGGCTATCTGATCCCAAACTAAGCAGAGCTTGTGTTATGGTAACCAGACAACTGATACACATATTTATATAATTTATAAATACATACATATTATAGATAAATCACACCCAGACACAGAACAAACAATCATGCTCATCACACAAAGTTTGTCCTGGGTGGGAATCGAACCCACGACCTCCGGCTCAGCAGTCAGGGCCACTAACCACTAGACCAACAGGCCCGTATATGCATATCCTCACAAAATTTCGCATTTCTTATATTAGTAGGATGACTATCCTACTAATATAAGAAATGACATAAACACGGTCTGGAGGACTCTCCAGACCGTGTTTCTGTCATGGTAGCCTATCTCAGTGGAACTTAGCCATCGGCGCGAGAGATATCTGCGCACAAGTGGTTTGCGCTGGTACAGGAAGCACACACTGTTCTTCTACTCTCATGGGACGGCGATCCAACACGACCGGAGAGAGATCAAATACAGACGCGGAATTTTAAGCCTTCGCGCAACAAACTTCGGGTGCAAAGTTTCATACATTGTTACCCTACATTTTTGTAAACAATCGTGCGAGGGGTAAAAGCAGAATTTTGCCAGACTTTTGAAGCGCCAGACTTTTACTGACTAAAACCCATTTATGATCCTATTGCTCTTTGTGTTCCGGGGCCTCGTTGTCTTATTCAAACAACCACATGACGACGACGATGACGTTGACGACACGGTTAGCGCAGTGGCTGAGCGATCGACTGCTGCGCTGCGTGTCGCGGGTTCGATCCCCGCACGGAACAAATATTTGTATGGCCTACAGATAGTTGTTTCGGGTCTGGCTGTTTGTGTATGTGAGTTTAAATGTTTGTAAACGCACCCACGATACAGGAGAAATTCCTAGTGTGGGGCATCGTGATTAAAAAAAACAAAAAACCCGTTACCGAGGCATTTCTAAGTTCCGTATAAACAACCCTCTACATCCATTCCCATTGAATGTCAAAATTTTCATATTTTACTAAACAACCTGAAACTGACCATACCCTTAGAGTGTAGTTGCTCAGTTTTTAAGTTTTATACCCTGGCTGGAGGCCTGGGAACTCTCGAGGTATCCACAGGATTTGTCTCGTTAAGCAGACGACAACCTCCCTCGTGGAGGCGATCGGCGGCGGCGATCTCTCGCGTCCGGCCCTGGTTCAGGCCATGGTCCGGAGCGAGAGGGAATGGGAAGCGGTCACCACCTTCTGCGAAGCAGTAATGCTAGCAAAGGAGGTGGCCGGGCGTTTGAGGGAGAGAACATCTGCCCAACCCAGCCGCCGCGGGAGACGCCCATGGCGCCGGGCGCCGCGAGACGACTTCCGGCCACCGTAGATGCGGGCCTGTGGGCGGTGAGCAATGGGTAGTTCACCGTCCGTCCGTCGATTGACGACAGGCCGTGTCGACGGCGCGTTCGTGTTTCACGCGCGCCTCAAAGAGAGTCAGCAAAGCAGAGGGGCTTGCCAGAGCCTCCGCCTGCCGGGGTTGCGGGTTGTTCGAAAGAGATACCGCGGCCCCGGAACGTAAAGGGCAATAGAAGGAACATGGGTGGGTTTTAGTCAGTACAAGTCTGACATGCCCCCCCGCTCCACCCAGAGCGGGGGAAGTCATTGGATGATTTCCCACCCGAAAAAAAAAAAAAAAAAAAAGCAGACGACAACCTCCTAGGTTAAACTACGAGATGCCATAAAAAAAAATACACAGATCTGCACGTTGCAAAAAACGTAAGAATTTAATTTCACTTGCTGCTCTTTCGCTTGCACCTTAAAGGTTTCAATCTCTATACACATTCAGATCATGCATGAATATATTGTCATGTAATCTTAATAAAGAATGCCTGATACGTTATTTGAAACCATCCGTGAATACCAAACAGTATACCACATACTACAGCAGCGGATGTTTCCAGCTATTTGGAGGGATGCGCCCTTAATACGGAGTCGGAACACATCAGTGCTTTGCTACAAGCCTCCGCTTGCAAAACGGAAGCTCCCAAGGTTCCGGATCTCACCGCCTTACCAACTACTTCCAGCTTCTACGATACAAATAAAACTTTCCTAAAAACCAGATTTTCTTTGTCCCAAAAACATACTTCAAACTCTAATACTCGTACAACTCGCAACTCCTCCTTATTATGATATCAAAATACACTAGCAACTGAAATAAAAACATCCAACTGTCGGAAAGTTTAACTCCTCAAACTCAACGAAAAGAACAAAAGATATCCAGTAATTGACACCCGTCATAAAATAAAAAGGCGTAGGACGGGGAAACTTTGGTTCCGAATCACGCAAAGTCCGAGTCGAATCGTTTCAAGTGGGGGGAACTTTTGACTCGGAGTGACAAACTGGCCCGCAAAGTTCGAGTGTTCCGAACACCCGTTAGGTAGACGGCCATTGTGATTGTGTTGTGGAATTTGTACTGAGTATGGAATAGCAAACAAGTTTAAGGTTTATATTCGTCATAAATGTCGCGGTTGCTCGTAATTTTAGTATTGACCAAATAAATAGCAACAAAGTTGCAATGTTGTGCAACTTAAGTTAGGCGAATTTATGAATCTAGTTCTACTTTCAATATTAACATGCAAAAAGCTTGAAATTCTCATATTTACAGATTTTAGCTGTAAATGAAATATGTAGTACATTTCATGCTTCCTAAAAACCCTAATTTCCATCAGTTTTACAACCGGAATGGTGTGTAATTTAATTTTATACGAAGCGTACAGTTCACTCGGTCCACTGAACTAAATTACAGTCAAGCCTACAAATAATGTAGGTTTCCGCATCGACACAACAAACCAGTTTAGTTGATCATTGCCGGAGGCCCTAAATGCTCAGGAATTTGCAACAATTGAATTGATTTCGACAGCCAATCAACGAACCGGGATTGATTTGGCAAAACATGCAGCTAACTAAAAATAAACTGAGAATTCAACATAAAACATGACTATAAAATTAGACAGTTTTTGTGGACACCAGTTTATTTAATTACGAACTTATGAGAAATATAATAATCAATAAAGAAATCATAATCATAAAGAAAATATTTATTTAGTATTTACGCTTCTACATGGTCAAATTAAATAAGCCATTGAACACAATAGAAGATTTCGATATCTAGATAATCATAAATAAATAATTTTGGGGTTAACAACCGCAAGTATTGCAAGTTTATTCATTATAAAAGGGAAAAGTTTTTCACCGTTACAATAAATTGTGATGTTCATTGAAACACGGTTCAAGCGTAGCTACATCCACGCGCGCCTCAAAGAGATGTCAGCAAGCAGAGGGGCCTGCCAGAGCCTCCGCCTGCCGGGGTTGCGGGTTGTTCGAAAGAGATACCTCGGCCTCGGAATAAAAAAGGCAGTAGAAGGAACATGGGTGGGTTTTAGTCAGTACAAGTCCGACACTCCCCGCCGCTCCGCTCAGAGCGGGGGAAAGTTATATGATGATTTCGCATCCGCAAAAAAGCATGTAGTATCGTATCGGGAAAAGGGCATAGACCGATACCTAAACGTATTTGAGTTTTAAGTATACTCTGTAAGTTAGGATGCAAAAAATTACGTATTCATCATGGTTTAAGACAGACAGAGAGCAAGAAAGAGTGCGAGTGAGAGAGATAGTTTGTATAATTGTAAACTATGAGTACAGAGGAGTGGGAAAAGGTTGCGAGGGCTGAGTGTCACTTCTCTGACCTGAGTGCAACAGTATCATTTTGGCGTACGACAAGATAAGACGTGCTTTGTTTTTGTGTAATTTTTGATACACGTAAATAAACTTATCTTATGTTTTTGACACTAGAATAGAATCAGACAATCTAACGAATATTACATACATAAATTCCCATTTTCTCCCCCTTTTCTCATTTTTTTTTATAATATCTATGTCCGTCTCCAGGGTCCCAACTATCTCTGAACCGAAATTCATCAAAATCTGTTCAGCCATCTAGGCGTGAAAACATCATCTGCCTAGCCTTTTTCCAACTATGTTGGGGTCGGCTTCCAGTCTAACTGGATGCAGCTGAATATCAGAATTTTACATGGAACGACTGCCTATCTAACCTCCACAACCCAGTTAGTACTGGGTAATACGATACCCCTTGGTAAGACTGGTTGTCAGACTTTCGGAACACTGACTACCTGTAACGACTGTCAAAAATCTACAAATGACAGCCGGGACCAACGGCTTAACGTGCTTTCCGAGGCGTGAAAACCATCCATCCTAGGCGTGAAAACGTAACAAACGAATAAACTCACTTTCCCTTTTATAATATTAAGTAAAGATGATTCCTCCATGCCTTGGAAAGCACGTTAAGCTGTTAGTCTCGGCTGTAGTTGATATTTGACAGTTGTTACAGGGGGTCAGTAGCTTGATACTCTAACAACCAGTGTTACCAAGGGATTTTGAATTGTAGTGCTGAGCTCCGTGTGTACTACTGGAATCCAGCTGATGTTCACGTGTGACCTAGATTACCTTTAAAACTCTACACGAACACAGTACCTAATTTCATTGAAATGTAGGTCGTTGTTCCTACTCCGCGCGGTCACGTGGTCTTAACACCGACTTTGATTGATACCTATTAGATAACAAAATTGTTTCCTCCAATTGATTCGTAAGACCTGCAGGATGATGACCATTATGCTATAAAAGAAATATATTTTTCACTTTCGGTTTTAAGTGAAGATGGTGTATCTCATGTTGGTAGGACGTTACCTAAAATTTATGTGTATCATGGGTCATTTATATTAATATGCTGATTGGAAGAAAATTGGCTTATTTATTTTAAAGCAGCAACAGTGACTTCAAACTGGATAAAAACCACGAAAAAACTTTCATCAAACAAAAAACGTAAAAAATCACCAACATATGGTAACCAAACAGCCCTTTTATACCCAACGCTAAACCACCAAAACTTGGATATCAGATACGCTTGTGTCCCAAACTATTTGATTCGATTAGACCAAACATAGGAATAGATCGAGGGCGTAAAATCCGCAAAATGGCATCGGACCTCAAAGTTTGAATCCTCCGCATTCCATTTGATCAGATTTCACTCCCGTTCGTGGCCTTTGCATACATCCGCAGGATTTACTGAGGCCGTGACCCCACATACGACATCCGAGTGTGGTCGCTTTGTCACTTCAAAAAAACTGTTTGGTCCTGAATTGGGGTCGTGAACTGCTCTAACTTGGGAATATGTTCCGCGTAACGTAATGTGTCTTGTCATCCAAAATGGAGGACTTTTGGCATCGTTCGGTGTGGAGTTTTCAATTTGTGTAATGACTGCACTTTGGTATGCATTGTAATACACATTTGGCTAAATCTTATTGAAGCTCTTTAGTGCTTTGTTGCATAGAGCATCGACCTGAATACTACGGTAGTTGAGAATTTTAGCCAAAATGGACAATTGCAATGTCTGAAGTAATTTGCCAAAACAACCAACAATATCACAAGAATACTTGCAACATCTAGATAATTTAATTTTACGATTGTTTTCGGAGAACTTGTATGCAGTAGTTGCTTTTACACAAGAATAAAACATATTTCGGCACACTTAAGAATAGTAACAGTTAATTCTATTATTCCAGAACTTCTTCGTCCAAACACCACTGTCTGCTTGCAAATTCGCTTTACGAAAAACAAAATGGACCAAATGCAAATCGTGATTTTAATCTGTCGAGACATCGCCAGCACAGCAAATATTCAAAAGCGAATACCAACATAGCATTTTTATCGTCTGATTTTTAAATAAATTCAACAAAATTTTAGTTGGAGCGTGACTTGGCTTGCAAAATATCTGTATAGCTGTACTATTTTACCGCCGAACAGTCAAGTTTTTTTACAGACTTAAGAGCAATAGAAAATAATCGTTTTGGCATATTTTTACATAAATTTATTGGTTCAAATGGAAAACGATAAAAGGCTTTTAACGAACATGATTTGGCTCAGCCAACTTTATTAGTGACGTCAGTTAAACTCTTAGCGAATTTCACCTTTCAACAGTTTTGTTCACTTTAAAAAGTACAGTTAAAAAGCGTTTATACCCATGCAACTTTCCTTCTATAGAGGCAATTTCAAATAAAACTTGTAAAATATTCCAACAACTCTTTTAAAGTCATCACGGAACCATTAACTTATTTCACTGTACCCCAGTGTCTTCGCCTCGAGACTGACAACTGGGAACTGTAAATTACGTGAGAGAAAAAATAGACTGAGGAATTGTTTGCTGGTATTCTAACATAGCCAGTATTTGGTATCTATTTGGAAGCAGCCCTGTATATCGTCCTTATCGAAGGCATACAATATTAGCAATTTATAGAGGCCTTTGTGTTACGGGGTGCGAAATGTATGTACAGTTAAGTTTGTTGTGCGAAACTATCTGAGCCGTCTAGTGGCAAATTATGTGGACAAACAGAATGTGAGCCTTCGGCGCTATAACGGGTTATCCGTAATACTACCAACCTGGCCCGATTCCAATGGTTTTTGGTATCGTCGCGTTTTGAGATAAATCTGTATAGTTTTTTTTTAGAGAGTTCTGCCATGCGTAAATTCTGCGATGGTTGATTTGTTTCACAAAGTTGCAGCAGAATGTACTAGATATTTGAAAACTTATAAAATCTATTACGTTTTCAGTAGTACTTCCATAAACGTTGAATTTCAAGCTATCAATTATTCTGGTAATAAAGTGCTTCTTTAAATCAAGCGCTTTCGTGATGCATAACGTGGTCCCATATTCTCTTGCATTTTCTCAGTTAATATATCTTTTAAACGACTTTCTTTGCTGCCCGCTGCGGTGGGGTATAAATCGCGTACCACTTTTTACATCGTTCTTTTGTCCCTCCGCTAGATTTAAAAGACTCTATTAACAGAAAGTGTCTTATAAAAATATTACAACATTTTTTTATGGGACACATAATTTTTAAGACAAAACGTGGATATGTTTTGCCTTTGTTTTTTTAAGCAAACAGGCGTAATGTTTAACAATTTATTTTCCGTAATATGGTGTGTTACGTATTCTGGTAAAATTTGAGCGGTTAGTGATCAAGATAGCCGTGAAATATTGGTGTTGTTTTTTATAGTATTAGCATTTTATCATACAACAATCGTATTGAAGGGAAGTAGGATGGGTTGTTAAATTATGGTATAATTCTAATCTGATAAAACTTTTCCTGGATTACGCACTAAATACCATTTTTTTTGTCTTAAGTTTCTTCTAAATTAAAGACAGACTTATTTCAGTTTGTCAATGTGCAATACGAAACAAATGTGGAAGACTGGATTCAATGGCCCAAAGAGGTTTGACTAACAATTAAAACCAAAGAGAAGGACGTTCTTAAAGCGATAAGCGCCATGAGATTCCTTATGGACTAACAATTTCCAAGGTTCATTTTTGGAGGGAAAACGAGCCCCCGCCATTTTTTTAACCTACGTTTTCTTGACACGATATCATTTTTAGATTACCTTGTAATGACTACCTTTAGTGAAGGCCATTTGTTCACATGACTTGCGAAATGTGCCGACGTGCCCATTATAATATTCATGCCATTGATTATTCCAGATTTTACACTTTTTTCGCGTTTTTCGGTATATTTTATATCACGTCAGCGTGTATAAAATATAATCGAACTTTATAGTAACTTTAGGCTAGTTATGATGGCTTTGTTATGATGAAATTATTTAATTTTACCGACATAATTTTATTTTAATTTAAATTTTATTTAAAAAAAAATTTAGTTTAATTTTAATAATTAACAGACACAATTATTGTGTCTGTTAATTATACCTATCACCACTGTCAAGTCTAAAAAATCTAATTATTATTGTTATTAACACTTAAAACGGGATATTTAACATGTGTAATTAAATTTCTTAACACTGAAAACGGGATATTTATCATGTGTGTAATTGTAATTAAATAACAAACATGGTAAACATTCCATTTTAAGTGTTAATAATAATTTTAGTAACCATGTCAGTTTAAAGACTTACCTATATCTAAAAATCATATTTATAAACCTGCTCAAGTATATTCAACCACTGCTCAGCATTCTTTTTAAGTCATGTACGAAGCTTATTATAAAATGGATGTGCATCAAGAGACCAACCTAAACATGCGCGGCTCAAACTTGAATTTCATCCCACACAATTCTAAACAAACCTTTAAAAATATGCCTGAAAATAAAACTTAGAAGAACTGAGTTGCAACTACGTTTCGACCTTCCAGTCTGTCCACCCCCCTTTAAAAAACCACCATTACATTGTAATACCTATAAAAAATCATTTACTACACAACCTCTTCCCACAAAGCAACTCATGCGACCACAATTTACTTGAACATTAGGAACAGTCTATTAAGGTCAGGACATTATCCTTGTAAATCACAGGACGGTCCAGAACTAATAACATTAAACTGTGCTGCCTCATAAAAAAGATGGCCATGTTATTACTGGCTCGCCTGTGGGTGTACTTGTTCGGTTGAGATTTGATATAATAGATATTTACTTATAAAGAGAATCGGGAATACCTTGGTCACGTGGTTTTGCGAAGAAAATGTCACTCTTTAATTTTTTTAAGAAATAAAATTACTACGACTACTTACGACTATCAAGCATACCTTCTTTTTTTTGCAGGTGGGTTGCCAAGTTGTGGGTTGTTTGAAAGAGATACCGCGGCCCCGAAACATAAAGGGCAAAAGAAGGAACATGGGTGCGTTTCAGGCAGTACAAGACTGACCCACCCAGAGCGGGGGAAGTTATTTGATGATTTCACAACCTCCAGAAACAAGACGTAGAGTTGCGGACAACACAACCATGTGCTCGAAAAGGATGGAGAAGTCGGGAGTCTAAAGACGTATTCTTTGTTTAAAACCAATCTTCTAGCTCTATTGCAAGTTGCAGACATTCCAAAACTACTAGCTTCCTATTTCTATAAATAAGACCCGAAGCTTAGGCAGGATCGCTCGACTGGTTGTTAATGGACATCTGAACGAGCGCAAATAAAATCTAAAAATATCTGCATTGTCCAGTGTATTCCAGGAAAATTTTAATATGCAAACACGGCATTTCAATTAAATTAATTCAGACAATTTTAATATAAGTATCAGTTGTACCACTGCCCTTTAATGTCTGATCGTATTATAATTATGAATAAAATAATTAAGGTGACTACCTCGTTGGTCTAGTGGTTATAAGTGCGACTGCTGAGTGTGAGGTCCTGCTGAGTTCTGTTCCTCGGTCAGGCAAAGTATTGTTGTTTTTTTTTCCTTCAGGAATTTATCAGTAGAAGCCACGAAGTTTAGATTTGAGTCCGGTTGATGGCAATAGGCTCGCCCAATTTAACACTCCTGCCTATCCCTTCACATATTAGAGGCATGTATGTTTACTAAGGTATTTTCTGCCGTATATTAAATTGAAAAAAGTACATTTATAAAAATCTTCATTTGGTGATCCGGTTATAAAATAATAATAAAAAAACGAAATTATTCTAATATATTTTATAATAAATATTTTTCAGGAATGAAGGTTACCTTAATCCCAAAGAGCCAGACAATAGCCGAGCTTTAGTAAACAGAATGATTATATTATATCTAAGTGGGTAGATCCTTGTCTGTCATGTGCAAAGTATCATTAGAAGCGACGGCGACGGAAGTTGTTACATAATTTGTCGTATTATCTAAATATATAAAAGAGAAAATCACTGATTCCTCCTCCTATGTGCTTGAATTTTGCAAAATTTAACCTCTACGGGGGTTAAACAGCGTGGAAAATTTTGTATGGGAGAATGTGATGAATGTATGAGTATGACGGATTGATTTTTCTGATAAAACTACTAGACTTGCATAAATCACGGTGGTATTAATTCCAACAGTTTGTTCTGTATTTACAAATCCAATCTTTTCATGTTCTGGTTAGAACCTATTTATTTGTAACCCCGACATTGAATATGACCGAAATTGAAGAAATTGCAGATATACCATCATGGCCTAGCCTTCTTCTTCTTCCAGTCTCACCGGATGCAGCTGAGTACCAGTATATTACCTGGAACGGCTATCTGACCTCCGCAACCCAATTAGTACTGGGTAATACAATAGCATTTAGAAAGACTGGTCGCCTAGACAGATATACATGTAAATTAAATAATAAGACCAGTCTTATCCTTAACAAAGATATAAAATTATAAAGACACCCGACTAATCTTCCCAAAAGCTATATAATAGCGTGTTAATGTTTAGCACTTAAAGCCATACAACGTTGGGCAAGAAATATTGCCTATTTTTGGATGGAATTGCTGTTGGTCACAGATGGGCTTTACAACATGGCCAGTCCAAGCGTGTTTATAAGGACTAGAACTATCCAGCGCTGGATATAAGGTCCTTATTGCAACTGTAGACTATATATATCACTGAATTATTGTTATTGTTATCACCTTGGTATTGTTTTACAAGGGCAATGACCGTGAGAAGTTTTGGGTACGGTTATGAGGGTGTGAATGTGAAACTTATGAGAAAAGTTTTGCACACAAGTTCTTGTTTCAGTGTGATTTGAACAAGTGTTTTGTTTTATGAGGTTTTCATATGATGAGTGTATTGAAAATTTACTCACGGTCACTCTTAATTCAAAACTTGAAGAGAAGAGGCAAGTATCAGTTTATAATTTTTAGAGCTCAAAAAGATTTGTGCTACACGTTAGCATTTGTTTTTAAACATAACTAACAATTTAATTTCAAACTAATCTGGTAAAGATCATGTTTAAAAATTGTTTAAGAACATTTAAGTCTAAAATAATACAAGGAGTCATGGATGATCGATGCTTCACGACCCTATTCTACCATACCGTTGTTTTTTTTTTAAAAAAACGTTGCCCCACACTAGGAATTTCTCCTGTATCGTGGGTGCGTTTACAAACATTTAATCTGACATACACAAACAGCCAGACCCGAAAGAAATAACTGTAGGTCATACAAATATTTGTTCCGTGCGGGAATCGAACCAGCGACACGCAGCGCAGCAGTCGATCGCTCAGCCACTGCGCCAACCGTGCCGTCGAAATTTATCAATCACAGGTGTTTAATCTCATTTGAAGGTAGGTTTCAGTGGTGCCGAGACACGACTCCCGGCAACCGTAGACACGGGTTTGTGGATGACGAGCGATGGGTAGCTCACCGACCGTCCGTCTACTGACGACAGGCTGTGTTGACGTGTTCGTGTTCCACGCACGCCTCAAATAGATGTCAGCAAAACAGGGGTGCCCGTCAGGGCCACTGCCTGGCGAAGTTGCGGAGAGTTCGCAAGGGATACTTCGGCCCTGGAATACAAAAGGCAAAAGAAAGAACTTTGTTGGGTTTTAGTCAGTAAAACTCTGACGCTCTCAAGAACAACCATTCAATCATTTTGGTCCGTATGGACCAAAATCAAAACATGATTGCAATGACGGATCGAACAACTGCCTCTCGGCTTCTTAAAATGTTTTTTTAACACCAATTATTTTTATTCAGATAAACCTGAATTTACAAAATACAATCTCAACATTGATCATTTGCTAATAAGACTTAGTACTGTACTTAGTATTGTATAATTAGAAGCTTTCAATTCGGGTTTTCTTAATACAACCTTCAAAAGAATCTCCTCCTTTATCATGTATTTCGGTTGACTGATTATTTAATAAGAACCTATTGGATTTGTTTTCGACAGGACACACCATATGCGATGTTATTGGGGGCTTTCCAATATGAGGGTGTGCACAAGCCAAGCGTAACGTGGCGGACAAAACACTGCGCCGAAATAACTGGGGTCACCATGTAGGTATACGTATTTCAATCAATTAGACTGTAGGGTCACCGTGACGTCTTAAACAGTATTTACAGAAAGAGATGGCGCTAGAGAGCGTGTAAGCTCTGTCTCCTTCCCTCTATGTTATAAGTACTGTATTAGGGCGTCTTGTTAGAATGCCTGGTATTTTAAATTTGTTGTTAAAACTTGTTTGGAACGAGTAAGTTTCTTTATAGGAATACCCCGAAGTAGAGGACCAGAACATCATTTATTCTAGCCTTTTACCAAGTCATCATCATGGGGTCATCTTCCAGTCTAACCGGATGCAGCTGAATACTATGTTTGGAGCGGCTGACATCTTCTGACATCATTGAAAAAGGCGTCAATTTATGTATACAATATGTATAAATTATTGTTATGTTACATAATCATTTTAAATGTCACAATAAACCGTAGCACATGGCCGTTATTTGTAGCAGTGGTATATAATTTGTGGTTTCAATCGCTCCCACAAAACCTACCTGCTCATATCATAAAAACAAAAGACCATACAGTTTAATTTCCATGAAAACGGTACAACCAGTTTTTACAACACTATTCGGAAAATATATCTTTTCGGATAATATATCAGTGATATTACGCGGAAACATTTTATGTTCGCATTACGTAATGGGGTCCGACGATATTTTATTCTAATACATAAATGTCGGTTGTGGCCAGTTAGTAATGTGTATGTATGGGGTTCGTACTTGATGTGTCGTGGTAATGCTTATTGTTACCTGTATGTGTTCTATTTACTCCACTGTTTTTATTGTTTTCATTTATCTCCCGGTTTCTTGAGTGCATGATCATTGAAACAGATACCACGTAGCAAACAACCCCCTTTTAACTTAATGCATAGTTCTTTTCTTAGATTTACAAACACATTAAGTGGACCCAGTTGTCAAAAGGCTGTCTGTCAACGGAGTATGGAGTGAAGTCTACTGGGTGTCAATCTTTGGACCCCATCAGATAGTCCATACTTCGCTTCAAAACTTATTGGCATAGTGGCTGTTTGTGTATGTGAGTTTAAATGTTTGTAAACGCACCCACGATACAGGAGAAATTCCTAGTGTGGGGCAACGTTTTTTTAATGAAAAAAAACATTCAGTTACTAATTATATAGTATAGGTAATCAATACTGTACCCATGATGTTTCTATGACTAATATACATTCATTACACAGGAAATAATAAAGCATGCCACGCACCTAAACCTATAATCCAGACAATGATAAATTTCCGCAACGATTGATTCTACAACTTAAAAACCATCCAAGTGCGAGTCAGACACGCACACCGATGGTTCCGTACAAACTTGCGATATAAACAGCCATATCTCTTAGAGAGTTGATTTTTACATAACACAAAGGGAATAAAGACTTGAGTATTTGGTTTTAATTTAACTCGATACCTCTCTCGAACTCGATACACCTTCCCGAAATGAAGGGTCTTGACAGACAGACACACAGACAGACGGACATCAAAGTGATCCAATAAGGGCTCCGTTATTTTCTTTTTGAGGTACATCATCATCATCATCATCATCATCATCAGGCTATATTAGTCCACTGCTGGACATAGCCTTCCCCTAATGAGCGCCATAGCGCCCTGTCTTCAGCTTGCCGCATCCAGCATCTGCCTGCAGTCTTTCTGATCGTCATCCCACCTGGTACGCAAGCCTTAAAACCTTCTGTGTTTGAAAGCCTTCCATTTTCATCGCCAAATCGATAAAAACATATCACCACCATAATCATCTAACCATAAACAAGAAAAACATAATCCGAAATAACACTGAGTAAAAAAAAAACAATACGTAACCGTCACACGATCCAATAAACCTGGATATCCATATAAAAACAAATGTCACCCATCAGAAAAATTGCGATGAACACATAAAATGATGTGTCGATAACACAAATGACGGGTTACACGGCATTTTATACCCATATCCATAGATATACGTATACTAGACATTTGTCAATTATAGTACGTTTGTATTGGTACTATAATTTTCTAGTCGTAACTGGAATAATCAAGAAGTTAGTAATTAGTTTTGCTGTTAAAGTTCTTTTGATTGGTTAGTCACATTTTTAACCTATCCACACTATTTGTTTTGATAAATATGTAACTGTCTATCCACATAAAGACGCACACGTTTTCGCGGATGGGAAATCATCAAATAACTTCCCCCGATCTGGGCGGAGCGAGGGGGAGTGTCAGACTTTTACTGAAAAAACCCACCCATGTACCTCCTTTTGCCCTTAACGTTCCGGGGCCGTTCTGTAGGGCAACTACAGTCTGCTCTACAGATCCGAAAATTTGTTTAACATCAAGCTACATTATCCCCGACTATCATAGACTACCACAGAAGAGAAGCCGTGAGTAAAAGCTAGTATTTTATATCATGTTTGGTACGAATTTTAATATGGACTACAAAAATAGAACCTATTTTAAACAAACTGTATGTCTCATGTTTTGTAAAAACAAAACATTGTTTGAAGACATAGCCTAGTTTTTAAACGTTCGAACTTAGGTTTTCGTGTGAATACCCCATTAGGTATATTTAGTAGCAATTTGACATTCACTTGTCGTTGTAATAAAATATTAACTCCTTTATCACACACTTTTGACGTATTGATTTTTAGCCTTTAGAATGGGTAATTTACCACCTACACAGTACTTGACTAAATGACAAAAAACGGACAGTCATATTTAAATTTTTCATTATACAAACATGGAACTTAGTAACTAATGTAATAAGTTTACATACACAAACAGCCTATCCTGTTTAAGTCAAAGAAATATGTCAGAATTATTAACAAGCAGTTCCCAAAACGAACAGTCATTCAGGTAAAACAAACAAATAATAAAATCTTCACACTTTTTTTGTAGTTTATAAAGTTTCGGAATCGGGTATCAACCCCTAAAGTCGTGTATAAGTCTCCGGCGAGGTTGAAGTTAAAACTCCTTGTATCAAGCCGGCCTAGCACGATACCAACCAAACTTTGTCCATCCTCACCGACTTTAATACGAGTTTCGACTTTGGACGTTATCGTTATAAAATCAAAGACGTGTTTTACTTTCTTTATTGTGTCTTTAAAAAAAAACTGCAGTCTACCTTTCTATCTAACCCTAAAATGAATCTAATATCCCGATATCACAATTCTACCCGAACAATTAGCAAATGGACTGTTAGCAAAAAACTCCAGTATTTATAATTAACAAGAACGAAGCAGTTCAATTAAACTCGTTTGAACAGTAGCATCCAATCAACATAGTACAACCGGCACTAATTATGTTACATTTAATGACAACAATAAAAATACAAATAGCCGTCGGGCCTTTCAAACGAAAATTGACTAAACACGGCACGTGGTGCCCGCTCTTAGAGGGAAATAGCTGTGAGGATACAAAACATTTGATATCGTCCCTCCCCTCACCCTCGGAGCCTTTAACGGCGTGTTCAGTTCAGTCGTACGGGACGCTCCAACGAGAGCGGCTGCCTCGTCTGAGAACACGGTTGTCACGAACTTTCTGTTACGTCACACGTACGGCTCGAGGGTGAAATTCTGATCGTAGATAATAGTGTCCCTCTTGAGGGTGATACATAAATTGGTTCTGTGGGATGGTGATTCTATAAAAGTGCGATGGTGCGTTGTCGAGGTGTAAAACGAGTGACCATCATGCATGCCTGCACGACCCTGCTGTGGTTGGTCACCTGTTTCAACGGTAAGTTTCGGAGCCAGGGTCAAACTGTACAAAAAGGGGTTGCGGGGTAATTCGATGCGGTTCGGTGGTTTTGACCGTTACGAAGTTTTAACCTTATTATTCTATTTTTGAACAAAGTTTCCGTTGTCCGAATGATGTTGTCGTTTAAAACGTATGTTTCGTAAATTCATTGTTTTTTTTTTCAATATTTCGCTGAATTGAAAACTCGTTCGGCAGTAATTCGATAAAAAACGTTGAGCCTTCTGAATAATCGTTGGACTGGATATGTTTTCAGAATTATGCGAATTCGATGATCGTCCAAAGCATGGAAAATTAAATTCTGTTTGCAGTGTACCGTTTACATGAAAGGTTTATGCTCGTTTACCCTGTAATTGAAAACTTGTTTATCGAGCTTTTCATTTGATGGCTGTCTTTTATGGGTCGTTTCCTGTACGTATAATTTAGTTTATTGAATTTAGTAGATATGATGTAATGATTGTACATTTTATGGACAGCTATTATAGAGTTCTTATATTACGAATTATGACGATTGTAAAACTGATTCGAATTTCGAGTTAAGACTTCACTTTCATATTCACGCATTTATAATAATATACAAATATAGTAGGACTAGCTTTTGCCCGCGGCTTCGCTCTCGTTAAACTCGGGGTAACACAGTTCCCCTTTCCTTACTTACAGGTACCGGCTACTTTAGTTTTTGCCCTAGCGCCTTATTTATTGCAATAGCAATGCTATTTTTTCCCTTTTCTTCCCTCTTTCTTCCTCATATCTCAATCTATGTCTCTAGCCTATGTCCGTCTCCAGGGTCCCAACTATCTCTGTACCAAAATTCATTAAAATCGGTTTAGCCATTTAGGCGTGAAGAGGTAACAAACAAACAAACTCACTGTCGCTTTTATAATATCAGTAAGGAAGTAAGGATTATAAATACAAATAACAACTGCCCCACAGCTGGGCAAGCCTCTTCTCAGAAAAATAAGGCAGGGGCATTAATAATCAAGATAATTTGGCAATTTCAGTATTCCTCAAAATGTTATCCTTACTCACTAAGAAAGTACATATGAATTGAAAAAGTTACAATTTAAATGTGTTTTCAAGTCGCAATCACTACTGTACTAAGTGAATTTTCGTTGAAAAGCTCAAAGCTCATTTTTTAAAACCAATTGCTATCATAGAAATCATAATTTGACTAACTCCTTAATCTCCAAGTTATTTCAGTGAGAATTACCCATTTGAGACTGATGACTTTTAAATGAGTTCTTTAAAAATGGAGATGGAGGCAGTAAAATCCATATAGACATAAAACTGAAATTTAGATCAAGGGTGGCAGTTAGTAATGAACTTGCTAATAAAAAAAGTAAGATGATTGCAGCAAACTTGAAACAAACTGAAAAGTATATGCTAGTTAATTATTTAATTTACTCGAACATATTCCTATCGATATGAAAGTGAAGTCTTAACTCGAAATTCGAATCAGTTTTACAATCGTCATAATTCGTAATATAAGAACTCTATAATAGCTGTCCATAAAATGTACAATCATTACATCATATCTACTAAATTCAATAAACTAAATTATACGTACAGGAAACGACCCATAAAAGACAGCCATCAAATGAAAAGCTCGATAAACAAGTTTTCAATTACAGGGTAAACGAGCATAAACCTTTCATGTAAACGGTACACTGCAAACAGAATTTAATTTTCCATGCTTTGGACGATCATCGAATTCGCATAATTCTGAAAACATATCCAGTCCAACGATTATTCAGAAGGCTCAATGTTTTTATCGAATAAGGATCCCCTGTCCATCCATCTGTCCGTCTGCTACCAGGCCACCAGGCTGTATCTCATGAACCGTGATAGTTACGACAGTTGAAACTTTCACAGATGTAGTAGTTCTACTAAATAACAGAACATAATAAATATTTAAGAAGGCTCCTATACAATAATACACATGACTTTTTTTGGTCGTTATCATAGACAATTCATTCGCAAATCCGACTCCTATTGGCCGGTTTTTTTCAATTTTTCTGACCATTTATGGAAACCCTCCATTTACGGAGATACCTATTGGGATTAAACTTTATAGTAAGTATATACAGGGTTATTTGTAAAACACCGACAACCTTGCAGGACTGTATTACAATCATCATAAACAACAATTTTTGTTCTATGATTTTTTACAAATTTTTATACATTCACCAAAAACAAATCTTCAAGATTTCGTTGTCCTATCTAACACATTTCAACTCCTTATTTTGCTGTACCTAGATACCTACACCGCCGCTTGTAGGTACGTTTGCTTCGCATAGATTTCGTAACATTTAGAGCGTTCAATTTCAATATTATATTTTTGTATGAAAATCTGATGAACTAAAATATGATAAATGTTTAAATTTCCTAGAACAAAAGTTGTTGATTATGATGTTAGTAGCATGCTCCTGAGACGTTGCCAGTGTTTTACAAATAATCCTGTATAGTAATAAAATATACAGTTATGACTATGACTTCGCAACCCCCTTTTCAATGTATCCATAGCACAATAGTTTGAGTCCAATTCATTGAGTCTTACCGTAAAACTTGAGTTTTCGACTCAACAAAAAAGCCCAGCAATCGTTTTAAGTTTGATGTACAAAATTCTTCATTAAACTCAAAGCATTTATTTCAATTAGACCATTACAGGCACTTTTGAATGTCAAGAAACAAAATGTTGAAGCTACAGTCCCGGTCACAAGGCATAATAACTTGTGAAAGTACTGTAGTTGCCTGTTAAAGCCTTTACGAAGAGTCCGTTTACATTTTGTATTAGTAGTTGGTAGTTGTTACTAAATTAGGGATCTGTCCCTGTAGGTAAAACTATTTCAACTGAAACACAGATGAGGTACAAGGTTGCGGGTTGTTCGAAAGAGATACCGCGGCCCCGGAACGTAAAGGGCAACAGAAGGAACATGGGTGGGTTTTAGTCAGTAAAAGTCTGGAATGCCCCCCCGCTCCGCCCAGAGCGGGGGAAGTCATTAGATGATTACCCACCCGAAAAAAAAAAAAGATGAGGTAACGAAACATTACAGAATAACTAGTCGGTAACTGATACGTTTTTAATGTTATTCAAATTGAAAATGACCACTATTTCTAAATAAAGAAAATGATACCACTTAGAAAATTATTTATATCTTGTGATAGTGATCTAATATAATAATGGCACTCAGACAAAATTGGATGCGATAGAGTTCAAATTAAAATATGAACGATTATTACTGTACTAGCTCATTACTTCGGGGTTGTCTGCGTGTTGTTCCGTAATGCTATCGGGATTAAAAATCCATTGTGATAATGCAAGTCACAAACTATTTGTGTTCTAAATTTTATCCAAATCTGTTCAATAGTTTTTGCGTAAAAGAGTAACGAACATTCAATTAACAAACTTTCGTATTTATTACATTAGTATGATTATATTTTATTCAATAGAAACGGTCAATTCATAAATGAAGTCCTTGATACTTTTTCAGAAAAAAAATTAGAGAGAGTTTATTTACGAAAACCTTTTGTACGCGCATAAAAACCTTTTAAAAAATAATGTGGTACAAACACTAATTTGTTGTTCCTGCAACGAGACTAAAAAAATAAGAAATACATTCAGATGCCAATGTATACGTTATTATAATAAAATACTAAGCCATATTCAAACAATAAGGCTAAATAAATTCAAAACCCTTACTAATATGATAAAAGCAAAAGTAAGTTTGTTTGTTTATTACGTCTTCACGCCTTAATGGCTGAACCGATTTTGATGAATTTTAGTACAGAGATAGTTGGGACCCTAGAGACGGACATAGGCTATTATAAGTGGGAAATGAGGGAGAAAGAGGGAAGAAAAGGGAAAACTCAGCTTTGCGATTACAATCAATAAGGCGCAAGGGCAATAACTACAGGTAGCAGGTACCTGCAAATCAGGACAGGGGTACTGTGTTACCCCGAATTTAACGCTAGCGAAGCCGCGGGCAAAAGCTAGTCTTTTATAAAACATATTTAATCTATTTACTATAACATTAATCACTAACTTGAAGATATAACGGACTAGGCTTAAGCTGCTCCAATTTAATTCAATCAATTAATGTCAGTTTTTTTTATTTCGTATCTTTATTATTATACACCTTGACATTTTATGATTTGACGTAAATATTTACTTTGTTTAATATTTTATTATGTTGATGTGTGACATTTTATGATCTCATTGATTCAATTTTGTGACGACGTGTACAAGTTTTTGTGAAAACCTACTTGCAAAATAATCATTATTTATCATAGAATAACAGACGAGTCCTGCCGTATGTAAAAGAACTAACCAACGCCGGTACTGTCCTTCTGAAATTCTTCATTAACAATTCTATAGATATTTCCCGTATGTAGTTTAGACTAATTTTAATAATAGTAATGTCTCACAATTGAAAAATGTTATAACTTTGACTTTTTTATATATTTAAGTCCATATTATTATGTAATAATATAATCGAGGAAGTTGACGAATTTGATATAATTTTGCTTGTGATGTCTTTTGAATTTTTAGATTATAAAATTATAAACTTCAAATAAATTAGGACAAGAGCAGAAGAAAGACGACTATGATAAATATCCGTTTTTACGCACATGTTTAAATTTAGTAACGTAATATAACAGATTATTTTTAACATATTACAATATTCCTTTCAGAAAACTTACCCAAATAAGTATAGTATAAAAAAATCGAAAAGAAAAAAAATGACTTAAATTAAATTAAAATTTCAGAAAAAATCTTCTAATATAAATACACAAATTGAATAGAAATAAATATATGAATACACAATTGATAATAATATTCAGCGCTGAAAGTTATAAAAAATCAAGGATTAAAGGAATATAACCAACGATATGAAAATAGATGATGAAAAACATGAAATTAGTTAGTACGCCACTTCTTTTTTAATATAGCTGATATTAAATTGTAGCTAAAACTATATTAAACATTATTTACTTCGATATTGCTCTCGAGTTTCACTTTAAATATTCATGTTTTTGACAATAAACATCAGGGAGATTGAAATTGAGCGCTCGAAAACTCCAAAGAGCTCGGCCATTACCTTTCTTTCGTTGTTCTCTTTGAAATTAGTTGCCAACTTTTTTTCCCTTGAAATTGATACGATCTTGAGAAGGAAAAAAACGATCCCGATTTCGAATTTCTGAAAATATGGTGAATAGAGTTGTGAGTTTTTATGCCTAATATAGGTAGGTATTGAAAAGGTTTTGCCAAACTTGTTTATAAATCAATATGTATAATACACAATGTGTAATATGTATTTAATACACTTTTCATTTAATTTAAACTTAACGCTTACAAGCCAAACGTTTCTGTTTATTTTGTTTTTTTTATTCATTTAAATTATTAACTTGATTGTAAGGTAGTAAGATTGTAAGGTACTGAGTTATATGTTCATCTATATGTCACGCCATCACGCGTGAATGGATGGACCGATTTCACTTTTTTTTGTTGTGTTTGTTATTATGAAAGAAAATGATTTAAAAATTGCGCGGAAATTTTGTAGGTAGGGTAAAAAGGTAGAAAAAATACATTGCAACGCATGCCGGGGGCTCAGCAAAGCAGAGGGGCCTGCCAGGGCCACTGCCTGCCGGGGTTGCGGGTTGTTCGAAAGAGACACCGCGGCCAAGGAACGTAAAGGACAATAGAAGGAACATGGGTGGGTTTTAGTCAGTATAAGTCTGTCACTCCTCCCCACTCCGCCCAGAGCGGGGGAAGTTATTTGATGATTTACTATTCTCAAAAACAAATACGCATCCCGGGGCACAGCTAGTATCTAATAATTTCTAGGTTTAGCAGGATGTTTATCTAGTCTAATGGTAGCTTTATTTGATTATTTCACACTGTCTGTTAGCCTCATATTACCTTATACGTTGGGTTGGTCTATAGTTACTCATTTCTTATTACAATGCCATTTACTTAAATTGTCTCCAGTACTATTGTTTTCCGTACTGCCATAAATAAAACAACAGGAAAAATACGTTTAGAAACTATGAAAACAAAAGTCATAATAAATCCTTAAATTTTAACTCCAACGTTTGAACAAGTGATTTATAATACCGCAGACCGGACGTCCTTTTGGTCGTCCCTCTTTGCTGCTTGACGACCCCAAACAAACATATCGTACTGCGTTAATCGCTTCGTATGTGCATTATGCTGATCGACGACCAGCTCGACTCCGCCTTCTTTTATTAAAATAGAAAATAAGTCAAGTAAGTAATTAAAAAAACCGTCTCTCATTAGGAATTTCTCCTGTTTCGTGGGTGCATTTATAAACAGCCAGACCCGGCAAAACTATCTATAGGCCATACAAATATTTGTTTCGTGCGGGGGTCTAACCTGCGTCACGCAGCGCAGCAGTTGATCCCTCAGCACCTACGCCAACCTCGTCGACAGTTATTGATGAGTTCGACATAGATGAACTTATTAGTAAATCCACGTTTTGACAGGTTATATTTTTAAGTTCCATACAAAAAGGGGGAACTAATTACCATGAACCGGACACAAATCTTGACTGCTACTGAGAAATTCTAGATGAGAAACCCCATAATACTTTGCACGACTTGGGAGTCGACATCAAGACCAGTAGCCTTTGCACGACATGTAATTGTTTGACAGTTGCTTTCATATGTTTGTAATATTACTTACCACTTGGTGCAAAGAATAAATTAACTCTCTGAATAGTAGATATAAATGTTGCCTTACTTTTTGATAAACTTATAACTGAGTAAAAATTATAAGTAAAAATTGATCTGATATAAATTAAACTGTCATCTTTCTTTGCCCCACCCCATATGAATTATATCGTACTGCGTAAACGTATAGGTGAATTATACTGAGCGAATCAGCTTACGACTTCCCATAATTCATTGACTCTGTCTAAGTGATGTAGTCGTCGTGTCATCTTCTTGATAAACTATCTACTGAGGCAAAGGGAGTGCTTTTGCCTCTTCAGCACTGCAAACTAAAGCAATCACGATTTAAAGTCCATTTACTGTTGTGTTGTTTACAATCAGCCTTCTTTTGTAAATGGTACATATTTTTAACGATTAAAAATTATTGACTTTGTTGTACACACAATGGACAGAACAGGAAAAAAAGAAGAATAAAATTTGAGTAGGTACTATAGGTATTGCTTATTTTTTAAGATTTTTTTGCCAGCAGACCTGCGAAAGCAGATGTGAGAACGAAATGTATACGATAGTGTCTGAGACAGTACGCGAAAAATATGTAAATTAATGTGTAATTTCGAGTACATTTTTTTGTGCATTATCGTCAATGTATATGACATTTGTGGGGTTAATTTTGTCGTACGTGCATTATGCCAACACGATGATTAGCTTACGACTCCCCATAAAGATTGGAAGACCCCAGATTAAGTTCGCTTCATTGACTCCCTGCCTAATTGATGTAAGTGTCGCCTTAACTTAACTTCATGCGGTACTATCACGTGGCTTTATCAAACTTTTTATCTTATGTGAACTGGTGTAAAGATGGTTTTTGATTGTATGTTTTTTTATCCTTTGTTGTTCTTTTTATTAGTTGGTAGTGTTGTCACATAACATTGTTTAACGTTACTTTTCCTTGGCTTTGAGTGGTTGAAAGTAAAGAATTAAGCCCTATTTATTTTTAATCGTTAGATCAAGGATGATCTAATAAACTTTATGGAAAATATCAGTTTTTACGGAATTTCCGGGTACCGCGGCCCCGGACCATAAAAGGCGGTAGAAGGAACATGGGTGGGTTTTAGTCAGTAAAAGTCTGACATTCTCCCCCCCACTCCGCCCAGAGCGGGGGAAGTTATTTGATGATTTCCCACCCCAAAAAAAAGGTGGCTTACGAGTAGTTTATCTTAAACGAAATATTCGTAGATACTTTGAATATTTTCTTATTTTCTGAGTGACCAAAATCACTCAACTTCGTTCTCAATGACACAGATTGAGAGGATTTAATTTACAGTTTTTAGAGATCGTTTTATCAAACTGGTAGCGTCCCAGATTAAAATAAATCAAATGGTGTCTCGTTAGTCTAAATTGATTAAGTATCTATCTTAGAAGTAAATCACATAAAAGATTGGTTTATAACCGACAAAATTTTAGTAATAATATGCTCATATTTTCATACTGTATTATAGTAGAACTAGCTTCCGCCCGCGAATTCGTCCGCGTAGCATAGTTACTTTGGGCTAACGCTAACTTTAACTCGCGTGATGATCGAAAAGAAAATATCTTTCTCTCCCCTTTTGTTACATATTTTTCCTATTTTCTTACTTAAAAAAAATGTTTATGTCCGTCTCCAGAGTCTCAAGTAACTCTGTATTAAAATTCATCAAAATCGGTTTTGCAATTTAGGCGTTAAGAAAGAAACAAACAAACTTACTTTCGCTTTTATAATATTAGTAAGGATTGAAAATCAATTTTTAGAGTAGATATTGAAAGTCCAGCACTAACTGGGTTGTGGAGGTCCAAGAGGCAGTCACTCCATGTAAAATACGTCTATTCAGTTCTATCCGGTTTGACTAGAAGCCTACCCCAACATAGCTGGCAACAGGCTAGGCAGACAATGGTGATATAGAAATTCGAAAGAATCATTATTTAATACAAAAGTAATCCAACTTCATTGGTCTGTTAAAGGATTCTTCGAAAGAAATAAACTACATTAGCGGCCTGACCCTGCTTTGAACAGTTCACAAAGCTTTGAGATTTCATTTTTGGGGTTCTCAAAAGGAAAAATACGTAACCCTTATTGGATCACTTCGTTGTCCATCTGTTTGTCTGTCAAGACCCTTTATCGCAGGAACGCGTGGAGGTATCAAATTAAAACTAAGACCATATACTCAACTCTGCGGTTTTTTTGTGCTGTGAAAAAATCATCTCTCGATGTTGACTTACTCAGAAGATATGACCGTTTATGTCGCAAGTTTGAACGGAACCCTCGATGCGTGACTCTTGTTGGTTTTGACTTGACTTGACTTGTTGGACTTGATTTTGCTGGTTTTGTTTATTAAATCTACCACAAATGTGCTGCATTATAAACCTTCTAAAATAAATTCTTTAAAGTGTAGTGACTGCATCAAACACTGATCGACAGAAAACTGTTTTACTTAACTAAATCTGTTGCGCAGTTCAATTTATAATGTTAAAGTTAAATCGAACTTGTTCGTCTACTATGGAATCTTTCGATAAATTCCAAACGACATGTTGGAAAACGTTGATACATTTTCTCGAAAATCTCCTATGATTTTCGTCTCGTCTTCTACTTATCTGTTCTCGTAAATCACTTCAGAGGGTTGTAAAAAAAAGAATCTACACTTAATTTCTTCAGTGGATATATCTCACTACTTCACTGAGATTTACGGCTAATAAAATAACTTGGTTGGGGCTTGTTGTAACTTTTTTATTATATTAATGTTTGAAGTTTCATTTGCTGTCGGTACGTTCTCACTTTTGATTATAGCGAATTATTAAGCTTTGATCGTTTTTTTTGTAAGTTTACCTACAAATTTTGGACCTCGTGAGGTGTTTAAATAGGTATTTAAATTGTTACCTTTTATTCAAACAAATATTATAAGGTTTTTTTTAAGAAATTTTCAAATTTTCAGTAACTGTAAATCAGCATAAAAACATTTTTTTTTTTAAACAAATAAACTTAACTGGGTTTTATAAAATTAAAAGCACTCGTTTTAAAAAAAACTAGTTACATTTTATGTATAAAAAATGATTATTGCTTAAATTGTTAACTTTAACGACATTGGTTTTTTATAACCCATTTTAACTGACCACGGTACTACCATTTTTATTGAATACCACCATTGATAACAGTGTCAATATCATTTACAGCTCTTTAAGCTAAGCTCAACTGATCGCGTTTTATTTAATTGGTAAATTTAGCCCATAGGAGACTGATTACAAGGTCCATTTTTGCTAAGAAAAAGTTCAGTTATTAGAACGGTCTTTAAACTTACGATTCATATGCATAAGCTAGCTCAGGGAAACGTTAAACGGTTGTTATTTTGAATTATAGGTTTCTTTAACGACGCTCAGTATGTTTAGTACCAATCCAGAATTCTTTCAGATTTTCCATAGAGTTTAGTTACCCCTTCTTTAACTGGAGTAAATGTTCGTTACCTTTTATTAACGCATTACTTATGTATATTGCCTATTAGCTTTGTTGAAAGATGTATTAAAATCTATTCGTAAATCAATCCTAAGTGGATTTGAGTACCGAGGTTGCGGGTTGCACGAGGTTGCGGGTTGTTCGAAAGAGATACCGTGGACCCGAAATATAAAAAGCAAAAGAAGGAACATGGGCGGATTTTAGTCAGTAGAAGTTTTACACTCCCCCCTGCTCCGCCTAGAGTGGGGGAAGTTATTAAATGATTTCGCATCCGCAAAAAAGGGGATTTAAGAATAGTGTCAAAACTGGTTAAATGGTAACAACCGCTAGGGTCGATCTTTAGCTTTTGTCGTGCTTGCCTAGGTTGGTCCGTGTATCTTTCTGTCTGTCATTTGTAGATCTTAAATAGTCGTAAAAGGTAGTCAGTTATCTGTAAGTCTGACAACCAGTCCGACACAGGGTATCGTATTATCCAGTACTAACTGGGTTGTGGTCCACAACCCAGTTAGTACCTCCACAACTTGTGGAGGTCACATAGAGAGTCGCTCCGTGTGAAAAAATGTTACCAAGCCACATCCAGTTAGATTGGAAGGCAACCTCCAACAATGTTAACGACCCTTTAACTGTAGATATAAAAAGGTTAGGCCGATAATAATGTTCATATGAGTTATTTTACGAATAGTTAATAAATGGTTGACTATCTTCTCATGGTGGCATGGAGAGAGCAACTGTCGCAACCCCGTGCAGGGCACGCCACAATAGTGGCGGTAAGTCCCCTCTTTGAGGAGTGACTGGAGAGGCGTCATGGCGTCCTCACCTACCGCCTGACGCAGGTCCTCACCGGACACGGAAGTTTCGGGAGGTTCCTGCACATCATCAGGTGGGAGGAAACGCCCGGGTGTCACCATTGTGACGATCGCCCGGAGGACACGGTGGAGCACACAGTGGCGATCTGCCCAGCTTGGGCGGAGCACCGCCGTGCCCTCGTGGAGGCGATCGGCGGCGGCGATCTCTCGCGTCCGGCCCTGGTTCAGGCTATGGTCCGGAGCGAGAGGGAATGGGAAGCGGTCACCTCCTTCTGCGAAGCAGTAATGCTAGCAAAGCCGGGCGTTTGAGGGAGAGAACATCAGGCCAACTCAGCCGCCGCGGGAGACGCCCAGGGCGCCGGGCGCTGCGAGACGACTCCCGGCCACCGTAGATGCGGGCCTGTGGACGGTGAGCAATGGGTAGCTCACCGTCTGCCCGTCTATTGACGACAGGCCGTGTCGACGGCGCGTTCGTGTTTCACGCGCGCCTCAGAGAGAGTCAGCAAAGCAGAGGGGCTTGCCAGGGCCTCCGCCTGCCGGGGTTGCGGGTTGTTCGAAAGAGATACCGCGGCCTCGGAACGTAAAGGGCAACAACAGAAGGAACATGGGTGGGTTTAAGTCAGTACAAGTCTGACATGCCCTCCCGCTCCGCCCAGAGCGGGGGAAGTCAATAGATGATTTCCCATCCGAAAAAAAAAAATAATGGTTGACTATCTCAGTATTTTCCGTTTTTGCAACTTCATGACTGTTATTCCTAAAGTACCTGATATACACCTTACACACATTTCGGCAGTTATGTGTATACCCCAATGTAAAAGGAGCAGTTCTATTAATATGTAAATGTATCATACATTTTATGTAGGTAGGTATATTAATGAAACCTTCTACTTTGTTACAAAAACTTGGATTAAACTTTATTTTGACATATTAATTAATATTACTGGACATATTATTAATTAACATTTGGCATTTTAGTATGGATTGTGATTGTATTAACTTCTGTCATGTAAATTATATTACTTCAAACATAATGTATATGGTAAATGAATTGAATTGCCATCAACAAGGCTTAAATCTAGAGCTCATACATATTAATAAATGTTTCCATCTTGACCTACCGCCTCCACCCGTATCAATCATATAATTTGCCCCAAAAACCGTTATTCAACCCTAAAAAATGACAATACCGACAAAAACCGTAACATGAATAATCGAAAATCCTATAAAATTGGAAGGTTAAGTATCTATCAGTCGCTAGGTATACAGCGCCATTTTGTGAATAAAATATTAGTCGGCCAGGGTTCTAAACGAGCGTCGTCCAAATCGAGTCCCATCGATCAAAGAAATCACATCTCATCTATAATGTACCGCAGACTACCGCGTAACAGTTAAATCATTGTGGAAACATACTGCTGGGTCGGTATCGGCGGGATCGTTATTAATTTTTACAAAATTTTGCATGTTAGTTTTTATTAGGAACTCTTTCTCGTGGACACTAGTTACTGACCTGAAAGTTTTTAAATAACCTCCGGATATACAAGAAAAACTACAGTTAGAGATTCATAGACGACTCTGTTTTTTATTTCAGATGTGAAATGATCAAATAATACCATACCATACCTTATGTTCCGGGGCCGCGGTATCTCTTTCGAACAGCCCGCGACCCCTGATGACTCTGCCTTAAAATGTCAGTTTGGTAGTTTCCCAACCCTGGTAAGATGTCTTATTCTTGTAGACTACAGGAGCTGAGACGCTACACAAAGTGCCTGCTAAATTGTACGATGATTGAATGATTTCGATTGGACCTCTAAGATGATTATGGACTAGCTGAAACCAGCGATCCTATGGGATCGTACTACTGTGATTAGAACTATCTTAAATGTTATACATTTATTCGTTCCTTACAAACTCTCATACAGTAAAATAAGTAACAAGGAGAAGCGTTAACTAAACGCGCAGCTGTCATAATTTTTCTAGCAATCACAACACATAACTCTCAAATGCGGTTGGAAAAACAGGTTAAATTCGGTTAATAATAGGCAAAGTTGCTCAGAGAAGATTTCATACCCAACTTTGTCAAGTTTTAGAACCATTAAAACCCTCAAGTGATTAGAATACTGTTATTTTATGCCTAAAATAGTAAGATTTAAAACGGTTTAATTTTTTATCTTCTGTAAGTTAACTAACAGCGTGGTAGACTAACTGAATAATTTTGGTTGGTCTACTCAACCGAAGTTATTATATATCCTTACTAATATTATAAAAGTGAAAGTGAGTTTGTTTGTTTGTTACCTCTTCACGCTTTAATGGCTTAACCGATTTTGATGAATTTTGGTACAGAGATAGTTGGGAACCAGGAGACGGACATAGGCTATTTTTAAAGTGGGATATGAGGGAGAAAGAGGGAAGAAATGGGAAAACTTAGCGTTGCTATTACAAATCAATAAGGCGCTAGGGCAAAAACTGCAGGTAGCAGGTACTGTGTTATACCGAATTTAACGCGAGCAAAGCCGCGGGCAAAAGCTAGTTATTATATAACAACACTCTTTTTAAATAAAATGAGAATACGTGCAACATACAAATTACTGGTATCATTATAATTACAGTTTACTTTTTTTGTGTTTCAAATGAATATAATGTTTTATATACACAAATATAAAGTATAAACAAATATGTGTATAATGTATAAACGGAATAATAATTCCAGTTTAAAGTTTGTAATTAACCTAAACCTAACCATTCTAAGATAATATGTATCATCTGTATGACACATCACATTACCGTACAAGTGGGAAAAACAAAAAACGCATCCGCACCCGCTACGCTCGCCGTATGTTTCCACATTTCTGATCTGCCACCGTCAGCATTTCGTGTAATGTCACTTTGTTTATAGTAATAAATTCAATACTACTATACATTATAATTTTATGTGGCATACGCACGCTATGACGCAGTCTTATAAAGAATATTACAACTTTATAATCAGTGGTAATGGTTGTGTTAAATATGTACAGAATTAACATAGCCTGTGGTCATAGCCATGTAATTTGTATAATGAAAAGTGGTTTTTGATAAGGTATATTCTTTACATACTGTTATGCATTAATATGCTGTAAATGTGACATTATTTGTTAAATAAAAGTTTTGGATTACACAACTGACATTTAAAGTGTTATTTGTAAAACAAGTGCTATTTTTTTTAATCCGTATTAATTATGATTTATCACAAATAAGCTTACTAGTTATAAATAGTAAATAAAAACACTTATTTGTATTTAATGAGTTTTTCATGGATTTAAATCAAAGTTAAATCGGTATTAATTTTTCATAGTTCATTGAATTCAAACCATGTTTACAGAAGTTCGATATTTTCAAATTCCTGAAAGTCCCTCAAGAATGTAATTGCAGGGTCATGATTTAAAGTGACCTTTAGAAAAGTTAAAAATATAAAAATAGAAAAAACAAGATAACGTACACCTGCAAAGCTTGCTTACTTCACCTCATACAATAGGGTAGTTTCCAGGGTCAAAGTAATTACATTCTATTTAGTCCGCCTTTTAGATTATTCAAAAATAAGGGACACGAATTTTTTTATTTGTAAATTAGACCAAAAATAATAAAGATCATCATAATTTTCCTGCCTTTGTCCCATTCTATTTGGGGTCGGCGCAAAACGTTTTCTTTTTCCATTCTCCCCTATCAAATGTCATGTCATCATTTACTGCTTTCTCCTTCATATCATTCCTTACACAATCCATCCATGTGTTCTTTGACCTTCCTCTCGTTACCTGTCCATCAACATTCAGATCCATCACTCGTTTATTCACATGAAAATGACAAAGATTAGCCCATTAAAGTTACGTGTGGCGTCACTCGTTGCAAAAAAAATGCAGCAACAAATAGCAAGAAAATACGTGTCCCTTATTTTGAATAATCTAAACGACGGTTTTTTTTTTGGAAGCTAGCCTATTAGAAGTGACTCATTTTTAGAAGTGACCACGCCATGACACGGCACTACTGCTAACTCGACCTCTACGTTGAGGTCATACCTTAAAATGTATGCCCCTATTTTCAGATTTCTGTTGAATCGATCAAGAACGATATAATTGGACCAATTTTGGTTTAAATCTATCATTTTAGTTCGGTCAGAAATAAAGATTCCAGGGAATAGATGCTAACTAAGTAATTATATTGAATGTACTCCACTTAAATCATTACTGTTAAATTACTACTGATATTTAGGGTGGGGCTATTGGGTTAATGATTTTTGAGTTTTAAAAAATGACGGCACGGTTGGCGCAGTGTTTGAGCAATCAACTGCTGCGCTGCATGTCGCGGGTTCGATTCCCGCACGGAACAAATATTTGTATGACCTACAGATAGTTGTTTCGGGTCTGGCTGTTTGTGTATGTGAGTTTAAATGATTGTAAACGCACCCACGATACAGGAGAAATTCCTAGTGTGGGGCAAGGTTTTATAGAAAAAAAATGGTAAAGAAATTGTATTTTATAACACGTTTTTTATGAATATTTTTAGAAGTATTCCAATAAAAGGATTTAAAGATCTCTGTAAAACTCTATAAATACATTCTTACCATCTGAATTTGACACTGATAAAAAGCTAATTAGTCATACTATAATTTAGCGGTGCAGCCTGCCTAAACTTGGATAATTGTTTCGGGATTGCAAGTAACAAACATCCATAATCATATATCCTTACTAACTTAGTATGATAATTCTTTATTTTTCTCATAGGGTTAGGCAGAAACTACTAACGATATCTACCCCAATCTTTATAACATACTGCTTTTGATTTATCTACGATCATGTGTTAGATATAATACGCCATTGCCAATACACCCAGAGGAGCTCGTGGCTAAATAATAGCAGCCGCTCGGGTCGATCTTTAGGTTAAGCCGCGCTTGCCTAGGTTGGTCTGTGGATGGGTGACCACCCGTTACATACCGAGTTTCCTCCGTGCGTCGGAAAGCACGTTAAGCTGTTGGTCCCGGATGTCAACTGTAGATCTTTGACAGTCGTTACAGGTAGTCAGTGTCTCTAAAGTCTGACAACCAGTCTTATCAAGGGACTTCGTATTACCCAGTACTAACTGGGTTGTGGAGGTCAGATAGGCAGTCGCTGCATTTAAAATACTGATATTCTGCTGCATCCGGTAAGACTGGAAGCCGACCCCAACATAGTTGGGAAAAGGCTAGGCAGATGATGATGCCAATACATCCAGCGTCACCAGCAAGGTAAGCAAAAGGTTGGTGACACATGGTTGGTTTCACATTTTCATGAAAACAATAAACTTATACCAAAAACATTAAATTTCCCATAAAACCACCTTTAAATAACCAAGTATTTGTGTGTCAGTCACCCACGTTGGCTATCAATTTGTCGCCAACCATTCATTATCAACTAGTCAGGTGCTGATAACCGTTATTTCACACAAACTTCATTATTAAATACCTCGCTTTCCTTACTATTGACTGGTACGTAAAATTGTACGAATGTGGCGGTTAACCGCGGCCATATTGTATTTAATATCGTTTTACTGTTGAATAAATGAAACGCCAATTGTAGGTTCTAATTTAATGTGTTTTAAATGGGTTGTTTTTGGGAATCGATTTGGTGTGTTGTTTGTAAGTAAGTTGGTCTTGAGTTTTCAGTATTTTTTTCTTATAAAACGTTGCCCCACACTAGGATTTCTCCTGTAGAAATCGTGGATACGTTTAACATTTAAACTCACATACACAAACAGCCAGACCCGAAACAACTACGTGTAGGTCATACAAATATTTGTTCGGTGCGGGGATCGAACCCGCGACACGCATCGAAGCAGTCAATCGCTCAGTCAATGCGCCAACCGTGTCATCAAAAGTAATACCTATCCTATGCGTCAAACTATTTTGTTGTAGTATAGTTTTGTGTTTGGTGTACGACAGTTACTGTCTTAACCGTTTTGGTAATTACAGGCGTGATGTTACGTTTTCGGGGTTCCGTATCTTATAAGGAAAAAACAGAATCCTTATAGGATCACTTTGTTGTCCATCTGGCTGTATGTCTGCCTATCAAGATCTTGGAAACGCGTGGACGTATCAAGTTGGTACTAAACCATATTCAAGTCTGTGGTCTCCTCTAGGGGACCACAGACTTGAACCTACCTCTTCACGCTTTAATGGCTAAACCGATTTTGATGAATTTTGGTACACAGATAGTTGGTAACCAGGAGTCGGACATAGGCTAATTTAAAAAAAAAAGTGGTATGTGAGGGAGAAAGAGGGAAGAACAGGTAAAAATTAGCATTGCTATTACAAATCAATAAGGCGCAAGGGGAACTGTGTTACCCCGAATTTAACGCGAGCGAAGCCGCGGGCAAAAACTAGTCAATTATAAGTCCAGGTTTCCTCACAATGTTTTCCTTCTCCGATGACTGTGATGAAATTAATTACACACCTAATCACTCTTCAAATTTCGCCGCCAGGCCAGATTACATAATACATGGTTATCAAAAAATCTTATTGTGACATTACGAACAGACAAAGGGTAGGTTCCTTATTTTGAGACAGATTGACAAGATTTAAGATTTTCTGTTGACCTGCGGCAGTGTCTTGACCTTCTCAATACTTTTTAAATTATTACAGATAAAAATAGACAGCACCTAAAGGACATTGCTCTGTTGACATAACATTTTAATAAACCTTAGATGGCTGCCTCAGTGCGTTCATCCTTACTAATATTATAAAAGCAAAAGTGAGTTGGTTTGTTTGTTGCGTCTTCACGCCTAAATGGCTAAACCGATTTCGATGAATTTTGGTACAAATATAGTTGGGAGCCTGGAGACGGATATAGGCTAAGACATAGGTTTTTTTTAAAGTGATGTAAGGGGAGAAAGAGGAAACAAAAAGGGAGAGAAAGAATTTTTTTTTTCGATCACGCGGGTTAAAGTTAGCGTTAGCCCAAGGTCAAATGCCACGCAGACGAAGTCGCGGACGAAATCTAGTTTCGTATTCTATGTATCTCTATCTAAAGTATAAAGAAGTAAAGTTTATAAGTTTGTTATTCCTAAGTATTCTCTTAAACTATAAAAGCGATTTTTAAGATTCTTTCACAAGAAGGTACTTTATTCTTGAGGTAACAAACCAACTTTCCCGGGAGATGTTTTGTCAACCATAATGCATACGAAGCTGCGAGAAAAGTAATGAAAATAAACGTAACAAAAATAATCATAAATGTTCATAATTCACATATTTAATTGAAATTTAAATAACGAATTGAGAATCTGCTTTTTTTAATCAGTCCAAATAGTATTATTTTCGTCTACATCAGTCAATTATATAAAAATAAACCCACTACACCTAGTGTTTTCTTTCAAAATTGGCCGTGGAATTTTGCAGGGTGCCAAAAGTAGGCATTATAAAGACAACGGCCGTTGGCCAAGGTCAACAGCCCTGTCGTCCCTACTCAATTGACCCTGAATACCACACGAGCTATCTAAAGGTGGGTCGTAAAAAAGAAAGGGCAACAGAAGATCTATTCTTGATTGTGCACGATAAAGGAGCATGCATAAAAAAAAATATCAGACTTTAAAATGAGGCATTTCGTTCGTCTGCTGATCGATTAGAGAGGTACATAATCTCTCTATCGGTTATTTTGATGGGGTGGGTTGTCTCAGCGCAGGGGTCTTTATAAGTGTGTTTTCCTGCCCTGAGGCGAAATATAAGAATCAGTGCCTGTTATATTTGTGTTACTAACAATTTTTCTTAATTTATCCTATATTCAGAGTTTTTTTTCTGTTCTTTTTGTTTTTAACCAACTCGAATAGTTTTTGTAATATCGTGACATTTGTGAACCTTCTGTAATTTTTACTTTGCGGCAAAACTCAATTGTTATGTATCATTTTGTACGTACTACAGAAAAGTAGGTGGAACGATTTGTACAAATGGTATTGGTTTTTCAATGTAAAGAATGTTCAAAGCTTTTAACTTCAACTGATATTGTAAAGCGACGGGTTCATTTGTTAGATAGGAATTTCCATCAAGACTGTCTGTTTGATATAAAACTTTGGCCATGAAATTGTCTTTTTATGCTGTACTTCGGTTTTATTAAGGCTTTGAAGGGTAATAAACCAAACCAAAGGTGAAAAGATCCCCTTCATAATACCCGGGTTTCTCTTTTTGCTTTTATTGTTCCACGGTCGCGGTATCTCTTTTAAAAAATCGGAATCCTGGCAGGCAGTGGCTTTGGCAGACCCCTCTGCTTTGCTGACATCTCTATAAAGCGCGCGTAGAACACGAACTCTCCATCGACCCGGCCTGTCGTCACTAGACGGTCGGACGGTGAGCTACCCATTGCTCACCGTCTATGGTGGTGGGTCACAGACCCGCGTCTACGGTGGCCGGGAGTCGTCTCGCGATTATCGACGCTCGGACAGTCTCCTACGGCGGCTGGGCTTGGCTTGAAGTTCGCTCCCTCAAACGTCCAGCCATCTCCTTGGCTTGCCATTTCCTCTCGCTCCTGACTATGGATTGAACTTGTAATAACTTGGCTTATATCACTAAGAATGACATGTCGCAAAAGGTAATTATTAGCATGGTAGCTTCCATAGTAAGCAATATCACCATCATTTCAGGAGTCCCCTCTCACCTGCGTCGGGCAATAGATGCTCAGCAGTTTGCTGAATTGGACTTTATTGGCGCAGCTGTGAGACATAAAATCATTTGCTTTTTTGTAGTGCACTTGTGGCAAATGCCAAATAAACATGGCGTCTTTCTTTTTAAGCGCCGCCATAGGGACTGGTTCTAAAGTACTAACATCGTAGATTCCTGTATCTTGAACTTAAATCATATGACTCATAATATGAAATCAGAGCGCTGTTGTGCACTTTACATAGAAACGATAATCTAAAAGCCAAGGTTAAAAACCCTCACTAATCTTTAAATCCAACGTCCACATCAACTAATTTGCCTACAATCTCTTTAAAATATTATACTCCAAATTAACCTCCCAAAATTTTCTATGTCAGGATTGAAAAAGCCTCGTATTTTACGGCAACAGTCATTAATGTCAGAAGCAAGATGGCCGGTCCATAAAATATGTTATTATAATGCCGTACAGGGCCCACTTATACCAAGTACGGTCACTTTACATATCGCCGGGTATTTTAAGTTTAGTTATATTAAATGAGACCGTAATGTCGTCCTTATTTTGTAAGGGTTTGGTAGCTATTAGGTTTTGTATCCTGTGGTGAGATGAATATGGAATTGGTACATAGGATTTGAGATCTTTACTGGCCCTGGATAAAAGTTGCTATGATGAAGACAACAATCATTTGCCGAAATTTCAAAACTAATATAAAAGGTTGTGCTAAAGCGGGTATCGAAGAATTATTCATCCAAAGCTTTGCCGGTTAGAAGTGACTGGAGAGGCGCCATGGCCTACCGCCTGACGCAGGTTCTTTCTGGATATGGAAGTTTCGGGAGGTTCCTGCACATAATGAGGCGAGAGGAAACGTCCGGGTTTCACCACTGAGACGATCTTACATTATTAGACGGTACTACACGGTGGAGCACACTGTGGCTATCTGCCCCGCTTGGGTTGAACACCGCTGTGTCCTCATATAGGTGATCGACGGTGGCGATCTCTCGCGTCCCTCTCTGATTCAGTCCATGGTCCGGAGCGAGAGGGAATGGAAAGCGGTCATCTCCTTCTGCGAAGCATTTATGCTAGCACTGTAATTGTCGCATCCGCGTGAAACGCTCTGGTCATTGTGTGCCACGTTACGACTCCTGGCCACCGTAGACGGCAATGTGTCACCTTCCCTTTGTCTAGTAATAACAGCTCGTTTCGATGGCGCATTCGTGTTCCACGGGCACCTCAAAGAGTATCAGCAAAGCAAAGAGGCCTGCCAAAGCCAGACCTGCCGGGGTTGCAGGTTGTTCGAAAGAGATACCGCAGCCCCGGAACACAAAAGGCAAAAGGAGGAATATGGATGGGTTTAAGTAATAAAAGGTTTCTCCTTCCCCCTCGCTCTGTCAAAAGTAAGGGAAGTTCCCAAGTGTCGTGCGGTTATGACCAGATATATACAGCACAAGGAGCTTGCTAGAGTCGTAGCCCGTGGTGTTCTCATATGCGGAAAAATACCTATCTTTAATTTTAATCTTCTAAAAATCAACGTTTTTTATAAGGCAACGAAAACAGGCAGTCACAATGACCTCTTTTCACTCCAATCACTGCATTTCCCGGATCACAATGCACGAATAACTCCGATCATTCCCGAACAACTGCAGTTGCATCCTTCATCCACAATAACCATTGCGATAGGTGTCGCATTTGGAATATAGCACATATTGCAATGGCACGTGAATTTTTATATGTCCCCAACATCTGCGACAAACAGCCTCTGTTGAATAATAGAACGTTCCTTCTGATATAAGCTGACTCATATTCTGGGATGTGACATGTATAATGTATATTTGAGTAATTGTGTATATTATATTGTTTTTGTTTAGCTTGTGACAAAGAGGAGACCACATTCAGCTTGTATGTGTCGTAATGGTTACTTTGGATAGCGTAGAGGAAATAAGCAACAGTGCTTTGTCAAAACAGTGCTTCGAGTTTATTTTTACCGACTTCTGAAAAAAGAGGTTCTCATTTCGACTGTTTTAATTTTGTATGTCTTTTACGCAATCTGTCCTTGAATTCTTCCAAGTCGATTTTCAAAATTCGTTTTATTATCGAAAAATTTTATCAATGCTGCTTTAGTAGTAAATGAGTTATCTTCTACAATAAATATTTTTCATCTAATGTATGATGATGGATGTTAATGGATGATATGCTTACATCTTGTAGTAGCAATGGACAATGAATGCTCGAGAATTTGCATGATATAGCATCGTACCACAACTAAAAAGCTGAAATAAAAAAAAACGATTTGCAAACAAACACAATGTTTTGTTTGGAAATTGGATTTCTTACTCGATTAATGGCGTATTACAAAAAAGTATTTTTAAATCTGTGTCTGTGCTCGAAGTGCCGAAATAGGATTCAGTTATTGAGTCCGCCTGATGTACTGTATGGCTATCGACGGCCCCAAATTAAAACTTCCTACTATATAATATTATAAATGCGAATGTTTGTGAAGATGGATGGATGTATGGTTGTTTGTTACTCTTTCACGTCAAAACGGCTGAACGGATCTTGATGAAATTTGGCACAAAGGTGGATTATAGTCTGGAATAACACATAAGATACTTTTTTTTATTATCACGTGGGCGAAGCCGCAGGTGCCAGCGTTAGTGTTTAATAATATTGTTCTTGTATTGTATAACGGGCTGGTGTCCGCAACTCCACGTCTGAGGCGCGTATTAAGAGAAGAACGTCGTGGTGATTCTACCTGTCATTTGTCTAAAGAAGTATCATTATGACAATAGGTTCACCCTCTTATATAGTGTTCACCTGCAAACCTCGAGGGGATTACAAGTGTGATACGTGAAGCGTCGATATTAGGGTTCAAATTTTCTTTTTCAATAAAGTTTTTTGAAATTTGCTGAACAGTAACAGTTTGCATGTTGATTAAAATGTGATTTGTGATCTTTTTTGCACGGATGGGTAATTACAAATAACTCGGGAGGGGGTGTCAGACTTTTACTGGCTAAACCCCCATACATGTTCCGTTTTATGCCCTTTGTGTTCCGAGGCTAGGGTATCTCTTTCACTGAGTTGTATACTTATTTAAACTTCATGCACAATAGTGGTATATAAACGGACTTAATGACAAAGGCCTTCTCTATCAGTCAAATGTTGGGCTAAAATTTACTACAAACATAGGTACCAGAAAAAAGTAATAACTTGTTTTTGAGTACTTATATTCTTATACAAATAATTACTATGACGTTTGTTATGAGTAGAGATCGGATAATCGGATGCATATTTAACTAAATTTAATATTTGGTTAACAAAATATGGACGAGGCTTGTTAATTGTTTTTTTTTATTAAAAATAGATTCCCTGGATTTCGGGATTGTAAAGCTATAGGATGTATGTAAATTTACTTAACTTCCCTTAAGTTATATTCCTCCCTATTTAGTTATATTCCCTGAGCTTTAATAGGCCCGAATTTGACATTTGTAAACTCCTCGAGTATCACAGACAATAAAAGTCGAGAAAAGCAACCATATTACGTTGTAACAAAGCAACAGTAATTTATGTGAAATTGGGTTAACTACGTCTCACGGATTAGACACTTAAATTTTCCAAGATTCCGAGATTTTTTCGATATAAAGTGGTTTTTATAATAGCTAACTTTAGGTAAAAATGCATCCGAATAACATATTTCAACTTCAACTCTTCATTAATGGCTCTTGTGGACAAGAGTTACCACAATTTTGCCAATATCTCGTGTAAACTGGTAATAAACTATCAAACGCTGGAGAATATTTATAACATAATATCTCTAGTTATGAGTTAAAATTTAATCATAAATACAAACCTCTCAGTTGACACTCACATTTATAGATATATAGCATTTTTCTAACACTATAAATTGAAGCTACAAAACGCATGATGCAGTCGTTTATTTAAACGGCTATGTCCAGCGCCGTTTACGAGCAGACACAACCAGTTTGCATGTAAATTGAGATTGTAACAAAACCGCAGTGTATGTAGATGCAGCAGCTGCATGTCATCTTGTATCGGTAATATCATCATCTGCCTAGCCTTTTCCCAACTATGTTGGGGTCGGCTTCCAGTCTAACCAGATGCAGCTGAATATCAGTATTTTACATGGAGCGACTGCCTATCTGACCTCCACAACCCAGTTAATACTGGGTAATACGATACCCCTTGGTAAGACTGGTTGTCAGACTTTCGGAACACTGACTACCTGTAACGACATTCAAAGATCTACAAATTACAGCCGGGACCAACGGCTTAACGTGCTTTCCGAGGCACGAAGGAAACTCGGTATGTAACGGGTGGTCACCCATCCACAGACCAACCTAGGCAAGCGCGGCTTAACCTAAAGATCGACCCGAGCGGCTACTTTTTATTTAGCCACGAGCTCCTCTTATCTTATTTTGTATCGGTAATAAAAAGTGAAAAATAACGTTACTTTCGGAAGTCAGGGACTCTTGTTGGTTTCTTTGACTTTTTTGCAACTGACTTCCAGAAGTAAAGTTATTTTTCACTTTTTATTTGGGAGTCGGTTTTTCTTGCAAAAGAGTTTTTTATTTCAACATTTTAAGTAATGCAAAGCTTTTTTTTATCTGGTATTAATTTTCATATGCAGATCATCTATACAGACTTGGAATAAAAATATGTATTATAGACGATCCTTACTAATCCTTACTTCCTTACTAATATTATAAAAGCGAAAGTGAGTTTGTTTGTTTGTTTGTTACCTCTTCACGCTTTAATGGCTAAACCGATTTTGATGAATTTTGGTACAGAGATAGTTGGGAATCAGGAGACGGACACAGGCTAACTTTTATTAAAAAAAAGTGGGATATGAGGGAGAACGAGGGAAGAAAAGAGAAAACTTAGCGTCGCCATTACAAATCCATCAGGCGCAAGAGCAAAAACTGCAGGTCTGTTTGGTGTGTTATACCGAATTTAACGCGAGCGAAGCCGCGGGCGAAAGCTAGTAACTTATAAACTACACAACCAATATGTAAAGATAACGCTGTTTAAGGCCTTCTGCCAGTCGTTTTACACGTGCAGCCGGACCAAGTACACCCAGCGGGCATACAGTGACCTGCGCGTCCAGTACAATAATGCATTCAGGGTGCTTTTGGGGTTAAATGATAAATGATGTTTATTTTGCAAGTAGGTTTTCACAAACACTTTTACACGTCATTTTTTTTTTAACTAGAAACTAGGTTGTCGAGGCGATGTAGTGCGTCAGGGATGTTCGCATGCACGGGTGTCGACGGGTTCGCCGCGATCATACGGAAGCGATGCGCTTCCATGATGCGCTTGCGCTCGTCCTCCAATGGCATCCTGAATGTGTTTTCAGATCGGTGGGACTCTCCCTTCTTACGAAGGTGGATAAGTGTACAGACACACTTATCCACATAACTAGTGTGATTATAAATTTAATTGTAATACTAACATTAGGCTAAGTTACTTTACTACTAACAATATATGGATTTATCTGAAATAAATTAATTGAATTGAATATAAAATCTCGGTATAAAGTCTCCATTTTTTTTTTAGAAAGGATATGGCTCCAAGCCATAACCTTTCTAAAAAAATAAAAATGGGTCTACAATTTGCAGAGCAATCGGCGAGCATACACATAAAAAAGGGGTTGGAACAAGAAATTAATGCTGAATCGTTTCTATTAGACCCCCATTTTGAAACAAAAGTTCGAAAAAATAAATATATAATATGCAATAGTTAAAGACTGTAAGTCCTGTCAGGTTGTGCGATGAGCTTTTAAACCGTACGAGTCGTCCACAACCATAAAATATACGACTTGTTTCAGGCGATGCGGTGAATTTCTTCAAGTCGCAAGTTGCATCTCATTTTTATCTCATGCTTTAAAAACTTTTTTGTGATAGAAGGCGTTTTTTTTAATACTTAATAGGCTCGCGTTTGACCGCAATCAGCTTGGTGTGAAGCGATACTACGGCCTAGAAGAGAGAACGCGTGTCTAGAACAAATCTATTCGCTCAAACATTCATGCGTTCCAGATTCTGATGAGCCGTTTGCCTTGTGTGGTTAAAAGACGAATATATTCAAGTAGATAAAATTATCTTTGAAGTATTGTTGTAACTTTTAAATTATCCTAGACTAACTTTTCCCCTTCCCTGATTTACAGGTACCTGCTACTTTAAAAAAAAATAGCCTATGTCCGTCTCCAGGGTCCCAACTATCTCTGTACCAAAATTCATCAAAATCGGTTTAGCCAATAGTAAACCGATAGAAACTAGGTTGGTAATTGAGACAAAAAAACTTTTTTTTTAATGTGAACTAGCTTTCGCCCGCGACTTCGACCACGTGGCTACTTTGGGCTAACGCTAACTTTAACCCACGCGATGATCGAAAAGAAAAACTTTCTCTCCCCTTTTCTTCCCTGATCTCCCCTTTTTCCTATGTTTTTTTTAAACAAATTAGCCTTTGTCTGTCTCCAGGGTCCCAACTATCTCTGTACCAAAATTCATCAAAATCGGTTTAGCCATTTAGGCGTGAAGACTTAACAAACAAACAAACTCACTTTCGCTTTTATAATATTAGTAAGGATATGCTAGCTCAAGCGACGCAAACTATAATTTTACACACACACACACACACACAAAACAATCCTGTATAACCCACACAGATAACAAATAACGTAAAAAGGGGTTACTGGAGCTGTTCGAAAAAAATCGCTAGAGATAACGTGACCGCCGTTTTTAATGTCGTACCGGACACCGACATCCGGCATGTTGTGCCAGCGTTAACGCCTCGATGGACCCGGGTCCGACCCGGGTCCGAGTCTGTTCCGGCCGTTGCCCGGTAAAAGTTTTATGTGCTCGCTTTGTTTCGATTTTTTTGGTCATTTTATTTCGCGCCGAAAGTACTTTTTTAGTATCGAATGGTTGGATTGTGTGATCGAATGTACTGACTGTTCTATTGCAGGTTTTTGGATGACAACCAAATAAGCTAGAAAATAATTAACCCCCGTGTGAAAGTTGTTTTTTCTTCATAACGTCCATCACAAGCTTTATCAATTGTTAAAACCATCTTCTTACCTCGGAACAAGTAACCATTTTATTTTATCCGAAAATAAATTGAATACAACAATACTTACAAAACACAGTTCAACGGGTTACGGCACTGTTGTGAATAAATAAAACATAAGTACTACATAACCAATATTTACTCAACTGCGAAGAAAGGGTTATGTTTTTTATCGACAAAAACTGAACGTACGACAACTCATGACATTCCAGCCAACTGGTCGCCTGCCGCTGACGAAATAAGTCAAATGGAACCTCCAATAGGGGACACAGTCAGTGACCCATTTTGTGTTACCCTACTGGTCGTTCACAGGATCTGCAGAAATCTGCTAAATTTAGAAGCCCTAGCACGAGTGCGCAGTGTAAACGTAAAGAAATACGTCGATTTTTAGTTGATAATACAATAGGCTGGTTTCCTAAAAAAAAGTGATTAGTCCGTCTTTTAGATTATTCAAAAATAAGGGACACATAGTATATATAGTTACCCGAAACATCAGTTGCTGCTTTTCTGCTAAATTTAGAAGCCCTAGCACGAGTGCGCGGTGTAAACGTAAAAAAATATGTCGATTTTTAGTTAATAATACAATAGGCTGGTTTCCTAAAAAAAATGATTAGTCCGTCTTTTAGATTATTCAAAAATAAGGGACGTATTATATATAGTTATCCGAAACGTCAGTTGCTGCATTTTTTCGCAACAAGTGACGTCACACGTAACTTTAATGGGCTATATCTTTTTTTGTTTTGCGCCGACCCCAAATAGAATGGGACAAAGGCAGGAAAATTATGATGATATTTATTATTTTTGGTCTAATTTACAAATTAAAAAAATACGTGTCCCTTATTTTTGAATTATCTAACAGACGGACTAAATATAATATGATTACTTAGACCCTGGAAACTACTCTATTATCGTATACCATTTTATTTCAATTTATTTGCAACAAGAACAATCCGTGTTCATTCATTCGTATGGTTCCTTACTCTGGAGCCCTGACCGCCAGTTGCTTGAATCCTGTTCCCGATACCGGTGGGCTACTATTTTTATATTTTAAAATGTTTTTATTACGAAATATTTAAAAAATGTAAACTGTATGTAAATAAATCAATACATGAACGAAAAATACCAAAATATGTTAAAAGTAAAGAAATGGGATGGGCGCGCATGACCACAGATGATATAAGACAGAGAGCACTAGAAACCTGGTGCGAGGATATGTGCCCGGGTACTAGCAACGCAATAGGGTTACCCCCTATAACATGAGACTTAACTGATAACATAACGGTGTTGTTTACATACCCCTCTGCTCAACTCTTTAGGGAAATACAGGCGTTAAATGTTATTTGTCAAAAATCCACTTCAGACAAATTACTAACACACGTCAGCTTGACAGCTAACATGATAACATGAAACTCGTATGAAAAATACACATCGGTGAACAAAAAAGTATACACTTTGTATTTGGTGCCATTAGGGGTGCTAATCACCAAACATAGCCCAACACGTCACACAGTGATAAATTACACAAAATGTAACTGGTGTTTATCGATTATCGATTATAAAGTGACACGTTTGTTGCGACTGCCGTGTTATCAATGTGTTTAAATATTCGAAAATAAAAACTGGGTTATTAGTTTTTGGACCATCAATCTCAATTTTTCTTTTGAAGGCAGTTTTGTTTGTTCTGGCAAGTTGAAAATAAATTGATCGTTTTATGTTGTGACGTTTAAAATGATATAGCCTTTTTGTTATAGAAATGAAGGTGGTTGTAGTCTTGTAATTTTGGCGGCAAATATTACTTAAAATGTTAACAGTGTAACAGATGACTGTGAAATTAAATGAAATTATTTTAAAGAGCAATTGATTCATTCAGTTAAAGTATTAAATTGTTTGTTGAAATATTGGATACTAGCTGGCGCCAGCGACTTCGCCCGCGTGATGATCGAAAAAAAAGTATTTTTTCGATCATCATCTTAAGTGTTATTCCAGACTACAATCTACCTCTGAGCCAAACTTCATCAAGATCCGCTCAGCCGTTTTGGCGTGAAAGAGTAACAAATATCCATACATCCATCCATCCATCCTCACAAACATTGGCATTTATAACATTATTAGTATTCTACTGACAGAGTAAATTTCAATTTAAAAAATTAAATATTTATTGGTACCAGACATAATATGAGTAGATATTGGTAAAGTGATAACTACAATAATACTCAAACATTAGGCCCCAAATCGAGAACATCTCCAAACATCAGTCTCATGCGGAAATCGAACCCGAGACCGCAAACCGCAAGCAGACGCGTCGGCAGCGCAATACTTGAGCCACGATCACACAAAACGTGTGACTTTTGGAGACAGTATGATGCAAAACAAAATGTATTAAAATAACTTCATCACCATCATCTTAGCATTTTCTAGTCAAACGGATGCAGCTGATTACCAGTATTTTACATGGAGCAACGGCCTATCTGACCTCCACGACCCAGTTAGTACTGGGTAATACGATACCACTTAGTAAGACTGGTCATCAGACTTTCGGTACACCGACCTCCTGTAACAACAGTCAAAGACCTACAAATGACAACCGAGACCAGAAGCTTAACATGCTTTCCGAGGCATGGAAGAAATTCGGTATGTAATAGGTGGTCACCCATCCATAGTCCAACCTAGGCAAGCGCGGCTTAACCTAAAGATCGTCCCGAGTGGCTGCTATTAATATTATTTTTTTAAACTTTGCCCTAGGAATTTCTCGTGTATCGAGGGTGCGTTTACAAACATTTAAACTCACATACACAAACAGCTAAACCCGAAACAACTACCTGCAGGTCATACAAATATTTGTTCCGTGCGGGAATCGAACTCGCGACACGCAGCGCAGCAGGCGATCGCTCAGCCACTGCGTCAACCGTACCGTCTAACCACGAGCCAGTCTATGATACGTTTGGTGTAAATGCAGCCTTACTTTGAGACACGGTTCGGATCTTAAATTGGTTCAAATAGTGACAAATTGTTTAACTCCTGTGAAATGTCAGACAAGTACGTTTCATGTCTCACACTAGTCTTGTACTCTGTGGGAGTATAAACATCCGTTGTTCACCTTGTTTCATTTTCCACAGTAATAAAGACTATAATGGTATCACAATATGGTTGCCTATCAAGTCTTGATAAAATAATTGTTAGATATGAGAATGGCGCCCGCGGCTTCGTCCGTGTGATGATAGAAAAAAGTATCCTAATGTGTTATTCCAGACTATAATCTACCTCTGTGTTAAGTTTGATTAAGATCCGTTTAGTAGTTTTTTTCGTGAAAGAGGATCAAACATAACATCCATACTCACAAACTTTCGCATCCTTACTATCCTTACTAATATTATAAAAGCGAAAGTGAGTTTGTTTCTTTGTTTGTTACCTCTTCACGCTTTAATGGCTAAACCGATTTTGATGATTTTGTTACAGAGATAGTTGGGAACCAGGAGACGTACGAACCTATTTAAAAAAAAGTGGGATATGAGGGAGAACGAGGGAAGAAAAGGGAAAACTTAGCGTTGCTATTACAAATCAATAAGGCGTATGGGCAAAAACTGCAGGTAGCAGGTACTGTGTTATACCGAATTTAACGCGAGCGAAGCCGCGGGCTAAAGCTAGTCCTTACTTCCTTAATAATATTATAAAAGCGAATCACGCTTTATGGCTAAACCGATTTTGATGAATTTTGGTACAGAGATAGTTGGGAACCAGAAGACGGACATAGGCTAACTTTTTTGAAAAAAAGTGGAATGTGAGGGAGAAAGAGGGAAGAAAAGGGAAAACTCAGCGTTGCTATTACAAATCAATAAGGCGCAAGGGGAACTGTGTTACCCCGAATTTAACGCGAGCGAAGCCGCGGGCAATAGCTAGTTTATTATAAATGCGAAAGTTATTAGTAGGATATGATTAGTAGAATAGGATGTACAGTCAGTGAAGTTGTAATATTATTTACACATTGTTAATGCAATAAGTAGATACGAATATTGTGCGTTTTGACTCCGTGTATCCCTAATATCTTTCGAAATACCGCGGCTCCAGAACATAAAAGGCAAAAAAGGAACTTGGGTGGGGTTCACTCAGTAAAAGACTCTCCCCGCTACGCCCACAGTGGGGGAAGTTATTTGATGAATTCCCTTACGTTAAAAGTATTGCCAGCTCTTCTCGAAGACAGACGCGTCAGCGACATCTCTAGATTTTTGATATTATCAGGACCTGGTGGTTCCGAATTACATATACATTGCCTACTTATATTCAAATAAAATAAATTCAAATCTCAGGATAAACTAAACGCAAAACGTTTTTTCAAGACACTTTCGATGAATTTATTTTAACGTTACATTAAAGAAAACAAACCTTTGAGCAATCAAAGCAATTAAGATTATATTATTACGGACAGAAAACTTGTAAACAGAATTTGTGACATTAATTTTTTAATAACTGTCGTTTGAGTATTACCTTTAATTTGACTAAAACTTTATTTGATTAATTAAAAGTTGTTTTCTAAATGTCAAAGTATTTAAATGTGGACTTTCTTGTCATTAATATTATTATTTCTTCTTTGATAAACTTTTTATTTTAGTAATTTGTTCCCTCTTCTTTATGGAATAAGGGCCAAAATTGGGTCTCGGAAGATTTATTAAATGGCTTCCTTGTTTGTTTCTTCTCCCTTACCATTTTAAATATCTAAACACGCAAGAAACTAGGTTGGTAATTCAGACATTTTTTTTTATTGTGAACTTGTTCCGCCCGCGACTTCAACCGCGTGGCAGAGTCACTTTGGGCTTATTTTATTTTCTTTTTTTTTTTGGGTGCGAAATCATCAAATAACTTCCTCCGCTCTGGGCGGAGCGGGGGAAGCGAGGGAACTAACTTTAACTCACGTGGAGATAAAAAAAATATCTTTCTCCCCCCTTTTCTTCCTTCTTTCTTCCCCTTTTACTACTTTTTTTTAAAACAAATTAGCCTATGTCCGTCTCCAGAGTCCCAACTATCTTTGTACCAAAATTCATCAAAATCAGTTTGGCCATTTAGACGTGAAGACGAAACAAACTCACTTTCGCTTTTATAATATTAGTAACAACCTATGAGGTTGTCTTTTGCTCAACTCGACCAATCCTTGGGATACTTCAAAATTAAGGCCTCTAGCCAAAGCAAGAAACATAAAAACTGGACAAAAATGAAAATTATTTAAAGTAAGTAAGGAAACAAAAATAGGTCACAGAGTTTAATTCGTACAATATCGACGGAAAAACCAAATCCAAAAGTCATTGAAATAAAGTTTAAAGTTCAATCTCCGACAGTTAGTAATTAACTAGTAACATAGACAAAACGATACAAAGTTAAAAGTAACTTTTTATTGTGTTAAATTCTAACCATTGCTAGTGCTTTATTAGTTCTCTTGCATTGCGTTAAGAATTTCATAACAACGTAACTTGTTGAAATTAGAAACTAGTGAGATATTACAGAAATATAAATGTAAGTGAAAAATTGCTTTTAGATACGAAAACAGAACACCAACACCGTTATCCTCACATTCTCGGATTACGAACTAAATCCATACACAAAATCCCTTCACAAATATACATTTGGATGTACAAATAATCCCAAAATAATTGAGTATCAAAAGCTATTAGAGTTTAAACAGAGTAACAGAGTGGCTCCGGTTATTGATGTTTGTTTTCCATTGTTCCCTCTGTTATCATTTGTTGGAGTTGTTTTTTTTGCACCGCAGTGTACGCGGGGTGACGTGAACGGATGACGTCACTGGGCATAATGATTTGTAACTCCTGTTCGTTACAATTTGTTTAACCTTTTATGACATTGGTATGCAGACGTAGTATATTCATTTTGCTGTGGTGTGAACATGAAAAATTACTTTTGTGACATTTTTATAGACCCATTTTCAAGTCCCATGGGGTAGATAGTATTCATATTTTCTGTTCAAATTAACCGTACCTACACCACCAATTATTCATTACTATAAGGGTCGGTTCTGATTTATTACACCGGAAATCCTTAGTCAGAGCTTCAATTACGTATTGTCCTAATTGGACCCACGTCAATCAATTCTAACTTCATCAACAAAGAGCTTTTTTGTTGTCTGTTTCGAATCTCAATATCTAGTATACCAATTGACCTACAAATCTACAATACAAACTACAGTAGGAATTCGCGAAATGAAACAATTGAGATACAATAGCTGAACGAAGACTCTCGAATATTCCCGAAAATTCCCGAAAATTGGAATTCAGAACTGTTGAATTCTCGTGGTCAACCGACTCGAACGCTTAGCTCAGTTCTGGAGGCTAGAGATATTAATAATGTATCAAGCTTTCCTACTATGAATGTTGTCTATTCCCAAGAGATAGAACTCCAGCTGTGAGAAACAGATGCTGAGGGAATGCTCGAAGCTAAATGTAACATGCTAGTTTCCAAGATTGCAGGTACATAAGTTCCTTATTCTCGCGTTCAGACTGTTAAGTAGGAAGCCTTAGTTTGATAGCTTTAGATAGAGTATCGAAACTTCCCGTTCTTGTGTATTGAAGTTAGGTGTGTTTGCTAGCGTTTATGAGAGCAACTGCTAAATACGATACTTAGCGTAGAGCTAATTAATATAATTAAAATCAATAATACGATTATATGTATATCAAACGTACAGCCGGTACTAAAGGCTTAACGTGCTTTCAAATGTACGAGGAAATTTGGTGGTTGCGTTATCTTACTTAATATTATAAATGCAAATGTTTGTAAAACGTTAAAACGGCTGAACGGATATTGTTGAAATTTGGCACAGAGGTAGATTAAAGACTGGAATAATACATGGAATACTTAGTTTTCGGTATCACGCGGGCGAAGCCGCGGGCGCCAGCTAGTAAATTAATAATAATATTTACATATTTTGCAAAGACTCGCCTCGATCAACACCTGAGAAGGCCCTCGTTAGACGGCTGGATCAAGGGTTTGATACAGAAAGTGGCACTCCTGGACACGGCTCGTATCGTTAGGATGTTCCACTCTCTGGAGCTCTGACGGCCAGTAGCTTGGACCCTGTTTGCGATACCAGTGGGCTACTATTTTTTTATATTTTATTGAGAAAAAAGTAAAATTATATGTGTTAAAATGAATAAACGATTTTTTTATATTAAATTTAATAAGTTTTTTTTTTAAAGTAAATGTAAGATAGTAAATGAACGGCGATCTCTCGCGTCCGGCCCTGGTTCAGTCCATGGTCCGGAGTGAGAGGAAATGGGAAGCGGTCACATCCTTTTGCGAAGCAGTAATGCTAGCAAAGGAGGTGGCCGGGCGTTTGAGGGAGAGACGTCCCGGGCGCCGGGCGCCGCGAGACGACTCCCGCGGCGGCTGGGTTGGTTTGAGGTTCTCTCCCTCAAACGCCCGGCCACCTCCTTTGCTAGCATTACTGCTTCGCAAAAGGATGTGTGTACAATAGGTAGCTCACCGTCCGTCCGTCTATTGACGACAGGCCGTGTCGACGGCGCGTTTGTGTTTCACGCGCAGCTCAAAGAGATGTCAGCAAAGCAGAGGGGCTTGCCAGAGCCTCCGCCTGCCGGGGTTGCGGGTTGTTCGAAAGAGATACCGCGGCCCCGGAACGTTAAGGGCAATAGAAGGAACATGTGTGGGTTTTAGTCAGTAAAAGTCTGACACTCCCCCCCGCTCCGCCCAGAGCGGGGGAAGTTATTTGATGATTTCCCACCCCAAAAAAAAATAGATAGTAAATGAATAAGGTAAGATTATTATTTAGCCACGAGCTCCATTATCATGTTTGTAAAACCTATTTACAGGAATGAAAGTTACCTTAGTCCAAAAGAGCCAGACAATAGCCGAGCTTTAGTAAACAGAATGATTATATTATATCTAAGTGGGTAGATCCTTGTCTGTCATGTGCAAAGTATCATTAGAAGCGACGGCGACGGAAGTTGTTACATAATTTGTCGCTTTAACTATAATATTTATAAAAGAGAGAATCAAGGACTTACTTATCGCGAAATCTCAGAAACTACAAGTAGAAATCTCAAATTTTGTTTTGAGGACATAGCTGCAATATTAAAACAGTGATAGCCTATGGAGGTGGCTGTGGGGCGTCAATGTCCTAGTCTTAGGTATCGAGTTAGAACCCAAATCAGCCTGCCGGAGTTACGAGTTGTTCGAAAGAGATACCGCGGCCCCCTTAAAAGGCAATAGAAGGAACATGGGTGGGTTTTGTCAGTACAAATCTGACACTCCCCCCCGCTCCGCCCAGAGCGGGGGAAGTTATTTGATGATTTCCCATCCGCAAAAAAAGGGGGTGTGTACAGGGTGGCAAAGTTTGCATGAGAGAACGCGATTCCTTGGCGTTTTGCGTAGGCATTCTATCACGAAATTAGTAGACTATATAATATCACGCTATAACACTAAGGAGCTGAGCAGCGGGTGAAACCGCTGGGCACGGCTAGATCTTGATTATTTTGCTGACATCCTGACTAATATAATAAAAGCGAAAGTGAGTTTGTTTGTTTGTTACCTCTTCACGCTTTAATGGCTAAACCGATTTTGATGAATTTTGGTACAGAGATAGTTGGGAACCAGGAGACGGACAGGCTAATTTAAAAAAAAAATAGTGGGTTGTGAGGGAGAAAGAGGGAAGAAAAGGGAAAACTTAGCGTTGCTATTACAAATCAAGAAGGCGCAAGGGGAACTGTGTTACCTCTCAAAAGCTAGTCGATTATATTATGATATTTTGTCTGGACCTTAAAAGAGACTATGACCCCTGAGTTTGTTTCGGCTGTTTCTTAAAGTAGTCGAGTACGAAACACTGGCCTCATCTAGTTTAAAAAAAAAGGTGTGTAAGGGCTGAAACTGCGTTAAACGGGCACCCGCGACGGACACCCGCCGCGTGTCTGCAAGCGTGGGCTCTGTGGGTATGTGAAGGACCCTGTCACAGGTACCTAAAGAGTTCATTCGCTTGACCTCATATGACAGACCGACACTGCAGTTTCACAATCCTCTTTCTCTGTCTGAAAGACATTTTCACAAGCTTTTCATCAAGCGTTATTGACTGAACAAGCCCGCGCGTGTTACCGCTGGCGGGCCCCGCGCGTGTCCCCGCGTCGGTTCACTTTTGTATGAAACCGCGCGGGTGTCCGTTTAACGCAGTTTCAGCCCTAAAAGTGTTTGTGAAAACCTTCTTGTGAAATAAACATTATTTATCATTTATATACGGAATTACAGATTCGAGGTTATATTGAGATTAATGGAACGACTGGTGTGTATCAAATTATGTGCTTAATATTATACAAATTATATAGAATAGGCTGTACTTAAATTACAATATCTTTTCTGAATTTGTGTCACGGATTCACGGAAAACGATGATTATAAGTTGGTAAATAACTAACTAGTGGATCCAAGTTTTATAATACAGCTTAGGATTAAATATGACAAACAAACTGTCGCCCGCGGTTTTGCCCGCTTGATGATCGAGAGGAAAGGTGGTGATGGTGTTATCTCAGACTATAATCTACCTCTATGTCAAATTTCATCAAGATCTGTTCAGCCGTTTTGACGTGAAAGAGTAACAAACATCAATACATCCATCTACATTTACATTTATAATATTAAATAGGATTAAATTAGGTATCAACAATGTTGTCAATGTAATCGCACTTTGTAGTGACTAGTTGATGTTGAGAAGTCACAAATAACATTTAAACAAAGACCTAGAACGCTCACGATGTTAACATAATGCCTAAAATTAAAAAATAGCTGCTTCACGTGTAATATTTGCATGACTTTCAGAATTTATTTTTCTCTACAGATGATACTGAGTGTTTTTAACCGACTTCAAAAAAGGAGGAGGTTCTCAATTCGACTGTATGTTTTTTTTTTTTTTGTGTTTGTTACCTCATAACTCTGGTCTGGCTGAACCGATTTTGATGGTTCTTTTTTTATTCGAAAGCTGGTGGTTGTCGTTTGGTCCCATAAAAAAAATATCAAGATCCGGCCAGTAGTTTTTGAGTTATCTTTAATAATGCGTATTAGATTGACTTCGTCTACGTTGATGATATAATTTTAAAGGTTGTCGAAGACAAATGAACAAAAAAAACGCTATGCACTATGATTTGGAAGGTCATCGCAGTTTTTTGAGGTGATTGTATTTTAATTTGGTGATAGATCTTCAGTGATATACAACGGAGCTCTTCAATAAATGACAGCAAATCTGCCGTGATTGCCACATTGGTTTCGCCAGGGTAGGCAGGCGAGTAGGAGCAGGGTGCCCGTACCCCCCCCCCTCCCCTCACCTAGTCATTAAAAAACATAATCATCAGATCAAGTATCAGCTGTATCCCCTAGGCGATGATGCATATGATTTCTGAATTGGTTTTAAACTAAAGCATAATTTAGATAGGTAGTATTTAAGGCGCGGTAACAAGCTAATCTTTAGGTATTCACGGAAGTAAGGCTAGCTGCATACTGGGCATGGTCTGACACAAGTACACGACAGTATTGCATCGAAAGAATAGAAATAAGGTCGAAAATATTTCGGTGTTTGATTTTATTTGAATATCATGTCCGCCAAAATGTAGGTCATTTTGCAGTTTTAATTGAATATAAAAAAAAATACAGCTCCGTGTTTGAAAAATTTTAGATATATCTTTAGTCTAAACAATTTCCTTTGTTATAGATATAAAAAATATGATAGTTGTCGCTGAAAAATTTGAGAATTTCGAGACAAAAAACTTTTTTTTCTTGGTCTTTATAAACTTTTTATTTTCGTAGTACTAGACCACTTTTTGTAAACTAGTTTTGTTTAAGTCTTTACTTTATGTATTGAACTATACACGGTATTTTTTTGGCTAGTGGCATGTACAGATGCGGCTAACTTTGCGACGAAAATCTAGACGTTTTACGAAGTGTTTGCTTTGTACAGCGCCTTAATGGTGTGATGTGGAACTTAAGCTTGTATTTAAGACGGGACCTACTCACTAAAAAGCTAAAAATAACCGTGTTTGCGAATTATATCATAATACTATAACTAAAAATGCTGAAAAAAAAAACTTTTTTGCAAAAAATAAAGCCGACTTCCAAAAAAAAAAACTAAAAAGTGGAAAATAACTTTATTTCCGGAAGTCGGTGGCAAAAATGTCAACGAAACCAACAAAAGCCACCGACTTCCGGAAATAAAGTTATTTGCCACTTTTTAGTTTTTTTTTTTGGAAGTCGGTTTTATTTTTCGCAAAAAAGTTTTTTGTTGCAAATAATTTATCTAAAATACTACAGGATAATTTTATTTGTATTTGTTTTTAAACTTTGCCACATACTAGGAATTTTGTCTTGTATCGTGTGTGCGTTTACAAACATTTAAACTCACATACACAAACAGCCAGACTCCAAAACAACTAGGTACCTGCTACCTGTAGGTCATACCGTGTGGGGATCAAACACGCGACATGCAGCGCAGCAGTTGATCGCTCAGCCACTGCGCCAACTGTGTCGTCAGATTTCCCATTTAAAAATCCACGTATTTTGTCACATTAACAATTCAATTTCGTGATATGGGCATAGAGCTTCAGAATAAGTATAACCTTCTTAGTCTAGTGATCGCAAACTCTCAACTATTGAGCATGAGTTATTAGTTTTGCATTCCCAAGTCAGACATAGTGTTATTAGGTTTTTCCATCAAGAATAGCTGCAGAACAGCTTTCTCAGTTACAGCTGGAGAATCTGGATTTATGTCTGCTGGATGACATGTCTCGCTTCCTATATGTGATACTTTTGCATAACCCTTCAAAGATTATCAAGCGTGATGTTATGAATAAATAAGTGGGATTAATAAATAAATATCTTGGGACAACTCACACACGGCTATCTGATCCCAAGCTAAGCAGAGCTTGTGTTATGGTAACCAGACAACTGATATACATACTTATATAATTTATAAATACATACATATTATAGATAAATCACACCCAGACACAGAACAAACAATCATGCTCATCACACAAAGTTTGTCCTGGGTGGGAATCGAACCCACGACCTCCGGCTTAGCAGTCAGGGCCACTAACCACTAGACCAACAGGCCCGTCACATTAACCAACAGTAGGTACGTATGTCGTTAAACTAACAAGAGTACTCAGTTTACTTAGTTAGAGAATGTTCATCCCGCAAAAAAGGAATAATTCACGTTGGAATTGGAAAAATGCACCAATTTTTATGAAAGCTTCTCTTCGGAATTGATCAAAATAGAGGACGTTTTAATTAAAAGTTCACACGAAAATGTACCCTAAATTGTCGAATGGAGTTAGAAATGCGAAAGTTTTTGGCGTGTCACATATGAGGCGTGCCTAAAAATATTTCGTAGAAATAGTTATGCGCTCAGTTTGCAAAGGATTAAAATGAATGAAGTTAACGAGAGAACTAAGAAAGGATTACAATATTCCAAGAAATTACGAATACTCGTTTGTCTGGCTGTTCCAAGCTGCGAAAGTAACATTTGCAAGAATTCTTATTACAACGGAATGCATTTTCAAGAGACTTCGAAAATTATGAAAGTAAAGAAATAAATACGTTTATTTGGCACATGACACTACTAGCGCACACAAAATCAGACAAAAAAAAATAACAAAATAATAATAACTTAAAACTAAACTACTACTGTTCGACACTGATTTTCAACTGAACCTGTGATGGTGTGACGTGACGGATGTAAAGCTGAGCATGAGCTTCTGGGTTCGATTCCTTGGTCGGGCAAATAGATATTGGATTTTGCCTTAAGATATTTCTCAGTAGTAGCCACGATGTCTGTCGATTTGTGCGCAGTTGATGGCGATAGACTCGTGCCATACATAAAGAACACATTAATTAATAAACTCATCATCTGCCTAGCCTTTTCCCAACTATGTTGAGGTCGGCTTCCAGTCTAACCGGATGCAGCTTAATATCTGTAGTTTACATGGAGCGACTGCCTATCTGACCTCCACAACCCAGTTAGTACTGGGTTATACGATACCCCTTAGTAAGACTAGTTGTCAGACTTTCGGGACACTGACTACCTGTAACGACTGTCAAAGATCTACAAATGACAGCCGGGACTAACGGCTTAACGTGCTTTCCGAGGCACGGAGGAAACTCGGTATGTAACGGGTGGTCACCCATCACAGACCAACCTAGGCAAGCGCAGCTTAACCTAAAGATCGACCCGAGCGGCTGCTATTATTTAGCCACGAGCTCCTCAGCATTAATTAATAAACTACAAACACAAATTTCCTCTAAAATAAATCTCTCACAAATCTCATACTTAATAAAAGTAAGGTTAAAATATTACGCTTATTTTCGTTGGATCCCAGTTTTTGATCCCACTTTAATATTTTTGGCGTTGGATCCCACAAAACATTATTATATATTTCCGTTGAATCCCAAATTTGAAAAATACTAAAAAAATACGTTTTATTGCCACTGAATCCCAAAAACTATTTCCGTTGGATCCCAGATGTTTAAAAACATCTGAATGCGGGTACATCCAACAACAAAATCACAATAATATTTTAAGGCGAAATTTTGTATGTATGTTTGTTATTCCAACACGCTCAAACTTCTAGACTGATTTGGATGGAATTTGGGTATGTGGATAGGTTATGTTAGAATAACGGGTGCCTGCCGTTTTTCCGAAAAGATTTGGACAAAATTTCATTACCCAAACAAATTATAGAAACCGGGAACTAGGTTTGGTTAGGTTAAAACTGTGACCTCCTACGCACGAGCCGAGCGAGCGGAGCGAGCGGTGCCGCGGTAGCGGCCGGCGAGTGCCACAAACGACTTGCATTTATAGAAAAAAGAGATTGTTTTTAGTTGTTTACCCGGAACTGAACTATTTAGCATAGTATAAGATTAGGCTAATTACTTATTTACAAAAAAAAGGTTAGGTTAAAACTGTGACCTGTGTGCAAGAAACGGCCACATTATATAAAAAAAAATATGGAAAAATTATGACGGCAGTATTTTTTTTTGAGCTTAGAGGCGCTTGTTTTGAAGGCGTTCATATTTATTTATTTATAAACATCACAAATAAACCTGATCATTTTTAACTCATGCCAGTCTAGTACTATTTGGAGTACATCATTTGTCTCATTTATTCCCCAGTGGCAACAATCCTAAAAAATCCAAAATACACACACGGTGTTTTTGAAATATTTAATAAAAGTAAATCACTTTTCTTCTGAAATGTACACATGTTGTCATAACATGGGATTCAATGGTAATATCAAATGGGACCCATCGTTAATACCTAAAAAATGGGATCAAAAACTGGGATCCAACGGAAATAAATCAAATATTAAATAGTTAAAAAACAAAATACTCAGCGAGATTAAAGTCTTATGTAACATCCAATTATTAAATTATTTAATCAGTCAGTTACGAAATAACCGCTTTTCATAACGTTATTTATTTACAAGTCAGCTTCTTGCTTTCACAACCGATGAATTATGTGTGAAATATGGTGGCCATGATTTTAAGGACTGTGAAACTTTTCAGGATTTTTTTGTTACGTATTGATGGCTAAAAAACGTAAGAAAGTTCAAACATGTTTAGCACTAAATTCCGGTAGCGATTCAGCTTCTTTCAATTATATCTATTTCAATTGCTATTGTGGTTTAGACCAGAGTCCTGAAAACTAAAGGCGCACGAATAGATACATAGATAAATAGAATATTCTTTATTATGTATGAAGAGTGGAGACAGTACTGTAGGTAGTCTGTGGTGTTCCATTATTCTAACCGAATACATAATATGTATATTTATCTAAAAGTATTTTTGTTTACTGATATCATATTGTGTAATCACAAATGTAGCTATATATATAGCTACATTGACATTTTTAATGACTAACTTCCGCCCGCGACTTCATCCGCGTAGCATAGTTACTTTTACTTTTGCTTTTTTTAACTTTAACCCGCGTGATGATCGAAAAAAAAATATCTTTCTCTCCCCTTTTCTTCCCTCTTGCTCCCCCTTTTCTCATTTAAAAAAAATATATCCCACGTCTGTCTCCAGGGTCCTAACTATCTCTGTATCAAAATTCATCAAAATCGGTTTGGCCATTTAGGCATGAAGACGTAACAAACAAACAAACTCACTTTCGCTTTTATAATATTATATTAGTAAGGATTGTTATTTAAGGAGAGAATGCTTTTTGACCATAATTCTAAAAGTGGTCAAGATTTGAGTGCTCGTTACAGACATGGGCAGGGCATTCCATAGCCGTTTAGTTCATTTCTAGGTGTGTTTCTTCCCTATTTTGACAGAATGCCAAAAACAATACGAAATGTGATTCCATTGTGAACACAGGCCTTGTAAAACTAATCCAGATTTAGATACGTAGTGTTTTATGTTCACGTTTATTTTTCTTTTTAGGTAGTCATAAAGAAGAGAGAATTCAATTTACGAGAAGTTTATTGCTGAATAAAAGCCGAATAAAACCTACTATTCTAAATTCATCTCACAAAAAACGCAAATTAACCTTTCTTTTATTTATATTTTTACTTTTACGCATCACTTACACACAAAACAGTCTTAAAACTAAATACGGCCACTGTGAAGGTTTAAAACTGTAGTGGAATAATTATCGACTAATACTAATTAATGCAGGTTGCAAACCAAGAGGTAAGCTAAGATAGTTTAGTTTAGCTTGCATAGCTCACGCAGTTTTTCATACCTGTAACAAAGTTTGCAATCTGTACACAAGTAAGAAAAACAGCGACAGGTATACGAGTTCAACTAAACTAACTAGCTCATGTGCTAATTTAATCTTTAAACTAATCCATAATTTATCAAGCAAAGACGACGGCACGGTTGACGTAGAGGCTGAGCTTCTAACTAATCCAAAACTTATCAAGCAAAGACGACGGCACGGTTGACGTAGAGGCTGAGCTTCTAACTAATCCAAAACTTATCAAGCAAAGACGATGGCACGGTTGACGTAGAGGCTGAGCTTCTAACTAATCCAAAACTTATCAAGCAAAGACGACGGCACGGTTGACGTAGAGGCTGAGCTTCTAACTAATCCAAAACTTATCAAGCAAAGACGACGGCACGGTTGACGTAGAGGCTGAGCTTCTAACTAATCCAAAACTTATCAAGCAAAGACGACGGCACGGTTGACGTAGAGGCTGAGCTTCTAACTAATCCAAAACTTATCAAGCAAAGACGACGGCACGGTTGACGTAGAGGCTGAGCGATCGACTGTTGTGCTGCGTGTCACGGGTTCGATCCTCGCATGGAACAAATATTTGTTTGCCCTACAGGTAGTTGTTGCTTGTCTGACTGTGTATTTGAATTTAAATGTTTGTAAATGCACCCATGATACAGGAGAACTTTATAATGCGAGGCAACTTTTCTTTTTAAGCATCCAAATCAGTCCCCGAAAATCGTTGAACGTGGTGCCCTTACATTAACGTTGAATTTGCTTCGCTCATTTATTATGACGAGTATGTAATTTCTTAACCAGTTGAAACATATTTAGGTTAAAAGAAAACTTATCTAAAAGGACATTCTTAAACATAATGTGGTAAAAAATCCTTACTATCCTTACTACTGTTATAAAAGCGAAAGTGAGTTTGTTTGTTTGTTTGTTACGTCTTCACGCCTAAATGGCTAAACCGATTTTGATGAATTTTGGTACAGAGATAGTTTGGACCCTGAAGACGGACATAGGCTTTTTTTAAAAAAAGATTGAGGTATGAGGGATGAAACGGGAAAACTTAGCATTGCAACATAACAATAAATAAGGCGCTAGGGCAAAAACTACAGGTAGCAGGTACCTGTAAATCAGGAAAGGGGAACTGTGTTACCCCGAATTAAACGCGAGCGAAGCCGCGGGCATAAGCTAGTAACCTATAAAAACCAACATTTGTTAAGAATTCCAACTCAAACCTCCTAACTAACCCAAAAATGTAAAATACATAGTGTCCAGTCTATGAAACTCAAAGCCGGCTTCTCTGTCTCCCGATTCATTATAATCTGAATCTCTTTAAAGGTCTATTGAATCGGTGTCTTTAACTCAAGCTCTTCTAGTGTGTTGAAGCCTCATTTAAAATCAAATTGCATCCACTAGGGCAATGCGTCCTAGTGAATAATGCAAACTAGTGTACAATTCTCCCTAGTGGAAAATGCATTCTAGTGTAGTAAACGCATTACCTATCACTTTAAATCAGGCGGCCAAACACAAGTCAATTTAGAAAAGAAAAATAAAACACACCAGCTAAAAATGAATTCAAATCAGTCTCCGAAATAATGAGTCATCATGGCGACCCTACTACGCTAACGCTGAATATGCTCCGCTCACATATGACGTGTATGTAATTACTTAGCCAGCCGGAGCAAAGTCATGCCTTGTCATTTTAGCTCGCCCAAGCCGGGGGAAAAGTGGAGTCGTTTGTGTTATGAGTGTTGAATACTGATACGCTAAAGTGGTTTTTGTGCTATTTAATTTTATGTCCTTAAAATGTGCTTGGATATTGTGGTCGCAGTAATTGTGTTCGTGTAAAGTTTGTAGCTTTTTTTTGGGTTTTAACCTTGGGACGAATTTCTGTTTTAGGGTTACGTGCGTCAAAATGAACAAAACGGAACCTTTATAGGATTACTTCGTTGTCCGTCTGTCTTTTAAGACTCTTTATCTCAGGAACGCGTGGAGGTATCGAGTTGAAAATTGAACCATATACTCAAGTCTGTGGTCCCTTGCACGTGTGAAAAAAAACAACCCTCTAAAGTCTACGCAACCTAAATATATGGTCGTTTATGTCGCAAGTTTGTACGAAACCCTCAGTTCGTGAGTCAGACTTGCACTTGGCTGGTTTTTTGGGTTTATGGTTGTATTGAATTTGTTACTTTGGAAATGAATTTCTATTATCAGTTTTTCAGTGGCTACTTTAAACTTATTTTGGAATGCTATGTTCATCTGCTCTTTATGACTGAATAACCTTGTCATGTTATTATGTTGTGGATAACAATTGCCTTAAATTAATTGTTATCCCTGAAACTAAACAATACCGTTAACACGAAGCCGAAGATTAAAAGTCCACAACAAGCGCTTTCTTTTTTCTAAACGTTAGCCCACAATACGAATTCCTCCTGTATTGCGTTTACAAACATATAAACTCGCATACACAAACAGCCAGACCCGAAACAACTATCTGCAGGTCATACAAATATTTGTTCCTTGCGGGAATCGAATCCTCGACATGCGGCGCAGCAGTCGATCGCTCATGCAGCCACTGCGCCAACCGTAACGTCAACTAAACAATATTATTAAATATCTTAACACCGTTAACACTAATTCGAGGTTTACAATCCAAAACATGCTCTTTGAAAAGATAAAATTACAAAATCTCTAAAAAAAATCAACGAATACCTTACACAGAGTTGAAATTCATGTTATTCTACTCCATTATGAAAACTCACTGTATTTGAACATTCTTTTATAGACTGCAAGATGTTCAACGTGGATAGGGAAGTTAACTAGAATATTATTAATGCATTGCAAGTTTATATTCATTGCAGCGCGGTTTTAATGACCTAATATTCTACTTTGGACTTGAGTGTTTCAAATCGGCTTTGAGAATATATATAACTTAGTCAGTAATATTAACATTTTAATTTTAAAAAGAAGTAAAACTGTATTAAAACTATGTATTCACCACATCGTTTTGTTATTTTTAATTCTCAGTATCATCCAAGAGAGTGCATTCCTAGTGCATGAATGACGCATTGTTGGAATTTCATCTCTCAGTGCTAAACATACATTTGAAAATCATGTGCTTTGTAAATCAATGCTGCTTTAAAAAGTGCTCGTGCATCACAAGGACTGAAAATTTTATCGGGTTTGTTTTTGAGGGCTAAGTGAAAAACCCGGTTACCAGTATTATAGGGTTAATGATGCTAAAGTAGCAGTTTAACAGATTGAATTTATAACTGAATTTGAAAAAAACACAAGAAAACGACGGTATAGCCCGCAGTTAAGACTGCGGGTGATAATGAAAGAGACAAAGTTAAAACTTTTCACTTTCATTTTCTTTAACCAGCTATATTAAAACGGCTAAACCATTATAAGGGTTAACCAGTATATGTTTTAACCTAACAATTATGGGTTAAAGGGCTAAACGGTTAACCCTGTAACCCAAATAAACGAAGCATGCACCATACCATACAACACAAAATCAAACAATCGCAACATCTAAACTACCAGCTTACTCGAACAAAAGTAAACAGCAAACGCAACCAAAAAATACTACCACATGTTAAGAAAATCCAGCAACAGTCAGCCATGTTTTTATTTTATCTTTAAAGGTTTACCTGAACAGGCAGCGGTCATTCGATACTATGAAACGCTCAGTATAAAGCTTTCTAGAAAGAACGGCTAAGCTTAACTTGAACTGCCCTGGGGCAAGCAAGCATCTCTTATATAAGTTGACGTACTGTAGAAGGTGCTGCCAAGCGTTGCGTCTTATACAAGTTGACGTGTTTGTAGTATTGCTTGCAATGGTTTTCTACACACGTTTCTATTCTAGTCGTATGAAAAGAAGGGTTTTTTTTTTAATCTGGAGCTTATGAATAGTGTAGTCGTATCGATGTTCTCATACATTTTTGAAAAGTTAGTTAATATGTTTGTACAAAATTACATATGAATCTTCTCCTAGCTATGCGATGTTAAAAAAAAAACATTTTCACCCGAAACGGCATAGTCAAAGAAGCTTGGCTCGTTGGCGCAGTGGCTGAGCAAACGCCTGTTGCGCTGCGTGTTGCGGGTTCAATCCCCGCACGGAACAAATATTTGTATGACCTACAGCTAGTTGTTCCGGATCTGGGTGTTTGTGAATGTAAGTTTAAATGTTTGTAAACGCACCCACGATATAGGAAAAATCCTAGTTTGGGGCAACGTTTTATTTTTAAAAAGAAAAAAATTAAAGATGTTTTGAAAAAGGCGCTCGCGATACATAAACGAATAAAAATACGATATTTAAACACCACATAATTATATTAAATAATGTGGAAAAATTACAGCACCAAGCATAAAAACCAATGGGAACTCATCTAAATATTTCCATTCACAAGTTAAATTACCATTCATCACCTGCGTTATTATTTCACAAGTTCTTAACACACCTTTAGATTATTATTGAATAAGAACGCTTAATTGCAAAGTTCGTGAAACATTTAGCTAAAGTAATTCAGGTCACGATATACGAGCTGTATAAGCTGTGTGGTAGCGAGGAAACGAAACGTCTTTTAAACAAGCTGTCGTAAGGAGGTACAGTCAGCATCAAAAGTCGATGAACACATACAGATTTTCAAAATCACTGTGCATTATATCACCCATAAATCGCTCAACTAGATAGAGCGCCAGTATTGAATGAACATCATTAAAGTTCAAAATTAACTGAACACTACTCGTCAAAGGTCACTGAACACCATTTTGTCAAAAATTGCCGATCTTTATAATATCCGAAATTATCATAACATTCAGTGTTGCAAAAGTCACTGAACAATATAAAATACTTGTTTTGGTTTTCTAGTGTAATCACGGCAACGTCCAAAAATAACTCAACATCATAAAGAACAAAAGTTACTGAACATTACTTTGTTTCGGATACGTAGCGTGTAAACGTTTACTAATACATATTATCAAAAGTAGCTGAACTGCAAACTAAAAATGTGCGCGTTACTATCGTCAGAGTTTTAAAACCAATCTTGTCCTATCCAAACTAAATCATGTAAAAAAAATTAAATGGATAGATCTTTTCTACCAACCTACTTGGACCGAGTGAAAATGCATAAAAAAAGGATGTCGGGCAGCTGTCAACGCCTCTTTTTCTTTTTTGGTTTAAAAACAAAAGACGGCAGAAGAATATGGTGTCAGTTATCAATTGCGCTTTAGTGACAAAACTAAATATTATAATGCCATTTAATATTCATATTGGTATTACGTCGAGTTTGAAATAGGATTTATAGCTGTCACACGTGCTGGAGAGATAGTTTTTTTTTGAAATTTAAAAAAATATATTAACTGTGTTGATTTATTGAACCATTTAATTTAATTTTGTTGATTATAAGTAAAAGGGTGGTGATTTAGATTTGCATGTGTCCACTTAATTTATATACCAAACACATATACGTACCGAAATACACACACATAAAACGCAAAAAATATTTCATTTTGTTCAGGGACTTTAGGGACAAACGATGGTATGCTATTTTTGTCAAAAATTTGTTCAGACACTTTAAAGACGAAGAATGTTATGCTTTTTGTTACTACAACTTTGTTTAGTGACTTTTGAAAAGTGATGGTCACCTACTTATGCCCTTTTATGATAATCATTCATTTCTGGCGCTTGTCATGTTAATCGATTTAGGTGTAATACGGTGTACAGTGATTTTGAAAATCTAAATGTGGTCATCAACTTTTGATGCTGACTGTACTGCGCGGAAGGTTTTACTTTATACCCACCCAATTGGAAATGTTTTCAAGTTATCTGATTGTAGAATGAAGTGATCAGATACTGTAAGCCTGTGTGTGTGGATGTCACGATCCCATAGCTGGTAAACCCATGAGTTCCAGTTTTTCTTTCACAATCCCGGACTAAGACGGATCATTAGTCGTTGGATTTGTCCAACTCGTCACGTCTTCACACTTTAACAAGTATGTTTTAATAGTAATAGGGTGATTCGATTGGCATCAACTGAGAACAAATATAGGCTATATTAAAAATACCAATAAAAAAGTGATAACCTTGACCTGAGAATCAAACCCAAATTACAGTTCTTCAAGGGAATTATATTTATTACGTTCAAAATATTTTCGTGGACAAACGTGGCTTGAATAATAACAATGTTCCAGGAATAATTTTAAAAAATCGTACCACATTCTCTCATTCCACTATTAATTTCGTATTCTCAAAGAATCTAAAAACAATTGACGGCTAAATAATTATCTATTGATACCTAGAGCTATCTCTGTTTGGGAATCAATTCATGAATATTCTTTTCACTTTTCCTCAGTTCGGATGAAACGTTAATAAAAAGGTAAATGTCTATTTTTTTGTGATAAGAGGATATTTTTCTGTGCTATCCCTGTCTATCCGTTTCCATTGCTGGATTTCAGCGAAATTACTGCCACCAATCATTTCAAGTTTATACTTATTTATTTACTCGGGACTAAATAATAATAGCTACTCGGGTCCCACGGTTGAATAGATTGGTCCGAGACTGGGTGACTAATCACCCGTGAGTGTCCTCCATGCCTCTAAAAGCACGCTAAGCCGGTCCCAGCTGTAATTTGTTTAGTTTTTTGACAGTTGTCACAGGTGACCCGTGAGCGGTGACCGGGGACCTGGTGACAGTGACCCGTAAGTCTGACAACGAGTTTTATGAAACGATTTTGTATTAGCCTTTACTAACTGGGTTGTGGAGGTCAGATTGGCAGTCCCTTTATGTAAAATATTAAAATTCGATAGCTGCAGCCAATTAGATTAGACCCAATTTAGATTAGTGTAAGTTGAGATCTCTATAACTCCAAAAAAAGTTGAGAAAAGGCTAGTCATTACAGTGATTACAGGTAATTTCATAAAACAATGACTAATGAAGTAATGTAAATAAAGGTCATTTTTAACTAACATTAAACGTAAATACCTGTATATTAAGTGTTTTATATCTATTTTGGACTACTAATCCCAGATTTTTTTTTAAACGTTACCCCACATTAAGAATTTCTCCTGTATCGTGGGTGCAAACATTTAAACTTACATATACATACAGCCAGACCCGAAACAACTATCTGTAGGCCATACAAATATTGGTGCGGGGATCGAACCGGCGACACGCAGCGCAGCAGTCGATCTCTCAGTCACTGCGCCAACCGTGTCATAAAACATTCATTCTGCAGTATTTAAATCTACATACAATTTGCGTATTTAATACACTGCAGATTTTAATTACATGTTTTGTTTGTTTCGAATTGTAAACCGATTTTGATGAATTTTGGTACAGAGATAGTTGGGAACCAGGAGACGGACATAGGCTACACACACGAAATTTTTTTTTTAAAGTGGGATGTGAGGGAAAAAGGAAAGAAAAGGGAAAACTTAGCGTTGCTATTACAAATCAATAAGGCGCAAGGGAAATTGTGTTACCCCGAATTTAACGCGAGCGAAGCCGCGGGCAAAAGCTAGTTACCTAATAATTTCTCCCGCTCTGGGTGGGGAAGAGTATCAAACTTTGACTGACTAAAACCTATGTTTGTGCCTTCTTTTGCCCTTTGTATTCCGCGGTATCTCTTTCGAACAACCCACAACCACATGGATGTAACGTAAGTACATGGATCTTTGAAAAAAATGCTGAAATACCAGCAATTAAAAGCATTGCAAAATTGTAAACTATAGTCGTCTACAGGTATCTTTGTCTGTGACGAAATACTTGAAGAACAAGTTTACCTCTCAAACAATTTTAGGCACAAACTGGAAAGTCGAGCAGCGTTCCTATCGTGGAAACAAACTTTGCACAAATTGTGTCCTTGAAGCAAAAGTATCTCTCTCGGTTTTGTAGGAATGAACATTAAGTTATACTAGACAACATTATTTTAAAACTAGCTGGCGCCCGCGGCTTCACCCGTGTGATATCTAAAAACAAATATCCTATGTGTTATATAGGATATTCGTTAACGACTATAATCTACCTCTGTGCCAAATTTCATCAATATCCGTTCAGCCGTTTTGACTTGAAATAGTAACAAACATTCATACATCCATCCTCCCAAACGTTCGCATTTATAATATACTAGTTTTTGCCCGCGGCTTCGCTCGCATTAAATTCGGGGTAACACAGGTCCCCTTTCCTGATTTGCAGGTACCTGCTACCTGTAGTTTTTGCTCTTGCGCCTTATTGATTTGTAATAGCAACGCTAAGTTTTCCCTTTTCTTCCCTGTTTCTCCCTCACATCCCACTTTAAAAAAAAAATAGCCTATGTCCGTCTCCTGGTTCCCAACTATCTTTGTACCAAAATTCATCAAAATCAGTTCAGCCATTAAAGCGTGAAGAGGTAACAAACAAACAAACGAACTCACTTTCGCTTTTACAAATATTAGTAAGGATTAATAGGATCTAATAAATAACGTTCTCGTTTCGCGAAGTGATTTATCAAACTCCTCCAAAACGGCTCGACTGATTTGTATGAAATTGTGTGCGCATATCGGGTAGGTCTAAAAATTGGCCAACATCAGCTTATTTTTTTAACCCTTTTCCAGAAAAGGAGTTGAGCAGTGGGTAAAACCGCTGCGCACAGCTAGGTAGAATGTTCTCAAGGTTGGCATAGAGCTGGTCTAACTATTAGGTAGTGAAGTGGTAATTAGCAGATGTAAGGAACAACGCTGGTAGTGGACGCCCTAGAAGGACATGTCATCATCATTTTCCTGCCCTTGCGCCATTCTATTTGGGGTCGGCGCAACACGTTTTCTTCTTCCATTCTCCATGTACTGACCTGATTAGTGATGTCTCCAGATAGGTCAGGGCGTAGTACCCGCAACTGGTGTAAGAGTTTGACCAGATGTATGAACGTGGCTAAGGCAAGTGGAATATGTTAGGATCATAGCAAGTGACGTTCTATGGTTTCTACTGGCCCTATAAGAAAAAGGCGAGAGGTTATACGTGTGAGCATATGAAAACAGGTCCTCGATTACCATTCTCTGAATTTTACTCTAAGCCTCAGCCAATAGCTAGCTCTTCGATTACCATTCTCTGAATTTTACTCTAAGCTGCTTCAGGCAATAGCTAGACGTTCACTATCCTTATTGTATTAATTACTCTTAATTAAAACGGGGTCACCTTTTTTCATTTGATCCCTCCAAATAGAGCCGTAACAATTATTAATCTGTCTTTTTCGCATAAATTCCTCATATTCAATATTGTTTTTAGATTTTTTACTAATCCTGAAATCATCATTTCTTAGTTTAATAATAGATACTAGTTATACTAATGTACCTAATTTATTTATTGTTCGATTTGTAACAGAGGATGCACAAAAATGACGGGGTTACAAAAAATATCATTAGGAACTGATTACGGTGCTCCTGCAACGACAGAAACCCATAGCATTAATTTAATAACTAGTCACAAAAAAGTTTGACAATACAATAAAGTTAGAAAAAGATAAGAGAAAGAGATAAACAAACAGAAAAATCCGGCCAATAGCGAGTCAGACTCGCGAACCGCGGGTTCCGTACAAATTTGTGACATAAACGGCCATATCTTTTGATTGCTCTTAGAGGATTTCACAGCATAAAGCATAAAGATTGACGGCATGGTTGGCGCAGTGGCTGAGCGATGGGCTGCTGCGCTGCGTGTCGTGGGTTCGATTCCCGCACGGAACAAACATTTGTATAGCTTACAAATGGTTGTTTCGGGTCTGGCTGTTTGTGTATGTGTAGTTTGAGTGTTTGTAAACGCACCCACGATACAGGAGAGATCCCTAGTGTGGAGCAACGTCTTTAAAAAAAAAGGACTTTAGACTTAAGTGTATATTTTTTATTTCAACTCGATATCTCCAGGCGTTCCCTACATTAAGAGCCTTGACAGACAGACAAACAGACGGACAACAAAGTGATCCAATAAGGGTTCCGTATTTTTCCCTTTAAGGTACGGAACCATAATGATACATGGTATAACAACAGTGATAAAATATCAAAAGGCTTTCAAATGCTCAATGTCTTTTAAAAACTTAAAAAGTCCTTTTTTATCTTCAAAAAATCTAGAACTCAACTAAAGTCACGAACGGACGAACGTATTAAAAACTTTTGAAATGAAGACATGAAAAATGAATTAGCTTTTCATTTCCTGTGGGATCGTATCTCCCTAATGTTGGCTATCTGATGTTAATAATTTAGGCACTGCGGGTAAAAGGGATTGGGGCTACACCTAACACTGATTTTCGGTAAAGTTATTTTTAGGTATGTAATGTACTAGGTCGGTTTTTATGACCTTAAATTACAGCGAGATATCTTTACTATAGCATTAAAATCTATTTTGACGACACTATTGGCGCAGTGGCTGAACGATCGACTACTGGGCTGTGTGTCGTGGGTTCGATCCCAGCACGGAACAAATATTTGTATGGCCTATAGATAGTTGTTCTGGGTCTGGCTTTTTGTGTATGTGAGTTTAAATGTTTGTAAACGCACCCACGATACAGAAGTAATTCCTAGTGTGGGGCCAGGTAGTCATTTATAAATATTTAACAAACCACAGGTACAGTTCACAACAAAATTATTACCACATTGTATCTCAAACGTCTGACATAGTATTCCAAGCGTTCTCCTCCAGAGTAGGCACCACTCATAGTCTCCGTCTTACACTGCGACTTAAAATCGATTTCCAACCCACTTCTTGCACTAAAACGACCCATTTCTCTCCGTTGAATCTTAGGTTCTGAGTCGATCGACTGAACACTTTGTGTTAATGGCACAAATGTCATTTGCAGAATGCTTTGTCATATCTGCTCATAAATGGAAGCATTACTGTTGATTGGTCGCTGAAACCAGTGGAGAATATTATTACATACTACCTTTTGCCCGCGGTGTTGCCTGCGTGAACTTTAGTTATTATCCCACATAATAGCTCTTCCCGGATTCAATTATTCTAGGTTAATCCAGATTATCGACTATCTGAGTGCTGAATTTATCAAATTCCATTCAGAAGTTTTTGCGTGAAAAACAAACATCCATAGTTGTTTAGATTGCTAATTAGATAACTATGGTGTTCATTTTAATTTAATGGAAGAAAAAATAAACAATGTTATAATTATGACGGAATGTGTTTAAATCATTATATTTTGACGACGTCATTGTTGTTTCATTCTTGTTGAGATTATACAAATACGTGAGAACGATGATTATAGTCGTGCACAATAACAGCGTCCACAAAAAAAGCATAAATATCAATAAAAAAAACTTTTAATTTGTTTCTAAAGTACAAATTTAATTTAACGTATTCCAATAAAAAGAAATCCAGCAACTCTATGTCCTATTTCCTCTTTTTACAAACACAGTTTAATAGCATCCCGTTTGCTTAAAAAGTGGTCCTTTACCGAAGAACTATTTAACCCGGTCAATACTTATCAAAGTGTAGTAGACTGACCTCGTTTGTATCAAATGTCAGACAAGATACGTCCCGCTTTCAAGAAAATTGGCTAGGCAGCAGACGTACGCTATTTTTATACTACTACCCGCGTGTAATGTGAAATGATGTATCTTTTGTTGATGTGACGAGATACAATATGTATGAAGTAGGGTGTTGTAACTTTTTTTAGTACAGGTTGACATTTGACACGGTTTTTCGTGAAGTTTAAGTGTGTTTTGTAAGTGTTTTGTATTTTTAGGTTTTCTTTTAGGGGTTTATTTTGATGTGATATTTCTAGATATAAAACGTGCCAAGTGCGAGTTCTACTCGCGCACCAAGGGCCATAAAAGGAACATGGGTGTGTTTTAGACAGTACAAGTCTGCCACTCACCCCCGCTCCGCCCAAAGCGGGGGAAGTTATTTAATGATTTCCCATCCGCAAAAAAAGGGTTCTGAATTAACTTGCGACTAATGAGTTGGTTTTAACACAGCTCCAAGAGACCACAGATTTGAGTAAATAGTTTTGATTCCAACTCGACACCTCCACGTGTTCCTGAGATAAAGGTTCTTGACAGACAGGCGGGCACCAAAGTGATCTTAAATGGGTTCTGTTTTTTTCATTTTGGGGTTAGGAACCCTAAAAGCCATAGTTAAATGACTTATGCTACGATATTTCTTTTTTTATCGTATAGGCAATTTGAAAATACGTTCTCTTTGACCTTTCCTATCAGTTTCTATTTCGAATACGTAAACAAATCGACTATTAATCAAAGTTATCTTCGGAAGACGTAATCTAGACAGTTTCAGACGTGACATTATTCTTGATAGTATGTTCTGTCCCGGATGTGGGCCCTGCTTATAAAAATAGTCCTATTCAATAATATTTTACGAGTATTATCTGTGGCTGTCAATTCATGTCATTTAAGATTACAATGATAAAGTGCACTCTGACCTAACCTTATCCATTTCAACAAATGCATTTTCTTCTTGTTTGTCTCTTGTTTTCATGACCTTATGTAGTTTTTTTTAACTTGTCTAATCATTAAGTAAATATACAGTTATGAATTAAAAAAAAATTGTTTGATTGACTGTCTTATTAATGTTGCTTATTATAGGTAAAACTGTTTTTTTTTCAGTATCGTGGGTGTGGATTTTAATATTAATAACTTTTTTCCACACTAGGAACTTCGCCTCCTTCTCCTAATATTTAAACTCACATACACAAACAACAAGACCTGTTTGTAAGTCATATAAATATTTGTTCCGTGCGGGAATCGAACTAATCGCTCAGCCACTGTGATAACCGTGCCATCAAATATCTCTGGCTGATACCTATCAAAGGCCATATGTGTCACGGATGTATTCCCGTATCTGTAAATATGACCTTAAGGCTATCACTAAAGATATTTTGAACAAATTGCTGTAATTAAGATAATTTTTTTATTCCTTGTTACACACAAAAAAATAACATCATTATAATTTTGTTAAAACTATATTTTTAAACTCTGGGTCCGTGGGGTCCTTGTCCTCACAGCCTTCTTAAGGATATTTCCAAACGTTTAGTTGACAATTCCCGTGACCCAAGGGGCGGCCAGTCTCTTGGGGACATTACCAATTGACAGCGTTGAGGACGCATTTTTTTAGTTTAATTACCAACATAGCAAATTAACGAGTGTTCTGCCAGTCCTGTAGTTTGCTAATCACAGTAGCTAATTGGCGCCACTGAAAGTGCCAAACGCTTCGCCAATTTTTGGGCTGACTCAATTTGGATTGTCATCGACACGTTAATAAGAAGAACACGTATCTTAGTACTTATAAATATGATTTCAATCTTTCCCCATACAAACTCATGATTTTGTGTAGATGAAACTGCACAATTTCACTTAAATCTATCCATGTATAGTTTGAAATTTCAAGATAGCTCTATAAAAGATTTGATGCTACCTCTAAAACTAGCTAATAAACATTCTATAAAAAGTCACCTCTAACATGTCAAGACGGCTGTAAAGCAGGATAGCTATAAACTGTGTTATATTACTCTTGTTGCTGTTATATTAGTATGAAGGTGTCAATATATCCCTGCCGGGGTTGCGGGTTGTTCGAAAGAGAACCCCGACCTGAACTTGGCCGGTTTTTTTTCATACCAAACCAATTTAATCTCACTTAATTTATTGTTGTAGTTCGCTTTTCAAGTTCTCTTTACTCCATTTGCTTATATAAATAAAAGGTAGGTACATGAAAAACGAGACATATAATTTTAAGAAAATAAGAGACAAATGGAATGGTACGGACCGCCCCACGTTTTGAGATCACGTAAAATTACACGCCTTGCAGCTTTTAAGATTGGCGCAAGTCATGAGTTGAGCCGTGTCGATGGAGCGTTCGTGTTCTACGTTACGCCTCAAAGAGATGTCAGCAAAGCAGAGGGACCTGTCAGTGTTACCGCCTGCCGAGGTTGCGAGTTGTTCGAAAGAGATACCACGGCCCCGGAATATAAAGGGCAAAACAAGGAACATGGGTGGGTTTTAGTCAGTACAAGTTTGACACTCCCCCCCGCTCCGACTACAGCGTGCAAGTTATTTGGTTATTTTTTATTACATATTTATCAAAACAAATAGTATAGATCATTTCTTATCTACAAAAAAAAATAAAATAAAAGAAGTCGAAAAAAATCATCAGGCGTTACTTAGCGGTAATCCCTGATATTTTATTTTAAGCAAAATATTACATAGTAGATATTCTTTCCACCAACATCTCAGACAGAGTCAGTATCAGTTACTCCCGTGAAGGTAACACGAGCTTCGCCCCTTCACGCACATACCTTTATTGCTTTTCATTTTTTTTTTTTTTTTTAAATATCTTGGGACAACTCACACACGGCTATCTGATCCCAAGCTAAGCAGAGCTTGTGTTATGGTAACCAGACAACTGATATACATACTTATATAATTTATAAATACATACATATTATAGATAAATCACACCCAGACACAGAACAAACAATCATGCTCATCACACAAAGTTTGTCCTGGGTGGGAATCGAACCCACGACCTCCGGCTCAGCAGTCAGGGCCACTAACCACTAGACCAACAGGCCCGTCAATTGATGCCGTGACCTCTGACAGGGGAGAATGGAAGAAAAAAACGTGTTGCGCCGACCTCAAGTAGAATGGGACAAGGGCAGGAAAATGATGATGAATTGTGAGCATTATTTTTGTGACTTAATCACTATCAATGAAACAAGATATTAAATACATAGTTTCAATATGGTTGGTTTCCCTTGCATTTTGAGTAATTTAGTTAAATTAAATAAAAATTGAGAAAGACAACTAATTTCAATGCATTAAAGTTTTTTATTGCTGTGGTTCTACTCCACATATTTTTTTTTCTTTGGGTAAACAAGATAATATATGATTATCCTATCTAAACTAAATTTATGTTAATTATTATTATATGTTCATTATTTATAAATTTATTTGTACTGTCATGTAATATTAAAAAGGCATGATGGGGTTGGCATATCTGTTTAGATAAAAACCTCTAAACAAAAAAGCAAAAAAAAAACTAAACTATTGGCCGTGGCTTACTAAAGTACAAAGGTCGCTGGACGCAGGAGATAAGTACCCATGCAGTTAGCTAAATGCAACTGATTTTTAATGAAGCTGGGCGTTTGGCCAAAACTCATACGAGAGTTTTGTTTGTGCTTAAAAGTTATCACGGAAATAAGAACTATTAAACTTATTCGTAGCGTAACAAAGTTTAATTTGTTTTAAAAACTGTTTGAAATTTAAACACTGAGCTATAAAATTACTTTAACAGTTGTTGTTTTAGAAAAACTGTGTATCTATTCATTTAAGTACACTTTTGTCTTAATACAAAGAAAAACGATTTAAAAATTAGTTATTACATTAAATCTAAAACTATAAATTTTTTTGTTTCGTCGTTAGATTTTTTTTTCCACCCGGTAAAAGTATTTAAGTCATTCGCCGTCTTATCGCTTATGACTTAGAGCTCAGTTTTACATCTTTGTAAGTTACTTCACGACGGTCTGACCTACATTTTGCGCTCGTTTCCATCTCACAGAAACAACGATATTTTTGTGTGGCAAAAGCTACTTTGTTCTGCATCCGCCGTTTGGGCCTTAATTAATTAAAACTGTAGCGTGTTCCATCTTTGTGTGTACACTTTTTGAGGTGGTAATTTGAAATGTTCTTGTTTCTTTTTTTTTAATAAATGGCTGGGTTGACAACGGCCAGGAAAAAATGTTATGTCACTTTTGTATTTTTTTAAGATTCTTTTTTTGAATGCAAGGATACGGGAAAGAAGGATTTTTTAACAGTGATTAGGTATTTAAATCATAACAAGACAGTCATTTCAATGAATTTTTGGGTTCACGTATCACTGTAATTACAATCGCAATAATTGTTGTCCAAAACTGCTCGTTACTTATACAAATAATCTAGTCAAACCGAATCTTTAAAGATCATACGGACTGACTGCAATGTAAACTTCACTATAAATTAAACTTAAACGTCAGAAAAGTTCACACTATATAACAGCAACATAGGCCTAAAAGCAAAAAAAAAACAAACTTGATGTTAATGTAATTTCGACCCTAAGGGACCGACCATAGCTACCGGGCAACAAAAGTAGGTAAACAAAGCAGTAATTTAGGTAGATCTTTCTTCTCTACCCTAATATGTAATTATGTACGAACTTTCCCAACAGTCTCTACTTTATTCTACTTACAAACTTAATTATCTTAAGTCTAAATCAAGTCCTTAATAGCTGTTGTAAGTCTAAACTTAGACCCTACTTCTAGTCGAGTAATAGTTATTGTATTTAGTAAGTTAAGATAGCAAATTAAATGGAGTTGACTTGAAACCGACATAGCTACAGTAAGATAACCTATAGCTTTGTTGGATGTCGTATCGTATCGAATTTCTTCCTTCTTCTTCTTTTTTAAAAAACGTTGCCCCACACTAGGAATGTATCCTGTATACACAAACATCCAGACACAAAAACAACTATCTGCAGGTCATAATAGAATTCATAATAATTATTGATGAATGTCATATAGAATTTGTTGTTTGTTTTTGGAAATATGGGAAGCTACTTTAACTTTAATTAAAAAAATATATAATTAAATGTTTGATGACTAGAATATCATTTAGTTTTTATTTGACAAATGATTACAATAATTGCTTAGTATCGACAACAATACCAAAAATTGCGGATTAACGAAAGCAATAGCAATTATTGCTTAGTATCGATAGCAATAGCAATTATTGCTTAGTATCGAGAGCAATAGCAATTATTGCTTATTATCACGAGCAATAGGAATTAATTGCTTACTAGCCTTCTTTTTCGTTGCTTATATTTTTGACGTGATAACGTCTTTAAAATCGTTTTAGTCGGGTGACATGTTCAGAAACTTGTGTCACACCAAAACCTCACAAGCGACATTTCATAAAGATGGTAGCGCCATCTGTTACTTGGCTCGAAAAAAAAACTTTAAATTAGTACTTAATTTCATTTTAGATGTCACTACTGGTGATAACTTATATCACCAATAAGACGTTATCACGTAAACATCTCGATCGTAAACCTACTTTACAAACAACCAATTTTTAATAAAAAGCTTCTTCTATGTATGTTTTAACGGATTTAAACGGGATGATCTTTCTTTCTTCTTCTGTAGTTTTTTTAGCCAATTGTGTGTCCTAATCATTGATTAAAACTTCCCTTTTTCTGTTTCAATGTCTCGCTGTACTGAGCGATCTCTTTGAAATTACTTACTGGATGAGAATACCAACCACAAATGGTGTTGTTTGCTGACGATACCTCTTTAATATTTTAGATAAACAGACGTGCCACAAATCTTGACGACGTAAATAATGCCCTAATGCAGGTACATAATTGGTTTACCGCTAATAATTTAGTATTAAATGGGAAAAAAACGAAGTGTATAAGATTTGCTCTACCAAATGTCAAAAACAGTGAGTGTGACATAGTATTGAATCAAGAGAAACTAGAATTCGTCGAAAAAACTGTTTTCTTGGGAATAACACTCGATTCAAAGCTACAATGGGGTCCGCATATAACATCTCTTGCAGGACGCCTTAGTTCAGCAGCATATGCTGTTAGAAAAATCCGTCAGTTTACTGATGTAGATACCGCGAGGCTAGTCTACTTTAGTTATTTTCATAGTATCATGTCATACGGTATTTTACTTTGGGGACGGGGTGCAGACATCGAGTCTATATTTATTCTGCAGAAAAGAGCCATCAGAGCCATATATAACCTACGTAGGCGAGATTCTTTAAGGGAACAGTTTAAGGATATTAACATCATGACAGTACCTTGTCAATATATTTATGAAAACATCATGTATGTCAGGAAAAACTTGCATATTTTTAGTAAAAGAGGTGACAGACACAATTATAATACTAGAAATAGGGACCAATTAGTTCAACCAGGTTTCAGGTTAGCTAAAGTAGACTCATCTTTCATGGGGTACTGTTTAAAATGCTACAATAAAATACCTCCCCACATTCTTCAACTGAATGAAACGAAATTTAAATCTTGTATTAAACGCACACTATGTAGGCAAGCATATTATAAGTTGGGGGATTATATTGATGATAAAAATGCTTGGCTTAATGCTGGTCCTGCTCCAGAAGAATAGGGGTAAACTCATTGATTGGTATCCGAAGCTATAGTGGAAGCTGCAGAAGATTGTAAGACTATCTTTGCAATGTATAGAATCAATTCTCTAGTATTGTATAATTATTAAGCCCATATGTGAGTGCTATGTATTATTATTGACTTGACGAAGCCCTGGTGGTTGATAGTGTCATGCTCACTTAAATGTCTTGCTGATGGTGGCGGGTGTGTCGGGTCATTTAGCTCCCTTCAAAATGGTCGAGCTGAATGGGGCTGATCCATACGTCATGTTCGTGAACGGGCGCTGTCAGTTGGGACTGGTCATTTTTAGCTACCACGGTTCATTTTTAACTTATTTAGATTTAAAATTAAATTTTGCTTTTTATTTACTCTGGACGCTCTTACTGTGCACGTCTTTCTACATCGTTCTCACATATTTGTATAATTTCAACATGAATGATGTAAATACAATTTTGTAAAAATATTATAATTTAAAAGAGTGTCCATGGAGTTTCTTGCCCATTCTTCTCCATAGAGATCAACGCTTTGGAATGGGCAACTACAGTACTTTCACAAGTTATTATGCCTTGTGACCGGGACTGTAGATTAGTTTTGTTTCTTGACATTCAAAAGTGCCTGTAATGGTCTAATTGAAATAAATGGTTTTGACTTTGACTTTGAATAATCTACTTAATCCAGTTAGGATTGAGTAGATTATTCTTATTAAGTAAGTATTAAGTAGATTATTCTCTTCAATAAATATAAAAAAAACATCATTTTGTATATGATTAATCCTTACTATTATTATAAAAGCGAAAGTGAGTTTATTTGTTACGTCTTCATGCCTTCATGGCTGAACCGATTTTGATCATAATTTTGGTACAGGGTTTGTTGGAACCCTGGTGACGGACATAGGCTATTTTTTTAATGGGGTAATGAGGAAGAAAAGGAAAAACTTAGCATTGATATTACAATCAATAAGGCGCAAGGGCAAAAACTACAGGTAGCAGGTACCTGCAAATCAGGAAAGGGGAACTGTGTTATCCCGAATTTAGCGCGAACGAAGCCGCGGGCAAAAGCTAGTTAGGTATATTTCCTTTATCAACACCCTATTTATTCGTACATAAATGCTATTCCTACACCAAAATAACTTGATATCCGAAATTACAGCCTATTCCAGTCAGCCTAGAGCTATAATGTCCTAGATAGTTAGACACTACTGCGGTAGAGCAAGGACCGTCGTGTCCAATAATTGGTTGAATGGCCTTTGTATGAGTACTAATGGCCGTCTATGCTGATTCCTCTTCAGAACGAGGGGCCCTGTTGTATGTGAATAAGATGAGTTGTAAGGACTTCAATTCGAAGTCTGCATAATAGATTTGGGCCAGCTTTTATCAAACAAATCGATGGGACGGATGTTGCAGTGGCTGAGCGATTGACTGCTGCGCTGTGTGTCGCTGGTTCGATCCTCGCACGGAACATAATTTGTATGACCTACAGGTAGTTGTTTCGGATCTGGCTGTTTGTGTATGTGAGTTTAGATGTTTGTAGATGCACCCATGATGCAAACCAGTGTCTATCTTACTAAATGTACTATCTTAATTTCAAAATGTTACTGGGTTTACAAATATCAAACGTAGGTATTAGCTAGGTTTTGGCCTAAACTTTGTTTGTTTATTGAAATACTTAATGTATATTTAACTAGTATTCTAGAACGCTCTGTTTTAGTTTAAATGTCAGATTTAAAGATAACATGAAAACAATCTATAGGTAGTTAATAATTCTGTATTTTTTTCTGTGTCTGTCTGTCAAAACCATTTATCCTAGATACGCGTGAAAGTATCGCGTTGAAATTAAAAACGATATACTCAAGTCTGTGGTCCCTTAGAGTTGGGATAAAATCATACCTCAGTCTACGCAGCGCAGTCAAAAGATATGGCCGTGTACGTCCCAAGTTTGTACGGAACCCTCGATGAGCAATTTCGACTCGCACTTGCCTGTTTTTTAAAAAAAAACTTCGATTTTTAAATGGTAATAGATTACCTATCTTGAAGATACCTACCTTTTCAGCCCACTTTATTCGCTTCCATTTTATTTCCACATTCAATTTTAGACTTAAATTCTTCATTCATAAAAATCATTCAGTCCAATAACTATTGTCAAAGCTGAATGGCAGAGCAAATTGTAGTTAATCGCGTTTGAGAGACCCACTTATATACCTATATATATAAGTATATAAGATAGGAGACCTTTGTAAAGTAATCAGCGGTTTGAGTGAATTCAATGATTGTTGGTTGATTCGGATGTAAAACGAAGCTTATTTCAAATTTGTCTAAGTGCAAACTACTTTCGAACTAGTGAGTGGGAAATAAGATCTTATTTTGTGTTGAAACAGGTCTTTAAACAGCATTTATATAATATTCGGTTTTTATTCGAATTGTGTTTGATAAATCTAGGTTGATATTTTTATTCGAATAATCCTCGGTCGTGGGGAGTGACGTCAGCTCCTCCCCAGTCGCTCAAGGTCGCAATCATTTAACTCAATCATATTTTACAAAAATCGTACTATCTAGTAGTATTTTCAATCAGTTTTGCAGATATTTACCTAAAAATCCTTACTAATATTATAAAAGCGAAAGTGAGTTTGTTTGTTACGTCTTCACGCCTAAATGGCTAAGCCGATTTTGATGAATTTTGGTACAGAGATAGTTCGGACCCTGGAAACGGACATAGGCTATTTTAAGAAAAAAGATTGTAATATGAGGGAGAAAGAGGGAAGGAAAGGGAAAACTTAGCATTGCTACTACAATAAATAATTCGCAAGGGCAAAAACTACAGGTAGCAGGTACCTATAAATCATGAAAGGGGAACTGCGTTACCCCGAATTTAACGCGAGCGAAGCCGCGGGCAAAAGCTAGTTTTTATACATTTGTATCCTATGTTAAATTACAACCGTAGCGTTCAACATCACGTTCTAGGTAATCCAGTATCAGGTATAAATTGTCTAACTTTGAAATCAAATCTGAACCCTAACACTATTACGAATTCTAAATAGGTCCAAACCCCGAAGACATAAGATATTGATAATGTCTAAAGTTTTGAAGGTGAACAAGCTTTCTTGAGTATCGGTTTAATAAAAACTAACGGAGGAGCTTATGGCTAAATATTAATGCCGCTCGGGTCGATCTTGAGTTTTTGTAAGAAAACGTTGCCCCACACTAGGATTTTTTCCTGTATCGTGGGTGCGTTTATAAACATTTAAACTCAAATACACAGACAGCCAGACCTGGAACAACTATCTGTAGGTTATACAAATATCTGTTCCGTGGGGTGTTCGAACCCGCGACTCGCAACGCAGCAGTCAATCGCTCAGCCACTGCGTCAACCGTGCCGTTCTTAAGCCGTGCTGGCCTAGGTTACTCTGTGGATGGGTGATGCTTTACATACCGAGTTTCCTCCGCGTATTGGAAAGGACGTTAAGTTGGTCCCGGCGGTCATTTGTAGATCTGTGACAATCGTTATAGAAAATTTGAAATAGGAAATCTTTATTTGAATCTTATGAAGTAATTTAATTACCGCTTATTTGGTTATGTAGGTTCAGTTCATATTCTCCGTGATGATAACAATGTTGTTTCCCCATCTCTCCGCCGGTTGACCAACATATCTCTTTCCAGCACTTGGGTGCCGTATAAGAAATAAAAAAATAAAAAAAATATCTTAGGACAACTCACACACGGCTATCTGATCCCAAGCTAAGCAGAGCTTGTGTTATGGTAACCAGACAACTGATATACATACTTATATAATTTATAAATACATACATATCTATACTTAATATTATAAAGCTGAAGAGTTTGTTTGTTTGTTTGTTTGTTTGTTTGTTTGAACGCGCTAATCTCAGGAACTACTGATTCGAATTGAAAAATCTTTTTGTGTTGAATAGACCATTTATCGAGGAAGGCTTTAGGCTATATAACATCACGCTGCGACTAATAGGAGCGAAGAAACAATGGAAAATGTGAAAAAAACGGGGAAAATTATTCATCTTTGAGGGCTTCCGTTGCGTGCGCTGCGAAAACGGTTCAAGATATAAAAAAAATATGTAGATAAGAATTATTCCTCTTGAAATGATCTAAAAAAATGTCCGTGACGATATATGTCTATCTTTTATGATTAAGTCACTAGAACCATTTTTATGGTAACCAAATTTGGTCAAAATAAATGCATGATTACCAATTATTTGTTAGAGTTGTTTCAACATAATAATATTAATCTTTATACAAATAAATGTGTTGTTGATTAACAGTATTTAATTGTGAACAAAATTGTCTTTGACATCACTTAGTTTCAATGAACATCTTAGAAGATATTACAATTTTAAAATAACTCCGATATAAAATTCACACGCGCCGCATGATGTGCAAAACATGACGCTGGGCATGGGCGAGGACAGGCGTTGCTTGCGGGCGACGCGGAGGGGGGGTATAGCTCTACGATTGTCAAGGATAATATTTTGGTTCTAATAATTTCACAATTATTCATCATCTGCCTAGCCTTTTCCCAACTATGTTGGGGTCGGTTTCCAGTCTAACCGGATGCAGCTGAATATCAGTATTTTACATGGAGCGACTGCCTATCTGACCTCCACAACCAGTTAATACTGGGTAATACGATACCCCTTGGTAAGACTGGTTGTCAGACTTTTGGAACACTGACTACCTGTTACGACTGTCAAAGATCTACAAATGACAGCCGGGACCAACGGCTTAACGTGCTTTCCGACACACGGAGGAAACTCGGTATGTAACGGGTGGTCACTGGTCACCCATCCACAGACCAACCTAGGCAAGCGCGGCTTAACCTAAAGATCGACCCGAGCGGCTGCTATTATTTAGCCACGAGCTCCTCATGAGCTATTTTTTTTTATAAATTTCACAATTATTAAAAAAAAAAATTGTAGAAAATACCTATAAATAGGTGTCATCTACATAATTATTCTTAGGGCTGTTTATTCAATAGTCAGATAACTTTTATCTGAGGAATATAAATGGCGGTTTGACAGCTCATCTATAGAAAATATGTCAAACTGCTATTTTTATTCCTCAGATAAAAATTATCTGACTATTAAAATGTCAGCCCTTATTAGGTTAGGTTTTAGTTTAAGCACACAGTTAGTTAACCTTATATTTTACGTAAGTACCAAATACAGGTAACAATAATTAGGATCCTAATTATTAACCTTACGTTTGTTTTTTCTTGATTACGAGTTACGGTTTGGTTAAGTTTTCATTTCCTATTTTCTTTCTTCGTCACTATAATGCCTAGAAAAAGAACTCAGCTTTCTCGGCAGACTGTTACCGCAAAGCGGCTGCGAGCTTTGCGCAGCAGTGAAACAGAAGAGTGAATGAAAATTTGCATAAGTTGGCTACTCAACGAGGAATCAGTGAACAAAACCGTGCTAATGAATCGATCGTTGAACGTTCGCAGTATCTAGCCTCACAAAATTTCCGAACTTCGGCAAACCGTCAACGGGAAGCAAGCGCTGAACGTTTATCCTTACAAAATTTCCGAACTTCGGCAAACCGTCAACGGGAATCAAGCGCTGAACGTTTATCCTTACAAAATTTCCGAACTTTGATAAACCGAGAACGGGAATCAAGCGCTGAACGTTCTCAACGTTTAGCCTCACAGAGTTCTCGAACTTTGGTGAACCGACTACGGGAATCAAGCGCTGAACGTTCTCAACGTTTAGCCTCACAGAGTTCTCGAACTTTGGTGAACCGACTACGGGAATCAAGCGCTGAACGTTCTCATCGTTTAGCCAAATTGTAGAAAATACCTGTAAATAGGTGTCATCTACATAATTATTCTTAGGGCTGTTTATTCAATAGTCAGATAACTTTTATCTGAGGAATATAAATGGCGGTTTGACAGCTCATCTATAGAAAATATGTCAAACTGCTATTTTTATTCCTCAGATAAAAATTATCTGACTATTAAAATATCAGCCCTTATTAGGTTAGGTTTTAGTTTAAGCACACAGTTAGTTAACCTTATATTTTACGTAAGTACCAAATACAGGTAACAATAATTAGGATCCTAATTATTAACCTTACGTTTGTTTTTTCTTGATTACGAGTTACGGTTTGGTTAAGTTTTCATTTCCTATTTTCTTTCTTCGTCACTATAATGTATTCGTAATATCACGGGAATCAAGCGCTGAACGTTCTCAACGTTTAGCCTCACAGAGTTCTCGAACTTTGGTGAACCGACTACGGGAATCAAGCGCTGAACGTTCTCAACGTTTATCCTCACAGAATTCCGGAACTTGGGCTAAGACGCGGACAAAGTCGTGGGTAACAGTTATAATTTATAAAGCTGAGGAGGTTGTTTGCAAAAATAAATATGATGCCCAAAATACTATTCCACGCGGACGAAGTCGCGGGCACAGCTAGTTATAGATAAATCACACCCAGACACAGGACAAACAATCATGCTCATCACACAAAGTTTGTCCTGGGTGGGAATCGAACCCACGACCTCCGGCTCAGCAGTCAGGGCCACTAACCACTAGACCAACAGGCCCGTCAATCACCAAATTACTTCCGAAGTGAGCGAAGTGTAAAACTTTTACTGATTAAAACCCATCCATGTACCTTATTTTGGCCTTTGTGTTCCGAGGCCGCGGTCTCTCTCTCTCTTCATCTCTTCCCAATAACCCAGAACCCCAGTAGGTAGTGGCCCTGGCAAACGCCTGAAAAAGATGTCAGCAAAGCCCCCATTTTTTAAGGCACGCGTGGAACACGAACGCGCCGTCAACACGGCCCGTCGTCGATAGATGGATGGTCGGTGAGCTACCCATTGCTTACTGTTCACAGACCCGCGTCTATAGTGGCCGAGAGTCCATAAAGAATAATTTCATCAAAATGGTACAACAATAATGAGGTCAGGAGTATACTCATACTACGAAAGTTTGTAACCCTAGACATGCAAATTAATAGAATAGTCGATATCTTAGCCTGAAACGAGGAAGGCAGCTCGTAATTCTGAACATAGAACTAAATCTTGTACCCCGAGCAAGCTTAGGTACGAGTACATCGTCTAAACGCTTAACCTAGATTATACTTACTTAACTGTCACTATCAATTAGGTTCATCTACCTGATATCGCGTCGTTATAGACAGATAATGGAGGAATAACTACCTAACTGCCTGGTTAAGCTTGTAATCGCTAGTTTTACTGTAGTAACATGTGGTCTTGGGTTTGGTTCCCAAGTCGAGCAAAGTGTTATTGGGTTTTGCCATCTGGAATTTTTCTGTAGCAATCACGGAGCCTGGTTGAAGAAACTCGACCGGTTTTACGTGGGGCTTAAACATAATTGTAAAAAAATAGGTTACTTTGTACCCAGAAGCTTTTATATGTTTATTTCAAATCCTGTTTATGTTTATTGTTATATTTTAATGTCCTCATTTGAATGTTACTATTTTAATTTGTAAAACGCGAACTCCCGTGCTACAAGATTAAAGCGCTGCTTAGTTTGTGTCTCACCCATTAAGTTTAGATACTATGTTTGTTTATTTTTATTTAATAAACATATTACTTACTAGATGTGCCCCGCGGTTGCACTCACTCAGATTGGGATTTTATACACATAAACCTTCCTTTTTAATCACTCCATATATTGCTGGAAACGACATAGAATCCGTTGCGTAGTTTACAAGGTCTAAGCGAACAGAGAGTGGAAGCGACTTCTTTTTATACTATGTAAAGATACATACAGACCTTTTCACCTTGAGAATAGGCAGAAACACAGCGTCATCTGACACGATCCTTACATACTCCTTTTGGTCAAAACTCGAAAATAAAATCAGTATAATATGTATTTATAGGGCATCCCTTTTTATTTTTGCGGACGGAAAATCATCAAATAACTTCCCCAGCTGTGGGCGGAGCGGGGAAAAAGTGTCAGATGTCTTAATTGAGTATTAAGTTGTTTGTTCAACGTTTATTTATGGGAGATTCGCTGTGAATTTGCTACGATTTGATTTTTAAAGTTGTTCAGACTAAAGATTTTTAAACTATTTAAATGAAGTTGTTTTTATTGCAGATGGGTAATCATCAAATAACTTCTCTGGGTGAAGCGGGAAACACTCCCCTTTGTCAGACTTTTACTGACTAAAATTCACCCATGTCGCTTCTTTTGCCTATTGTTAGTCACCTTTAATCATCACCACATGACCAAACCAACTAAACATACTAAATTCAAATTCGACATCTTCTTTTTAACCGCAACGGTTTTGTATAACCTAATTTCTCAATTTTCCTTAATCAAATCTTTTGCTGCGTCAAAAATGTTGACGATGAGACAGAATATGATAATGGAATGAATAATTTTATCTTAACGGCACTGTTTTGATGACAGCTAGCGAACATTTAAGTAGGGTCATCTATTCAGTAAGTACGTACTAATTGTATCTACTTAACGTCTTAAGAGAACATGCCTCAAGTGGCTCTTCTATTGAAAATCGATAGTCTAGTGGTGTTTTGGCTCTAATTATATTAAGAGGTTCTAAATTATTTAGACTACGACTTTTTTTTGTATGTTCAAAAGTAAAAAAACGTGAAATCACGACTGTAACCTTAGAAAGCTTAGCAGAGGGGTACCTTTGTAGAACAACTAAAATTTTGGCGGGCATAAATCATCACCACTTTACGAATATTATAATTACGAAAATTGGTAAAAATGTATGAACGTGTGTTACTCTTTTACGCAAAATTACTAAGCGGATTTTTATGAAATTTCTCACACAGATAGTATACAACCTAGATTAAAATAAATAACGGTAACATGTATGGTAAAATTTTAACGTCCACACGGGCCAAGCCGCGCATAACAGATAGTTGAAAATATTTGAAGGTTGAAATTTTTTTAATTTCTACTATAACTTATTTTTGCTTTGGACACTTCTTGTTTCGGTATTCATCCGTCATGAACCATACGCAGAGCTTAATCACCCTATAATGTTCCCATCAATGGGACCCAGCCCTCCTCACGGAGTTAGGGAGCGGACCATTAATTCTCCACGCGAACCCAATGCGGAACAATAGGTAGATGTCACATGCTATCTTCACAAAACCGTTTCACACACTAATCTGCATGGAATATGCATCATATAAGTTGACCAAGATTTTGTCTGGATCTTAAAAGAGACTATGACCGCTGAGTTTGTTTCGGCTGTTTCTTCTCAGCGTAATCGGGTACGAATCACCGGCCTCAACTAGTTTTTTAAAAAAAACGTGCCATGTATCATGTTTTTAAATGTTTGGTTGTAAAACATTCTGGTTTTTTCACGATACTATCCTTTACCGAGTTGTGAGACTTGTTTCAAATGAATAAAGTGATGAACAAAGTATACTTCTGCTAAAACAAAGACGACTTTCGGTCAGCCTGGACGCGAGTCTGTTAACGGTGAGCAATGCGTAGCTCACCGTCTGTCCGCCTAGTGACAACAGGACTTGTCGACGGCGTGTTCGTGTTCCACGCGCGCCTCAAAGAGATGTCAGTAAAGCAGAGGGGACTGCCAGGGCCACTACTTGCTGGGGTTGCGGGTTGTTTGAAAGAGATGCCGCGGCCAGGGAACACAAAGGTCAAAAGAAGGAACATGGATGGGTTTTAGTCAGTAAAAGTCTGACTCTCCCCGCTCTGTCTAGAATGAGGGAAATTATTTAATGATTTTTATCCCTAAAAAAAAACTGTGCACCTGGTTGTATTTTTCTGTATATTTCCTGTTTACTTTATTACTTTCATTCCTAGCCAGTACAAAATGAAACTCATACATTTTCATTTTGAAACGCTGTTTTAATTTAAAACAATTTCCAACTAGTTTTGTTAGTCTAGATTCGAGGGAAATATAAATCAAAACAAAGCATCAATTCATTTGACTTTAAAGCTTTAGAAAACGCTACAGATTATACTTAATTTGCTATCGTGCCATGGAATATTTCAAGCCAGCAAAATGTTTAAGCGAAGTACACACATCAACTAAAGCTTAAGTTATATAGGTTAGGATTATAAAATAAGCTTAAGGCATTTCTTATGTACTGATTAAAATATTCGTCATGAGATATTTGGATCAAATTTCCGTTACTCAAAAATGTGTAAATCTCGATTTTTTTATTTATTGCGAAATAAACGCAACATCAATTCCAATTAAAAAAAAACAGTGTGGCAAAGAATGCCTCAAGAAGTTAATTTTAATAAGTAATAAAATAGTCATGTCAATAATAGAAAACTTAATAATGATAATGTCAAACGGCAACTCCTCGACCATCAATGAAAACCTATAAAACTAATACTATTTAATAATACGCGAAAGCTCACATATTATTAAAAAATATACAAAATACCTAATGACATAAGAAATTATGACAAATATTTATAAAAAAAGTCAGATAACTAATTGTAATTGAGAAAATGGATACTTTGAATGATTTATAAAGCGAATTATGCTTATTTATTTTTTGTTTATTGACATGATGAATATGATTATTAATAAATTTATTCTACTTTTGATTAATTGATGCTTTTATTGTATGTTTTATTTTATTTGTTACTTGCTACGTTATTTACTAAATTGTATAGAATGAATATTATTAAATATCATAAATTGATAAATTTATATTCACTGTTAAATATTTAACCTTTATAAGACTAAGAGAGGCGAAACGTATGTGACTAAAAGAGTGATTGATATGAATGTTGATTGATAGAGAGGGAGAGGAAGACCAAGGAAAAGATGGATGGATTGTGTAAGGAATGATATAAAGGAGAAAGGAGTAAATGATGCCGTGGTGTCTGACAGGGTAGAATGGAAGAAGAAAACGTGTTGCGCCGACACCAAATAGAATGGAGCAATGACACGAAAATGATGACGATGATATCTGAATTGTTTTAAAATTGTTGTAATCGACAAAGTCCATTTAAACTTTATCATTATTTGAGTAAGTTTTTGTAAAACACAATTGATAAATTTGTAAGACACAATTTATAAAGTAAAGAATTGAGAAGAAAGCACTCTCCACACTGACAAAGCCAAAAAAGAAAACAAAATAATTTAAATAAAATAAAAAACTCGACACGATAAATGACTCAGTAAAAGCACTGTCGTTACTGTCACATACATATACCGTAGGCAAAGGAAACCCGTTATTAATAGCCACGGACTTGCCCAGAGGTTGCCTCTGGGAAATAATATATCGTGACCTTTTGACTCCGGTCGGGATTCGAAAATATTGTCCTAATGTTACTCTGTTTAGTTCAGCTTGGTTCTAAATGTATTAAGGTTCATATTTTGCGAGAATTTTCCTTGTAATGAAGGTGGATAATGTTAATGCTTTTGTTTTTGTTTACTGGGTTTTGTTTCTTGGTATTCATGAAAGAGTTTTGTGAGCTGAAAGTAAACATTTCTAATAAACGTTATATTCTACACTCGAGAGCAATGAATCCAGATCACAAAAAAAACCTATAAATCATTATAACACAAGTGTTTTCATTAAGCTAGCATTCTTACTTTCCGATATTTATAGGTTTATTTAAGTGACCCGGATCCATTGCTCTTGAGTGTATTTTAGCTTACGTTTATAACGAAAATTCAAATCGCAGGAAATTCACATCGAATCTCCCATAAATAAACAGCTTAATATTTAATTAAATCATCATGAAAATGAAAATACAAAGGTGAACAGTACTTACTATAAAACCATCAGCAAATACAATTCCAATTAATTTTCTGCTATAGTGTTTAAAATTGATAAAGTTTAACGTTCTTACAACCGGAGCCCCAATTCGATTTCAGATACAAATACGATGCCTCCAGTGTTCGCTCGGACGAAATTAAATATAAATAAGATCGGAGGGTTGACTAGCGATTCAGAATGGGATTAAAAAATAATAACGCCTTTCAATACTGTCTATGTTATTCTAACCATAATACTTTTTAGAAGGCGTTTCAGCACTTTTGTGTTAGAAACGTTTTGTGGTCTCCATATGATAATTTGCTGTAAATTAAATCGTATTTGTAAGTTATACTAAGTCAATGACATGTATAACAAAAACAAATTCAAATAACCTAAAGAAACTAACTTATACATGAACAAAAAAATAGCGTATAAAACGTCCTCAACGCTGTCAGTTGGTAATGTCCCCAAGTGGATGGCCGCGTTGCCACGTTGTATGGCAACGCTTAGTTTCCAGGCAAAGTAAAAGCCAGCCCTTGGGTCAGAGGGTTAGGTGATGATGATTAAAGTGTCAAATAAACGTTTTGTAATATCCTTAAAATGGCTGTGAGCAGAAGGACCCGACGGTAGCAGAGTTTCAACCCCAAACGGCTCGAAAATTAAGTTATCCGCGTTTATCGGTGTTTACGGCGCTTGGGGTGCTCTGCAGCCTGCGGCAGCGCTAGCGTACGAGGAGCTAGAAAGGAAGTGCAAGAGTATCGACAGTTGCGTCCCACACTAAAGGCCTACCCATCTTCCAATCGTGTGTTTGCAGCAGTATAATAAAATAATATAAATAAAAAAGCCATTTATTTCCTGCAAAACTATACAATGTTCTTATAATTAAGGTTTAATTAGGTACTTCGATTAGTATTAGTGTAGATTCCTATTCTTAATAATATTGTTAGTTTTAACTAAACGATTAACTTAATATTGTTAGTTAGTAATTATCCTAGTTTGACTATTCTTAGTCTGCAAGAACCCCTGTGTGGGTAAAGCTAATAGTTAGCATAATAGTCTACCAATAATAGCTCAGTAGTGTAAACTACGATGTCATGGGTCTCGAGTGCAAACCCAAGACCTCTGATTTCTTGGATTCATGAGCGTATTGTAGTATTTTAGAGGTATGAAGAACAGAGTGTAAAGTTCTCCATACTCTAAGGAAAAGGGAGGATCCTCCGACCAGACGGGTGTCGTGTCTGGCGGGCCACTGCCCGATGTTACTTGTCGGGCGCTCGTATATATGCTAACTGCATGCACAACTTTACTTGCGCGATGTAGGATTTTGCCGTTTAGTACTTCAGTGGCTGGATAGATGGCGCTGTAGTAATTATCGCCACTTGCATCTTTGTGTCGCTACATCACTTCCCCCACACGGCCCAAGGTCGAGTCGTGGCTGACTGCCGGCGTCGACCGGGAGAGGATCTGCGTCGACTCTCAACTGTCGGGAGTGCAGTGTGCGGGCGCCATGGTCACCGATCGGGAGCTGGAGGGAGTGATCACGTCGGGGTCACCAGTTTAGAGGTATGAAGAACAGAGTGTAAAGTTCTCCATACTCTAAGGAAAAGGGAGGATCCTCCGACCAGACGGGTGTCGTGTCTGGCGGGCCACTGCCCGATGTTACTTGTCGGGCGCTCGTATATATGCTAACTGCATGCACAACTTTACTTGCGCGATGTAGGATTTTGCCGTTTAGTACTTCAGTGGCTGGATAGATGGCGCTGTAGTAATTATCGCCACTTGCATCTTTGTGTCGCTACAGTATTAACATTTGTTTGGGCAAAGGAAAACATCGTGAGGAAACCAAACCCGCGTGCCTGATAGATATTTTTTTGCGACAGCATGTAAAGTCAAGTCAGAGGCTTTTGAAATTTAGACAACAGGTTGTTCACTACCGGAGATATCGCGGCCCCGGAACGTAAAGGGCAAAAGAAGGAACATGGGTGGGTTTTAGTCAGTAAAAGTCTGACACGCCCCCCGCGACCTGCTGCGCCCAGAGCCGGGGAAGTTATTTGATGATTTCCCATCCCAAAAAAAAGGTTGTTCACTAACCACATGAAATTAAAAAGAAGCTCATTGCCATGATGAATTTTACCCTTACCTTAAAACTTGCAAATAGAGAGTTATCGTATTATAATCACCACAATATTAGAGTGAGCACATCATCTAAAAAGTTTTCTAAAAACTTTGCTACAGTCTATCCACGACCTGATTTCGTCAATACCCCGAAATAATGGCTCCTGTTGTATACACAATTGCCAATATTGGCCCAACTCCAGCCTTTGATGGATTAGAAATGCGAGTGACCGTTTGTGTACGAATGGACCGATAGACATTCAAGTGTCCCCGAAATGGACCATTGTCAACGGAGCCAATTAAATGAAACCAATTTCCATTACTGCTAACTATTCGAGAAATATAATCAAGATAATAGAAATACGCAATAATAGGTTTGTATCTAGAATATCGTTGTTAAAGTTTGCCGATACAAATTGAACAGAGCCTTCAATAGTTAACATTAATTTGCGCGGACGTGTTTTGCACAAAGACAAAACCCTGGCAAATGAGTTAACCAAGTTTAATTAGACAATCCGTGTTACCAGATACAAGAAACAGTTCGACTTGGTCTTGTACCAGTTGTTCGAGATCTCTCTTCGTGTGTTCAGAACTTTGTTTGGTTTGAAATTGTGATTTCCTATGGGGGTTTTCTCTTTCAAAACATGTCTAACATTTTTGTGGCTTGAGAACTTTGTCAAGGGTCGTAAATTAAAAATTTGTCACAAATTCTGAGAGATACATTAAGGTGAAAGCTCCAACCTACCCGCGAAATTCAAATTTTCTTACGTTTTTTGCAATTTTCAGGCCAGTGCTAGGTTGTATGTTGATTAAAATATTATTCGCGGCTGTAAGACGTATGTAATTATAGAATTATAATCATCAAAATCACCAATACAACCCTCCAAGTTCATAAAGGCGTAGGAACAAAAAAAAAACAGAAAAAGTCTTTCCTACAGCTTTATGAACTTGGAAGGTTGTATTGGTGATTTTGATGATTATAATTCTATAATTACATACGTCTTACAGCCGCGAATAATATTTTAATCAACATACAACCTAGCACTGGCCTGAAAATTGCAAAAAACGTAAGAAAATTTGAATTTCGCGGGTAGGTTGGAGCTTTCACCTTAAGTACGAAAAAACTTTTATTTAGACTTCACAGATACTATTAATCAACCGTTCCCAAAATAAGTAATTTTCCAAAAACTACCCATTGTTTCAGCGTTACAGCTTCATATTGTAAAAGCTGTAATTTATATGGTTGACCTAATAAAGAATAATCTAAAATATCAGTTTCATCCAACTTCGAAATACTTGGAAATACGCCTGGCTTTTATATTTTATTCAAAAATAACGAAACTTTTTATTATTCTTACACAGTCAGTGTACATTATGAATACTACAAAGAAAAAGTACCGGTCCCGGCTGTTGTCACATGATAACAGGGGCTTTACGTCACGACAGAGCGAACTTCGCCACAAAAACGTTGAAGAAGTTAAAGATACGACTAGCTGTATAATAATGTTGACCCAAACTTGTTTCTGACACTTTTTAGATCAAGCCACGAAAAATATACACGAAAATCTGTGTAGAATATAAAACTGAAATGAAAATACAAAAGTTTTACTGTGAAAATATAAGCCTCCTAAAATATTTTAATAATAAAATAAATCCTAAATCTAGAAACCGGGAAAATATCTCTGCTTCATTGAAACCGGAATGGTTGAAAATCTTTTTCGTTTTATATGTATACTAGCTTATGCCAGCGGCTACGCTTGCGTTGAATTCTGGGTAAAACAGTTCCCTTTTCCTGATTTCCAGGTACCTGCTACCTGTAGTTTTTGCCCTTGCGCCTTATTTATTGTAATAGCAAAGCTAAGTTTTCCCTTTTCTTCCCTCTTTCCCCTTCATTTCTCACTTTAAAAAAAAATGTCCTACTCCAGGGTCTCAACTATATCTGTACCAAAATTCATCAAAATTTGTTTAGCCATTTAGGCGTGAAGACGTAACAAACAAACAAACTCACTTTCGCTTTTATAATATTTGTAAAGATTTGTGGGGGTAACTGTTTGGCTTTGCCGAGTTGGTGACATTATCGCCGAGCAACAATAGTCACTAGAAAGCTTCCCGACCGCAACACCAAACTAACGTTCAGCTGACCTCACCTTGGTTTCATTCAAATGTGACAACTAGGATAGTCACCTCGTTAGTGTGAATTTTGAAGTCCTTTGGCAACCGCAAGTGCTCTTGGAGAAGCAGACGAATGTGACTAACGAAGTTATATTTTGAAGAAATCACTCGTGGTTTGAATTTTTAACTGTATTTTACTTTGTATTTGTTTACATTAAAACAAAGCATAAAATAACAGATGCCTTATCCTTTTAGGTAATAGACTTTTTTATGGCAAATCATTAAATGACTTCTCCAATATTAACAATGTAAAATAATTAATACTCCATAAAAATGATGTGTTATATCATTAAATCATAACCAAAAATGCTGAAATAAAAAACTTTTCTGTAAAAATAAAACTAAAAAGTGGAAAATTACTTTACTTACAGAATAGAAGTCGGTGGCAAAAAAGTCAACGAAACCAGCAATAGTCACCGACTACTTCGTCACGTCAAATCGGACCATATTCTAGTTATTGGCACTTCAAATATCCAAATCAAAATACAGACTACTGAGTTGAATTTCTACTTAGAATTAATATAAAGGACAGCACTCAATAGCGAACTGCTGAAATGGAACATCTTCAAAGCGAACCATGTTTAAATTATACCGTTTTAATATTACCTTTGAAACTGGGTCACATAAATAACCCAACTATTTTGTACATCAAGAGGTCCGATGACGTTGAAAGGTGTAGACCAAGATGTTGGCAGTTAAGAGGCTATTATGTTATCCTCTACGTCACCCCAGCCTAACACAAACTCGCTTCCACACTCCAACAAAAACCTGGGGATCTAAAACGGTCGCCTATGCGGAATAATAACAGGTTAAATAGTCGTCCACCTTTTCTTGATGTTTTATAAGTGCCATATAGGCCTAAGTGAAATAAAAATATGTTGATTTTTGTTAATAATATGAATAACGTATTGCGCGCATTAATTGTTGACATAACGGTCCCACATGACGAGAACCTTGTGAAAGCCGAAAAAGATAAACTAATCAAGTATATTGACTTGGCTCGCGAGGTTGTCGACATGTGGGACGTGGACTCAGCGATCATTGTGCCGATAGTCGTTACAGCCAATGGCTTAATTGCCACGAGCCTCGACCAACACCTGAGAAGGCTCTCGTTATGCAGCTGGATCAAGGGCTTGATACAGAAAGCGGTACTCCTCGACACGGCTCGTATTGTTAGGAGGTTCCTTTCTCTGGAGCCCTGACTGCCGGTAGCTTGGACCCTGTTCCCGATACCGGTGGGCTACTATTTTTATATTTTTTTGTTTTTCTAAGAAATATGTAAAAATATAAAAAATATGTACACGAATAAATAAATGATGAATAACGTTACCAATCGTAAAATGGTCACAAAGTGACAATTCAAAATATTACCTGCGTCTGTGATCTTTTTAAAGATTTTAACTTAATTCATATTATTATTCTGCTAAATTGACCATTTTAGACCCTTCTTAGAATACATTTCAAAATATCAGACTACCATATTTTTAGAGTAGCACGTGAATTTATTATTTAACACTTGGATATATTTACTCCAAAAGCATCCAGTGATACAATTTTAAGTGCTACCGAATCAAATTTTTAGGTCGTGCCAACTCTCGCTTTTAAGTAGGACCAAGGATGAATTTAAATGAGCTTTCAACAGCGTTGACTTGGAATTGCATAAATATTAATGGTTCGCGGACTACAAGACTGATGGATATGGATTAGCCTAAGGGAGTTTTCTTTAAGCAACTTGAGGGGACAACGTGTCTTCAGCAAATTGTTTGTTGCTGTCCAATGAATATTAATCATTTACATTACCGAGAAAACGCTTGGATGCCCTCTTTCCGTCAATATTGAGTTCCGATTTATTATTGTTCCTGTCGACGCTAATGCGACGTTGTCAGTCAGAGAATTTGCTGTTAAAGTTAAGTTTATTGTCTTTGCGAGCTAGCAGCACTCTGTATTTACTGTTTTAGTACAAATAAATAAATCTGTAAACACGAGTTCTAATGCTTCGTCGGCACAAAGCCTGTCTTTAATGAGAAGCCGTTTGTATTTCGTGCCATTTACATGAAATTGGGTCTAGCGTTAGAATGTAGGCAGATTCCTGAATATTAATAGCAACCTTATTAATGTTTGAACTTCGCATTGCTAACCAATTATTGAAATTAGGCTGCGTTCCTATGAAAACATTTTCTAACCAAACTTTTGTTTTTGTTCCAGGTTTACACGCAATAAAAATAGTGAAGTTTGTAGTGCCAGAGATAATTCAGTACGGTGTTCAAGACTCGGTTATTTTGGACTGTGATTACACGTATGGGAACAGAACTCCAGGCCTTATGGTGAAATGGTTCTTCAGAAGCAAAACAAAACCAGTGTATCAGTGGATAGTGTCACAAAAACCCCAGGACATAGGCATTTTGAGGGGTCGAGTAGACTTAAATTATAGAGCGTCTGATGACCCATTAAAAATGTACAGAGCTCTTCGAATAGTGAAATTAGATACAGACATTTCTGGTGAATATATTTGTGTAGTGTCTACGTTTCTTGATGAGGATGTCAAAAGTAAACATATGACAGTCTTTGGTAAGTAGTTTTTTTTTAAATATGTCCTTTCAAATAATTATAAATACAGAGAAGGCACGAGCATTCATCACCACGCTTGCTAAAGACGGGTTGAAGTTCAGCTTTATACTAATTATAAATTCAGGTCTCCTCACGATGTTTTTCTTCACCGATTTCTGTGATGTGTCTTAAATAAACTTTAAAAAGTACATATGAATTGATAAAGTCATATTGGTACTTGCCCGGGTTTAATACCACAACCTCATACGTGAGAGGTGGGGCGCTTAACCTCTGGGCCATCACAACATACGAATGAATAAAATAAAAACTCCGGCCACACAAAAGCGAATCCCGTGCAGGCTGCGGGATGAGATTGCACGTGTTACAAGTTTATTAGTTAGTTGAAACAGTTTGTATTATCATTTTCCAGCCCTTCTACAACATTAGTTTTACTTTTTGCGAAACCCGAAACACGTGTCTAGTATGATTATGTGAAGAATCTAAGTACAAAATTTCGGAACTTTATCATGAAAAATCAGAAAGTTATAAGCTTGTTATTTTACCTGGCTGTCCGTACAAAAACACGGTTACCGCGCGGCACAAACGGCACCGCACGTGTGTACTGTCGCATTGACCTACCGTGACCTTGTTGCGCGTCGTATGATTTCGTATACCTACTAAGTGTCCAACTCGTAACCTTTTTTTAATATTTTTGGGACAAAATATAACATGGTGTAAAAATTATTGCAATCGATTCAGTTACTTATTCTGAACAAACTATATTCAAGTTTCGCATATACTACAAATAATGTTGTATTTGGGGTCGGCGCAACATCCGACTTCACGGCATCATTTACTCCTTTCTCCTTCATATCATGCCTTACACAATCCATCCATCTTTTCTTTGGCCTTCCTCTTCCTCTCCATTTATCAACAGTCAGATTCATGACTCTTTTAGTCACATGTGCTTTGTTCCTCCTCATTACGTCATGTTGAAACAGTCTGTATCCCGTTTGAAATTCGCTTCAGTTATACCAGAGCTTTACGCAAAACTGATATAACATCATTCAAATCTGCACTAAGCACAGAACGGTACGGCAACTATCGATGTTATCCTAACCTCTATACTGGGTTAACCCATTCATTTTCATTCCCATACATTTTACTTTACTAACAAACACGTGCCACAACTGTTCACTCGAAAATTCATGTTAAACTTACGTAAAGTTCGAAGGCAAGACATCCAATCCATACTAAGAAAACATTGAATTTCATATTTGTAGGTTCCTTCCTCGTAAACCGTTTTATTTCTCGCATAACACGTACTGAACCCTCTGACACAGTTACAAGCGAAGCGGTAAAAGGAATAAATATTTTTGGTGATACGTATATTATAGGGGGTGTTAAATTTTCTTTTTAAAATTAGTTTCTGATTTTAATATGATTGTTTTAGCAATATTATTTGTGGAGGCCTCGTTGATCTTGTCGTAGCAATTGCAACCGCTGAGCTTGAAGTCTTCGGTTCGATTCCCAGGACAAATAATTACTATTAGGTTTTTCCGTCAGGGATTTCTCAGTAGCAGCCATGAAGTCTAGATTTATGTCCGGTTGATGGCGATAGGCTCGCCCCCTGTTATATGGGACTTAACCATTGAATATCAAATCAAATCAAAATCATTTATTTCAAGTACCTATGCCAGTTACAGGCAGGTTAAAATGAAGCTACAGTCCCAGTCACAAGGCATAATACCTGTAAAAGTACTGTAGTTCAAAGAGATCAAAAATAGACCCTAATATATAAAATAAACTCCAGAAATGTAGGTGTGCCTACTATTAGGTACGCCTCTGCCTACCCCTTTGGGGACTACAGGCGTCATATTATTTTGATGTTATGTTATTGAAACTAAATAATTCATTGGCCAGCCGTAACTTCGTTTGCTAGGAATTTAACTTAGGTTTAAAGAATTTATTCTCATAAGAACAATTACAGTTCACTTAAAATGAGATACAAATTATAATCTTAAAATTAATGTTGTAAATCTTCGCATCTGGTGCGTTGACGACGTCATCGGTTACATAATATATGTCTTCTTACTTTAGATTTAAACATATTAATGCTGTCACATATCTTTATTTCTTCCGGTAAATCATTGAACAGTCGTGCTCCTTCAAACAGTATTGTTTTTTTGCCGTAATTAGTTCGTGTGCGTGCAGTCATTAGTTGGAACCTGTTTTTGCTTCTAGTATTGTATGTTATTGGCTTTTTATGTATTTTAATATTCGATTGTACAGAATTAGTGGTGATTTTTTTTAATAAGAATGCATGTGTAGAATGTGTAAAGCTGTTTGAGATTTAGTAGGTAACTTTATTCCATTATCTATGGCACTTGGCAATAGTGGCCTTCGAGAAGAGGTCGTGGCTAAAAATAACTCGGGTCAATATTATCCGATGTTAAGCCGCACTTACCTAGGCTGGTTAGTGGATAGGTGACCATAATAACAAATGACAACGGTGTTGGTAATGGCTGTAATTTGTAGATCTTTGACAGTCGTTTTCGAAAGTATTACACAGCACTGTGGAAGTCAAATATTAATAATATATAATATTAATAGTCGATACTTTTTTTTAGAAAACGTTGCCCCATACTAGTAATTTGCAGATACAGAAGCAATATTCCTAAATTCCCAAACATTTAGACTCACATACACGACCTCGACGATCGACTGCTGCGCTGCGTGTCGCGGGTTCGATCCCCACCCGGAACAGATATTTGAATGGCCTACAGATAGTTTTTCCGAGTTTGGCTTTTTGTGTATGATGTGAGTTTTAATGTTTGTAAACGCACCCACAAAAAAATAGAATTTTATTTTGACATCAGACTTTCAGAGAATTCTAACTACATTGGAACATACACACTAAAAGTATCCATAATATTAATATAGGTAATTTTATTGCAATCCTTGTTCCTTTAATATACCCATGTTGTTGATGGGTGGCTTTAGGAGACCAGGACCTAGGATCTTTGAGGATTACAGGAAATGATAACCACTGCATGATCTTGACAACAGACTCTCTACTCTTATTTTCCCTTTAACTCTACTTTTATTTTACTTTTCCTTTTAAAATATATTTACAGAAAGAAATACATAAAAACCTGTACAAAAAAGGTTCCATTGGGAACCCATGTTTTGATGTGAACATGTTTTGATGTGTTGTCTAACTATGATATTATTGGCAGAATAAATTGAGTACAAATTACAACTTAGTTCAATGTTTGGATATATTTAGGGTTGGGTAAACAACTGTTTTGTGATGTTGTTTTGTTTTTAGTTCGTGATGGCCCCGTTCGATGTATTCAGGGTTGACGTAGGGTTTATTCTACTGAAAACGTTTTATATTTGGTAGTAATCTCAAGGATTTGGTGGGCGCCGAGTACGAAAATGGAATAGTCAAAAATATATTGGATTGACAATAAAAATACCGAAAAGTTTGTCTGTAGATCTACGCTTAAATCGCTAGAATCGATGGAATTGTGACTGGGACTGTAGCTTAATTTTTTTTTTTGTTGTTGGCATTTTAAAGTCTTGAAATAAATGCTTTGAGTTGAACTCAACTTATGCCTTATGAAACTCTAAAGGTGATTGCTTCAGAGGGGCCTAACAGGGTCATTGCCTACCGAGGCTTCGGGTTGTTTGAAAGAGGTACCGAGGCCCCGGAACATAAAGGGCAAAAGAGGAACATGGGTGGGTTTTTGTCAATAAAAGTCTGACACTCCTCCCCGCTCCGCCTAGAACGGGGGACGTTATTTGATGATTTCCCATCCGCAAAAAAGTTATGGCTCATTTCTAAATTCTGTCAGAAATGAAACTTCTACTTTCACTTTATTTATAAGGTGATAAGTTTTTTTTTTTTGTTATAGGTTGAACATTCAGGGTTTTAGACTTAGAGGCTCTGTATATTATACAGTGTGAGTCTTTATAATGTGCACATATTGAAATGAGATCTATGCTTAATTTTATCGACGGAAAAAATATAAAAAAAAATCTAGGTAATCGGGTCGTCTTATTGAGAAATTTTACAATTATTGTAAAAATTGATGAAAAAAATACAGATTTTTGCAAAAAAAAAATGTTTATTTTCAATTGAAGGTAGCTTTTTTCCACAATTTTCATTTTATGAGAACGCCTAATTACTTCCAATCATTATGGAGTTTGTTTCGTCGTGATAGATAATTTAGTTTAATAGTTACGGCGTTTTGTTTACGATGAGGTCACAGTAGCGAACAATTTTTTTAAAAATTCCATGAAAAATATAAAAAAAAATAGTTTTTTTTAATATTTTTTCAGTCGATAAAATTAAGCATAGATTCCCTCATCTCAATATGTGCACATTATAAAGACTCACACTGTATTAAATATTTCTTTGGTATTTACCAAACAGAGTTTCGTATTACCAAGTTGTTTGTTGTGGAGATCAGATAGGTAGTCGCACCATGCAAAATACTGGTAGTCAGTTGAATACGGTAAGACTACAAGCCGACATAGTTGAGAAAAGACTAAGCAGATGATGATTAAATTCGTGGTAAAAATGTATAGGTACGCAAACTTTAAAGTCTTCCATTTATTTAGTATTCGCTACAGCTTCTCTCTTAAATCGGATATCCTTTTTGTAAAACCAAGCTAGTTTTATACATTCAACATCTGCTATACGCAGCCCGCCTCTTTTTGTGTCAATGACACTTGTAAGCCTTCCAGCCAAATAAAACTATACTGAATTGCTCTATTCCAATTCGACTTTATACCATCGGGGTTATGTATACTGGTAGCTTGGGGGAATGGTGCAGCTTTTTACATTCGTACTTTTATTACGCAATGTGACGCGGTAATGGGTTTGATTGGACAAATTAAATCAAATCCATTTATTTCAAGTAGGCCAGTAACAGGCACTTTTGAACTGTCGATACAATGATAAAAATTATAGTAAACTAGCTTTCGCCCGTGGCTCCGCTCGCGCTAAATTCGGGGTAACACAGTTCCCTTCTCCTGATTTGCAGGTACCTGCTACCTGTAGTTTTTGCCCTTGACCTTATTGATTGTAATAGCAATGCTAAGCCAAACCACCCCTATACTGAATTGCTCTATTCCAATTCGACTTTATACCATCGGGGTTATGTATACTGGTAGCTTGGGGGAATGGTGCAGCTTTTTACATTCGTACTTTTATTACGCAATGTGATGTAGAAATCAAATCCATGTATTTAAAGTAGGCCAGTTACAGGCACTTTTGAACTGTCAATAAAATGATAAAAATAAATAAATAATAAATATCTTGGGACAACTCACACACGGCTATCTGATCCCAAGCTAAGCAGAGCTTGTGTTATGGTAACCAGACAACTGATATACATACTTATATAATTTATAAATACATACATATTATAGATAAATCACACCCAGACACAGAACAAACAATCGTGCTCATCACACAAAGTTTGTCCTGGGTGGGAATCGAGCCCACGACCTCCGGCTCAGCAGTCAGGGCCACTAACCACTAGACCAACAGGCCCGTCAAAATTAAAGTAAGTTAAGCTACAGTCCCAGTCACAAGGCATAATAACTGTGAAAGTACTGTAGTTGACTTCAAAACGTTGATCTCTATGGAGAAGAATGGGCTAGAAACTCCATGGACACTATTTCAAGTCTTGATATTGTTACAAAACCATGATTACATCATTTATGTCGACATGGTGCATTATGAAGTTTAATTTACAAGATTAGAACAGCGGTCCTGGGTCTTGCAAAGTACTATCACACTTTTTTAGTGGGAGGCTAAGGCTATGTGTGTATTCAGGCCTGGTCCTTGGCATTGTCTGTCTGTCTGTCAGGACCCTTTATCTCAATAAGGCACGGAGGTATTGAGTTTAAAGCATACACTCAACTCTGTCCCCCTTTTGTGCTGTAAAAAAACAATCCTCTAAGTCTTAGCAGTCAAAAGACTGTTTATGTCGCAAGTTTGTGGGGAACCCTCAGTCGCGTACTGACGGCTCAAGGCCATACAGTTTGACTCGCTCTTTACCGGTTTTTTTATATGAATAAGGATCACTTTAAATACCATAACACCTATGTGAACACTAAATAAGAAATTCTGATTATCATTTTGCTAGTCTGTCTTTTTCAGTTTAGCCTCATGCAGTGGAATATCAGTATTTTACGTAGAGCTGCGATATGACCTCAAAAACTCAGTAACGAAGTTCCAAAAACGATCCTCTAAGGAAACAGAAATTTTTATGATGTTGCTTAAGGCGGTACCCTGCCAAAATAACCTTGAGCATTCGTTCCCTCTTTGCCGCGCAGGAGTAACAGTAGTGAATAATGCCCATTTTTTGGAATAAAATCTATATGAAATAAAGTTTTGGGTTTTTGAAAAAAATGTTTGTACCAAAAATGTTTATTATAAAATTGTGTATCCATTAGGGTCAGTAGCAAAATTAAACAATGTTTACTTTACGAGGAGATGCATGTTATTTATCATTATTTCTTATTTCTGGCTTTTGTTGTAAGGAGATTTACTAAATAATTACTCAATAAAAAATAAATCTACAGTACATAATGGAAACAAGATTACAAAAAAATTTAATGTATTTTTTTAGTTACTTAGTTCGTTTTAAATAACAAGTAGATAGCTCCAGAAAACTACACAAAAACGGCTTGCGCGGCGTTTTGGTCGGAGAGGCGCGCGCCTTAAAACAGTCTATTTACTTGTTGGGACAGCTTTCATCGTAATACTTTCGTCGTTCATTGACAAAAAACAACGTTTGTGACCACTATTGGTGGAACTTGGCCCAGTTCCCAAACTAATTTCGAATTGACATGCACTTGGCCAATTCATTTATTAAAACAAGGAAGGAAAGAAAGAAAGAAAACGTATCAGCTGCGTGTTCACAGAAAGTTATATAAGTTAACTGAGGGTAGAATAATTTAATAGAGGTCGTTAACGGTTGGTTAACAACCTGTTAGTATTCAGCAACTATTTCTATTTTGTTTTTTTTTCAGTGAGTGAGACATCTATCGGTATAATGCAGTAGTTTGAAATTTAGATTAAAGTAATATGCTTTTTATCAATTCAAATGTAATGTTATGGGAAGGTTGATGTTGGGGATCTAAAATGGCCCATTAAGCAGAATCATAATAGGCTGATTTTATATTCGTTAAATGGTCACAAAGTGACAAATTCACAATATTAATGGCGCCTGTGACCATTATAAGAATTTTAACGTAATTCATATATTTATCCTATCCTCGTAAGGCCCAACGACCTAATTTAATGACAAAAAAATGTTGACACTCCGGCCCAAGACACTATTTAAAATCATTAAATTACGGCCCAGCGACGTAAAATTATGACATGATATTTTAACGTATTTGGCCCAGTGACCTAAAAAAGGACTAATAATTTCAAAAATATTTTTGCATGAAATAGTTAACTTTAGGTATAAGATACCCCTTAAAAGAGTTTAGCGAAAAGTATTACATCTTACTAAATCAAAGTTCTGGGCCGCAACTACTTGCACCTATGTTTAGTTCATTGGGCCGTAATATATACAGGGTTATTTGTAAAACACCGGCAACGTCTCAGAACCATGTTACTAACATCATAATCAACAACTTTTGTTCTAGGACATTTAAACATTTATCATATTTTAGTTCATCAAATTTTCATACAAAAATAAAAATATTGAAATTGAACGCTCTAAATGTTACGAAATCTAAGCGAAGCAAACGTAACAAGCGGCGGTGTAGGTATGTAGGTGAAGCAAAATACGGAGTTGAAATGTGTTAGATAGGACAACGAAATCTTGAAGATTTCTTTTTGGTAAATGTATAAAATTTAGTAAAAAATCATAGAACAAAAGTTGTTGTTTATGATGATTGTAATACAGTCCTGCAAGGTTGTCGGTGTTTTACAAATAACCCTGTATATCGACCTAAATTTAGGTGGGGCGTTACGAGGCTGTTATGATTCTGCTAGAGCAGCCATTTTAGATCCCTAACTAATAAATTATAGCATTTTAGTTAAAATATTTGCAAAAACCACAATCAGTATCATTCATAGTTATGAATCGATTCTTTTAATCCCGAAAAAACATCATGTGAAATGAGTATTTTTAATTTAAAATCGATGTACAAGGCTTATTACGTTACGTTTACACTCCTCACTTGTGTTAGGGCCTTTAATCTTGATTGACTTGAGTAATATTAGGTACCTGTATGACCGAGCTCTGCCGGGGAAAAGGTGGTAAAGATAAAACAAAAATTCCTAGATAGCCTAGTCCTAGCTAGATGATTTTGCCCTCGTGAACCTTGTTCCGTGCGGTGATCGAACCCGCGACACGCAACGTAGCAGTCAATCGCTCACCCACTGCGTCAACTGCGCATACTCTTTACTTATTACTGTTAGCCTACATCATCCCATTTCTGGACAAAAGCCTCTCTCCATGACTTCTAGTTCTTTCAATGCAGGGCTTATACAGACCACTGGTCGTGGGTTTCACCCAGCTCGTCTCCCCATCTTCTACGAATTGACACTTTAACAGTTAATGAAACTAACACGCCTAAAGAAGGTTCACCGTCGTCTACCCTAAAACAACACTCAAACTTCCTCTCAACAACACATACAAACTCCGCAAACAAACCTTTAACGCTATAAACATAAATATCAAATTTCAGTGCCGGAGACGAGTTTCCGGTTGATCCAGAACAAGACGGATGACGATACGGTGAACGTCATCTGCGCGGCAGACGGGGCCTTCCCTTCGCCAAATCTCACCATAGCAACGCCAGAAAAGTAAGTAGATAGAAACTGGTTTTATAAATACAATTTATATTTCTGACTAAAATTCGAGTTAGAAATATGCATTGTATTTTTATAAAATTGACCACTTCGATTTTGATTTATATTAAATATTTTAATTAATTTAATATGTAATTTTTTGAACATATTTTTTTAATTTTTTTGTTGGTTAGTTAATTATTTTAATGTTCAATTTCAATAAATATAAAAAAGAAAAACATTATTTTTATATGATTACTAGCTGTTCCCCGCGGTTTCACCCTCGCTGCTCAGCACCTGTTGGTCGTAGCGTGGTGTTATATAGCCTATAGCCTTCCTCAAGAAATGGACTATCCAACACTAAAAGAATTTTCCAATTCCAACCAGTAGTCCCTGAGATTAGCGCGTTCAAACAAACAAACAAACAAACTCTTCAGCTTTATAATATTAGTATAGATTTTTTATGGTTTATAAATGTTATTTTGAACATAAATTTTAGTGTAAATTTTTTATTTTGGTTGCCGCGATCTAGTGGTCGAAAACGTGAATGCTGAGAATGGGGTCCTGGAATCGATTCCCGAGTCGGGTTAAATTTTATTAGAATGGAAAAAACCATCTATAATCTCTCAGTAGGTACCAGCTGTGAAAACTGAAATTGGTTTAAGTTGACGGCAATAGGCTCGCCCCTATTACATGGAATTTAAAACATAACTGGACAAATTTGGGTGTGACTGTTAATTACATCTCCACTTAATCCTGTGGAGATTACAGGCGTCATGTAATGCTTTTTTCAAAAACTATAATTCAAAAGCAGCGATACGAGAAATTACTTTGAAATTGTCACTAGAACGAACTATTTATGCAATGAAAAAACTCTCATAGTAATTAAGTTTCAAGCGGGAATTTTTCGCTTAAAAAAAGCTAGACACGACTAAATCTACACTTTTCCTTTTTTTACGTGAAGGGAAATATAAAAGTATCAGTTATTTTGCTGTCTAAATTGTTGGAGTATTTCTGAATGTAGGTTACTGGTTTAATGTGATTTTATGCAACGTAGTTTTCTATCGTTGCTGTTTGGGATTTGTCGTTTTTATTGCAGCAATGTTATTTTGCTAGTATGCAGTAATAGGTATTTTAATACTAGTTAAATGTTTTGATTGCCGAATAAAACGTAAGGTTTGAGGTGTACCTATGTTAACTGTTATAGTAGTTGATTCTACGGTTACAAGCGATTTTTTTTTGAGTATTCTTGGTAATGGAATTCCGTTGAGAATTTCACAATTATACTTTTTTCAACTTGAAGTTTCATGTCCAGTAAACATAAGATTATTGTCAACTGTGAATATTGATTGGGTATAAATCTTACAATCCTACTTATATGAAAATTATAAACTTTTAGAGGATGTATGGATGTATACAGTTACCCTTGCGTAAAAAATGCTTGACGTATTTGAGGATTTTTTTTCCCGGGCGTGACTTCACCCTTCACTCTTGTGACTTCACCCGTGAATACGTTTTTACGTATTGTAAAAACGTATTCACGGATGAAGTCACAGTTATAACCTAGTACTTAATACTCACGATTGACAAAATCTTGTTGGAACTAACAGCTAAAATCTAGTATCTATTCTTGAAGTCTAGATTTTGTTTGTTAAGAGAAAACTATAAAACACAATGGTATTTAAATAACATAAAAAGCCGCTAAAAAATTTTTTACGGACTGCCTTATTAATCTAAGAAAGTATATTTTCTTTAATTACATAAATAAACTCAACAAAATTAAGTTGCTCGGCTTAAAAAGCAGAGATTATGGTACTGTTTCATGTTCAAAGTAAAATTTAAATAGGCTTTCCTTAAGGCAATCTGAGCATAAAACGTTTAATATTACATAATTATAACAACAAAATAAGCTTTTAAATTAAATCACGCTTCATTTTTATCTTAGAAAAGTGTTAATTTAATCAGTGTTATTTTTTAAGACAACAGTAAAGATATTGGTACATGTTTGTGTTTTGATTATGAGGTCTTACCAGAAGGTAGGTTTCGTATTAACTAACTGGGTTGGGGAGCCAATTCTTTGTGAATGAGTGGACATTGTGGGCCTTAAGATTCCTACACACCTGTTAACTTTTGTTAACTTCTTTTCTTATTTAACGTTTTGTGAAGTCTTATTGACGGGCCTACGATGTCCTCTCATACTTAAGCCCTAACGCTGTAACAACGTGGAACCAAATGATTTTAAAAGAATAACCATGGAGTTTCCTGCCGGTTCTTCGTCATTGAAAATGACCAACCCGAACTGCGCACCTTTTCTCGACGTTTTATAAGTGCCCATGTAGGCCTATGGGTTTTTATTTGTTTTTTTGAAAGTCAAATAGGTCGCTTTGTATAAAATACTGGAAGTCAGCTGCATCCAGCTAGGCAAGAAACCTAGATTCTAATGTGGTAGAGGAAAAGGCTACGCAGAATAGTCTTGATTACATATCGATATTGAAGTTCTCAATAACGGTTTGTTTCAGATTCGAACATTGCCACAATACTATATAGAACGAGGAATTATAGAACAGCCCTCCGATTTCCCTCTAATTTTCACCATTTCCAATTTCTTGATAAGGAAGCGAGGCGGCCAACTTAGATAGACCTACCGCCCTTCCCTTTTCCGATATCATTGTTGATGTCCCAGGGATCGCTGAGGGTTGTATAAGGTATCTATATAAGGTAGTCAGGCATAGATGTATGAAGTTACCCGTGGAACATAGCAACCGCATTGCGGGAAGTGTCCATGTAATGTGCTGGGCGCAATTTGATATGGAATGTCCCGAACCATTTGGATGGGATTTGAGGTGTTTCATGGTTCACGGTACTTAGTTTCGTATTGTTTCCTTGTTCTATTGTTAGATCAATTCACGGTTATTGTCTGTTAAGTCGTACATAACGTTGTTTTGTAACTTGGCGAATATTTACTGCTTTCCGCTAGAAAATCAATAGTAGTCCGGACTCTGAATTCGTGTCCGGGTGGTGGCGTTGGACTCGCTCCATATTACAATGCAACTGCTTAAATGTGGGTGTACTATTATTCATTTACTAAGTGGCGCACGCGGCTTGGCCGCGTGATCATCGAAAAGAAAGGAATCTATGTGTTATTCTAGACTATAATCTACCAATAAGTTAATAATTAATTATATGTCTGGTCCAGACCAGATATATCATTAACAGCCTTAATGGTGGTTGGTATCCAGGTATCACTCAAACCACCACAAAGGCTACAAAAATCTATTAATTCAAACTTTTTAAAAGGCAATTCACAACGTTTTAACACCTCGTTGCTTCACAAAAGTTTTCTTTACAATCTTTCAAAAATCCACAGGGTATAGTTTAAAATAATATCACATTTCGAACAATTGATTATAGGGGAATAAAAGAACTTGGCAACGTTTGAGGCCAAGATTAAACTTGGTCGGCTTGGCTACCATCTGGTACACCTGCCAAGTACCTGACTATAAAATATGCTTTGCTAAAAATTTTCATTTTGGTCACCAAGTATTTTTATTTGCATTTTATGTTCATTTTTTAGAGTGGCAAGTTGATGTATGGGAAAGACCATCGTGGTTGCACTGCAGTTTAACACTAATAGTTTTTTTACTTAGTCTCAAAAAGAGGTATAACTATATACGTACACTATTTGGAAAATAAAACGGCATTACGATTTAGGTAATAATCACCGTGACGACGGCGCGTCAGTGATCCACGCAAGCCTCATAAAGATGCTAGGGCCACCGCCTTCCGGGGTTGTGGGTTGTTCGAAAGAGATACCGCGGCCCCGGAAAACGAAGAGCAAAAGAAGGAACATGGGTGAAATTCTGACACTCCCCCCTGCTCGGCCCAGAGCGGAATCAGTTATTTCTTGATTTTCCATCAGTAAGGGCAATAATGACCACCTAATAGAACTTAAGACAGCAACAGCAGTTGAGCTAGGACAAAACATGGCCTCCATCTTTGCTGAAAACTGAAATTTGTATACTGTCTTTTCATAGTTGACCACTTAGATGTGCAGTTCGAAGTGGCGTTGCTTGCCGAGAAAATTGGAATCAATATGTCAAACTTGGTACATTTTTATTTAGTTCTGTGTTTTCCCGTCTGCATAAATACAAGTTGGTAAAAGTGTATTTATCGATAGCTACACGTCGAGTAACATTTAAGTCCAATGTTCGCTAATTTAATAAGTCAAGCGTTAAGTTTTTTAAGTCTAGCTTAAAAATAAAATAAGCCTTGATTACTGTTTACAATGTTTGAAGTATTTATTTATTAGAAGATCAATTTTAATTAACAGCTTGTCCTTCGACAAAGGCCTCCTCTATTTTTTTCCATTTATGTCCTTCTCTCGCTCTTCTCACTACTATGGACCAGCCACTGAGGACATCTTCTCATCATTTTGCTTCTTTTGCCATTCCAGGGAAACCAGTCGTTTATTATTTTTGCCATTTTCTCATTTGTATGAAGGAAAATAAATAATAATTATATGATTATGTTTTGTTCATATCCATTTTAACTGTTTGCAACTTCTTTTTTGAATCTTGCAATTTCTTTTTTTAATGAAGTTGTTTTTTTTTGCAGAGTATTGTTGTTATAAGATGCTACATTGGGTTTCTCTAATCTTACTCCTATAAGGGTTAAAATAACTGTAGTTAAATGTACAGAAAACGTCATAAAAGTGATACCCTACCCCCAGCCAGTGAACCCCCAGTGTGCCCTATCTTTGAACTTTTAGGTATTGCTAAGTAAAAATTTGAAATGTTTCTCACAGTCACCAGATGCGTCTAAACTTTTAAACAGCCAAAATCATGTGTCGTCCTTCTCCAGAAATTCTCAAGAAACAGCACACGAATTTTTTTATAATGAATGTAGAAACTAAAACGATCTCAACTTTCTAATTTAACTTTGTGTAACCTACATTACAAGCGGTGACCACATATTTACCAAGAACAATGAAGTTTTCCCTCCGCGGGGAAATATGTCTTGAAACTAGCAACAAAATTTAATCAAAAGAGAATGTTTTAAAAACTACGAACATAGACTAGGCGGCTTTGAATTATTTGCGGTGATTTTTTACTGTGTGCACAATATGTTTTAAGTAGAATTTCGCATTCTTTAAGTTAAAACCACAGAGCATTGAATCAAATCGCATTGACTGGAGACGGTTGTACGCAAAACGATCAATCAAGCTAAACAAAACTAGTTTTCGCAGATCTCTCTTTGTACGGAAAATCTATACAAAACGAAGCCATGTTATACTGTAAATGAATAGCTTGATGTGTTGCCGTGTGTACAAAAAAAAACGTGGCGATAGTGAGTAAATTTTTAACAAAAAAAAATGTTTATTTCACATCAGCCATTAAGGTGACTTGTCTTGCCGGGGTCGCGGCTTCGGAAAACAAAAGGCAAACGAAGGAACACGGATTAGTAAAATTCTGACACACCCCCCCGCTCCGCCCAGCGCAGGGCTTCCCCTGTGCTATTTGCTGATTTCGTATCCGTAAAAAAATATCCGAATTTAGGAACACAATTTTTGTCACAGATAACCTTGAAAGCCATCCGTTTTTTGTCATTTACGTCTTCATGCAAGTAAATGGCTACATTTGTTTTGTATGGAAATTATTTATGCCGCCTCTAAGTGTGTAGCGGTTCCAGAGGCGTTTTCGTAAAAAGTCCTGTGGTAAAAAGTCAGAAAATGCATACTTCTTTTTGTTGTCCTTGGCGTAATGAATAGGGTGGGGGGAAAATATTTGTGCAAGAAAATTTAATTATAGCCATCTGCATTTAGAGCCGTGAGCGATGGTAATTTTGGAAGTTAAATTAAATGGAATAAAGAAACAGCTGTGGTTTTTTATATTTTGCTTGACGTTGTGACTCTTGGCCAAAAAATTGCAGTCATTTCTACATTATTACAAAAACATGTAAAAATGAAGCGAGATTTTGTATCCAAATGTGCCGATAAAACCCGTGTTTATTCCGAAGAGGGAAAGTCCAGAATTCAAGCGGTTACATTTGTTACAAATTGGATCTCCACTGTGTCTGACAAAACTATATTTCCGAAAGCACTTTTGTTCTTTCGAAATAAGATTGGCGTGAAAGTGGCAGATTCATATTCGTACACATGTCTCATGTGATTTTCAACCGAATTGTTTTGGAATAACTTAGTTTTAAATATCGAATGACCGAAATTATTATCGTAGGACTTAGATCTATATTTATTAGAAACTAGTTTTTGCCCGCGGCTTCGCTCGCGTTAAATTCGGGGTAACACAGTTCCCCTTTCCTAGTTTACAGGTACCTGCTACCTGTAGTTTTTGCCCGAGCGCCTTATTTAAGGTAATAGCAATGCTAATTTTTCTCTTTTCTTCCCTCTTTCTCCCTCATATCTCAATCTTTTTTTAAAAAAATAGCCTATTGTCCGTCTCCAGAGTCCCAACTATCTCTGTACCAAAATTCATCAAAATCGGTTAAGTCATTTAGGCGTGAAGACGTAACAAACAAACAAACAAACCCACTTTGGCTTTTTTAATATTAGTAAGGATATATTTTGACCAGTGGCAAAAAATGGAACTAAAGCCTCCGTCTCGTTTCTTCAATACTGGTTCACAAATAATGTGTTAACGTTATAAGAGCAAGAAAAGAACCTTGCTGTCATTCAATAAACATTTTTAACATTATTTAATAATAAAGTTGTTGTTTGAATAAAATATGAATTTAATAATAGCCTATATTGACCTTGTTTGTTCACTAAGAGCTGGCATAAAAATAGGCCTTAAATACTCCATAAGGCTGAATGACGTGTACACTTGTAAAACCGGTGTGACCTTGCTCTAATTTAATCTCAAGGGAGAGATCAAAGGCGATGGGTCTCAGAGGAGGTACATACTAATACAATGATCGTTATTAGACATAAATCAGAACAACAATTTAGGAGAAGCTGTGGCATAATTATATCGGAAAATACCGTCGTCACTGCTGGGACCCGTTTTCTGAGAAATGCAGTGTGCCATATTCCACCACCCGGGCCCACGGAGACTTAGAAGATGTGTCGTCTTGTTTTTTTTATTACTGTTTTTATTTCAATCGGCCGTTTAATGTTTGTGAGGATGGATGTTGTAGATGTTCGTTACTCTTTCACGTAAAAACGTCTGAACGGATATTGATGAAATTTGACACAGATGTAGGTAATAATCTGGAAGAACACATAGGATACCTTTTATTCCAGCCAGCTAGTATTACCATAAAGTTTCTCGCCGTTTCTTCTCCATAGAAAACGGCTAACCCGAACCGTGCACAATTTCGATGTTTTATGAGTGTCACGTAAAATATTTTAATATTATATTATATTATTCACAACTACCAGGTGTGTGGAGGTCAGATAGGCATCTGGTTCATTTAAATTATTAGTATTAAGCTGAATCCGGTAAAGTGACCCCAAAATAAAAGACAAAAGGCAAATGATTTTTAGCTTTTACAGTCGGATTCTGATTCTAATTCGACCAAAACCTTCTGGTTTTGGTCGAATTAGAATCAGAATCCGACTTTTATTTATGAGACATTGGTATTTACATAAAGGTCTTAGGTTTAAACATATGGGCGCTATGTTTTGCCTTGAAGTCGTACAAATATTATAAAATAAAATGTCAGTAAACAATAAATCTAAAAAGAAAAACTAAATTAAGTACATACAGGAAAGATACTGAAATCAAAATCGTAATAAAAATATACAGTTTTATATAACTTTAAAAAGAGAAACAGGTGTCTTAAAATATTCAAAAAGTATATATAAAATGTTTATTGCTCATAAAACACTAACGAACAGTAATTAATTAATCTTCTATACTATAATAACATTTTTCAATGAATGGCGAACAGAGATATTTTTATTAAAACTATATAAGAAGCAAATAATGGTTAAAAGTACTAAAAAGCCTAAATAGACATAGTTTCTATACAAAGTTAGATCGAAATGGCTTCAAACAGTGCTGATACTCTTAAATATTAGTCCCAGTTGAGTTGGGCGGCATTAACCCGTAATTTATAGTCGCGGCCGGGTAAAGTATGGATAATACTATATCAGGATTAAATATAAAAGGACCATTATTGTAATAGGTCTCTAAACCTTAGTATCAGTGGCCGGTTGCTGTATTTGATCTTCGAATGATGATATGTGTAATGTGCTACTGAATTTATGCCTAAGTCAAACCTAGTCTGCTAGTTATTGGCAAATGAATTCCGGATAAATCATGGCCGTCTGTTTGACAGCTATAGCTCATATCGGTAATTTTTCAATAAAATACCAATCATCCGTTGACTACGTATAGACTTAGAGGCTTATTATTTTTCACAACTAAAAAAATAATATTAATAAAAAAAATTACTCAAGTAGGTATGTGGTTTTTATTTAAACGCGATATCTCTACGGGTTCCCGAGATAAAGGGTCTTGACATACAGACAGACTGGCGACCAAGCGATCTTATAGGGGTTCCGATATTTTTCTTCCCTAAAAACATCTTCATAGTAATTTAAAACGTAGAAGAAGACAACATCTATGTAGGTGCATTAATTCTTCCGTTTTGTTAGAATTTAAGAGATTTGGTTCAATAACTCTAAGCTCAGACTGCATTATTCTGTAATTGCGGGCTGTTCAAAAGAGTTACCGTGTCCCTGGAACACAAAGGGCAAAAGAAAGAACATGGATTGGTTTTAGATAGTAAAAATCTAACACTACCTCATAGTAGTCATTTAATGAAATCACATCCGTAAAAAAGGGGTAGTCTTATCCTTACCAATATTATAAAAGCGAAAGTGAGTTTGTTTATTTGTTACGTCTTCACGCCTAAATGACCAAACTGATTTTGATGAATTTTGGTTTAGAGATAGTTGGGACCCTGGAGACGGACATGGTTTTTTTTTAAAGTGAGAATAGGGGGAGAAAGAGGGAAGAAAAGGGGAGAGAAAAATATTACTTTTTCGATCATCACGTGGGTTAAAGTTAGCGTTAACCCAAAGTAACTATGTCACGCGGACGCAAGCTAGTTATTGCATAAATAAATAAAACTTTTAGATTTCTCACTAAGTCTTATGTTGTTTCATTTTCTACCCAGGCACCTACAAGGAGTGGACCACAGAGTACATCTAGTCAACGGGAGATACTCGGCAGTCTCTTCAGTGACCCTCAATGATGTGGACCTGCCTTCGCCAGCAGAATTCATCTGCACTCTAAGAATACCACAGGCGAAATACGCTGTGAGAAAAGAAGCAATTTATTATCCAGGTAAAAGATTTTACGTTATTTTTCTAACTTTTAATGAGTACGCGGTTTTAGGACTTCTATTTCTCTTCAGGACTTCAGGTCTGGTTGAAGTTTTACTCTACTGAAGTTTTAAATTACTGGAAACGATTAGTGGAAAAATTGGTAAAGTATAAATTACAAGATTAGCTATGCCTAGCATGCAATGGCTGGCAGTGTGTGACTTCTATTGTACAAATATTGGATACGATCATGTACTTTTGTTTTATATTTTTAAAAAATAGTTGCCCCACACTTGGAATTTCTCCTGTATTGTGGGTGCGTTTACAAAAATTTAGAGTCTTCTTTCTTTCTTCTTTGCTTTGACGGCACGGTTCGCGCAGTAACTGAGCGATTGACTACTGCGCTGTGTGTCGCGGGTTCGATTCTTGCAAGAAACAAATATATGTACGGCACGTTCCTAGAGAAATTCCTAGTGTGAGCTAAGGTTATTAAAAAAAAAACATTTTGTGTTTTTTTGTATTATCATAAAGGGGAATAAAAATATGACTTTAGTTATTTAAAACAACGAAAACTAGATTTAACAATCCATGCATGAACATTCAAACGTAATTTTCACCAAAAATGTTTTGCACATTCAAAAACACCTGGCATCACTCGATTTAAAAATATACGCGAAAATTGTTTAAGCACTCTACAGTGAGAGAGTGAATTCTAAATGTTTTTTAATTTACATAATAGTCCTTCAATGGAATAATCAAGATTCGAATAAAATTTCCAGTGGAAAATTCTTTAGAATAGCTCTTTCCTTTTTGATTCATGGTTCTATTAGCGAACAAAATAGTTTCGTTTGAATATAAATAAGCCTCTAAGCTGTGACAAAAATGATAAATCGAATTTCTATTGAAGTCGTTCACACTCACAGCCTCGGCGAGCATGTAGTAGAATACATACAGTTTTAACATAAATCTGTCTATTGAATTGGGTAGTTTCTGGTAGAATTTGTTATAGTTATACAATAAGCATTGAATAGTACCACTGCAGGAACACAAGTACTCTTTAAAAAAATATTACAGCGGTCACATGTTTTGTAATTAAAAAACCACTGTTGTTATAAAAACATACTTTTTTTGTTTAATAAAACTTTGCCTCCTACTAGGAATTTATCCTTATCGTGGGTGCGTTTATAAACATTTAAACTCACATTCACAAACAGCCAGACCCAAAACAACTACCTGTAGGTCATACAAATATTTTTTCCGTGTGGGGAGCGAACCTGTGACACGCAGCGCAGCAGTCGATCGCTCAGCCACTGCACCAACCGTGCCGTCAAAAATGATTTAAAAGACTATATTTGGATTCTGTTAAAACAAAACAGAATTAGCCACTAAACAACCTTTTTTTAATAGAATATTGTACTTTTAAAATGGCTGATATAAAAAAAAAAACGACAAAGCAGCTCAAAAGCTGTTTATTTATTTTAAAAAGCGACATAACCGCTTTATAAGTCTACGAACGTCATTATTGTGCCCCTCTAGGAGCGCAAAGAATAAGGAATGGTACCTATATTTTTTAACGGGAGCCATGAAAATAACAATTTTGCGGAATAATTTTCGAGAGGGCCATTCTAAGCTTTTTATCAGTGGAAAGTTTGTGTATACAGCTATCTAAAGTACATGAGACGAACGTTTCCTACAGTCCCTGTGAATAATTTTATGCTTCGTTAAGTCCATTGTGGAGAGTAAATGCGCTTAATAGAATATCGGTGGGCGCTCAAACAATTTTTTCTTAGCGTTTGTTCCCTATGATTCTAATGAAAAGTCAACAAGCAGCGGAACTAAGTTTTACCTCCGAAAAATCTTTTTAGATTGGACATTGGAAGATGGATTATTATGATGGATAGAGTTTTTTAGTTAGTGATGTCAATAGTGACGTCTCGAGGGTACGCGTCCAATTTGTTGTTGACAAACTATTGGTTGTCGACCGGGGAGATTTTTCACATGTTGTTTCTTATCCGTTGGTGGTAACGTGGTTGGTTTTTAGGGTTATGTACCTCAAAAGGAAAAAACGGAGCCCTTTGTTGTCCATCTATCTGTCTGTTTGTCATCATCATCATTTTCCTGCCCTTGTCTTCTATTTGAAGTCGGCACAGCATGTTTTCGTCTTTCATTCTCCCCTATCAGACGTCACGGCATCATTTACTTCTTTCTTCTTCATTATCATTCCTTACACAATCCATCCATCTTTTCTTTGGCCTTCCTCTCACTCTCCGTCCATCAACATTCAGATCCATCACTCTTTTAGTCACATGTGTCTGTCTTTCTGTCAAGACCCTGTATCTCTGGATCTCGTAAAGTTATCGAGTCGAAATTAAAACCATTATACTCAACTCCGTGGTCCCTTTCATCATCATCTGCCTAGCCTTTTCCCAACTATGTTGGGGTCGGCTGCCAGTCTAACCGGATGCAGCTGAATATCAGTATTTTACATGGAGCGACTGCCTATCTGACCTCCACAACCCAGTTAGTACTGGGTAATACGATACCCCTTGGTAAGACTGGTTGTCAGAATTTCGGGGCACTGACTACCTGTAACGACTGTCAAAGATCTACAAATGGTGGTCTCCGTGGTCCCTTTTATGCTGTAAAAATTTATCCTCTTAGTCTACGCAGTCAAAAGAAATGGCTGTTTTGTTTATGTCGCAAATTTGTATGGAACGCTCGTTGCGCGAGTGTGACTCGTTCTTGGTCGGTTTTTAGTATTTTTTTTAAACGAAGAATTGAATAATGTGGGGCGATCCACATTATTCAATTTTCTTGCATCGTGGGTGTGTTTACGAACATTTAAAATCACATACACAAACAGCCAGACCTGGAACAACTATCTGTAGGCTAAAGGATCGAATCCGCGACACGCAGCGTGGCAGCTGATCGCTCAGCCACTGCGCCAACCATGTCGCCTTTATCTTAATAGTATTTAAAACATTCCCATGGGATAATTTCCGAGCAAAAAGCAAGTGAGATCGCGGGCAAAAGCTACTGTGTAATAAACTCCGTAGCAATATACCCCAAGTAAACTGAGAATGTTAAGTTTGGGTAGGTGCTTAAGCAAACTTGATGGTAAACGATCCAGCAATTTACACGAAATAATACAATTGCTTTAGTAATTGACGAAAAAAAATCTTTCAACAAGAGTTGTACAGCAGTATTTTTTGTTTAACCTATTTAAAATGGATGATAAGATATACTAATATAATATAAATCTGGTGGGTTTGTTTGAAAGATCTGATCTTTGAAACAACCAGTACGTATTTTAAATAGCGCATTTTTTTGTGGTTAGGTAACCACCAAATAACTTCCCCACTCTGGACGGAGCGGGGGGGAGTGTCAGACTTGTACTGACCAAAACCCACCCATGTTCCTTCTATTGCCCTTTATGTAACGGGGCCGCGGTATCTCTTTCGAATAACCCACAACCATTCGAACAACCCGCAACTTTAAATATAGCATTGCATTATATTTTGACACAAGTGCTCAAACAGCATTATTGCAGTCAAGGCAGAATTGATTGTGAACAGTCTAATTTTTTTTTTAATACTATTTTTTTTTGTCTTCAGGACCTATAAGCACCACGCCTGAGATGCCCACTGCAGCAGATATGCAGCTTGCAGCAGCTGTCAGTTCTAGAGGTAAGGTCCTATAGATTACAAAATACTGAATTATTAAATTGACTGTAAACCAGCTCATATCGCAATTACGACGGAATGTTTACAATAAAACTCAAACAACTACATGGTTCAGATTTTACATAAATATTTGTAACATTTTCCAAAACAATTAACTACTATGTTGTTTTATATAAGTACCTACTTTGTTTATTTTTTAAACATACAATTTTAATATTTCCTTAGGAAAACAGACATAGAAAATACTTATATAAAAATAGTGCCATCGGTATCTGGAACAGGGTCTAAGCTACGGTCATGGCTCCCAGATAGAAGACCTTCTGTGTTGTTAATAAAATAAAATAAAAAACCCCTTTTATTTCCTACAGCGTTTCCATTCGTTTTAACTAAGTAGATTACTAATAAAAATGAACACCCTAACTTAACAATACTTAGTATTCCTAATTTAATTCTTAACTAATTTATATTTTATTACTAATACTATGTTTATTTATTATTACTACTACTAAGTTTACTATTACTATTTTAACACTTATCTAAAATTATATAAAACTGCTGAACTTATTTAATATTCTGAAATATTAGTAGGATTTCCTACTAATATTTCAGAATATTAAATAAGTTTAATTTTCATGATGGGTGAAGGCCTCCTCCAATGTTGTTAATTATTATTATATTATCTATACGTATTTTGACAGTCCTGTTTTGTCTTCTTTCGAAAAGTAATATTACGTCAAATGTTTTATAATTTAACTTTTTTTTTTCCTTGATTTGTTGAAAATGAGTGAACTGTTTTAATGTTTTTTTGTTTTTCTCTTTCAGAGGGGAACTTCTTGTTGGCACTCACAATGGCTTGTTTATCAGCGCTACCACGAATTCTCGTCTCATAAACACGTCAGCAAGACAATTTCATTCAAATGAAAATATCAAACACAAAACAACTTTTTTTTTACTCTCTGATCCAAAAATGTCTCATGGAGAGACAGAGCCAGAGTAATTGACAACCTTAATATGACGTTTGACAGTCATATACTATTTCGCAATATCAATGAAAACTGACAATGCAGCATAATTTTCTGAAAATAGAATAAGGCTTATTGTTACTAACACATTCCGTATAGTTCTAGTCATACCCAAAGAAACCAAAATCAAACCAAATAGGTTTATTAAAAAAACAGCTTTAGGTACACAATTTTGTATTGTCATGCAGAAAAAAAAATAGCTTTATATGTAATACGAAGTTACGTGCGTGTTTGAGAGCAACAAAAAATAAATTGAAAATAAATAAAAATAGATAATAAATCTTTATGTATGGGATTCGTAATTCAAAAATATTTTTCATGCGTAAACCAAAGTTGGTGTAAGTTGTAAATAAATGTTTCTTTGAAAGAAAATGTACAGACTATGTTGGTAGTTAGCAGTGTGGTCATGGGCCTAACAAGGACATTTGGAAAGAATCGTGTGTGGTAATCATTGAATGTGTGTGTGTTTGGATCTGTATAGATAATTTTCTTAGTTAAAAGCGATTGGCTGAAAATGCAATTAATAATAATATTTCAAAACTGAATGTTCGAATATAAGCTGCATTTTTTATTGTATAGAATTTAATGGGGTAATTTAATTTGTCAATAATAAAGATAAATTGAAGCAGATGACAATTATTGATCTAAACATAAGACAACATAATGCAACTTGTAATTTATATTTGCAATGTATTTAAAAAATACTTACCCATGTGAGTAACATTCTAAAAAAATATTAAATTTTAGTTACTAGTACTACTAGAGAAAATACTTTTTTCTGTTGTCATAAAAATATTGTCATTTGTTTTAACATGAAAATATTATGTGAATATGACATGAATGGAAGATTTAGCTTAAAAATATTATAGCTCATCGTTTTAGTTTCATTTTAAAACGATTATGATTTAGTTCATTTAACTATTTTGTTTAAATGAAATAATTTCCAAAGACGATATACGTATAACCTGTACAAAGTCAAAAAATATTTAATCAAAATAAAGTTTATATTTTAAATATTGTGGATACTAAACTCAGACTTATTTGATCATTGTTAGAATTTTTCATTTATGTTTTTTTTTTTACTAAATCCAATTTATTTTTAAGTGTGTGTGACAACAAAATGAATTAGAAAAAAAAAAGTAACAACAATACATTTTGGGCAAGTGTGTAAAGTATGTCATTGCACTCGAGGCCAGAATGCAATTCCACGGCGAAATCTAAATGCAGCCGAAGTGCAATGATAAATTTTGCATACGTATACAAAACGTCAATTTTCAACACACCTGCAAAGAAAAGCAAACATACAAATTGATACAATAAAATAAGTGTCAGTTTCTGAAAATAATATTTTTTAATCTTATGCTTACTTCATGTTTCAAGGAAGGATGCAAAGGTCCTTTCATAAACAGGGTATCGAATTTAGTTCACTTTAATTTTCAATTTTAGCCACGGTTCGGTATGAATTTTGGACAATATTGTAAAAAAGTTACGCCCTTATTCGTAAACTTATTTTTTTGGCTTCAATTTCAATCTGTTCGATCTTAACTTAAACTGACAAAGCACAAAATTTAAAGGTTTTTTTAATAAAAAATTATAATAAATAGATACCGTATGATGTACTCAATAGGCTAAGTAAAAGCTTCAATGAAAATTTGTTCATGAATAAGGGCCATTGTAAATATTTGTATGGATTTAAAATCATAAGTTTCTTTGGTTTAATTTAGAATAAGATTTTAGTATAATATTTGCTGTGCATATTGCCGTTTATGGATAAGATCCAATCAAGACTTTTATTGTGAAATTTCCTAAAATAAAAAGGATCGTTGTGTATTTGTTGTTTTTTTTTGACACCTTTGTTTCTATTGGACAAACCGGGATATTTTTGTTGCCTGTTTTTATTCCTTAAAAACTTGTAGCCAGGATACAGATAGTTGATAGTTATTAAAAGAAGGTCAATAAGAAGTTTACACTGACAGTCTATGGGTAGCTCATGAAACAGTTAACAGGCAAGAGAAATAAGACAAAAACACTTTGATAGGATTAAGAAAAAACTGGATTCAAACGTTTCAGAACGTTTCAGTGATCTTCAAAGAAGTTTTATATTTATATTGTAAATATTTTATAAATATATGTATAACATATATAACAAATATATATATATATATTATTTTAACAACACTGGTAGAGAATAAGTCAAGTTCAAGGTCTCTTATCAACTGGAGACGCTCCGGGCCTCAGGCGCCGCGAGACGACTCCCGGCCACCGTAGATGCGGGAAAGTTATTTCATGATTTCCCATTCGTCAAAAAGGCAATAATTACCATCTATTAGAACTTATAACACTAACAAAAACAATAACAGTTGAGCTAAGACAAAACTATGCCTCCATCTTTCCTAAAAAATTTAAATATTTATACGGTCATTTCAAAGTTGATCACTTAAATGTACAGTTCAAGGTGGCGTTCCTTGTCAAGATACTCAGAACGAGGGAAGTTATTTGATGATTTCCCACTCGCAAAAAAGGTCTTTTATTATGTGAGAGTTTTACCTATAAATTCACCGCATAGATAGCAAACGGGTTGATTCCTTAAGGTGAGAGATGGAACACAAAACCCACTTTTTTCATCAGTTCAAAACAGTCGGTTGAACCATTAGCCAATTTGAACACGAACGCTGAATGTCTGAAAAGAAAATTTTCTCCGCTCAATTAATGGAAGGATGTTAAACATTCTGCAATGGCTGTAATAGTTGAGTATATTGGTTTTGGATCTGTATTGAATGAACTTTAAGAATCCTTACTAATATTATAAAAGCGAAAGTGAGTTTGTTTGTATGTTACCTCTTCACGCTTTAATGGCTAAACCGATTGTGATGAATTTTGGTACAGAGATAGTTAGGAACCAGGAGACGGACATAGGCTAATTTTTATTAAAAAAAAGTGGGATATGAGGGAGAACGAGGGAAGAAAAGGGAAATCTTAGCGTTGCTATTACAAATCAATCAGGCGCAAGAGCAAAAACTGCAGGTCTGCTCGGTGTGTTATACCGAATTTAACGCGAGCGAAGCCGCGGGCGAAAGCTATAACATAATAAGAACGTAGACAAAGTAAAAGATCACAGCAGTAGGAATTAATACGTTTTACTTTAAGAGTTCCGTAGGTACCTCAAAAAAAAACGGGAACCCTTAAAGGATCACTTTGATGTCCGTCTGTCTGTCTGTCAAAACCCTTTGCATCGGGAACGCGTGAAGATATTGAACTGAAATTACCGTTTACTCAACTCTGTGATCTTTTTGTGCTACGAAAAAATCAAACCTCGAAGTCCACGCAGTCTATAGATACGGCTGTTTATATCGCAAGATTGTACTTAACCTTTGTTGCACTTGGCCAGGTTTTTTCCATTTAAGGTAGGATACCCTTTTTTTTTGGGGTGGGAAATCTTCAAATAAGTTCCCCCACTCTGGGCGGAGCGGGGGGGGGGGGGGTGTCAGACTTTTACTGACTAAAACCCACCCATGTTCCTTCTATTGCCCTTTACGTTCCGGGGCCGTGGTATCTCTTTCGAACAACCCGCAACCCCGGCAGAAGGATACCCTAATGGGAGAAATAAATGACTTTATGAATGTACATTATATTTTTTGTCATAATACTACTGTTGCAGGTAGTTCGGTTCACCAAAATTGCGAAGTTTCCAAAAGTTTTGGATGGACAGAGACAGTACTTACTACTCCGGATCTATTTGTGACGTCATACCACAATAATAACTGTCCCAGCTATACATATTTATTGAAGCTTAACCCCACAAGGTCCCTTGTAATCCTTTTGGGCTTATACCATGACGGAAGTAACAAGTTATTGGCGCAAATATACGAAGGTGTAATGGGATATTAATATAGTTCCCAAATGTTCAGAATAGACATTGCGATATGAATTTAATTTATTCATCCTAGCGTCTTACTTGTAAACTTTGCCTAAAGTTAATTAATAGTTATCGTCTATCTGCTCCTTGATCACGTGTTGCTATGATTATTTTATTTTTGGTGAAAATGTAAAAAACATTCATATCGTTTTATCAAAAAAAAAACAAAAGTCATTCATTCAAACTAATGAACAGCACTTTCTAAACGTCAATTACACAAGACAGTCCCCTAAAATGCTCACCCTCGGCACTTACTAGTGTTTTAGCTCGGAAGAAGTGGCGGAACAAACTCCCCAGCAACACAACTGTCTGATAGGTTTGATGAACCAGATATCACTACTAAGTTTGTCGTATGTCATTACCCAAGAATTGATCCCTATTGGTGACTCTAAAACAACACATACTGTATTTTTACACCACTCCAGATGTAAAAATACAGTATATATAAAATACAGTCTGTATTTTTTATCCAAAATCAACGGGTTCGGTTCCTATGAAGTTCAATTTTTCAATCATCTAAAGACACAGCTCTCTATACCATTGAGCATTTTATGCTATGCCTTATAGTTTTGGATTTAGCCATCCACGCTCAATTGAAAAAATCATTTTGTATAATAAAATATGGCCACAAAACTTTTTCGTAATTGTCTTTGGTTTGCAAAATATGAGCGGCTATAAAAACAAACATATTATTTGGAACCATCTAAGTACAAGAGATATACATTTTATGTTATTTTCAATGCACTCCCTCGAAAACTGTCAATGACAGAAATACTTTTCGTTCTATTATTTAATTTCTTCGTAAGCGTATTGAAAAACATCGTTTGGTTCACGTGGGAATTTGTTACTACTGTTTTCGGCTCTATAACACCCCTGTCTAACGGCTCGTGTGTTAATTCCGCCTCGAACGCAATGAAAAAGTTTTCTCACTTGAATCAAAATGTCAAAATTTTAAAATCATCCCCAAAATCGCTTGCTCCTCTGTCTTCAAACCTACACTAAGCCCAACCTCATTATCATTAATACCTTTGTCTTTGTGAAATTTGAACTTGAAAGGGTTCACAATACCTACGTCTAGTGAGTACTTGTCCTTTCAGACATATTTTTGGTGAGGTCTTTATAAAAATATTTCTTAGGAAATGCGAAACGAGACTGCCAAAATGGTTTCTGTTTGCTTTTTTTAATTTTTAATGGTAGACTAAATAAAGATGAGTAAATCTAGGTGAGGATTTTGAAGAACTCGATTCGAATACTGCATAGAATTTTACGAACATTTTATTGGAAAATGATAGAAAAGGTATAAGCTGCACCTGATGATCATGATTAAATTTAATGTTACTCAAATTACTATAAGTAATCCGTCGTTAATAACACAACGTCTTACCTGTAATATTCCAAGGGGTAGGGAGAGATCTACCTAACAGTATACCAACATTTTGCCAGTTACGTATCACTCCCATGTAGCAGTAGCCACCCACCCAATAATACATTGTACGACCGAAAACGATCCCGGACTCTCGTGCCCAAGAGTCGCGCGTAGAAATTTTGAACTTGATAAATAACTTAGTATATTCGTAATGTCCATGAGAAATAATTAAAAGATGATAATAATGATATGCTGAAAGATTATAGATAGATAGATAAATCATTTATTTGATGCAACAAAACAAACAATAAAGGAATTAACACAAAAAACATCAAACTTAGAAAGAAATAGATTAAAAAAAAAGTAAAGTAGATAGGCATTTAGACATTTATAACGGTCGCTCACTACTCTAGGCAGTGCTGATATGGTTTGGTCATGTGGAGAAGATGAGTGGAAGGTAACACTCCCAAGAGGGGAACAAGGAACTATACTTACCTTATTGATGAGATTCCTTAGAAAGGTCAGTTGCGTAGTACTCGCAACGGACGTGCGTGTATGACCTGTAGGGTTACACCATGACATCTTATAGCAGTTCTTATTCCTGTGTGAGAAAGAGATGGTACTAGACACTCTGTATAGCTCTGTCTCTTTCCCTCAGTGGAATAAGTTCTGGTTTAAGACGTCATGGTAGGGTAGCAGTCGTGTGAACGTGGACAAAGCTAAAGGAATATGTAAGGATTGTAATATGAGGGGGGAGAAACCACAGGTTTTTGCAAAATCCCATGGAAAAGGCGTGAGTTTATGTATATATGTGCTGATAGGTTATCTAATCATGTTCCAGAAAAATACAAAAAGGTATTATACGTTTCAGAGTGTAGGTTCTGTGTGACAAAAACGGATTCAGTGACATAAAACATAATTTATCACAAAATGCCAAAAAGAAGACTTTTGATCGAGATTATTCGGAAACGTTCTCCCCGTAGAAATCAAACGACACATCAATCTTTTAACACGTCCAAACAACGATTCGACCCGAGATTTTTTCGTAGAAAATTAAATCATAACAAAATTCGTATGAGCGATCCATCAAATGGTAACTGGGGCAGGAATAGAAAACATTTTCGGATGCATTAGACCATTCCCACGAGCTTCGGACTTTCCATTGAATAATAGATACGTACGCCTCTCTCCCAAACGAATTATCCGGCTAAATTATTGAGCATGCCACCTCTGACCGAAATCGTACGTATAAATCGACTTCGTTACCTGTCTGGGCTATAGCTCATGTGGAGTCAAATTGGAAGTTTCCTTACTAGGGTTTGACGCCTAGAAGTAATTTGGGTTTGAATGATTGATCGTACAGTCAACGCCGGGGTGAACAGATAGTCTTTTATGCTCCACTGAATTAAATATAAGCGCGGTTTATGCTCTGCTAACATATTTTTCGTGTTCAACGTTACGGTAAATTCGGTACTCATTTGTTACATTATATTTAGAGTTGATTCAAAGAGTTATACGTAGGAGGTGAAATTTAGAGGAAAAATCCACATAACATGACTATAGAAATCTTTCATATTGGTTATTCATTCTTATCTCTAAAATCATTTTCTAGAGTCTATTATATACAAGATGTTTCTGGAAGTGAGTATCAAATAAAATAGGGGCATGGATAAAGTCATTTCCAAACTTTTTTAACCTGTTAATGTACATATATGTCTAATTATTACGGTTAAAAGTTATAACTAATTTTAGTTCAATCACTTCGCATAATGCAAAAAAAAATTACCTGAGTGAGAGCATTTCCAACAGGTTCCTCTGTTTTTAAATAATAAAAATAATTGCCTATTCTGAATAATACTGTGATGTGGTTTATAAATTAAAAATGTACATATTTTCGAGAAAAATATATACACACAAACAACCAAAAACCGTTAATAATTTGGCTGATATTCTTAGGGTCAAAAAGTTTAAAAATGAAAATCAAGTCTATTATAGCCCTATTAGATTATAATGTTACTTCCAGGGACATCCTGTACTGAACATATTTCAGAAAACAATCATTTTCAGGGTTAACAAAATGAATCGCAAGAATATGTCGTACGCGTTAAGATGGAGACAAAACGGCCGAAGAACAAATTTTACAAGAATAGACAAGAACAGGAAAAAGAGATTAAGATATAATTGGCCGTAAATGATATATAAACAGACAGTTTACTGTTGCACAACGTCGCGTCGCCTTAAGAGGATGGCAAAAATAGAAAGGATGTTAAGTAATATACAGGCTTTTATTTTTTTAGCCATCTCATATAAAAAGTAGATGGTCTTGTAACATAATATCTCGCATGCCCAGGGTTGCGGATTGTTCCTAAGAGATACTGCAGCCTCGGAACATAAGGGCACGCCACAATAGCGGCGGTAAGTCCCCTCTTTGAGGAATGGCTGGAGAGGCGTCATGGCGTCCTCACCTACCGCCTGACGCAGGTCCTCACCGGACACGGAAGTTTCGGGAGGTTCCTGCACATCATCGGGCGGGAGGAAGCGCCCGGGTGTCACCATTGTGACGATCGCCCTGAGGACACGGTGGAGCACACAGTGGCGGTCTGCCCAGCTTGGGCGGAGCACCGCCGTGCCCTCGTGGAGGCGATCGGCGGCGGCGATCTCTCGCGTCCGGCCCTGGTTCAGGCCATGGTCCGGAGCGAGAGGGAATGGGAAGCGGTCACCACCTTCTGCGAAGCAGTAATGCTAGCAAAGGAGGTGGCCGGGCGATTGAGGGAGAGAACATCTGCCCAACCCAGCCGCCGCGGAAGACGCCCAGGGCGCCGGGCGCCGCGAGACGACTTCCGGCCACCGTAGATGCGGGCCTGTGGGCGGTGAGCAATGGGTAGTTCACCGTCCGTCCGTCGATTGACGACAGGCCGTGTCGACGGCGCGTTTGTGTTTCACGCGCGCCTCAAAGAGAGTCAGCAAAGCAGAGGGGCTTGCCAGAGCCTCCGCCTGCCGGGGTTGCGGGTTGTTCGAAAGAGATACCGCGGCCTCGGAACGTAAAGGGCAACAGAAGGAACATGGGTGGGTTTTAGTCAGTACAAGTCTGACATGCCCCCCCGCTCCACCCAGAGCGGGGGTAGTCATTGGATGATTTCCCACCCGAAAAAAAAAAAAAAAAAAAAAAAGCCTCGGAACATAAAGGGCAGTCATGAGAACATGGGTGGTTTTAGTCAGTAAGTCTGACATTGCCCCCGCTCTGGGCAGAGAAGTTATTTGATGATTTCCAATCTGTAAAAAAATTCATGTAATCTCCGAGTAGTTGTGTCCATTATTTGTTCATTCAATTGACACATATAATTTTACTTTTTAAATATTTCTTAATAAAAAGAAACATATAAAATATTTTATTTTACTTATTAAGTGCACAATGCCCACAATGTAGAATATAAAAAATGGTAGCCCATCGGTATCGTGAACAGGGTCAAAGCTACTGGTGGTCAGGGCTATCTGTATCAAACCCTGGATTCAGCCGTCTAACGATGGCTTCCTCAGGAGTTAGTCGAGGCTCTGCGCAATTAAGCCATCGGCTATATAGGGCCCGGAAATAGCCATTTAATATTAAATCTCATGGAGTAGGAAGCGAGCAATCATAAACAATTGTTACCAATTATAAATCATACAAAAGAAGCTTAACGTATTTGCACACAATTTTCAACCCAATAAATTCATGTCAGCAGCAAAATAGAAAATTGCAAGGAAGAAGAATATAAATTAGCTTTATTCTTCTTCTTAGCTTACAGAAGCTTCGTTTAAATTGTTTTCAGCAGGTCTTCATTGTCATTTAACGTTAATTTCACAGAGGTAGATGGTATTGTACGTAGTTTACTAATAAAAGTTTATTACTAAACACATTAATATAACATTACTTACTATGATGTATTCGTAAATTTGAAAAACTTGTGAAGAGGTAAAAACCAAAAACAAATGCTTTTTAGCTTTGTTAGGAGTACTTTTATACTAACACGATGTTTAAGGCTGCTAATAGAAAAACTTCATAAACTAATGACATTTAAAGAACAAAGAAATATGCTATTTTAAAAACGCTATTCAGTAAACACATTAGAGCCTTTTCATAATAATACACTTCTGGACACATCTATTGGCCCACCTTGTATTTTCAGTTTCGTTTGGTCCTAGCTAAAATTTTATATTAGGTCGAGCAAAAAGTTTTTATGCAGTTTTTAACCTGGCACATTCACAATTTCATTCAATAGTCTTTTTTTGAATTTCGAACACAGAATTTAAAGAAACAAAAGACAATTTGGAGCCTGTTTGTTGATATCAAACAATCGAATACTAAGAAAATCAGGTTTTATTGGTTTACTTGGATTTAATTCTTGAAAAAGTGATTGATATCTTTGGTTTTGCAACAAATATTACTTATTCTTAACATTAAGGTGAGGTTCTATCAATAATCTATGGATACTTCACCTGAAATTGCCGCCCAAGCTGTGGCACTTATTCAGGCCGGACACAGCCAAAGAAACGTGAGTGCTCAACTTAATTGTCGATCTGCGGTCCGAAATGTTTATCGGAGGTACCTAGAGACTGGCGGCTTTGTTCGTCGCCAAGGAAGGCCACGATCTCGGGTCACAACTGAAAGGCAGGATCGATTCATCGTGACGACCAGCTTGAGAAATCGTCACCTTACCTCCATTGAGATACAAAACCAACTTCGCGACTTCCACGGAGTATCTGTAAGCGCTCGAACTGTTCGGAGAAGGTTAAAAGAACGCGATATGGTACCACACAAGCCAGCTAATGGGCCCAAACTAACGCGAGCCCACCGAACAGCGCGCCTTCATTTCGCACGCAGTCATTTAAATTGGACACAGCAAGATTGGAGCCGTGTACTCTTTTCTGATGAGTCTAAAATTGTGTTACATGGCAATGATGGAAGGAAGAAGGTCTACCGACGTAAGGGAGAGCGTTTCGCACAATGCTGCTTTGAAGAGAGGGTTGCTTATGGCGGTGGCTCATGGACTGTCTGGGGCGGTATATCCGCGAGCGGCAAAACTCAACTTGAGGTTGTTACAGGACCACGGCTGCCAACATTAAATGCTGAAAGGTACATTCGTAAGTGCTTAGAACCTCACGTGATGCCATACGCGGACTATGTGGGCCCAAATTTCCTTTTTATGCATGATAATGCAAGAGCCCATGCGGCCGGCATCGTCAGGGAATATCTTCGGGATGTGAACATCACAGTTATGGACTGGCCAGCCAGAAGCCCAGACATGAACCCTATTGAGCACATGTGGGACGAGCTAAAAAGACGTGTTAGGGCTCGTCAGCCAGTTGCCCAGACGATGCAGGAGTTGAAAACTGCCATAGAAGAGGAATGGGAGATGATCCCTCAAAATTTCATAGAGCGGTTGATAAACTCTATGCCTAATCGTATGAGAGCTGTGGTAGATGCCCATGGAGGCAACACGCGTTATTAAATTAAACCTTTATTTGATAAAACATGTTTTTTATTCAAAAATCAATTGCCTTTAACAAGGCGCATATCCGACTTGTTAGGCGTAGCTCCATGTCGTATGGTATTCTGAATTCAAATTTAAAACAATACGATCGAAAAAGATGGTAAAATGTATCAGGTTTAAAACTGCATCAACAGTTTTTGTTCAATCTAGCAATCATATTTCGGTAGGGGCCATCGAAACCTAAACTCTAATGTGGGCCAATAGATGTGTCCAGAAGTGTAGATTGAAATGGACGGTGCATTCAAAATAAAAAAAAACCCTTCAAACCTCCTTGTCTATTAGTTTCTGAATCGAGAACGGCTTTATAGCTTATCTGAACATTTTTGTTTAAAATATGTTTTTTCGTATTCTTAACAGTAAGCCCTCTCATTGGATACCCATACCACAAGAATGCATACAAAATAACGAGACCGCTTCTTTTAGAGTCAACCATAACGGATTTAGAGTCAACTGACCATGCATTGTCATCCAAACTATTTTTTTTTGCGGGTGGTTTATTGTCAAATAACCTCCCCCGCTCTGGGAGCGAGGGGAGTGTCAAACTTTTACCAACTAAATCCGAACTATGTTCCTTCTCTTGCCCTTTATGTTTCAGGGCCACGGTATCTCTTTCAAACAAACCGCAAGGCACCGGCAGGGCTATAATTCCATTGAAAGACCCAAGGTTTAACTGGACCCAATACTTCACAGTATTAGTATTACTCATTTGACCTAAGTTTGGCCCAAAACACTCTATATAATTTCTGCTATATCCACTACCTACATGATTTGACTAACACTTTCATCATCATCATTTTCCTGCCCTTGCCCTACTCTATTTGGCGTTGGCCCAACACGTTTTCTTCACCCATTCACCCCTATCAGACATCACGGCATCATTTACTCCTTTCTCCTTCATTTCATTCCTTATACAATCCATCCATCTTTTCTTTGGCCTTCCTCTCGCTCTCCGTCCATCAACATTCAGATCCATCACTCTTTAAGTCATAATTATGTGCTTCGTCCCTCCTCATCACATGTCCATACCAAGACAAACGATTCCCTTTATTTTTTTCTGTAACAGGCGCAACTTTCAAACTTCCTCAAATATACTCATTCCTTACTTTATCCATCTTGTCACTCCACACATCCATCTCAACATTCTCATCTCCGCTACATACAATCGTTTTTGATAAACATGCTTTGACTAACACTTTGATAAATCTAATTACTAATGCAGCGATGGACGTATTTCATTAGCTAACAACCAATGCAGGCGTGACTATGAATCATTTCGTGTGTGATGTAGGTATGGGATCAAGCAAAATACATTGGTTCATAAATCGTTAGGATGCGTTGTTTACTGTGATTAAAGCTACGTCAGCATAATAATGCGATTTTGTTCTGTTGTTTAGTGATTATGGATGAGCATTGAGTGGGTATTTTCAGGACTTATTGAGTACTAGCTGGCGCCCGCGGCTTCGCCCGCATCATATCGAAAAAAAAGTATCCTATGTGTTATTTCAGACCATAATCTACCTCTGTGCTAAATTTCATCAAGATCTGTTCATCCGTTTTAACGTGAAAGTGTAACATAATAATAGTAAGATGGGTGGCGCCCGCGGCTTCGTCTGCGTGATATCGAAAAAAAGTATCCCATGTGTTATTCCAGACCGTAATCTACCTCTGTCCCAAATTTCATCAAGATCCGTTCAGCCATTTTGACGTGAAAGAGTAACAAACATCCATACATCCACACATCCATCCATACATCCATCCATCCATACATCCATCCATCCTCACAAACATTCGCATTTACAATAAAAGTAGGATTTTAGGAAATAATATCATTAGTCTAGTATTATTTTGTAAAATATCCAATCCTGAAAATATACACTTATCAACACATCTCATCACACTCATCTTTATTACATATTTTGCAATATGTTTTCCATTTCTTGTATAATAAATTGGAGTTTACTCACGAATCGATTTTCATATATAAGGCGCCCGGTATGAGAAAAATCCGAGGAGTAAAACCTACTAAAGTAACGAAAATGTGTCACGTTTTTGGTGCGCACCTTTAGTGCGCAACTTTCTAATTTGGCTGTGAGTGTATTAAGACGTACATATGGTATACTGTATAGGCGACTATACCTATATACTATATTGTTAGCAGACAAGTGATGTCACATCCGCCAAGAGAAAGAGATAGCTGTCAATCACCGCCTCACGCCTATATAAGTCGTTGCAAGCTCATTTTCGACCCTTTTTTCGTGCGGTGAACTTGTTTAGGGAAACCTCTACCCGTTTGGATAGCCAATATTCCTTTTCTAGTTTTGTGTTAAATTCGTTCGTTTTACTACTTTTTCTGTTTGTGTTAAATTCGTCCGTTTTATGATTTGTAAATCATAACAATAAATATTAACTGTGATTTCGAAAGTTGTTTCTTTTTTCTATCTTTTTAGTTTTGTTACGCTAAGATCAGAAGTGAGATTCGGTTCATACGTGCCCTGCTATGCTATTCTGAAACGTTACTTTGCGATCTCACTTCTGAATCCGCAGTGAGCTCATGAGAAATCAACGTTTCAAATTCTGAAATTGAGTGAATTCGACACTAGCGCCACCGAGTGATAACGTCAGTGAGAGGAATTACAACAGGTGAGTATTTTGACGTTTGTCAATAGGATTTCGTATCCTCACACACGTTTTACTCGCTATCTCGAAAGTCATGTCGCATGTCATACACGAATTCATCTGTCAAATGAAAAGTTACTATTTCTTGAGTGAAATTATCTATATTGATTAAATTAATTAATCAAATAAGCTCCAAAAGAAAGGAACAATTAACATAATATATTATTGATTGTCTTGCAGAGAAATTTAAACGGTTAGTATGAACTATGAACTAATATACCGACCATAAAAAACTTCATAACCTCAGTATTTTCATCTATTTCCAACTTTTGTAGATGTCTCCTTCTTTTTTGATACTGAGTTTGCTGAAAGAAACTGATAGTTTAGACGTTGCCGCAAGCCGCCGCCAAGCCTAGAATAATAGAATTTTTTTTTTGAGCCGTGGTCAAACCTATGCATGTGTACAGACTAACATTACATAGGAGCTTATAGAAATTTAGAACAAGAGCTTAGACCTCTATTACCTGTGACTGCAAAAAAGGGAAGAGGTCTGACCAATAGAATTAAGGTATATAAATGATTTATTATTTACTTTAAAGTTTAAAAAATACTTAAAACCTGTGTGACTCATTTTCCCATTATGCTACAGACCTACCTATCACTGCACCATTTGAATTTCTTTAAGGACATAAAAGTACTTAATGGGTTTAAAAAAAGGTTTTTTTTCAGTTACTCTGTCGTTTCTGGCCAATGGAAACTATAAAAAAATATTAAGTAAAACTGAAAATACTTTTCTCTCGCAAGCTTCAATATCATGCAGCCTATATCAATGCTGGTTTAATATATTAAACCACCCTATAATGGCAAAAAAATCATAGGTTTCCACAAAATGCAGCTTAAAAACAAACATTAAAGGAACAGTAAGTATGTTTAATGTTCTATTAGATTCTTCTTTAAAATAATATGATTTGAGTGTAAGGTCGGGTGTCAGATGGAAATGAAACATCACAAGATATCGTACAAGACTGTCCTTTAATATGAGATTACATCGTTTATATATTGGTTACACACATAGAAATAATAAGTACTTACATACTACATCACACCTCCCAAGGCAATAAAAAAAAAAAAAAGTATTTCATTCTTTGGATACTTTTTTTTTTTTTTCTCTGATCTGATTATTACTTATACTAAATATTTGGTTACATAATTACTGGAATTTATTAATAATGATTATACCTAAAATTACAACAGATGTTCCGTCAGTGTTTACAAACAATACGTGTACTTATTAGCTGGCATAATCTATCCAGTGCAACACGAGTGTATGTCATTTTACAGCCACAGTCGCAATGTAGATCTGTAACCTAAGTATTGTTACTATACATAGTTACGAGTAGTACAACTTCGTTCTGTCTTTATGAATAACATCATTTTTACCATTGATGTTTACCTCTACATTCGGAGACAAATCTCTAATAACAGTATAAGGACCAGTATAAAGATTTGAGAGCTTATTACCAGTTTCATTTTTTATCAAGATTTTATCATTTGTTTTATATTTTATTGGTCTTACATATTGATCATGTCTGTTTTTCCTTTCTAATTTCGTATTAATTAAATTTTTCCGTGCTTCTGTTTGTGAAATCTGCAATCTATATTTAAGCTCAAGGGGATAACTGTCATAATTGTAGAGTGGTTCTACTGTTCTTAAAAGGTTACTTGGTAAGTTACATTTCTTTCCGTAAACAAGTTCGAAAGGAGTAAATTTTGTCGATGAATGTACTGTGGTATTATATGCGAAGGCCCAAAAAGGTAACCATGAACTCCATGAGTCTGGTCTTTGATTGATGTGTATTCTTAAAAAGGCCCCTAGGGTTTTATGGGAATTCTCTAGAGCGCCAATACTCTGATGATGATATGCTGTTGAGTTCAGTTTAGAAATATTTAGAATTTTACATACCGCTTTGAATGTGTCTGACATAAACTCCGTACCTCTGTCAGTAGCGATTTCCCGTGGCACCCCGTGAAGGAGAATGAAGTTGTTGACGAACACACGAGCGACTTCAGCTGATGTTCTACTCATTAGTGGAAAAGCACATACATATTTTGACAGTTCGCACTGAAGTGTTAAAATATATGTGTAATTATTGTAATCTCTATCAAGTGGCCCTACTATGTCTAAAAATATTTTTTCAAATGATGATTGCGCCGTTGTGGTTATAACCATGGGTTCTTTTACCATAACAGTATACTTTTGTTTTTGACAAATAGTGCATCTTTTAACAAAGTTGTTTATATCCTTTTCGAGCCCCGGCCAGAAATAATATTTTTTAATGTTGTTAAACATTCTTTTTATCCCTGCATGGCCACTTGTCGGTAACAAGTGGAAGTCATTTAAAATGATTCTCCTGTCTTCTAAATTATCTACTCTTTCTATATTATTTAAAATACATAGCCGTGGTCCTTCCCATTTTGTATATCCTTTAATCTCATTAATTATTTTGTCTAAAAATACGTTATTGTATTTATTCTTCATAAAATATATTTCATTTATATTATTGCCATTACAGAAATCGCACATCGCTCTCACAAATGCGGCTGGCGTCAGTTGTGATCGAGCAGATGGATTTATATACAATACTAATTTTTCATGATCATATGAAAATATACCATTTTCCTTTGATATTCTATTTATTTTTTGTAGCCTGTTTAGGCATGTTTTATCAATAAATTGCAGCTCTACTGCATTATTAGGTTTATTAATAGTTCCTACAATCCTTGCTTCACCTGAGACACAGTTTTCTACGGTAGCTTCGGGAATCTGTGAAGTTGTTTCTAATTGTTTGATTTGTGCTCGTGTCATTATAAATAAACATTCGTGCATACTCTTTAAATCCTTCGACGATATCGGAATTCGAGATAAGGCATCGGCGGCTGCATTTTGTTGACCTTTGACGTATTCTATTAAATAGTCATATTCTTCTAGACATAATCTAAATTTGAGTAATCTACTTGACGGTTCCTTTAAACTAAATAAATATACTAGTGGTTTGTGGTCGGTGACTATTTTGAATGAACGCCCATACAAATAGGGTCTAAAATGTTTCACGGCCCATACTATAGCCAGGAGTTCTTTTTCAATAGTCGGGTAATTCCGTTCTGCTTTGTTTAAACTCCTACTGGCGTAAGCAACTGGGCGACCATCGCCATTGGATAAAACCGCTCCTATCGCGTAACCTGACGCGTCAGTTTGTACTATAAACTGATTTTTATGTGATAAATCCGGATATTGTAGAACTGGAGGTGTAGACATACATTCTTTAAGCGTCTCAAATGCCTTTTGTGCGTCACTATTCCAATTAAATTGAACATTTTTCCTACACAAATTATTTAAACTGTGCGCAATTTCAGCAAATTTTGGTATAAATTTGCGATAATAATTCGCTAAAGCTACAAAACGCTTTACTTCATCTGTGCTTCGAGGAATTGGATAGTTTTGTATAGCACTAATCTTTTCTGGATCGGGTAACACACCGTTGTCTGTTACGACGTGGCCTAAATAGAGCATTTCTTTCTTAAGGAAGTCGCATTTCATCGGATTTAATTTTAAATTAACAGTGCGCAATCTTTCTAAAACTTCGATTAAATTTTTGTTATGATCCAATAAGCCCCGTCCCATTATAATCAAATCGTCCTGATAACATAAACATTTTTCGTAATTAAGGCCCGCCATTGCCATTGTCATCATTCGGGCAAATGAGTTAGGACTTGTCTTAAGCCCCATTGGCATTCTAGTCATTTGAAACTGGCCTGAATGAAAAGCTGTAAATTTCCTACTATTGGGTTCGAGTTCCACGTTATAAAAACCTTGACTTAAGTCTAAGTGTGTAAAATAGATACAACCAGAGAGTGAATCTAATATTTCATGAATATTTGGCAGAGGGAATTTATCATTTTGTACACTGTTATTTAGCTTTCGGTAATCAATGACTAGACGCCATTTTTTCTCTCCGTTTGATTTCTTTGGTACTAAAAGAACGGGACTAGACCATTCGCTATTACAAGGTTCAATTATACCTTGTTCGAGCATGTGGTCAATTTGATTCTGTATTTCCCCTTTTTGGGAATGTGGGAGCCTGTAGGGTTTGCTATAGATTGGTCTAGTACCGGGTTTTATAGTTATTGAATGTTTATATATGTTTGTCGTAGTTAGCTGGTCTCCTTCGAGATAAAAGGTATCATTATATTTTGCACATATATTTATAATACTAATTTGTTCCTCTTTATTTAAATGCCCTAAATTTAATAATGGTAGCAGTTTTTTGACTCGTTCTGTATATTTACTGGGCTTGTCAAATATACAGATATTGTAATCACTTGCTTTATGTATATTAGGTTGAATGTTATTTATATAAAAATCATTTTCAGTGGTATTCAAGATTCTAATTGGTAACTTCCCATTCGCAGGATTTGCCAGTGTGCTTGCTAAAAATATTCCGTTCCCTATTTCCGCCGCGCAGACTACACAGTCCTCCGCTATGTCGGTCGTAATGTAATGCGTACTTTCGGATCTAGCCGGTATAGTTAGCGTCTCATTATGTAAGGTAATCGGCAGACTGATTTCTTTATTGTTATTATTTATAATCAATGATTTAGTCTTAAAATTAATAATCGAATGATATTTGCTTAAAAAGTCTTGGCCTAAAATGCCACTAGCCTTACAGGGTAAGGAGTCAAATACGTGGAATTTATGGTTTAGAATTTGATCGCCTGTTCTTAATTCAAGATAAACAAAACCGATCGCTTCTATTTTTCCACCAATACCTTTTACAACAAGCTTCCCTTTTTGGATGGGTACATTCAACTCACAAATGTGTTTATATTTTACGGCCGATATGGAAGCTCCGGTGTCGATTAGCCACGTATATGTAAGATTATTATGCTTGGAGTTTAATGAAATATGATATATGCTGTTACATGACATCATAACGCTTTTATTCACGAAAAAACTCTTCTAAATTTTCATTACTATTTTCGGATTGACTTTCTCGCAGGTTTGCATCTGTCAAAATATGCATATGTTCTTGCTGTTCCTGGTTATTAGCCTGGTTATAAAATATCTTACCTCTGGTTCCACGGTTTGATGTACCACGGCCGCGAGATCTCCATCCACCGCGACCTGTTTGCGATGTTCGATCATCCCTCCGTTCCGCTGGTAGGGTTGCTTGTCCTCGTCCTCGTGACACCCCCTGACCTCTGGAATTCCTATATTGGTGGTAGTTGTTATTACGGCGCATAAATAGAATATCTCCTGAAGTGGACGGTGTTGAAACTTCTTCATCGACGGCTGCTTGTATAGCATCACTTAAAGATGTAAATTGTCGTGCTGCTATTATAGTGCTTAGCCGACGATTTCTCAATCCGTCGGCAAAACTTTTAATGGCTAATTTTTCGTTTATAGGCTTTAATATACCGAAGTTTGACTCATTGCCTTCAGATTGGGAAATCGTCAAGTCAACAAACAAATCAGTTATCTTCTTACCATAGTCATCTATAGAGAGATCGTTTTGTTTCACATTGTACAATTTGTGTTGTAGAGCCGTTGCCGATTTTTTTGGTAACAGGCTTGTTTTCATAGCCTTGACTAGCTCATTTACACTGTCATATTTTGTGTTAAGTTTGAGTTTAGCAGACTGCGAAAGTCGGCTTTTTAGAACAAAATTTATTAATTTAAGTTGACCGTCTGAGTCAAGTTCCGTTTGATAGTATTCTATCCCATCAATGAGCTGTTTCGTATTTGTGCCGTCGTCATTTAAAACTGGTAATAAGCTCAAGGCGATCTTTAAATCAAATTTTGCCATATTTAGTTCTATTATCGATCCTTCAGCTGATGATGAATTATTACACAAATCTAAAATATTGTCATACAAGCTAACAAAATCTTTGCTTAATTTATCAAATTTACGTGATTCCTCGTCTTTTAATCCAGTTTTAAGCAAATTTAAATGTTCTAAACTGTCATTGAAAGTACTCAGTAATTTATCGGCCTCTTTTAGCTTTTTCAAAACAATTTCACCTCTTCGTCTACTTGGCCCTATTTTTATTAAATATATTCTTATCTTACCAAGGTCATTATATAACTGTAACAACTCCTCATACATAACTGTTCATAATTATATAGTTCGCATACCTTAATCTCGATTATGATTTCACTGCTAAGGCACGTGTACACAGTCCGAATTAGAATTGCCGCACTTTCATACATTTATTAGGACACTGAACTCACTAGAACACTTGCCGAATTGTAGAATTTGTTATACGCCTCTGTGTTGTCATGGACCCTTGTTGGAAGCATGGACCCGACATTCCTCGCTTGCAGACATGCCACCAGCACCGCCGCGGCACCTTCTGGATCGGTCCACAGAACGCCTTAAGATATGTCTCGTTATCTGCTCTCGCGTCCACGACTCATGACATCTCTTGTATATGTTATACATGAAATATAACGTACCGAGGAATAAAATCGTGCAAATGATTATTAACACGATACTTATGGCCGACAAATGTAATTTGAATTCCTCCACTGTCGCGGTGTTTTTAGCGGCGCTATTTTGATTGAGAAATACCTCTTCATTAGTTACTTTTGAGTTACACATGATTGTAAGTTACTTTTAATATATCTTCTCTCACTTAAACAGTTTCCGCGCAGAGCAAAGTCTATACTAATCGCGCACATGATTCAAGCCCTGTTTAGTGGCAGGGTCGCCATGTAAGGTCGGGTGTCAGATGGAAATGAAACATCACAAGATATCGTACAAGACTGTCCTTTAATATGAGATTACATCGTTTATATATTGGTTACACACATAGAAATAATAAGTACTTACATACTACATCACATGAGATTATAGGCGGCCTAGGTACAAATCACCACTTTAGAGCACCTTTGATCAGTATGTATGGCCTATTGTGCTGACTCAGTATCATTTGGTTTACATGTATTTTTAGTCACTGGTCTCCTTCTCCTTTGCCAGTAAAATAAAAATAATAATAATTGAAAGCCATTATTTAGATGTACTAGTACTTATTTAAAATGTAATTTTATAGGTTTCATATGAAAACTAACATACCCGGTGTTATAGAATGTATAGATAGCACATTGGTTGCTATGATAAGACCTAAGGAGAATGAAGGAAAATATTACTGGCAAAGGATATCATGCAAAAAATGTTCTATTGGTAAGTTCAGTGAAAGAAACACATGCTTAATTTTTTATCTGTTTATTTGGATATCAAACTGTATAATATCAAATTACATTTAGTACATTTAAAAACATCATTTATGTTATATTAAGATACCAGCACCAAAATAAACCAATTTATTATTTTACTTTAAACAAAGTGTAAGTAATAAGTATTTATTTACTCTAATTGCAGATAACAGATGCAGATTTAAATATAATACATGTGGATGCTTCATAAGGTGGATCATGTCATGATAAGCAGCCTGGCACATCAATTAATTATTCATCAATATCCTGAAACAATTAATTTTTAATGTCAAAACTTACATAGTATTAAACCAATATAAACCATTAAGCTTGTTGTATTTGTCAGTTTAAGCCCCTCCTGAAGCTCCCTGTGCATGGGAGTGTATGTATACAATGTAAACAAATTATGTTAGTCATTGATCTCAGCTGTTGTTAGAAGATGACAATAATTAAGCAAACTCAATGGGCTGCAGCCCGCTTGAAAACACTGGCCTCTGCCTAGCCCGAAGCAGCATGATGAAGTAAGCTTGAAGACTTGATATTTTTATAATACTTAGGTATAAATATACAAATGACTCACTAGTGTATTTGTGCAAGTGCCAAATACCTGAACGTACCTGATAAGTTGTTTTTTTTTTATAAATAATTAACTTAAAAGAAAGACTGGGTCAGTAGATTCCAAAAAATGATAATGAGTTAGTAACAGAATGGTCTTATTAACTACCTTTATAAATAACATACATTAAATGGTTGTATTTGTAAATGTGTGTCGCCTGTAGCAAAACCTTCACCTCCCATTAACATTACTATGCGTTCCTCTATATTTGATAGCTTTGGTATGCCACCATCCACTATTCCTAAACCTGTGGTATATCCAAAAGCTGCGCGTGTAGTTTCTTTTTCACTGCACTTTTTTTGCCAGACCAATACTGTAATGAGAAATACAGAAATAATAATTATTTCACACTGCATGATTAGCAAAGACGCAAATAGCACAACACACAATGAAATAAATGAAGTATGCTTTGTAAATAAGATAACTGAAATTACCAACTAACCTTAATTCATTTTTTTGCAGTCTTCACCGTACCTCCACCCATACTGTATAGTTTTACAGTTATTTGATCCCAATCCTTATTAGCAGCCTGCTTGGCGCTTTGATTTTTGGAAAATCCGTTTGCCAAGCTAGGTTTTCCACTCCACTTGGGCCGCAGATAGATGGGAAGTACGCTCGCCACAGTCGGCACTGAAGTAGAGAATTAATAATTAAATATGAATTATACCGATACCGGCTGTTACTAATTACCTGAGAAATCGTACTTACTTCATTTTTTTAAACTCTTCACTGAGAAAACTTGAGGAAATAAAAATAATACTTTGCTTGTAAACAAAGAACACTTAAGACGATCGCGATTGACATTAATGACATCACGTGATGAGTTTTTTTTTTAATACACAGGCTTCTCATCGGACCACGAAGCAACGGCAACACCGCATTCAGCCTAGTTATTTAATTCTTGATCTCAAATAAGACTTGTAAATATTAAAATGTACAAAATAATGCATTTACATTGCATTTAAGGCCAGAATAAACTATAAACTATTAATGTAGAGCGCATATTCTGCTAATTTAGTGTGTCGATATAAATTTTAGTAAGACACAATTCAGCGTCACTCCCTATTACCATAGAGAAATCTCACTTAAGTTTTCGGAAGTCACTTCACTTCGCTTGACCGTGATCTATATTTGTTAATACGAAAACTTTTACAGGTGAGGCGAGATGTGAAGCGAGTGTGGCTTTCGAGATGGCTTGCGAGGCGAGTTCTAAAGTGAATCACTATTTACAGAATAGCACCGCAGATCCGTTCCGCACATTAAAGTAGATTGGCTATTCAATTTGAAAAAAAAACTAACGTTTTTTTATTTACCTACCTACGTTATACGGTAATTTTATGTGGTAAGGTGGTAAAATGTGGTGAGTACGTTCCAATTTGGTTACCGTTTAAGACGATATTGTGCTATCGAATATATTTTAACGCAGTTTTGTATTGTAAAAGCTTTTTTTTTTGTTTTACCTTGAGGGTAATTAGCATTTTTTTTTAATTGATTTTGTTGTTTGAGCTATTTAAATACTCGTTATTGCTTTTGTTCGTCACCGTCGGTGACAGTGTAAATATGCCTAACAATAGCCGCGAAAGCAGAAGTCGTTCTATTAGTCATGATTCGCATTCTGATAGTCGTGATAAGAATTCTAGTCGACATAACACGCGCCCCAAGCATATTCGAAAACGACGTAGATCTTCTAAAAGTGTATTATCTGAACAGATGCAACAAATAATGAATCGGCTGACATCATTGGAGGAACGGCGCCATATATCCCCGCGGCCACCACCACGTGAGCCGAGTGCTGGCGCATCCCCGATGACGCCGCCGCGTCCGCAGGAATCAGCTGCGACAGGGTGTCGAGAGTCGGTGGTTTCAACCTCGCCGGGTCTTTCCACCAGTGCTGCAGCTGATCGCGATGCCGGCGCCGCCGAACGCATAATCAAAGCTATTCGATCAATCAACACGACGGTGAGATCTAACCAATCTTATTATATTTCGAGCTTCGATCCAAGCATCAACGACATAGATACCTGGTGCGAGGAAGTAGACCGTGCTAAACTTTTAAATTATTGGAATGATAATGAGTGCCTTTCTCGTATTGGAAATTGTTTTAAGGGTGATGCTAGGACTTGGCTCAATGAATGGGTTACTAATGACCGTAGCTGGAGCAATTTTAAGAAGGAGTTCAAGCCTTTGTGCCCTAGAAAACCGGATATTGCAAATATTTTATATGAAATTATGAGCACTGATTCGGACAAATACCCCACGTACGCTGATTATGCTCGCCGGGCATTGCTTAGATTGCGCATAGTTACAGGGTTGAGTGATGAGCTAATTTCAGCAATAGTGATACGAGGTATCACTGATCCGCAAATCCGTGCCTCAGCGACTAACGCAAAATTGATGCCGAACCAATTGGTACAATTCTTTTCGATATACGTTAAATCAAATACGCCACTTCACACTAAAAAATCCAACCATACTTCGCGTAACGATGATAATTTCGCAAAATTAAACAATTCAAGTAGTAAACGGCAATTTAATGAGAGTAAATGCTTCTTGTGTGACCAACGTGGCCATAAGCAATCTAATTGTACTAAAAAACCTAAACCTAATTTGAGTAACACTAATGGTGACAATGATGAGAAAAATCCTTCTGGTCAAAATTCACATAAATCTGAGCCATGCAGTTTCTGTAAAAAGCCTGGACATAAAGTTGAAACTTGTTTTGCTAAACTAAAATCAGATTCTCGCAATACCTACCAAAAATGTTAATCTTTGCCAAGAAAGCGTATAATGTCAAAAACTCTTTCTAGACGCTTGGAATCTGGCAAAGTCCTGGTTTATATCGATGGTGTACTTATAATGTGCCACACTTTAGATGAGGGCCTATCAACTTTCGTAAGGTTTTACAAAGTATGATAGATTCAGGTTTTTCTCTAAATCTTAAAAAATGCTCCTTTCTATCCACTAAAATAGAGTACTTAGGACGTACCATAAGTCAAAAGTCAGGTACAGCCGAGCGAAGGAAAGGTTCAAGATTTGGTTGAGGCACCTATTCATAAAACGATTATACAGGTTCGTAAATTTCTTGGCTTAGCTAGTTACTTTCGGCGTTACATAAATAGTTTTTCAACTAAGACTGCCCCCATTACCAAATAGGGTGTAGCTTTTGTCTGGGGTACCGAGCAAGAGGAAGCACGGCAATATATAATCTCGCAGCTTACTTGTGAACCTGTGTTAGCCATTTACGATCCTGACTTACCTATCGAAGTCCACACAGACGCAAGTTCGATTGGCTTTGGTGCAGTGCTTCTTCAGACTCCCAAAAAAAGGCTATAAACGGGCTGTTAGTTATTTTAGTAAGCGAACTCAAGGTGCCCAGTCAAGGTATCATTCCTACGAGTTTGAGACCTTAGCTGTCGTTAAAGCCTTGCAACATTACAGACACTATCTGGTTGAAGTTAATTTCACAGTGATCACCGACTGCTATGCACTAAAAGCTACTCAACAAAAGAAAGACTTGGTGCCACGTGTATCCAGATGGTGAATATATTTGCAAGACTTTAATTTTACATTGGAGTACCGCAAGGGTACTTGTATGTCGCACGCTGACTATTTGAGTCTTAATCCTTTTGACGTTATACACGCAGATGCATTAGGTCCATTACCTCGATCTCGTGGCTATAAGTTTGTGTCGATTGTAGTAGATGCATTTTCAAAATATTGCCTTTTGTATCCTATGTTCGGTCAAATCGCTAGCGAACTAAAAAGTTTATTTACAAACGTAATATCTTTATTCGGCGCTCCAAAATTAGTTGTAGCAGACCGAGGCCGTATGTTTCAGAGCTCTAAGTTTACGAAATTTGTAATAGAACTAGGTATGTTCCAACGGGCAGGTTGAACGTTATTGTCGAACGTTGTTAGACATGGTTCGCATAGAGTGCAACCATCGTCAAAATGAATGGTCAGACGTCATGCGGCGACTGCAACTAATCTTGAATATAACAAAACAGAAAACCACTAAGCTATCTCCCTTGAACCTCTTGGTAGGTGTTGAAACGGCTACACTGCTCATACGACACCTTATCCGAAATGTTAACCTAGAGAGCACGAACCCAAATCGTGAATCTTTGCAAAGAGAGAGGGTTTCAGAACGTTTAGAGGCTAACCAGCAACAGCAGGACCCAACTGCTAACGCTGATCGCAGAACTCCTCGGTTATATGATGTTAACTCTTTTGTTTTTTGTTTAAAAACAGGCACAAGCAACTGGCAAGCTTGATTCAGGCATGCGTGAGCCGTACCGTGTGGTCAAGGCGCTTCCCCATGGTCGATACGAGCTGCAACTGCTGGCAGGCTCATATGGAAAAGCGACCCAGGCTGCGGCAGAGTTTGGTGTCGTGGCGAGAGGAATGGACTCCTGAGACCGGTGCAACTTTTTTCGAAGGGTATTTTTGCTACACTTGCTGATAAGCTAACGTCGTGCCTATGTCATGCAAGTGTAGGGACCATATGGTATGCTAACGTCGTGCCTATGCCATATAGGCCTTGTGGTATGCGAACGTAGTGCCTATGCCGCAGGGAGGTGTGTGAGATATGCTAACGTAGTGCCTATGTCTCTTACGGTTAATGATCCTTGTGGTATGCGAACGTAGTGCCTATGCCGCAGGGAGGTGTGTGAGATATGCTAACGTAGTGCCTATGTCTCTTACGGTTAATGATCCTTGTGGTATGCGAACGTAGTGCCTATGCCGCAGGGAGGTGTGTGAGATATGCTAACGTAGTGCCTATGTCTCTTACGGTTAATGAGCCTTGTGGTATGCTAACGTAGTGCCTATGCCACAGGGAGGTGTGAGATATGCTAACGTAGTGCCTATGTCTCTTATGTCTCTTACGGTTGTTGTGCGTGAACTTGGTTCACGGTGGGCCGGTGTCTCTGGTGGAGCTAGAGACTCGACCATACTGTAATACTAGTTGGTTAACGGTGATGATGCGGTTGGGTTGTCTGCAGCGCCCCAATTTCATTATCACTGTGAACGTAATTTCACGAAAATTATTTTCCTGGAATTGCGTATTATTTTTGAGAATAAGTAATGAACAAGTTGTTTCTTCTATGTTACCAGGTGCAGACTGTAATGATGATGACACGGAGTCCACGCCTGAGCAAGCGGCCAGATGCAGCGATGTGTCTTCTGATGTGATGATATCAGAGCCCGTACCAAGCACTTCTAGTGCAGCACAGCTACGGGTACAGGAGCACGAGGACGTCCTCCAGTCAGGAGAGGCCGTGTTAGCAGACAAGTGATGTCACATCCGCCAAGAGAAAGAGATAGCTGTCAATCACCGCCTCACGCCTATATAAGTCGTTGCAAGCTCATTTTCGACCCTTTTTTCGTGCGGTGAACTTGTTTAGGGAAACCTCTACCCGTTTGGATAGCCAATATTCCTTTTCTAGTTTTGTGTTAAATTCGTTCGTTTTACTACTTTTTCTGTTTGTGTTAAATTCGTCCGTTTTATGATTTGTAAATCATAACAATAAATATTAACTGTGATTTCGAAAGTTGTTTCTTTTTTCTATCTTTTTAGTTTTGTTACGCTAAGAATATGTTATTGGGCTTGTTTGTTTCTATCAGTGTCGGTGTATTTATATTGCTATTTTTTTTTTCATTAATTTGTGAATTTACCCTTTCATATGATATTAATCTTTATTCAGTTGAATAAACTCTTTTTGCGTATGGTTAGATACTCTTACTTAAGGAGTAAACTCCAGTCGTGCGTCGGAGCTGACACACACACTTTTTTTTACCATTTCTTTGTGAATGAGTAGACATTGTGTGGCCTTTAGGGGGGTATTTTACGTACTGTAAAGTAAGCAGCTTATAGAAATATTTGTTCCGTGTGGGGATCGAACCCACGACACGCAGCGCAGCAGTCGATCGCTTAGCCACTGCGCTAACCGTGTCGTCCTTGATTGTTACTCTACTCAAGATAACATAAAGTTATTCAAACTCAATCAAATTCCAACACCCTTTACACTCTCCATCTTTCCTATATCCGATAACAAAGTAGTTTATGAATGAAAAATATTTCATATCTAAAGTGCGATACTTCTCGTACTTGTGATTCAGAGTCAGTCAGTTCTACGTGAGAGGGGCTCACGCACTCACCTGAACGTAGATATAGGTGGAATGGAACGGCTGAACTTTGAGCGCTGTTGACCTGAATTAGACATGGATTGAATGTGTTTGGCCCTGCGCAGACGGCACACTTTTTGTGCGATCGAGTCTGCGGCGCACAAAAAGTCTGCATGGCGCGCAAAAAGTCGGTCGCGGATTTTTCACAGACTCAACGCACACGACGCACATCTTCGATCATTTTGTCGGCAGAGCTGTAGGGACGTAAACGCTATGGAAATCGTGCAGAGATCGCGAAGTATTAAATAGTATATGTATATGTACATAGTTACATCGACCTCTGGCGCCATGATAATAGATCGCGTGCGTTACGTCCACCCCTAGCAAATGCAGATTGCCGACGTTGCCGACTAAAGTGTGCGCCGTCTGCGTTAGCGCGCGTTGAAGCAAACGTTCAATTTTTTTCACACACTTTTGTGCGGAGCGGCGCGCCGCGGCGCGGTGCGGTCTGCCCGAATTACACGGATTTTTTGTGCGCCAGACTTTTTGCGCGTCGTGTGCGTTACTGCATATAATTCCATAGGTTCTATTTTCACAGACTAAAAAGTGCGTCACGGATAGTCTGTCGTCTGCGCAGGGCCTTTGGGTTCTACGGTCATTGAAAATGTTCAGTACCTACGTTTTGTATGTTTGTTTGGAGAAACTGGTAAGTAATTAGTGGAATAATCCTACTTCCTATCCTACTACTATTAAAACGCGAAAGTTTGTATGGATGTTCGTTATTCTTTCACGCAAAAGCTACTGAATGGATTTTAATTAAACTTTACAATAAAACAGCTTATACATCAGAATAACTTATTGCTGACAGCGATATCTTCCAGGCGACCTTCGGAAGGACTATACGAAAAACATATCGGTAATCAATGTACACAAACAATTAAAATAAAGTGATTTATTCAAATACATAAATATAGACATAACAATTTAGTGCATTACGACCTGTAGTTTTGCCCTTGCCCCTTATTAATTGTAATAGCAATGCTAAGTTTTCTCTTTTCTTCCCTCTTTCTCCCTCATTACTCAATCTTTAAGAAAAAATACCCTATGTCCGTCTCGGGAGTCCCAACTATCTCTGTACCAAAATTCATCAAAATCGGTTTAGCCATTTAGGCGTGAAGACGTAACAAACAAACATGAGTTTGTTTTTCACTTCCTCTTTAATTTCATCTCATCAATTATCATTTCTCATCAACAATCCATCAAAAAAATGCTTGTTCCATCCAGTAAAATATTTCCAAGTGAGCCGTCTCATTTGTTTTGCACGACGCACGTAATAACGCGATCAAAACGTATGAGAATTTTGACAGCTACGCGTGATGTGAAAGCTTAAACTGTAAGAGAGAATTTATTTGGAGTTTTGGAGTGAATCGTCAGAACTGGAACACTCTACGACATATTTGAGGAAAATTGACCTTGGAGTGTCATTTGTGGGATATAGGGTAGTTGACACCACCAATCAATTGATATACTTTTTATGAGCTGTCAAAACGCGCTTTCCCCATAAAATTTGTATGAGACTCGCAACGATGACGTCACTAAGTTGTCAAGTCAATGATGCAACTATTTATTGATTTAAAAGCAACTAAAAATCGAATTTTAAAGTTATTTTGAAATGAATGGAGTTCTCAGGTCTAGAATAAGGTGTTCTTTCAGAAAAAATGTGTTTTTAAATTATTGGTTAATGGTGTCAACTACCCAATTTCGGGACGATATTTTTATAAGGACTGATATTAAGAGGTGTTTTGACGATTCCTTTTGAGGTAAGTCAGTGTTTGTCCTTTTAATCGCGTCTTCTCTCGGTGTTGCCACTTTTATCTTCCTTGTCATAATAATTGCCAATTGTTACTGCCTTGTAATCAATTCTATTTTTCTCCTTCTCTAATTGTTTGAGGTCAGAACAGATAGAAAAAGAAAGAATAACTGTTAGTTAGATAAAACAATATAACAAAATTCATCATACAATAAAGACATATGACGGCCTGACGGGCCTGTTGGTCTAGTGGTTAGTGGCCCTGACTGCTGAGCCGGAGGTCGTGGGTTCGATTCCCACCCAGGACAAACTTTGTTTTATGAGCATGATTGTTTGTTCTGTGTCTGGGTGTGATTTTATCTATGATATGTATGTATTTATAAATTATATAAGTATGTATATCAGTTGTCTGGTTACCATAACACAAGCTCTGCTTAGCTTGGGATCAGATAGCCGTGTGTGAGTTGTCCCAAGATATTTATTTATTTATCATAAAAACTAAAAAAATATTAAAAAAAAAAGATTATTTGGTCCTGTACGAGGCCAAAAGGCCCTATCTCAGCATGGCAGCCATGTCACAGCGAGCAAGGTCATCTTTCTACTTCCTATTAATAATATAAATGCGAATGAATGTATGTTTGTTACTCTTTCACGTATCACGATCTTGATGAAATTTGACACAGAGATAGATTATGGTCTGGAATAACACATAGGATACATTTTTTTTTCGATTTCACGCGGGTAAAGTGACAGGCGCCAGCTAGTCTTACATACTGCCCTTTTAGTCTTCGCACTCTTTCCCACCATAATTATCATCTTAATTGCATAGTTCATCAATGGTTACTGAGCTCTAATAAAATTACTGGTATCATAATTTAAATGGCAACAGAGTTCTCGAGTAAAATTCAAAAAGCTGGCAGAAAATTAGACATTTTATTTCAGCACACGTGTTTATTTTTAATTCCTCCCTAGTTAGATATTCAAATGAGTCAGTAGGTCCCTCACACAGAGTACCTTTTAAACCTACATTGTTAACCTGTGGCGGTGGCTTTTCGTATCTCTAATAACGTTACCCAAATACTAATGCGAGTCTTGCGAAAACTCACTCTAAAATAACAATATTTAGGACTCTTTGATGTGGTCACAGTTCTGGTCAGGGATTTCGGACTCAACCGTCATACATTTAATTAGTCTTGGTGGAAATTTGTTATTACTAAAGTCTAGCTTTCTGTAAGCTCTTATTTTTAAACTAACTAGCTTTTGCTCGCGGCTTCGCTCGCATTAAATTCGGGTAACACAGTTCCCCTTGCGCCTTATTGATTTGTAATAGCAACGCTAAGTTTTCCCTTTTCTTCCCTCTTTTCACACTATTCAATAACGACAACAACACACAACTAAGCAATCTAAAGTAATATTGTAAAGTGGTAAAATTTGTTTGTTGGTATGTTTACTGCGATTTAACTCAAAAATTACTGATCCGATCTAAAAAAAATTATCACCATTAGAAAACTACATTATTACTGAGGCCATATAACATAACGTTACTACTAACAGGAGCGGAGCAGTAACCAAAAACGCGGGTAAAACTGCGCAGGACAGTTAGTACAACATTTGAAAGTTACCCTCGTGGTTTTCCCTTCAAATTCGATTTTAATGTCATCGCCAATTATAGTGCACATGAGTGTCACATCTTCCTCTTATTGTCCAACGGAAAGAAAATACGAAGCGACCACATACAAAACAGGTGCAGGACCAAAGGCCTAATATGCTTTTAAATAAATTTCTTAAGCGTTAAAGGAAGCTTATAACTTCGAAATATCCGACTAATATTATAAATACGAATGTTTGTGAGGATGGATAGATTACTTTATTGATGGATGTATGGATATTTGATGCTCTTTCTCGTCAAAACCGCTGAACGGATATTGATGAAATTTGGCACTGAGGTAGATTATAGTCTGGAATAACACAAAGAATACTTTTTTTTCGATATCAAGCGGGCGAAGCCGTGGGCGCCAGCTAGTAAGCTAACTTCAAAATATTTCAGTTGAGTTTTGCAAAATGTGTAGTAAAACGGAAGGTTTTGCCTAGTGACCTGCAAACGTTAGGCGTTGTATGATTTAGTGTAATCCATATATATTAAGCAAATATACTATCTATTGTCTTGCCAACACAAATAAACGAATGGCAAAATTTGGCTAGTGCCTGTTAGCACTTAAGAAGATTAAGTCCTAGATTTAGAACTACGTGACAGATTGTCAGAATCTATCAATTTATTCATATTCATTTCTTTATTGCATACCATAATGTCTGAAGATCTTAAAATGGGCTTGAAGCTAAGGTACAATTACGGACCGTGTAGGGCACAGCAAAGAGTATAAAATAATTTTGAAATATAATGAATCCATTAACCAAATAATTCTTACTATTAATTAACCAAATTATAACATTATTTATATTGAAATTAGTCACAACAAAATTATCAAATTATACTTCACATCTGACTTTTACGTACCAACTAACTTTTGGTAGATATGTTAATTGTCATGATCCGAAAAAAAAAACAAACTGGCACAGAACACATTGATTATAGAACATTATGCCTACTATGACGGTTAAAGCAGAACTTATTCCACTGAGGGAAAGAGATGGTGCTAGACACCTTGTATAGCTCTGTCTCTTTCCCTCAGTGGAATAAGTTCTGCTTTAAGATGTCATGGTAGGGTAGCTGATCGCAGATAGGATTGAAAGACTGGCGGGTGGCAACATTGTAACAGCTGTATTGGAAGGCTCAAAAGGTCTAACAATGACTTGGATGCGGCCGTAGTTGGGATCCGATGGATGAGCAAAATATATGACCAGGACCAGGTGATGTTTTTAAGGTCTTTTTAGGGTTTCGAACCTCAAAAGGAAAAAAACAGAACCCTTATAGGGTCTCTTTATTGTCCACCTGTCTGTCTATTTAGACCCTTTATCTCGAGACCATGTGAACGTGGGAGATATCGAGTAAAAACCGTATACTCAATTCTGGGGTCCGTACAGTTGTGAAAAAATCTTCCCTCAAAGTCTACGCAGTCAAAAGATATGGCTGTTTATGTCGCAAGTTTGTACGGAACCCTCGGTTCTTTCTAGCGGTGGAAGTCTTTCGGGTATTATGATGATGATGATGATCGCGCTAACCTTATCAGCTGTAGTTTTGTTATCTGGGAGAAAAAAACGTGATATTGTTTTGTTTTGGAACCGCGTTTCAAGAATATAATGAGATCATTCCGAAGGTTTTCGGTTATATTAAATACTAGCTTTTGCCCGCGGCTTCGCTCGCGTTAAATTCGGGGCAACACAGTTCCCCTTGCGCCTTATTGATTTGTAATAGCAACGCTAAGTTTTCCCCTTTCTTCCCTCTTTCTCCCTCACATCCTACTTTAAAAAAAATAGCCTATGTCCGTCTCCTGGTTCCCAACTATCTCTGTACCAAAATTCATCAAAATCGGTTTAGCCATTAAAGCGTGAAGAGGTAACAAACAAACAAACAAACTCACTTTCGCTTTTATAATATTAGTAAGGATGTAATTAATTTATACCAAAGCTTTAATTTACTGTACAGTACTAGACAAACATAATGACGCCAGAGGCCACGTTGTAAATGTCATAATCTGCCTAGCTTTTTCTCAAATATTGTGAGATCGGCTTCTAGTCTAACCGGTTGCAGCTGAATACACTGGTATTGAGCTGCAACCGGTTAAACTAGAAGTAATATACTGACATAACTTGGAGCGACTGCCTATCTGCAACGCAGTTAGTACAAGACTACCCAGTTACTACCTGTAATGGCTGTCAAAAATCTACAAATGCAGTCAGCACCAAAAGGTTTATGTGCTTTCCGAGGAGCGATAGGAACTCGTTATCTAATGGGTCCATCCATCTAAAATCAAAATCAAAATATTTTTATTTCATATAGCCCAATATAGGCACTTATAAAACGCCTAGAAAAGGTGCACGGTTTGGGTTGATCGTTTCCTAATAAGAAGAACCGGCAAGAAACTCTATGGTTACTCTTTTAAAGGGTCCACCCTTTATATAGCAGAACTTTTTATGTCATAATTTTATTTTGCATAACAACTGATAGCATAAACTTAATTTCGCAGAAAATTGTTTGGCAGACACTCATTTATCATACATTCAAAACTCATAATTTTGTAAGTCAGAATCATCTCTAGACATAAATTTCATATCCATAATATTTAAAAAGTAGAAACATCATATCGCAGAAAGTTCTCAGTCAGAATCGTCTTTTGGCATATATTTCATATCGATAATGAATCATAAAACGGCAGAATTGTCATATCGCAGAAAGTTTATAGTTAGAATCATCATTGTAATTCATTTTAATTATTTATTTCTTTTAAATAATGTAATTTATTTTAGTTATTATTAATTTGAAATAATGTCATTTAATTCAATAAGTAATTATCCTAATCTAAATAGTTCAATTCCGGGTAACCTACTAAAAACAATCTCTTTTTTCTATTAATGCAAGTCGTTTCTTGCCCTCGCCGGCCGCTGCCGCGGCACCGCTCGCTGCGCTCGCTCGGTTCGTACGAGGTCACAGTTTTAACCTAACCTAACCTAACCATTTCTGCCATCTGCAAAGTATGTTATGTGAAATTATACCAAATATTCATCGCTCAAAATGAACATTATGCTAAACGATATTATGCGAAATTTGAACTCTGCCAATCGTAAATGATAAATGATGTTTATTTTGCAAGTAGGTTTTCACAAACACTTTTACACGTCATTTTTTTTTAAACTAGATGAGGCCGGTGTTTCATACCCGACTACTCTGAGAAGAAACAGCCGAAACAAACTCAGAGGTCATAGTCTCTTTTAAGGTCCAGACAAAATAATCTTGGTCAACTTACATGAGGACCATGCAGATAGTGTCTGAAATGGTCTTTTTAAGAAAGCACCACACAGATTGAGTGGACCTGTCCAGTCAGTGCAAGCATTTGTCAGTTATCGTGTAGCTCAACTCATAACCCAAGGAGCTCAACGACACGACGAACAATACCAAAAAAAGGACATTTGTGTAGGTCGCTTATAGTACTCAAACTGCCAGACTATCGTCAAAAAAAAAAATAAATAAAAGAAATAATCCACATGGTCTTCACATTCACAATAAACAAATAAAAATAAAAAAAAAATACAAAATTAAATTAATGAGATCATAAAATGTCATAATTAAAATAATAAGGAAAATAAAATGTCACAAATAATAATAATAAAAAGAAATGTAAAAATAAAAAAATAAACAAAGTAATGTCAAATTGTATAAAATAAAGGAATAAACAATAAATAGGTGAAACAAAGGAAAATCTTGACACTCACAGAGCAAATTAAATTGGAGCAGCTTAATCCCAAGCCTTTTTATCTTCAAGGTAATGATTCATATTATAGTAAGCTTTCAGACATAGCTTACGTTTTATAAAAGATTTAAATTTATTGAGGCTTAGTGTTTGAATATCGCTTGGTAGTTTATTATAATAACGTATACATTGGCATGTGAACGTACCTCCTATTTTTTTGAGCCTCGTTGCAGGAACAACAAATTTGTGTTTGTTCCTTGTATTTATGTCGTGGATATCACTGTATTTTTTAAACAATTTTATATTTTTATGCGCGTACAAAAGGTTTTCGTAAATAAACTGAGAGGGCACAGTTAGTATGTTAATCTCTTTAAATTTTTCTCTGAGGGAGTGTCTAGGACTTAATTTATACATTGAACGAATTGTCCTCTTTTGCAAAATAAAAATTGTCTGAATATCGGCGGCATGGCCCCACAAGAGAATACCATACGACATTACACTGTGGAAATAACTAAAATAAACTAAACGGGCTGTCCCCAAATCAGTCAAATCACGAATTTTTTTAACGGCGTATGCTGCAGAGCTAAGCTTTTTTGACAACTTATCTATATGAGGGCCCCACTGAAGCTTAGCATCCAAAGTTAAGCCTAAGAACACTGTGTTATCTTCCGGTTTTAACTCTTCATCCTTGATTAGTACACTAGTTTCCACTTGTCTAACATGAGGTAACGTAAACTTAATGAATTTGGTCTTTTTCTCATTTAGAAGTAAATTATTAACGTTAAACCAATTAACGACCTTTGCCAGAGCGCTATTAACATCGTCACTAGCTAGCTGCTGACGTTTTAGTTTAAATAAAAGAGAAGTGTCGTCTGCAAACAACACTACATCATGATTATCCTTTATGAGGTAAGGCAAGTCATTAATATAAATAAGAAACAAAAAAGGGCCAAGAATGGAGCCTTGAGGTACTCCCATGCTTACTACAGATCCGGGAGATCTTTTCCCGTTAACATCAACTCTCTGAATCCTACCACTCAAATATGACGTAAGAAGATTCAGAGAGGCGTTCCGGATTCCGTAGTGGTGTAGTTTTCTGATTAATGTTTTATGGAGAACGCAATCGAAAGCCTTGGAAAAATCGCAAAAAATCCCCAAAGCATCGCATTTATCTTCCCAGGCATTATAAATGTGTCCTAGAAGTTCATCAGTAGTTGAACGACCCTTTGTAAAACCGAACTGTTTATGATGCAATAACTTATGTTTATTGAAAAATCTTTGCAATTGATCTAAAATTATTTTTTCAAAAATTTTACTAAATGTTGGTAGCACTGAAATTGGTCTATAGTTAGTAGGGTCTGACGTACTACCCGATTTAAACAATGGTATTATTTTACTATTTTTCATTAGATCAGGAAACTCACCACGGTCAATACAATCATTAAATATAACAGCTAATGAAGGAGCTACAATGGTTATAATGGACTTAGCAACGTCCACAGAATGACCCCATAGATCAGCGGTCTTCTTAACATTTAACATATGAAATGTTTTAATTACATCATTACAGTTAACATATTGAAAATTAAATTCGGAATCATTAAATGGAACGTTTTCCTTTAGTAAAGCATCTGCAGCAGCAGGCGACGAGTTTAGCGATTTAGTAGTCGATACAGGAATATCCGCAAAGAAATTTTCAAAAGCTGTAGCAACTTGAGTATCTGATTTTATGATATTATCGCCGATAGCAAGGCTGTAGTCACTATTTCTCTTGCAAGACCTTCCTGCTTCGCTATTAATAATGTTCCAAGTCGTTTTAATTACGTTACTACTATTTTTAATTTTTGAACTCAAATAATGTGACTTAGCTATAGCACATACTTTTTTAAAAACTTTAGAATAATTCTTAACATACAAATTAAATTCTACAGTATTAATACAAATTCGCTCTTCATAGAGCTCATAAAGCCGTTTTCTACTTTTATGAATACCAATGGTGGCCCAGTCATTGAAAGAAGCGTTATTATTAACCGAGATAGTCTTAGGAACAAACGTGGTATTAAACTGTGTGCAATACATACTAAAAAAATTGTAATTATAACTAGTAATTATACTAAATGTAATTCTGCCATCTTTAAAGTATGCCATTGTAAATTCGAAGTTTTAAACATTATGCCAAACGATAATTATATCAAATAATTTATTTTGATGCCTTTAAAATGTTCGTTTAAAGAAAATTATGCTAAGTGTGTTATGCCAAATAAATTTCGGAGAATCAAGATTCTGCCAGATAGAGGGAACCCCTTTTAAAATTTATTTGGTTTTACAATGTTGTTATTTTACCTTTAGCATTTAAGTATGGAGAGGACAGCGTAGGTCCGACAATAAGTGATTGCTTACTTTACAAAACCACGGACCAACCTAAGCAAGCTCTGGTTAACCTAAAGATCTAGCGTCTGTTGTTATTTAGCCATGGGCACCTCAATGCGTTGTAAATATAATATGTGCTTAAAATGAAAGCACTCAATAAAAGATGGTTCTATTGACATTTGCAATGACACAGTTGGATTAACACGCTGACATCACTAACCCCTTTCTAAAGGTCGTTGTGAATAGGGAGCAAATTTATGAAGCTAGTCCTTATTTATGAGAAGTATTAAACGGATTATTAAGACACGCAAATTGATGGGCTTATATTTTGGTAGATTACGTTAATTGCTTCAATATTTATCCATTAAAACGGCGAATTTCTGACAGAATTTTATCGTGATGTAAACGTTATATCAAAGCTGTAATCCCCTAAAGACTAGGTAAGGAAATAGCTATAGTACACCCGCATTTCGCCAGATGGGTTTCATTCGTATGAAATCCTGAGAGACAAACACACCTACAGCAAGCTGTAGCTGTTCTAATTGATACCCAATAACACCTCGCCATTTTTTGGGAATGAAAAATCATCAACTAACTTCCTCTCCACTGGGCCGAGCAAGGGGGACTGTTAGACTTTTACTGACTAAAACCAACCCATGTTCCTTTTTTTGCCCTTCATGTTCCGAGGCCGCGGTATCTCTCTCGAACAAGCCGCATAAATAAATTCCAAAATAGCGTCAAAAAACCTCCACAACGCTGTAGGTTGGCAAAATGAATGTTTTCAGGATAAATTGTATCTTTATTTAAGTTGATAGTGTACAGACGCCAGCAGGTCAAGCTACCCGAAACTGTCAATTTTTCCCAATGAACCTTAAACCTAATACTTTAGAAATAAAGTCGAAAATCTATCAAAGAAATCTGACAGATTGTAGTAGCTTGATGTGCAGGCGTCTGTAACTAACATGTTTTGTGTTATTCTGACTACCTCGAGCGAAGCTACTGCTGAGTATGAGGTCCTGAGTTCGATTCCCTGGTTGGTAAAAGTGCTCTTGGGTTTTTTCATCAACAATTTCTCAGCAAGAGCTTGGATTAATGCCTGGTAGATAGAAATAGGTTCATAAGAAAATAGACATTATTACTATACTATTTACTTCTACATGCATTTTACATAACAACAATAATTATTAATCAACTATTTCTAAACTTTCTAATGTCGAAATTTGATACTGTATAATAGTTTCATCATTTTCCTGCCCTCGTCCCATTCTATATTGAGTCGGCGCAACACGTTTTCTTCTTCCATTCTCCCCAGTCAGATGTCACGGCATCATTTGCTCCTTTTTCCTTCATATAATTCATTACACAATCCATCCATCTTTTTTTTGGCCTTTCTCTCCCTCTCCATCTATCAAAATTCAGATCCATCACTCTTTTAGTCACATTTGCTTCGTCCCTCCTCATTACATATCCGTACCAAGAAAAACGACTCATTTCAATTTTTCTGTAACATTCACAACTTAATTCCTTACTTTATCCATTCTTGCCTCTCCACACATCCATCACAACATTCTTATCTCCGCTACATTCAATCGTTTTTCATATATCTTTTTATAGCGGAACAAATATGGGGGTATGGGTTGGGTTATGAGTTGAGCTACACAATAACTGACAAATGCTTGCACTGACTGGACAGGTCCACTCCATCTGTGTGGTGCTTTCTTAAAAAGACCATTTCAGACACTATCTGCATAGTCCTCATGTAAGTTGACCAAGATTTTTTGTCTGGACCTTAAAAGAGACGATGACCTCTGAGTTTGTTTCGGCTGTTTCTTCTTAGAGTAGTCGGGTACGAAACACCGGCCTCATCTAGTTTTTAAAAAAAGACATGTAAAAGTGTTTGTGAAAACCTACTTGCAAAATAAACTTCATTTAATACTGTACTGTGTGTATAATACAAAAATACTACAACTCGGATACAAAAATATTTAAAAAGAAAAAAAAAGCAGAGTTCCGTTTGCATAACCATCTTATTCAAATATAAACATAAAAGCACAATCGATGAGTAGTCTCCATACGTTCAAAGCGTTGAAATACTCGCAGTCAACGAACTGTGAAAACTTCTTTGATCTGCGACGCTATAGTTCCCGATTTTAGTGTTCTTTCGTATTTGTTTTTGCTTTCACTTGTTTTGTATTGACGGATTGTAAAGATGAAAGTGCGTGTAATGGTGAGTCTGTACCTACGTGGAAGTTTGATGCTTCGTTGTAAGTTAACGAAAGTGGTGATGCGCAAAAATATGTCGAAAAAGATACAATAGTAAGTGTTTAAATGCATTTGGATGGCGTTTGCATCCGATGCCGGAGTTTTCGCTCTACAAATGTCTACCGTTCGTACGTTCGTGCCAATTTTTTTACCCATTGGTAATCCACAAACTATGCTTGGAGCGAGAAGGATTGTCAGACTTTTACTGAATAAAACCCATTTATTGTGCCTACTTTTGTCCTTTGTATTCGGGGCCGAGGTATCTTTTTCCAACAAGCCACAAACCATCTAACGGCGGCGTCATTTTTTATGTTTCGTGTGTATTTATAAGTATTTGTGATGCTTTGTTTGTTCTATATATTTTTTTTGTTATTTGAGTTCTCGTTAAAATTGCGAAAAAACAATTCTTTTTTTAACGTAGTATTGGGTTGGTTTAGATCGATTGTGCAATGTTGCATGTACTAAGGAGAATATAGATGACATACATATGTCTTTCTTCAGATTCCAACGACTTAATTGGCAAAACGGTTACTAGAGAATAGTTGGAAGAAACACTACATGTTGATTTAAATTTATATCAAAGAATCCTACAGGCTTTAATGTCTGTTGAAATGGAATTACTTCGGCTAAACCTTAGTTATTTCACTACAACCCATACCACTAGTTACATACATTACATTCTACAAGTTATAGCACTAACAATAAAGTTGATCTTTGATTAACAAAAACCCTAGTTTGCGTAATGAGATTCAGCTACCACTGCATACACATTCAGAACAACAAAACAAAAATGAATAAATAAAAATTCTGAAGCCCACACAGCATTATCATAAATGTCAGTAAATAATTAAATTTACGCTCTAAAAATGTAATTTACTTGGCACAGGTGACAGACTACGCAACAAAACCCCGTCAACGCAACACTTGTACACAAAATTATTCACTCCGCTCACTTCATTCGTTCATTCGTTCCCCCTGACGTACAAATTGTATTCGTAAGCTTAAATTATTGCGTTACGGCGTCCCGAATACGAAATTATAATTGTGTGCTTACTGGCACCTTACTCACACTGGCTGCGTGTTTTAAACACACTGTATACGAAATGTGAATATGGTCGCCTTGAAGAATTACGAAGTCTTTGTGTGCTGTAGTATTGTTTAATGTTGAAGAGATTTCGTACTAAGACTAACATCGAATATTATAGTAGAAAAATAAAAGGTTATGTTTAAATTCAGTCCTGATGGCCCAGAGGTTAAGTGCTATCCGGGCAAGTACTAATGTGACTGTTTCAATTCATGTGTACTTTTTAAAGCTTATGATTGTGTGACATCACAGACATTGCTGAAGAAAAACATTGTAAGAAACCTGGACTTATAATTAAAATAAGTTTGAAATCGTCAACCCGTCTTGAGCATGTGATCAATGGCTTGTGCCTCTCTGTATTAGAATAGATCTAAACCCAGCGGTAGAACAGTTGGTCTTATTTTTGTACTCAAACTTAAAGCATTTATTTAAATTAAAGCATTGCAGGGTCTTTTGAATGTCATAAAAACATAAAAAAATGCTGCTACTGTCCCAGTCACAAGACTTAATAACTTGTGAAAGTACTGTTATTGCACTAATATATAAAAATATGTTTTATTTTTTTTTGCAATGTGTACTTTTCTGGAACATGTTTCAAACAGAAGGATGCGATCCGATTTTGATCATCATCCTTTTCTGTATCTGTAGCGTTAGAATACTACCAAAGGTTTAATTCTTTCCACAAATTTCTTTTACACCGTCTAGCAAGATATAACCGTTACCTATTGTGTACAAAATTTAATTTTCTGTGTTTTCTGCACATAATGGTTGAAATAAAACTGTCGTCTGTGTGAGACAGCCCTGCTCTGTGGCTTATTTGTGTGTAGCAGAAAATTGTCGAGTCTTTAGAACCCTATTTCTGTTTCTTATTGTAAACGGGTGTAGTTTAGGTACTAATATTCCGTGTATTATTCACTACCATAAAGAAATGTTTTACGTACGAGTGTTTTTTTTATTGTGGTACCTTTATTGTTAGAATAGGTGTTTAAATCAATTTTATTTGTACTTGGTTCTTTTTGAAGATTCTAAATTTATCAAGTTTCGAAGGATTCTATTTGGTGATTAAATGAAGTTACTCTTCAGATAGCTTCTTTAAGCGTATATTCCAAAATTTAAAGGGTTCACAAATTAGGCGTGTGATTAGGATGCGTATACGTTGACCGACATTTTGATTGTGCGACAGTGGCGGCGCGACGCGGTTGAGTTTTGCACTAATTATAAACTGTTGTGACTGATGACGTTTTGTTGACGACGATGCGTAGACAGATTCTTGTTTTTCTTGAAAATCATTCCAACTGTTCTTCAAACGATCAGTTAAGCGATAGGAAACTTTGCATCGTGTCCTGCCTGTCCTATTGTAGGTACACTACAGAAGCGTCAGGTGCTTATGGCCGCTACGAAAAGTGCCAAACTCGTCACTTTATGGACTGATTCAATTTAGATTGCCATCACCAAGAAGAAGTCATTATTTGTATGTACGTATTTACATTTAAATAAGTGATCTACAAAAGTAATAATTCAAAAAAACAAAATTCGTATTATTTTACCAATAAAAAATTAAAAAAACTCTAAATATTTTTATTTCACATAGGCCTACATGGGCACTTATAAAACGTCAAGAAAAGGTGCCCGGTTTGGGTTGGTCGTTTCTTATGGAGAAATATAATATACTTAATAGTTTTAACAACCAACTGATAACGCTATTCCTGAGTATACAAAGATACAATAATCTTAACAACGACTGAGGTAGACCGCTTTAAGCTTAATGATTGCAACTCTTACCACATTGTCAACGTTATTTATGGTATTTGTCTATGAAGTAGTAAACTCATCATCAAGTAGCCGCTTCATCGCTTCGCATCAGAAAGAACACTTCATGAATCACTTTTTCTTTTATTTCGATTGCTGCAGAAATACATGCCAATTTCCCAACTATGTTGTAGTCGGCTTCCAGTCTTACAGATGCAGATGAATATCAGTATTTTACATGAAGTGACTGCCTATCTGACCTCCACAACCCAGTAAGTACTGGTTAATACGATGTTCCTTGATAAGACTGGTTGTCAGACTTAAGAGACACTGACTACCTGTAACGACTGCCAAAGATCTACAATTGACAGCCGGGACCAACAGCTTAACGTGTTTTCCGACGCACGGAGGAAACTCGGTGTTTAACGGGTGGTCCATCCACAGACCAAACTAAGCAGGTGTGGCTTAACCTAAAGTTCGACCCGAGCGGCAGCTATCATATAGCTACGAGCTCCTCATAGTTCAGCTCATGATTTCAATAAAATCACCGCGGCAACAATAACCACAAATACACAAAAGTAAACTATAATAAAATTATTCATCATAATAATAACTAAATTATTGACACTATTATAGTAAAACGGAATGTTAAATTACCACGTAGACCATTTTAGTCAACATTAAACAATGAGCAAAACCAATGAAACAATGTGAATTTGACTCCATTCAACGATACATACATTGTAAACATAATTAATACAATATTATACAACCAATACGCGAGTATGCTTGTTAAACTAATTAATATTGGTAATATGTACGTTGTCGCTTTCAGGAGCTTGATTCTGTGATGTTATACCTGGCAGTGACCATTAAGGGAGTCTCCTCAGTGCCTCGGAAAGCATGTTAAGCAGTCAATCAAGACTGTCATTTGTAGATCTGTGGCATTAGTTACAGGTAGTCAGTGGCCCGAAAGTCTGACTACTAGACTTACCAAGGGGTATCGTATCTACTACCCAGTATTAACTTGTGGTCGTTAAATAAACAATCACTCTATGTAAGTAATATTCGCATTGAGTTAGACTGGAAGCTGATCCCAATAATGATAGGAAAAGGCTAGGTAGATGATAGTTACATGGAAACACTTGCTGACCTCCACAACCCAGATTCACAATCCAGCAACATGGTAAGCTGAATGTCAGACTACCCGTAACGGCTGTTTACATATAACAGCCAGGACCAACTGCTTCACATGACTTTCAGGACGTTTTTTTGCGGATATGAAATAAAAAAATAACCAACTTCCATCGCTTTGGGATAGCGAGGGAGAGTGACAAACTTTTACAGACCAAGTCCCACCCATATTTCGACGGCACCGTTGGCACAGTTGTTGAGCGATCGATTGCTACGCTGCGTGTCGCGGGTTCGATCCCCGCACGGAACAAATATTTTTGTATGATCTACAAATAGTTGTTTCGGGTCTAGCTGTTACTGTATGTGAGTTTAAATCTTTGTAAATGCACCCACGATCCAGGAGAAATTCCTACTTAAAAAAAAAAATGTTCCTTATTTTGCCTTTATGTTTCGGGTATCTCTTTCGAACAACCCTAAACCCCGTCAGGCGGTGGCCCTGGCAGGCCCCTCTGTGTCTTCCAGGGCTTGGAGGAAACTCGATATATAATGAATGGTCACCCATGATCATCCACGGTCCAACTTCAGCAAACATTGCTTTCCCTTAAGATCGAGCCGTGCGGCTGTTGTTATTTAACAACGAGCCCCTCACGACTCATACAAGTGTTTCACGTAATATAAAGGCCGAATAAGTGTTGAGTACACGCGCGTGAATCGTTTCAAATGAGTGCTTCATGAGTGCAGATAAATTACATTAAATCTGAGACTTACGTGCCGGAAAATTCACCAATGTTTCACCCGGGATAAGGGTGACAATGAGTTTTGTGTCAAAGTAAATTGATACGGCTGATTCAGTTTCTTGATTGAATTTTGTTGGAAGTTGTGGATTCAATAAACGTATGATCTCTTTGTATACAGATCGATATGAGATCTGAATTTCTATTTAAGTTTGTCAATAAAAAAATCTGAGTATTTAAAAAATCTTTTTTACAGAAATAATAAATGGCAGTAAGTAGTTTACTATATCCACAAAACCAGCGAAAAGCGTAGGTCTTTTATATTTCATTGTTGTGTTTTTTTTGCACATTCATTTAAATTGCTTTGAATAAATCATAAAAAGCCAAAACTAAAATATACCTAACTTTGGGTAGATTATTTTTGTTGTGACATCTTCCTGCAATATCACACTAGGCTCGCAGATTAGGTCTACGCCCTTTAGGCCGTACGTCGTAATATTTTATAGAGGCTCAACGTTAGCCGCCATGACACTGACGTATTTTGTAGTGTAATAAATGTTGTAAACTAAAACCAGGTATTCTAAAGTGATCTTTAGGTTTCTGGAATCAATATAAGACTAAAAACCTCCATATTAAATTATACAGCAGACAAAATTTTACTGTCAGCAAAAAAAACATACTTTTAACTTTATTCATAACAATTGTATCACACTACCAATTGCGCCGTTTTCACAAGGCGAACAGAAAACATAATTACAACACAAACTTCGTAACAAAAAAAAGGAAAGAAAAACTTCAAAGAAAGTCCGCATTCGCAATAAAAGTAAGTACACCTTACATTACAAGTACTTGCTTTCTGAAGTTACTTTAAGTATCTACTCAACAAGAATTATGAGAAGCAACGTGTTTCTCAGGTTTTTTATTGAATTAAATTTACGTACTTAATGAGTTTAGACTGTGTGTGTAATTGCATTGTTTATCTGTTGACGCCTTTAGACGTCAGTTGCATTTGAGCACACGAACAATTAACAACAGACAGGCTTTGTTCATCTGTAGTTCATACATATTTCACTCTTACAAATATAAAAACTTGAGAAGTGTCAAGGGACACCCGGATGGAAGTTTTTATTTATTATGTAAAACCTGTATACACTCAACAAAAATAATCGTCGCGACACCACACTGTTCAATGCCAAATAGAAAGACGAAACGAAAATAACTGGCTTGCTTTCTATGAGAGAGAGAGAGAAAGAAAGACAGATCAAATGTGTCGTTACAACTTTTGGTCTTAACTTTTTCCGTCTAGTCCCCTTTTACAACGCGCGATAAGGAACTTCGTTCCAATTATTTTAAGTCTACGTTTACGTTATTTGATCATACGAAATTAAGAACGTGTTAGTAACCATGTCAGTTTAAAAAGTTATTTATTTTAAGATAAGTTCGAGTGAATCGGTTGCTTCTAGGCAAGCGAGTTGCGGTGAAACGCAAATTTATTAGGTACTAAAAAAAACTATACTATAGTAAGGCTACTTGAACATGGCATATAATTATACAGTCTATAAAGCTTACATTTTTGATCATATTTCAACAAAGTAATTCTATAAAGGTTTCGATTTTTTCCTTTTGAGGTAAGGAACCCTAAAAATTAGTCGTTTTTTTACTAAGCTACTACTATTTCATGAGGTATCTGGTAACAAAAATGAAGTGGACCTCAACTAGATGTACAGACGCCTGCACATCAAGCTACTGCAATCTGTCAGATTTCTTTGATAGATTTTCGACTTTATTTCTAAAGTATTAGGTTCAAGGTTCATTGGGAAAAATTTACAGTTTCAGGTAGCTTAACCTGCTGGCGTCTGTACATGTATATAGCAATGTAATAATATAATAAATAACAAGGACATAATTCTAATAGCTTTTCGACTTTACGAAAATTTGCTCTTGTCACAAAAATCTACATATCTCATCCAACTTTCCTCTCGCAGGTCTGCTGGAAGAAATTTCTAATGAAATAAGCTGTATCTTTGCGCTCTTTTATCTTAATGTAATGTCCTGTCATGTATTTTGTGTGTGTATAAATAAAAAAAAATAACGTCTCACTACAAAACTACATCGCCCCAAAAACTATAAGTACGACACACTTTTCTAGTTACTCAATTCGAACTACCTCCAAAATTCGACTGAGACGAAAATCAAAAAACTCCCACCTCAATATCTTATTACAACCAGCCTGAATACAGGTGTATACCTATCGTCTCAGGAGAGCGGGAGAGCGTCGATAGACCGACTAATTCAATCAGATCATAATCTATTCACAGATCCAATTTACGTAAGAGACTCCCAGTAGTGGATATCGGTTACTATTACTACGATATTTGGGCCAGGTATAAGGAAAAAGGTATTTTTTCCCGTTGTTTGTGAAATTAGATGGTAACGTTAGAAAAGCTGGGATTGATGGTTTTTACGCCTGATTGAAGCAACTGGTAACTTGGATGGTAATCAATTGTACAACGAACGAAACTGAATTAAAAAAAATACTTGATTTCCGATTTCACTAACAGCGTTATGACCGCCATTGTTTACAGAATAAACAAAAGAAAATTGTATTCTACTAGAATTTGCTCGCGCTTTTGCTCGCGTTAAATTTGGGGTAACACAGTTCCCCTTTCCTGATTTACAGGTACCTGTTACCTGTAGTTTTTGCACTTGCGCCTTATTCATTGTAATAGCAATGCTAAGTTGTCCCATTTTCTTCCCTCTTTCTCCCTCATTTCTCATTTTTTTATAAATAAGTTAGCCTATGTCCGTCTCCAAGGTCCCAACTATCTCTGTACCAAAATTCATCAAAATTGGTTTAGGTATTTAGGCGTGAAGACGTAACAAACAAACTCACTTTCGCTCTATATAATACTAGCTTTTGCCCGCGGCTTGGCTCGCGTTAAATTCGGTAGCGCCTTATTGATTTGTAATAGCAACGCTAAGTTTTCCCGTTTCTTCCCTCTTTCTCCCTCATATCCCACTCTTTTTTAAAAAATAATAGCCTATGTCCGTCTCCTGGTTCCCAACTATCTCTGTACCAAAGTTCATCAAAATCGGTTTAGCCATTAAAGCGTGAAGAGGTAACAAACAAACAAACTCACTTTCGCTTTTATAATATTAGTAAGGAGTAAGGATTAGTAAGGATTAAAAAATAATACAAAAAAATATACCTACAATGGCAATGACGGTAAAACAATTAGACAAGGGCGTGGACACATATCCACGTTGCGGTACCAGGAGACGGCACGGCCGACATCGTGCCGTTGTACGCACCGCGGCGCAATTTTCTGAACACGTATTGTTTTTGTAAACGAAGTTGCTATCTTGGTTAGTAGTTCTTCAAAACTTTATATGGTCTGGTTGGAGGATCATCCCTTTTCTATAGGAGATGAAGAACTTTACACTTTGTCTCATGTTTACCGTTTTATCTTTTTTTGAGATGGGTACTCATCAAATAACTGCCCTTGCTTTGCGGAGCGGTCCGAGGCGGAGCGGAAGGGAGGATCAGATTTTTTACTGACTTAAACCATTCCATGTTCCTTCTTTTCTCCTTTTTGTTCCGAGGCCGCGGTATCTCTTTCGAAAAACCCGCAACCCTGGCAGGCAAATGGGACCCACTGCTAAATCTTTACCCTTAAAGTCGTCTTTGGAGTTTCGTTAACTAAGAAATTTACCCATCCAAATTTGATTTATCGTCAAATAGGTAACCGTGCAGGTTATGAATGACTCATAAAATATCAGGCCGTAAATGTCATATTGAACTTGAATTTACAACTGAAGCCAAGACAAGCTTTAATTTATGATGAATGTAAAGTTTGTTCCAGAAAACGTAACTTGGGGAATAGATCTCTTACTGGAAGTAGGTACCTGTCATATTCAGTCCTGGCTGTGCGTTCCGCTTATAAATCTCTCCTACTCCAAGTATTATAATTTTATTTCGAACATCAAAAGTCTAAAATAAACAAATCAAGTCTGATCTCTCTACTACGGATCGCACAACGTAGTGGAGAGATCAGGTTAAAAAGGTTTTGTGTAGGTTGATGTGCCGTCGTGTGTACATAATTCCAAAACCCCTGCATATAATTTTTTCATCCGTCTTCATTCTCCTGCCCGTATTTCAAGTTATTTGGGGTTGGAGCAGCATGTCTTCTTCTTCTTCCATACCCCTCTATTATTTATATACTAAACCATATATATAATTTTTTCATCCGTAATTAATTTAAATAAACATTATAAGTATTTAGCCACGCGGTTTTCCTGCCGGGTTTGGGGTCGTTTGAAGGAGATACCGCGGCCCCGGAACATAAAAGGCAAAAGAAGGAACATGGGTGGGTTTTAGACCGTAAGAGTCACTCTCCCCCGCTCGACATGGCTTCTACAGAGAAATTTCTGATGGAAAACCCCATGTTTATTTTTATCATTTTGTTATTTTGTGTGCTCGTCGTAATTTGCGACGAATAAATGTATTTTCTTTCATTTTGCTGGACCCGGGAATCGAAACCAGGACCTCAGGCTCAGCATTTGTGCCTGCAATATCATAAAAGTGAAAGTGAGTTTGTTTGTTACATCTTCACGCCTAAATAGCCAAACCGGTCGTGAAGAATTTTGGTACAGATATACACACATCAAAAGTATCTAGGGATCAACATATATTTTTGCAATAACTTTTCTCCTGATTGATATTAATTAAAATTTTCTTTAAGGATTCATCAAAGTGTGTGCAGTGTTTTCGTTTGTCACAGTAACGATAAACCAAGTCACCTTTGCATTAATAAAGAAATTTGCCATTTTCCTAATAAAGGGATTTTTGACATTTGAACCACTAACATTAAAGTTCGAAAAAAAGACTGAAATAACAGTTTTCTTTAAAATTTTATTGGGTAACTTAAACAATTAATAATCCGTGTTTCTACCGCGAACACTAACAACACAAGAACATCGGTTTGGCATACTCAAAATGAGTTCATCCAAATCACGCTGTGGAATGGCCGCCCATGTTCGTTGCAACAACAAAAAAAGGTCTTCTTGCGACTGGATACCCTCCATATTCGGCAGAGCTCTTCTCTGTAGCATATCCCATGCATGCTCAATCGGGTTCAAGTCTGGCGACTGAGCAGGCCAGGGCAGGACATTGATGTTAGCTGCGGCGAGAGTCTGTCTTACAACTCTTGCGGTGTGTGGTCGTGCATTATCATGCATTAACTGAAATAAGGGACCGATTTGCACTTGTAGAGGAACGATGACGTCTGATACAATCGTCTCAGCATAAATTTGAGCGTTGAGGTTGCCTCTGATCCAAATCAACTCAGTTCTTCCGCCGATCCAAATACCCGCCTATACCATGATGGTTCCACCACTATAAGGATGGACTTCCTGGCAGGATTTTAATCGCTGTTGGCGTCCAGGGGTTCTCCAGTGTCGTATACGTCTTGTATCCGGTCTCATACCAAAACGAGACTCATCAGAAAAGCACACGAAACGCCATTGTTCTTCTGCCCAATTTCTGTGTTCAAGAGCCCATTGATATCGAATCCTACGATTGTGCATTGCTATAGGTGGTACCCGTAGCGGTCTTCGGGAATGAAGGTTCACTTCATGCAAGCGGTTTCTGACTGTTTGGTCGCTAATTAAGTTCCCTGAAGAGTGATGAAGCCTCACGGCTAACATCATGGCGGTTATTGTTGGAGCTCTTCGAGTTAAGATTTGAATGTATCGGTCTTGTCTCCGTGTGGTGCAGCGATACCGTCCTCCATGGCGCTCAGCCACGGTACCAGTGCTTCGGTAACGTGTCCAAAGTCGACTGATAATACTCTGACTTGTATTCAGAGCTACAGTACGTTGCCGGGAACCAGCTTCTATCATTCCCACGGCTCTGAGCATTTCTTCCCTGCTTAAATGACGTCGCCGCTCCATAATAACGTTGGTTTTAATCAGTAGTAGGGAAACAGTAGCACTAATAATGTCTTCAATGCGTTGTATGTTTTTATAGGGAAAATATTGACAGCTTATTTTCATCTTTTACTCGAATTTGATTGAGAGTTCCTGATTCAAATTATGAAATGCACCAAAAAGGATCCATATAAATTTATAAAATCATAAATTAATTACAAAGCCACATCTCAATCTCAAGAAATCCGCATAAAAATGCTTGATCCCTAGACACTTTTGATGTGTGTAGTTGGAACCCTGGAGACGGACATATACATAAAAAAAGTGAGAAAAGGGGTAAAAAAAGGGAAGAAAAGGGGAGAGAAAGATATTTTTTGGATCATCACGTGGGTTAAAGTTAGCTCAAGGTAACTATGCCACGCGGACGAAGCCGCGTGGGCCAGCTAGTAATATTATAAATGCGAATGTTTGTGAGGATGGATGTATGGATGTTTGTTACTGTTTGACGTCAAAACGTCGGAACGGATTTTGAAAAAAAAACACAGAGTTCGATTAGTCTCTGGAATAACACTTAAGATCTCTTTTTTTTACACGTGGGCAAGTAAATAAATAAAACATTACATTATATGACAAAAGTATAGGTTTTCCAAATATCCGCATTGCAAAATGTCAAACGATTGCATATTCACGCTGTTCCTGAGCCCAGGTCGATGAGCTCAACAAAACGAATCCCGGTTTCCGCTGATGCGATTGTACGCTCAATTGCACTTCAATTTTACACAGCAGCTGGACTTAAATGTCTTTTGTGTTAATACTCGGTTATTGTGCAATATGCCTAAGCTTTGTTATCTGCGTTAAGAGCTGGAGTCGGTATTGTGTAATGAAGCTATTGGTTAGTTAAGTTAAGGGAAGTTTGGAAGTCAGTTTTTGTAATCTATACAGTGTGGATTATACTTATTACTAGATAATTATATTACATAATGCATTTGCATATTATGACAGAATTAGGAAAAAAAACTTGACAGACAAAAGTGTTTGTAATGGTCTAATTGACCTGCAGGGGTTGTGGGTTTTTCGAAAGAGATACCGCGGCCCCGGAACATCAGGGGCAAAAGAAAGAACATAAGTTGGTTTTAGTCAGTTCAAGTCTGACGCTCCTCTCTTGATGATTTCTCATCCGCAAAAAAAGGTCTTATTGAAATAAATGCTTTATCTGTAAGTTTGAGTTTGAATGTATATTTTTACTTAAATCGGCATAGCTTACATATTTCTTTTTTTCGCTAGAAAATGTAAAATAAACCAGAAGTGATACAAGAATAAAACATTAAAGAAAAAACACTATTTTGAAGTAGGTACATAATTGTATTCCACGTTGCATATTTTGCTACGTTTATTGCATATTACGAACGTTAATGATTCATATTACCATGCCTAATTTAACGTGTTTAAGTTGGATAACCATAATCCCATCTGTACTTACTATACACTCTCATTATTTAACAAAAAATATATATATCAAAACAAACGAGAGAATACCTAAACATTCAATTAATGTTATTTGGTAATAAAATACCCAACGCTGTATGAGAAGAGGCAATTGCTTTACAGTGAGAGAGTAATATTTATAGACTTCGGTTATTATTTTCAATGATTAGATCTCCGTACTTTTATTCTTAGGATGGAGCTATCCATCCTAAGAATAAAGATTTTTATTTCAGCATTTTTAGTTATGTTATAATGATATATCACATAATTTTTATCGAGTATTAATTTTCCATTGTTACTTAAAGATTAGCAGATCATCCATATAGACATAGAGAAGAAATATGTATTATAGAGACGATAACTCATAAACTACCTAAGCGATATATAGTAAATGCAATTAATATGGAACCACCTGGAATGTATACCCTATCAAACACGTCTTTGAGTAATCGGTGAACATACATAAAAAATAAAACGAATTGAGAACCTCATAATTTTTTTGAAGTCGGTTAAAAATAAATAAATATCTTGGGACAACTCACACACGGCTATCTGATCCCAAGCGAAGCAGAGCTTGTGTTATGGTAACCAGACAACCGATATACATACTTATATAATTTATAAATACATGCATATTATAGATAAATCACACCCAGACACAGAACAAACAATCATGCTCATCACACAAAGTTTGTCCTGGGTGGGAATCGAACCCACGACCTCCGACTCAGCAGTCAGGGCCACTAACCACTAGACCAACAGGCCCGTCGGGAAATCCTCAACATCGCCCAGCTTTTTTCCGACTATTGGTTGGTTTTCAGACTAACCGGATTCAGCTGAATACGAGAATTTTACATGGAGTAACTGCCTATCGGATCTACACAACCTAGTTACTAGATTTTCGTTTTATATAAGAACACGGTTGGTGCAGTGCAGCAATCGACTGTTGCGCTGCGTGTCGCTGGTTCGATCCTCGCACGGAACAAAATGTAATTATTTATATGACCTATATGGTAATTATTTAGGGTCTGGCTGTTTGTGTGTGTGAGTTTAATATTTTGTAAACGCCCGCGATACAGGAGAAATCATAATGTGAGGTAACATGTTTTAAATATATAAAATGCAACACTGACAATTTTTCACGTATGAAAGCTGCTTCGTAACTAACGAATGTATTATTATTTTATGTGCTTTTCTGAATATACGTGGAAGTCCATAAAATGTGGCTTAACAAAATAACAACGTCGGTGTTCCATTTTATGGCATAAGAGTGAACACATAAATATTTGTTCGGTCACCTCAGGATGTGCTATAGACACACATTTTAGGAACACACAAAGGTTGGCTAAAGCCGTTAAGAGTACCTGCTACATAGACCGTGCACTACCATCGTGCGTCCAACGTATCGAGTGACAAAAACTTACCATACGGCTGCTGTTCGATTTATACATCTCACTTTGGCCTGCACTCGAAATTCGGTCACAGATTAAACAACTGTATGGTAGCGGAACTCACATAGGCTTATTTTGGGCATCTGTCGTTTTCACTGAAATCCTTACTAATATTATAAAATCGGAAGTGAGTTTGTTTGTTACGTCTTCACGCCTGAATGGCTAAACCGATTTTGATGATTTTTTGTACAGAAATAGTTGGGACCCTGGAGACGGACATAGGCATATTCTTTTTTTAAGTGACAATGTGGGAGAAAGAGGAAAGAAAAGGGAAAACTTAGCTTTTCTATTACAATAAATAAGGCGCAAGGGCAAAAACTAAGGTAGCAGGTACCTGCAAATCAGGAAAGGGGAACTGTGTCACCCCGAATTTAACGCGAGTGAAGCCGCGGGCAAAAGCTAGTAATCATAATATACCACTCTCTGTCCACTCCGTCAAGCCCTCAGCTCTCTTAAGTCTTTGTCTTTGACAACTTTGTTTTGGAAATCCAAAACTGAGGATTTGATTGTACCCTGGGGATCTAGAGAAGTTGCTAACGCTTCCGGGTCGCTTGGTATTACTACAACGTCTTTCAACGAGATTGACAGTTGTCAGTTCTTGTGAATCCAAAAACATTTCTGAATTTTCCCTCATCATGTCGAAGGTGATCATTGACAAAATGACAATTTGATTAGGCGTATGTATATAATAATAATAAATAATAATATATTATTATTATATAGTTCATGCAAATCGAGGAAAATGAAATTTCCTCTCACGACTCACACACACACACGCTACATTAACTTGGCATACGCCCGTTAATGTAGCTCAAACTAGCCAATGAGCTAAGAAACTTTGGAAGTTGACCAAAAATAATAATAATATCTTGGGACAACTCACACACGGCTATCTGATCCCAAGCTAAGCAGAGCTTGTGTTATGGTAACCAGACAACTGATATACATACTTATATAATTTTATAAATACATACATTTATAGATAAATCACACCCAGACACAGAACAAACAATCATGCTCATCACACAAAGTTTGTCCTGGGTGGGAATCGAACCCACGACCTCCGGCTCAGCAGTCAGGGCCACTAACCACTAGACCAACAGCCCCGTCAGGCCGTCATATGTCTGTTTTGAGCGTTACTTTTGCTTTGGAAATGCACACACAGTGATATATCAAGCTATACTATTTTAATTTGAAATGGTTTTTGGAACGAAGTTCCTTATCTCGCTTTGTGAAAGGGGGCTAGACGGAAAAAATTAAGACTAAAAGTTGTAACGATACTTTTTGCTATAGTTGTTTTTTATATAAAGTTGTAAGCCGTCCGGCGTGCGCGTGTTTCTGTCTCTCACTCTCTCTCATAGAAAGCAAGACAGTTATTTTCGTTTCATCTTTCTATTTCGCATTGAACAGTGTGGTGTCGCGACGATTATTATTGTTGAGTGTATACAGGTTTTTTGTACATATTAAATAATAACTTCGTTTCATCCTGGTCACCCTTGACACCTCTAAAGTTTTTTTCTGTTTCGATTTCCTGTACAATGAGAGATCTTCTTGAAATGGTTTTGTATGGCTTGTTTAGTCGTGTGTGTGTACGTTTGAAGTTGATTTTCACTTCTACGCATTATATTTTATGTTCTAAAATATTGCAGGTATGAAAACTCTTTGTTGTTATTGTTTAAATACAGACATCGAGCTTCATTTCCTTGAATCCAAATTGAGTTGCTCGAGTTTCGTTGAGACGATCGAATGAACGTAAATTGATTACATTTCTCGATAGCAACAAAAAGAAAATCATGTTGATGTGTATTTACGCCATATTACTTTTCTTGGAAGATGTAAGGGAATAACCGAAATGAAGAATTGTAACGGATCTGATATTATTTTATCAACACCGTATTTAACTATGACTACTATAAAGTAGAAGTTTTTATGTTTGGATATAAATCCGATTCCAATAATTCTTTCACCAATGTGTATTTAAGGCTGAAACTGCAATGGGCAGCTCACCGTCCGTCCGTCGTCGTTCGTGTTTCACGCGCACCTCAAAGATAGTCAGCAAAGCAGAGGGGCTTGCCAGATCCTCCGCCTGCCGGGGTTGCGGGTTGTTCGAAAGAGATACCGCGGCCCCGGAACGTAAAGGGCAATAGAAGGAACATGGGTGAGTTTTAGTCAGTACAAGTCTGACATGCCCCCCCGCTCCACCCAGAGCGGGGGAAGTCATTGGATGATTTCCCACCCGAAAAAACTGCGTTAAACGGGCACCCGCGACAGACACCCGCCGCGTGTCTGCAAGCAAGGGCTCTGTGGGTATGTGAAGGACTCACATACTCACAGAGTACCTAAAGAGTTAATTCACTTGGCCTCATATGACAGAGCGACACTGCAGTTGCTCAATTACTCTTTCTCTGTCGAAAGACATTTTCACAAGCATCATCATCAAGCGTTATTGACTGAACAAGCCCGCGCGTGTCCCCGGGTCTGTTCACATTTGTAGGAAACCGCGCGGGTGTCTCTTTAACGCAGTTTCAGCCCTTACAGTATCCCCAAGTGTATTGAGCATTTAATAAATTAATTTACACAGACAACACAAGCAAAACTGTGGGATTAGTCAGTCTATATAAATCGGCCGTAGGAACACTCGGGCCGCATAAGACCTGCCATAGATACGACCCATTAGATGTTATGGTATACAAAATATGCGAAAATGAAAAACATTTTTAGTCTTAGGGCACTTGTGTCTAGGGTTGCGGGTTGTTCGAAAGAAATACCGGCCCCGGAACATGGATGGGTTTTACTCAGTAAAAGGCTAACACTCCCTTCCACTCCGCCCGGAGCGGGAGAAGTTATTTGATGATTTCCAATTCGAAATGGACCAGCTGGGAAGTATACCCTAGCAAACAAAAAGAGAATTTTGCAAATTGGTCCAGGCGTCTTTGAGAAATTGTGAACATACATAAAAAAAAATCCGAGGAATTGAGAACCTCCGCATTTTTTTGAAGTCGATTGAAAAAAAAGGATTCTTGCCGCATGCGGCAGGACCACCCAAGATACTAAGAGCCATTAGATACTATGTTAAACAAATGCGAGCATTTTGCTTGAATGACTATTTATCTAACTACTGTTAGTACAATTACACGAACTCGTTACGTCCAGTATTTGTACTTAAGCAAAGCGGCTTCTTATTTGTACGCATTTAGGTGTAGCATAACGTGGATACTTTTGTGTCTTGTGTCGTATACCACCATTACCTAATCTTGACATGAAAAACTTTTTTGCAAAAAATAAAACCGACTTCCAAAAAAAAAAAAAAAGTGGAAAATAACTTTATTTCCGGAAGTCGGTGGCTTTTGTTGGTTTCGTTGACTTTTTTGACTTTTATGGGACCAAACGACAACCACCAGCTTTCGAATAAAAAAAGAACCATCAAAATCGGTTCAGCCAGACCAGAGTTATGAGGTAACAAACACAAAAAAAAAACAGTCGAATTGAGAACCTCCTCCTTTTTTGAAGTCGGTTAAAAACTGTTTTTGCCAACACAAACGGTAACATACATAACAATAAGCAAACATCTTCGGCTACTTTCTTAAAAAAACTCAAACTATTTCGTTAACGCAATCATTTCATCATTATCAACCTCCTTTCAACTGTAAAATATCCGCTGCAGCTAGACTTGGGCCCCAAATTTCACCCATAGCTCAAATTCCTACACATAATCGGAAAAAAACATACCTAAGTCGCCGTCCAATACCGAATGAATAAATTATAACGACATAACCAATACCGATTCCCAGATCCCAGAAGAGATACGGAAACGTTCGGCCTATGGTAAATCGATACCAGTTAAACGTATAGGATGCACTGCAACCCCACCTGATGGGACCAAATGGAACGATATTATTCGGTTTTACGATACTGTTACTATCATTGTCAGTTAAATGCGAAGTTGTTTCTGTATTGAGTTTGTTAGTAATAGCTGTTTGGAGTAAGGATGCTATATAAGATGTGAACAAAACCTTGACGGCACGGTTGGCGCAGCAGTTGAGCGATCGACTGCTGCGCTGCGTGTCGCGGGTACGATTCCCGCACGAAACAAATGATTGTTATGGCGTACAAATAATTGTTTCGGGTCTGGCTGTTTGTGTATGTGAGTTTTAATGTTTTGTTAATGCACCCACGATACAGGAGGAATACCTAGTGTGGGGCAACGTTTAAAAAAAAACAACCGTCAACCAAGTATTAGTACATCAAACTATTTAAAACCATATAAAAATATTGCTGGAAAACGAGCTTTTTGGGTGAATTATCGCGTTTTACGGTAAAACTTAATATAACACATTCAGAACATCGTGCTGTTAGATGCATTGAATAGTACTGGGGCTGTGAAAGTACTATTTTTTTGCTGATGGGAAAACGCTTCAAATACCTGTCTGCCCGCTCTGGTGGGGGTGGAGTGTCAGACTTTTACTACCTAAAACCCACCCATGTTCTTTCTTTTGCCCTTTATGTTCCGAGGCTGCGGTATCTCTTTCGAACAACCCGCCACCCCGGTAGGTGACGGCTCTGGCTGGCCCCTCTGCGACGTTATAGTACCTACTTAAAGTAAAGTTACCTAAATTATTTAAAAAAGGCTTCTAAATTCTTCGAAGTACGGTGAAAATATAAGTAACAATGATTGAATGATTATAATGAAATGAGAATTGAATGAAGTTTTACTTCGTTATGAGTATTTTTACACTAATTAAATTTCAACTGTATACACAACGACACATCAAACTGTACGAAACCAGTTTGTGCAGATTTCTCAACTAAGGTACTACTACTAGAATGGATAACAGAAGATTGAGTAAACGAACATTGAAAAACAAATAAAAGCTGTTCTCCTTAAAGAATTAGTCGCAGGTTTGGGAAATACCCACTAATAATTTTTATGTTTTTTAATTGATAAGTTTTTTTTTTATTTGTTTTAATTGTGAAACAATTCTGGTTCAAAATAAATGATTTTTTCTTTCCCGTACGATGACAGATCCGCACAAACTGGTTTTGTATAAGTCGATCTGTCATCGCGTGTATCTACTGTGTGTATGTGTTTTTAAACTTGGAAGTATATTCCAGGGTTTGTAACGGTAGACGAAAAGAGGGAGATGTTTTAGAATTCAAAACAGTAATGGAAAACTCGTTGCGAAAAAGGCTAATTTGAATTAAATGTCCTACAACTAAAAATTTCAAAGGCATCTGATGCTCACTGACCTGCATTGAACCCAGGTAATGGATTACTGCTACCTCTAACAGGGAGCAGTCCTGTGGGTTTACCATAACGTCTTAAAGCAGGTGTCATTCCAGCGTGAGATAGAGACGAGCCAAACAGGGTGTCTAGCGCCATCTCTTTCACACAGCGAAATGATAAAGGCTTTAAGATATCTTGGTAACCCCACGTATCTGTTTCCTTCACAAAAGTTTTTTTAAGTTTTTATAACCGTGAATACATAAACACCACAAACATTACGTCTGTAATTCTCAAAAGGTAGATAGTACATCCACATTTCGCCATTAATGTTTTAGTCCCATGTAATCTGTTGGAGCCTATTGCAATTTGGTCACAAATTCAAACTTCTTGGCTGCTACTGTGGAATTCCTGTTGTAAAAATCAGTTAACCTGAGAATCAAACCTGGGATAAATACTCAAATATGTTGTCCTTTGTAGCGGTAAAAAAGAAACACTAAGTCTAGACAGTCAAAAGATATGGCAGTAAAAGTCACAAGTTTGTACAGAAAACCTCGGTATGCGAGTCCGCTTGCACTTGGAAGGTTTTTTTTTTTATACTAAATAGGCTTGCGTCTGGCTGCAACTCACTTTATGTGAATGCGATGGTGCGGCCGAAGGTGGAGCACTCTTGTCTAGAAGAATCAGATTTACTTGACGGGCCTGTTGGTCTAGTGGTTAGTGGCCCTGACTGCTGAGCCGGAGGTCGTGGGTTCGATTCCCACCCAGGCCAAACTTTGTGTGATGAGCATGATTAATTGTTCTGTGTCTGGGTGTGATTTATCTATAATATGTATGTATTTATAAATTATATAAGTATGTATATCAGTTGTCTGGTTACCATAACACAAGCTCTGCTTAGCTTGGGATCAGATAGCCGTGTGTGAATGTTGTCCCAAGATATTTATTTACTTGAAGTTTAACACAATACTAAAGAAAAGTCGATAAATTAACTAAAATCGGTATTCCAAAAGTTATAAAAATAAATCCGCAAATCTCAACGTATCAGCCGACAAATAAACTAGAAATACAAGGGCGAACGACAAACGTTATATTTTATTTCCAGGACATTAATTCTTGATATATTGACTCCTGGAATGATTGTAGACAGAGTTATAGAATGTGTTTGTCTAAGTATGTTTTGATACTCATGTTATGATATGTTTTATGTGTTTTCTATGTTTTTTTATGCGTTATATTTCACTGGTTTAGTAAGAGAATACTGTTTCAAGTGCCTTTTTTTAGGGAATAAGCAAAGATATTCATAAAGAAATATCATAAGGTCTTGTAGATGGTTCTCATTTTATTTTGTTTTTGTTTCAATTGTATCTACAGTTTTATAGTGATTAAGTACTGACTGAATATGATTAACCTGAATTTGATTTAATTTATTCCTGAGAAGAAAAATCGAATATTAACGACAAAAAACTTCCGAAAAGTTAAACAATAAAGAATTGTTCCAAATACCCGAAGCTAAACTAAAATAATGAGAACTCAACGTTTGAAAAATGGAAGTTAAAGGCAGGAAAAAATCGCCATTAATTTTCTGCGAATGGCACCCAAGGAACTTCGCAAACGGTAAGAAAAGAGTTACTTAAGTTTTTGGAAAGTTTTGAAATGTTAGCGAAGAAAAACAATTATCGAATTGGGTTTTAACAAATTTCCGGATACCCGTTGTTTGTCCCGACCCAAAAATAGAACTCTTCCTAAATTCACGGATTGCTTCGATTTATTTACCGCAAAACAAGAAAAGTTCTGAATTTTGAATCAGTTTCTTACTTACCCAAATTGAATGATTGTTTTTTTTTTTTACTGATCTGGTCTTGTTCCATTTCTTATAAGTTTATTCACAGAAATCCTTACTAATATTATGAAAGCGAAAGTGAGTTTGTTTGTAACGTCTTCACGCCTAAGGGGCATAACCGATTTTGATGGATTTTGGTACAGAGATAGTTGAAACCTTGTAGACGGACATAGGCTTTTAAAGTGAAAAATGAGGGACAAAGAATGAAGAAAAGGGAAAACTTACCTTTGCTATTACAATAAATAAGGCGCAAGGGCAAGAACTACAGGTGGCAAGTACCTGCAAATTAGGAAAAGGGAACTGTGTTTCCCCGGATTTAACGCGAGTGAAGCCGCGGGCAAAAGCTAGTTATTAAATAAATTAAAAAAAACGAGTACATAAGAGAAATCTGAAAGTGGCGCCGGTTACTGAAATGTTGTGTGGTAATCGGTTGGCTTGTTAAAGCGTGTGATGCGGAGAAATGAGGAAAATGTCGTGAGGAACGTTTTGTGTATGAATGTACGATGATGATGATAATGATGATGATGGATATAGGCGTAGAGGAAGGCCAAAGAAATGATGGATGTACTGTGTGAAGAATGAATCGGTAAGAAAGGAGGTATCTGATGAAATTATGTATAACTAGCTTTTGCCCACGCCTTCGCTCGCGTTAAATTCGGTATAACACAATACCTGCTACCTGCAGTTTTTCCTCTTGCACCTTATTGATTTGTAATAGCAACGCTAAGTTTTCCCTTTTCCTCCCCTAATTCTCCCTCGCATCCCACTTTAAAAAAAAATTGCCGTTTCCTGGTTTCCAACTATCTCTGTACCAAAATTCATCAAAATCGGTTTAGCCATTAAAGCGTGAAGAGGTAACAAACAAACAAACTCACTTTCGCTTTTATAATATCAGTAAGGATAGAGGAGTATAAGGGAAAAAGATATGCTGCGCCGATTCCAAATAACTAGGGATAAGGGCGTGAGAATGAAGACTTAGCAAAATTATTGTATCTCACATCAATGACGTTTATATTAACAAACCGTAGCAGCAAAAACGATACGGTTGGCGCAGTGGCTGAGCGATCGACTGCTGCGTTGCGTTTCGCTTGTTCAATACCGGCACGGAATAAATACTTGTATGGCCTTCAGATAATTGTTCCAGGTTTGGCTATTTAAATGTTAGTAAACACACCCGCGATACAGGAGAAATTCCTAGTATGGGGCAACGTTTTTTTTTTTTTAAAAACCAGGTTGCCATAAATTTCACAGTGAGTGTGAAAAACTTTCAAATTCAGTATTAGGTACATATTGAATTTGAAAGTTTTTCTTGCAGCTGCTTACAAAAACTGTCTATATAGACGAATACTGTCAATTACCATTATAGTTACCGCCCAAACAACAACTTCGAAATACGCCTCCGTAAATTACAATATTCAACCGCTGCCAGATAATTTCCCAGTCAAACAAAAAGGGGTAGTTCAAAAGAGCACTTCGGATCCCGCAATCTGACTCAATTACTTAAATACCCAGCTCAATTCAACTAACGAACCGATGGGAATGTACGCAGTAAAGCATAAAAGTTTTTTGGCACGAATAAAAATTCCGCACGGTCCTACTTGGGTATTGTTCAAGCTAGGAATGCCGCATTTTCTTTCGAGTCAGCTTGAAAATATTAAAACTATTTTCAACTCAAGTGGCAGTGGGCCAGTCATCTGTTACGCAGTCAGGACAATGGAGGAAGCAGGTTAGTAGAGTGGCGACGAAGTATGAGTACTTTTAGTCTATAGTCCGCAGTATACTGTCCCACAATTCAGATCTTTACTGGATTAGGAACCAGCCATAAAAAAAAAGAAAAAGAATAATCAAAGAACATGCTTTATTAGTTACTAGCTTTTGCCCGCGGCTTCGCTCGCGTTACATTCGGGGTAACACAATTCCCCTTTCCTGATTTCCAGGTACCTGCTACCTGTAGTTTTTGCTTTTGCGCCTTATTTATTGTAATAGCAATGCAAAGTTTTCCCTTTTCTTCCCTCGTTCTCCCTCATATCTCAATCTTTTAAAATAGCCTATGTCCGTCTCTAGGGTCCCAACTAGTTCTGTACCAAAATTCATCATCATGGCATCGGTTTAGCCATTTAGGCGTGAAGACGTAACAAACAAACAAACTCACTTTCGCTTTTATAATATTAGTAAGATTATAAATGAAAAAAGACATAGACTGCAACCTTCAACAATTAATCAGTGAAACTTGATTAGGTTTTTATCGTAATCATTGTGGCCTTTGGACACTTATGTATACAAATCTAAAGAAATGTGGGTGTACCATAAACAGGCATCTCTGCCTAAGTCATTAAAAAACAGATATGTTTTGATTTTATTTAAAAAAATAAGCAAATTATAGTATTGACGACGCATAAAACCTTTTTTGATATTTTTCGGTTTTACTTTTTTTAACAGGCTTAAATTACCTTCACTTGTACTATATCTTAATTTGACCCACTACCCGGTGTTGAAAACAGTGTGAAGGTCTCGAAGATGGTGACGAGAAAATAAGTGGACTGTATGACTTGCTGGTACAAACTGAATATATTTTCTTAATCGACATTTATACAAAGCGGTGGCCCGTGGAGAAGTGTCTTTCGCGCCGTTGCGCGATGCCGGCCGTGCCTCGCCGCCCGTCGCCCGCACAGCTTGGTGCCCGCGTCCCCCGCGTCGCACTCCGCACCGCCTGGCTCAGCGGCTCGGAGGCGCCTGCAGCACGCGAAGGTGTCGAGGTTCGATTCTCGACACCCGGTCTTCGATTAAGATGAAATTTTGCACACGATCTGAGTTCTGATGACAATACAAAGCTAAGAAACGTAATTACAAATCCAATATGGCGATTTCCCTAAGATGGCGGACTGGCTGTTTGAAATCCACCCCATGATATGGGTATCAAATGAAAGAGTTTGCTGTCAGGAATACGAAAAAAAACCGGCCAAGAGCATGACGGGCCACGCTCAGTGTAGGGTTCCGTAGTTTCCCATCCGTCACAATAAGTGTTCTTTACCACGGTAGGTCATGAAAGCACGGAAAATCTTAACATCGACTTTTAAAAAAATGACGTCATTACGCAACGCCATCTATCGAACCATTTATGAACTGGTTTTTACCTTAACATTTTGATGGTGTTAAAAAAATGAATTTTAGTTTTGTTCTAAATTGCCTTAGCATGTTCTTGATAGCAGTTTTATGTAGTTATAAGATACCGCCAATGCCAAGGAGAGACCAACCGAACAATTCGGTAATACCCGATCCAATGTAATAAGTACCTACAGCGCCATCTCTCGGGGAATTGGGTTACAAAGACGTGCAAGGAGGTAATTTTGGATTGCGAGAACCGATTTCAATAATTCTTTTTTGTTTGAAAAAAAATACGTTCAGGATTTTAAAAAGTTAAAAAATGCTTGCATATACGATTATACTACAAACTTAGTCCAGAAATTATTTTGTACAAAAACTGTTGTGTCAATCAAGTTCAAAATAATTTTCATAGAAAGTCCTTATAAAGTTCTACTTTTCAGAATTTTTTCATATTTTCTAAACTTATGGTTCAAAAGTTAGAGGGGGGGGACGCATTGTTTTTTACTTTTGGAGCGATTATTTCCGAAATTATTGACATTATCAAGAAATGATTTTAGTAAACCCCTATTCATTTTTAAATACCTATCCAACAATATATCACACGTTAGGGTTGAAATTAAAAAAAAAATTACTTCCCACTTTACATATAGGGTGGCTACCCTAATAAAACATTTTTTTCCAATTTTTATTTTACCACTTTGTCGGCGTGATTGATATACATATTGGTACTAAATTTCAGCTTTCTAGTGCTAACGGTCACAGAGATTAAGCGAGGACGGACGGACGGACGGACAGACAGACATGGCGAAACTATAAGGGTTCCTAGTTGACTACGGAACCCTAAAAAGGTAGTCACGTGACTTAAATCCAAACAATTATTAGTGCGTGCTAAAAGCGTTTTTTTTAGTTTTTAAAACTATTATTTTATTATTTGTCATTATGTCACTTTCATCTTTTGTTCGTATGTGTTTCAGTGTGGTTTAAAAAAATACTGTAATTAAATCGGCCACTCTTTTGTTGATAGTGCTCAATAGCGAATAATCAACCACTCGTTAAAAAAAGATAACCATATCTGAAAAGGTTGCTGACGGAATTCCTCGATACCCAGATTCGAAAGATACTAAGCAAAACGGATAAATTACTTTTTAAACCAAAGAGGTGAAATAATCGTTCGTATTCCATCAGAGAATCTAGAAACCTGTAGAATCGAAGCTTCCAGAATACGTGAAACCAGTCTGTAAAGCTTAACGTCCTACTGGACAGTGGAAACTGATGGATGGGCAAAACTATTCTGGCAAGGCAGTGAATTGCAGTAGGCTGAAAACATAGTCACCCTTTTCATTGTCTACACAAGTACACACACGGTCAAAACAGTTTAAAATTAAGTATTTCATAGCGAATTTCTAATAAGCATTGATAGAATTTTGGAAATAAAAATACCATCATTAAAACAGGGCAATTTAAATATAAATTAAACCTTAAAAATCAAGCTTATATAAAAGTTAAAAGAAAAAAAACCGGCCAAGAGAAAGTCGGACTCGCACACCGAAGGTTCCGTTCAAATTTGCGATATGAAACGGTAATATCTTTTGACTGCATAGACTTAGACATATCATTTTTCTACAACTCCCAAGGGACTACAGACTTCAGTTAAAATTAAAACCATATAGTAATTACCTAATTAACAATTTTAACTCAATACCTTCACGCGTACCCGAGATAAATGGTCTTGACAGACAGACAGATGGACGGAACACATAGTAGTCCAATAAGAGTTTATTTTTTTTATTTTTAGTACGCAACCCTAAAAATGGTTAATTTATCAATATTGAACGCATGTATGTACGCAGTACTATTAACTGTACAGAAGTTCGTTCGTGAAGGAGTGAAGACGCCTTGTATGTAGAATTAAGTCTGGCGATACATTTTCATGACAGACTAGCTTTTGCCCGCGACTTCACTCGAGTTAAAGTCGGGGTAACACAGTTCCCCTTTCCTGATTTGCAGGTACCTGCCCCTGCAGGTTTTGCCCTTGCGCCTTATTTATTGTAAAAGCAATGCTAAGTTTTCCCTTTTCTTACCTCTTTATCCCTCATTTCCCACATTTAAAAAAAAAAAGTTTGCCTATGTCCGCCTCCAGGGTCCCAACTATCTTTGTACCAAAATTCATCAAAATTGGTTTAGCTTTTAAAGCGTGAAGACGTTACAAACAAACAAACTCAGTTTCGGTTTTATAATATTAGTAAGGATGTCTGTCATAAAGACCCATTGCTGTTAGAACCAAAGGTGTTATCAGAATTTCAGCTCAAACAGTTAGGGAAAACTGGTTTAAATTCAGTAGCAAGATTTAACCAATATTCTAACAAATTAAAGCATAAAAAGGTCATTTATCGAAGACGCATTCACTGAATCAACTGAATAACGTTTTTCAATTGCGAGTAAGTATAAGGTATTATGTCCGCCACTGTTCAGTGAAAAATAATTTTCTCGTGACGCCATGAATAGTTTCATTAGTTGAAACTGGAGCGTAAATTAATTTAAAATTTGCTCAATAGCCTGATAATTATGAAACAGTTGTTTAATGAAGGTACGCAAAGTATGGCTTGGATATTATTGGATAATGTTGGACATTATTTATTACTCGATAATTTTAACTTTTTTGGAATAGTTCGTTCTTTCATTACTAGTATGTTAAATAGGGATTAAATTCAGTTTATTAATTTAATATACCTACCACAATTTGAGACACAGAGATCCTGTTTCTCAAATTGTGGTAAAGTTTTTAAAGAAAATGTAATATTCATGTTTAATCTTAAAGTAAACCTTAATAAGCCAATAAAATATTTGAATGATTTTGATGACAAGAAGTATCTAAAGAACATAGTATCATGGTGTCGATAGTGATTTTATAATATTCGAAGTATGCTAAGTATGCTTTAACTTGACGGAAGACTTGAAAAAATCATCCCGGTATCAAACAAGGTATTTTTTCCTTAATAATGCGAATTCGCTTATTAAGCAACTCCTATGAATGGAAAGCGAACCTACTGTCATCAATTGCCTAAAATGTTCACTCCAGCCAGTTACTATGTAATTCAAGATCGGTCGCAACATCTTTAAAAAGAGAACAATATTTAAAAATAACCAATCATAAAAATTAATCACCATCCTGAAGTGATGAGACCATCCGCAAACGGTACTGGAAACCGCGACGTTTCTGAACACATAAATATTCAACAAGCCAGGTTGGAGTAACAGTTTCAGTGGTTCTGCGCCAGAAGGTCATATTTTATTCCAGGCTCCCAGTACTTGTTAGCCGAGTTGACGTTTACAATGTATTCATATTTTAAATGTACTCCAAAGTATTGATATTGAGGACAACTCTTTTTTTTCATGTGTGTGTTTAGAATTTGAAATCTTGATATTGGGTTATTTTTTTAAAGTTCTGTAAAAAGGAAGAAACGGATCCCTTATTAGATCCCTTTGTTGTACGTCTGTTTGTTTGTCAAGACCCTTTATCTTGATAACGCGTAGATGTATGGAGTTAAAATTAAAACTATACCCTCAACTCCGAGGTTAATTTGTGCTGTGAAATACCCTCTAAATCTACTATCAGTCAAAAGATATGGCAGTTTATATTGCAAGTTTGTACGGAACCTCAGTGAGCGACTCCTAACTCGTGTTTACAAGCCTGGTCTAGCATTTGAAATGGGAGCATAGAAAATAGTGTTTTTCTATATGAATGTATAACTTTTTCCCTGCGCAATTTTGATTTCATACACTTTTTTGAGAGGTTCATACACCTTTTTTTTGCGGATGAGAAATCATCAAATAGCTTCCCTCGCTCTAGGCGGAGCAGGGAGGAGTGTCAGACTTTTACTGAGTTAAACCCGTTCCGGGGCCACGGTATCTCTTCCGAACAAGCGACAACCCTAGCAGGAGGTTCCTACACCTTGGCTTTACACTTCTGGGATTCCGCATAATGATATTGTTAGTTATTTCAAAAATCAACGCAGTGCTGCGGTGTCTCGAATTGTTCACTATTGATGACAAAACTAGCTCCTATCAGTTAGAGTTTTTAACAGAACTGATGAAATATGACATAGGTATGTGTGTGCACTGTAGCTAAATCACTGCCTAGCCTCTATTGGAAAACAGATATGTTATTTATAATATGCAATAACGAAAACATGCTTTATTTGTAAGCGAACATTAAATTTAGAGACAAGGGTTTGAATTCAATATTTAATTCACTACACATTGTAGCTATACAACAATCTTAGATTTCAATCGTAATTTTCAAAAACATGAGCCTTGCTTTTACTAGAAAAAGTAGAATACAGTCTGCCGAGTCCTATTTCAATGTAGCGGCTGCAACAGTAATTTAAGTCTTGGAGCTTTGGGCCGTGTTCCCGACCCTATTAATTAGTTTCACTGAATCGGGAACCGTGTAAAGACCGGGGTTACTAGCCTTGTCAGCATCGAGACATTTAGGACGTAGATGGGATGAGATAAGTAGGTAGGTTGTATAGATGGGTTTAATGGACTTTGACTAAATAGTATTATATGTACCATGCTTGTAATCCAGAGGTTATAGCAGAGGTGTACAAAATAGTACCCACATTTCGCCAGTTTGTGTTTTAGGCCCATTGGCCCTACCACACCCTATTATACCCCCCCACCCATCACCTCCTATTACATTTTATTTAAATGTGTTTTTTTTTGTATTTTAGTATAATATACATTATAAATAATAATTTTATAATTTTACATTTTTAAATGTTTTTTTATTTTTTGTTTTTAAGAAATACCTATTTAAAAATTTAATAATATGTATAGAAAACAATAAATGGACGAAAATTTAATAATCCAAATATTATTTGGATTATTAAATTATTATTTTAATTCGTATAATAAGATATACCAAGAACGAGCTTAACTTAGAACATCCTTAATATAACTAGCTATGTCTAACAAAATGATCTTGTTGCTATCAACAAATCACATTAAAAATTCTATAATACAGAGAAATATCTGTTCCAAAAAAAATTGACAAATACAGGTCGTTTACCAGTTTGTCACTCACACGGCTAAGCTAATTTCTATGAGAATTGGAAACTGGGGCATACGGATAGACCAGAAGAAATCGGCCAAGTACGAGTCGGTCTTAGGCACCGAGGGTTCCGTAAAAACTGGCGACATAAACGCCCATATCGTTTGTACTACTGTAAAATTCCTAGTTTGTAAGTAGTAGTTTCCTAGTTTTTAATTGCGTTCTAGAACTGCGTTCAAGTAAGTAATTACAATGCATTCTCAATAAAAAAAACTTCACCCCTGACTTCGATTTAGTCCTGTATCGTGGGTGCGTTAAGTCACAATTAAAACACAAAGTCATCTGTAGTCCATATAAATATTGATTCCGTGCGGGAATCAAACCTGCATTACGCAGTACAGCAGCCATACGCTCAGCCACTTTGCCAATCGTGCCGTCAAAACATTGAAAGAGTTGTCGATCAAAATCTGATTTTGTATTTTTTTTATTTACCAATTTCACAGAGATTGATGAAAAAAATATTAATTTTAGAAAGCAATAACTCTGTTCGGCGAGACAGTATTGCAAAAGAAAAATCAATTTTAAAAATATACGCAACGTACTCGCTTGTACCAGGCGCCCATACTATAAAAGAGCAGACGTCTACATTGAAGCATTTTTGATTTCTGAATTTAAAATCGTCACCGCTCGGGCCGGGCCAGTGGCTGAGGCGCTACAATAATATGAATATAAGATCCCCTATACCGCATTGCGACGGCTCAGTTATTCGCCCGCACCTGTGCACGTTATGCTAATGTTGTGATGCATGTGGGGAACTGCAGCGGTGAAAGCCAAGATAGTATTCCATTCAGGGGTTCCGAAGTTAACGACTGGAAGGGACTGACAACATTTTATTTAGCTCTCTTATCTGGCGTTGTGCCAATGGTTTGTATTATAAGTTGTATGGATGCCCATTAATGTATTCCATCTTCATTTGGGAAGTCGTTCACTTGCAAATTGGTATTTAAGGCAACAACCGCACGTCTATAATGCTTCGTCACCTGTCTTTCAAAGTTTTCAATCGAAGTTACGTGTGATTTTATTTTTATGTAACTTGATTTATTCTGTACTAGCTTTTGCCCGTGGCTTCGCTCGCGTTAAATTCGGGGTAACACAGTTCCCCTTTCCTGATTTGCAGGTACCTGCTACCTGTAGTTTTTTGTCCTTGCGCCTTATTTATTGTAATAACAAAGCTAAACTTTCCATTTTCTACCTCATTTCGCACTTTAAAAAAAATAGCCTATATCCGTCTCCAGGGTCTCAACTATCTCTGTACCAAAATTCATCAAAATCGGTTTAGCCATTGAGGCGTGAAGGCGTAACAAACAAACTCACTTTCGCTTTTATAATATTACTAGCTGTGCCCGCGACTTCGTCCGCGTGGAATAGTATTTTGGGCATCATATTTATTTTTGTAAACAACCTCCTCAGCTTTATAAATTACTAGCTTTTACCCGCGGCTTCGCTCGCGTTAAATTCGAGGTAACACAGTTCCCTTTGCGCCTTATTGATTTGTAATAGCAACGCTAAGTTTTCCCTTTTCTTCCCTCTTTCTCCCTCACATCCCAGTTTTTTAAAATAAAAATTAGCCTATGTCCGTCTCCTGGTTCCCAACTATCTCTGTACCAAAATTCATCAAAATCGGTGTAGCCATTAAAGCGTGAAGAGGTAACAAACAAACAAACAAACAAACAAACAAACAAACTCACTTTCGCTTTTATAATATTAGTAAGGATTAAGGATTCATCTTTGTTTACCTATACGTTTTCTATAATTTTTTTGTCCAACATCTTATTTTTTATTTCAGTAATTTAAACCTGCACCTGACACCTCTTCTAACTTATGGCACATAGCAGATGCAACGTCGAGGCGACGTAAGAAAATATTCTTATTCAAAAGTCGACGTCAACCCGTGACCAGTATATAATAAGATTCAATTTTCACTTTTGGCAATATATAAGAAAAATTGAATTATATTAAACAATTTTTGCTCGAAGACGTAGAATTGTAGATTTTTTTGGGGTTCTGTACCTCAAAAGGAAATAACGGAACCTTTAATGACCACTTTGTTATCCATCTGTCTATCTATCAAGATCCTTAATCTCAGGAACGCGTGGAGGTATCGAGTTGAAATAGGCGTGACGAAAGATTTTAAAATCCTCTTCCATAATGTGGGTACACTTTTACTATTTACAAAAAAGCCTTTATTTCGGTAATAAACTTGAGTTTAACAAAGTTTGAAGCCATTTTTCTCATAAATTTTCAATAGTGCCCGAAAACAGCTCGCATGTGTCATGGCGTCGGCATGACGTCACAGTTAAATAAAAATGACATTGTTTCTATAACAACGTCCCATAAATCACATAACCGTGACGTCATACGCTGTGATCGGTGTTTCAGTCAAAATGGCCGATTGCAGTATTTTAATGTTTTATTTTATTGAAAATCTTAATAATCTGTTATTTTTAAATAAAACTAAACCTGTGTTTACTTTTTTTTTAATATGACTTCTCCCTTGTCATCACTGAATCAGCGATTTTTTTATACTGTCGTCATGCCTATTAAAATCGAGTACTTAAGTTTGGGGCCCCTTTTTTGTGAATAGGAAATCATCAAATAACTTCCCCAGTCAGACTTGTATTGACTAAAACCCACCCATGTTCTTTCTTTACTTGGGAATTTTCCAGTTATGGAGGATATTGGGGTCCAATGGGGTCCAAGTTTCAGGTTTTTTTTTTAATTATTATTATGTTCCTTTATTCATTCGTTACAATTACAAATACATTTTTAAATATTTCTTTAAAAAAAATAATAGAAATACATTTAAAAATATAAAAATAGGTCTCCGCCGGTATCGGGAGCAGGGTCCAAGCTACCGGTGGTTAGGGCTCCAGGGACAGGAACCTCCTCACAATGCGGGTCGAATCGAGGAGTACTGCTTTCTGAATCAGGCCCTTAATCCAACCGCCTAAGGAGAGCTTCGAGAGATGGTCGTCGATGCTCTTGGCCATCAGGCCATTGGCCGTAACTACTATTTATTATTAATTTATCTCTTATTAAATATCTCCCCTACCAACGATGCACCATTCGCACGTCATTGAGTTCTACCATAAAACTTTTTTTTAAAAAAAAAACGTCGCCTCCCAGCAATTATTTTTGCATAGAGTTATTAAATTTGACGAAAAAACTGCATGCTCGACGGCTTCATAAAGGATTATTTAACACCCTGTTTGTACGTATATTTCCTGCTCGACAGATTACTTTATAAGTATATTAATATCTCTATCAACATCCCAAACAAATTGAGAAAGTCGATATTATTTGTAAACAGCCAAATAAATTATAAAATATATCACAGTGTCTTATTTACGCATCAAAGCTGTTATCCTCTTACTCATCAATTCTGTCTGTCAAATGCATGAAAAACAGAATAGAATATATTGAATCCATACCTTAGAAAAAGGACAAAACAAAGGGTCCCGGGGAGACAAATTACTGTCACAAAGATATAGGATTTGCGTAAACCTCAGAATCTATCAGAAAACCGTCTGAGAATACCCCATATTCTGGAGCCATATGAAAATGGGTGAGTCTGGGCGTACGGGGAAAATTTATGCCTGTTTCTTATGTGTGTACCTGAAGAACGGGCTGTGGGGATTTTTGCAGTATTTGTGTCTATTGGGATGTGGGAAGAAATATTTTTGGAGAGCTGGGAAAGGAGTAAGTGATTGGTGTTCGGAATACGAACAGTAAACTGGGACTTGGTGTGTATTTTCATGTTTGATAAACAAAAGGCTACACATTGTATGCTTAATGATATTTATATAGGTTACTAGCGGGTGCATCCTACCCTGCTGATCCCGCTTCACAACTAAAATAAAAAAAAGATAACCATATAAAATTTCATAAAAATCGTTCTAGTCGTTTCGGAGGAGTATTGCAACTAAATATATAAAAGCGAAAGTGTGTTTGTTTGTTTGTTACCTCTTCACGCCTTGATGAATTTTGGTACAGAGATAGTTGGGACAAGAGACGGACATAGGCAATTTAAAAAAAAAAAGTGGGATGTGAGGGAGAAAGAAGAAAATGGAAAACTTAAGCTTTGCTATTACAAATCAATAAGGCGCAAGAGCAAAAACTGCAGGTAGCAGGTACCTGAAAATCAGGAAACCTGAAAATTTAACGCGAGCGAAGCCGAGGGCAAAAGCTAGTTTTATATTTAAAATAAAAAATATGCAAAATATTTTGCCTTTGTTAAATATATAGAGTAAAACATAGAGTAAAGCTTGTGTCTAAATCATATGTATAAGTCGTTAGGGTAGATCTAATGTCGGTTTGTGGATAGGTAACTAACCATTACATACCAAGTTGCCTCCATGTCTTAGAAAGCATGTTAAGCTAATGGTCCACACAATCGTTGCAAGTAGTCAGTGGCCCGAAAGTCTGACTACCAGTCTTACCAAATTCGTTTGTGAATTGTAGATAGGCCTTTGCTCCATGTCATATACCGAAAGATCTCTTTAATCAGTATTTTTTGCAATAGTTGCCAAATCACATTTTCATATAACCCTTGTTCTAAATAGTTACAGTACCGTTAGCAACATCGGTGTGACTTGTCAAGCATAGTTATTTTTTTCGCAATAATTGTTCTTATTGTTGTATAGATTCTTTTTACCGATTCGTTGTGGATGAGTGGATATGGTTGGCCTTGTAGATTCTTAGACGCTTGTTAACTTTTGTTAACGTATTATTTTATTTTACGTTTTGTAAAGTAGGCAATGACTTATTGTCGGGCCTACGCTGTCCTCTCATACTTAAGTACTAACGCTGTAACAACAACAACATTGTAAAACCAAATAATTATAAAAGAGTAACGATGGGCTTTCTTGCCGGTTCTTCTCCATAGGAAACGACCAACCCGAACCGTGCACCTTTTCTCGACGTTTTATAAATGCCCATGTAGGCCTATGTGAAATAAAAATATTTTGATATTAAACTGCATACGGTTAAAACTGGAAGTCGACTATCGATCGTTCGGATAGGCAGAAATGACGATGACTGATAAATATTATAATGAACACAAGGACAAACTTAATCCAATTCAATTGTAAACAATGAAACAGTGTTGATAAGATCAAGTATTATATCCATCTCAACTTAATCCGTTGTTTACAACGTTGCTGCTGGGTTAATCCACACTTTAATGATAAACAGTCCTCAAGAGATAAGGGTTAATATGCTTTAGCTCCTTCGTTTTATAGCGAGCAAATAAAATCCCCTGGGTAATCTTATAGTAGTTAGTTTATCTTAATCTTGAGTTGTTGTCTAGCCATTTTGTTGAAAGTTTTTTACTTACATTTTTTTGGTAATAAAGAATGTATCCGAAGACATTCCTACTTTGTTTTTATCATCAAGTTTTTTTTTTTTTTCGGAATGAATATGAAAACTCTGTTGATAAATGATGTTGGTTGACTGGTAGAGAATGCCTTATGGCATTAAGTCCGCGTATGTAATGTATGTAATATTATAAAAGCGAAAGTGAGTTTGTTTGTTACCTCTTCTCGCTTTAATGGCTAAACCGATTTTGATGAAATTTGATACAGAGATAGTTGGGAACCAGAAAGACGGACATAGGCTAATTTTTTATTAAAAAAAAAGTGGGATATGAGGGAGACCGAGGGAAGAAAAGGAAAAACTTAGCTTTGCTATTACAAATCAATAAGGCGCAAGGGCAAAAACTGCAGGTAGCAGGTACTGTGTTATACCGAATTACCGCGAGCAAAGCCGCGAGCAAAAGCTAGTTATCATATATTTTTAGGGTTCCGTTCCTTAAAAGGAAAAACATGGAACCCTTATTGGATCACCTTGTTGTCCGTTTGTCTGTCTGTCAAGGCCCTTTATCACGAGAACGCGTGGAGGCATGGAGTTGAAATTAAAACCATATACTCAAGTCTATGGTCCATTTGTGCTATGAAAAAATCAACTCTCTAAATTAACGCAGTCCAAACATATGGCCGATTTAGGCGCAAGTTTGTACGGAACCCTCAATGCGTGTCTCTTGGCTGCTTTTTTGTTATTAAAATCAATCAGTCTATAATCGTAACATATTTTAAAGTCGAAATATTCGTTCAGACGCCACACTTTAAAAAAATAACAAAAACTATCTCACTACCAGTTAGCAAGCCGTTCTATATTTTACTCGGTGCAGCAAAAACCGGGAGATTAAAACTCTTGTCTTGTAGCACGGTTCATTAAAATCCCTTCTCGCATAGAAAATTAAACCACCGTGTTAAAATTTTAATGAAGCATTATTTTCTTGTGGAAACCTTAATAGGTGGCAGTGATTAAAGTTCCTACTGAAGATGTTTACGAAATTAAAAATATACTTTGCAAGTTCGTGGCACCCGCTCTTGGAGATGTATTGCGGAATGAAGAAACAAAAGTGTTTCTTAAATAGTTTCTGCTTATTTACCCGACTATGGTGAAGCAAAAGCGAGGGTTATGCTTTTGATTAATCTGTTTGTATATATTATTTGTGTGTGTCATAATGGTATCTCTTAACGACTTATCATAATTTGACGAATAAGGTACCAGAGGTTTAGCGCCTAGAATCTCATGCATAAGGTTGTAAGTCGGGCAAGTACCATGCGACTTTTTTCAATTCATATGCACTTTTTAAAAGCTTATCTAATACATCACAGACATCGGCGAAGGAAAACATCGTGAGGAAATCTGGACTTATAATTAACTAGCTTTTGCCCGCGGCTTCGCTCGCGTTAAATTCGGTAGCGCCTTATTGATTTGTAATAGCAACGCTAAGTATTCCCGTTTCTTGCCTCTTTCTCCCTCAATCCCACTTTAAAAAAAAAAATAGCCTATGTCCGTCTCCTGGTTCCCAACTATCTCTGTACCAAAATTCATCAAAATCGGTTTAGCCATTAAAGCGTGAAGAGGTAACAAACAAGGACAACAAGTAAGTATTATATAAGTTTGAAATTGCCAACCTATCTTGAGCAAGCGTGGTGATCAATGCTCGTGCCTTCTTTGTATAAGACTCTTTTCAAGGTTTCTGCTTTTGCTCAGCAGTGGGCCAATTATAGGCTGGTATTATTTAGGCATCAGTAGAGGCGTCTTGTTTGTAGTACGAATTTGTAAGGAAAATGATTGATTGACATGCTTGGAGATCATTCGAAAACATCACCTATATAATCGCTTCTCTTATTTGGCGAGCTCATTAATGACCGTCGTCAAGCCATGCGGCTCGTGCAGTTGAATTGCATGGTACAGGTTTGATCCATCAGACTTTTTGATAGCGTCTGACGATATTTTAAAAAAATAGTTTTGTATATTTTTTCCCCTATCACAATGTTGTCGTATTTTACCCAAAGGTTGACTGGTAGAGAATGCCTTATGGTATTAAGTCCGCCTATATACTACTATAAATATTGAGGACGAATTTTTTGACGCTATTTTTTAATTTATATATAAGTTAGGTAGTATTTTTAATTTCAGGTAATATCCGGTTGTATTTCACTTAAGAAATTAAACATAATTTGATCACCTATAATATTTTTTTCAAAATCTTCAATTTCGAATATCTTATCTTCGATATCACGTACTACAAAAATAATTGAATATGTGTGCTTAACACAGCACACATATTCAATCACATAAATTGAAATGAAAACTATCGGTGAACGCTGAAAAAAAAGACCACTTGCCAAAGTTAGTAGGTATTAAATCATACTTAGCACTTGTAACCAAAATACGAACATCATTTCAGTTGTCTTATTGTTAGTTTTACTGCATCCAATCTCACTAACAGCTTCATTAGCTCAATGAATGAAAAAAACTGCAGCTACCTCGAAAAATAATCCCCAGTTACCGTACCAAGCATACGTAAAGGTATCCATATCTCTGTTGATTTATTTCAGCGGCCCATTAAACGCGATTTAACTGAAAACCCCTGCTTTTAAACTGAGCTGATACGGATTGTAATCAATCGGTCCAATGAAAATATTTACAGGCACACTGATGTTCACTATTAGCAGGCTTGTATATGAGTCTGGTATTTTTATTTTACACTGTTTTTGTTGTTGCATGGTGCTTGTTGGTCGAATGTTTTGCTATGGTTTTTAGGGTAAAACCGATATTCAGTAACGATTGTTAATGCCGATAAATTCCAGATTAAGAGGGTCCAAGAAAAGAGTTTGAAAATATAAGTTTTTGAAATGGTACCTAGTACTTTAAAAAGTCCCAAAAATATATATGGAATACTTTAATTTTATTAATGTCCTTCAATTTTGCAGAAATGTAATTTTCGCAGATACAAAAAGTGCTGCCACAAAACAAAATACGTTCAAATTATTACAACGTACATTTCTGTCAGTCAAATTAATACCTTAATAAAACTCTTAACTGTTACTTGAGCGAGTTCTGTAGTTTTCTTATTTAGTAAATAAAATAAAAAAGCTTTAAATTTCTTGCAATTACATTTCAAGTCATTGTCCTAAATAAACTAGATTTATAATATATTTTATTTTAAACACCTATGATAGTTAAAAGTAAACTAAAAGTATTTATTTATAAAAAGAAAACGATATTTTGGACAAGTTAACCCGGTAGTTAGGCTGTCAACTGCACGTTTATAAAAGTATAACATTGCCTCTATGGTTTGAAAAAGTACGCATATTTCTTCGCGTTTTATACTTACTACCGATTCAAAAATTAATTTACACACATTCTATCCACCCCTTGACAAATCTTCCTCAAATATAAAAAAAAATATGCTCGAAATACCGACTTACCTACAATTTCACACTTGATTAAACATAAGCCTGTATTACACATACGACCAAAATTACATACACCACTGTTAATTAAGCGCCAGCCTCATAATAAACCCTATTAAGTAACGCTTTTATGCGATCTAAGGGCTTTGCCGTGTAGGCTTCGAACTTGTCGTGGAAACTAGTTGTAGAATGGTTATATTTACACGTAGTTGCAGAGGTATTAGTGTAATGTACTTAATATTAATGCACTAAAGGTGAGGTGTTTGATATCGTGAGATGTGGAATTTATAACTGATAATTTTAAGGTACTTGGCATATTTCGAAAAGGTAAAAGATAGAGATGAAAACTTTACAATTAACCCTTGATACGGGATATTTACCATTTTTGTTTTGTGTGTCGAGAGCAAAATCGAATTGTAAGTGTCAGTGTTAATGGTAACGAACGCAAAAAACGAATAAGAGGGTAGATAATTTTGTCTGCTCATAAACATCTACTCGCAATAACTTCAGTTCGTCCGTGATCATGGCGTTTGCAACATCGCCGAAATATCGGAAACTCGAAACAAATAGGTAACAAACATGGTAAATATCCCGTTTCAAGTGTTAATTAAAATGTTAGTAACCATGTCAGTTTAAAGAGATGAAAGCTGCAAAATTACGGTTTTTGTCGGATCATCAAATGGGTGGGGCGGAGGGAGTGTCAGACTTTTACTGACTAAAACCCATCCATGTTCCTTCTTTTGTCCTTTGTGTTCAGGCCGCGGTATCTCTTTCGAACAACCCGCTACCCCGAGCCTATCTGACTTTCACTTATAAATTCTACAATCCAACTTTTAGGTAACACAGTAACTTATCAAAGACTAATGACACAAATCAGGATGTCAGATACCCAGAGTTGCTACTGCTCAAAAGTTCACATCAACTAAAGATCGTCACCTAATTGCCAATTTTAACGAACGTAACTTTTGATTACCGTCGCTTTGAAACCCGCCCTCAGTGTGTCAAACTCCAGCGGCCTTGTAACTCGCATGATAAACTGCAAGCTAATGTTACCTAACTATAGATTGATGAATGAATGTAATTTCATGAAATAGTTCCGAACTTGGTTAGGTTAATATAAAAGTTGGCGGATTAGAATACAATGAAGCGGTTTAGTTTACAGATTATTTTCGAATTAATGTTTTCTTTTCGAATTGTTATTGAAAAGTTGCCGACGGTATGTTTTTGGGGTTAATTTAATAGGTACTGATAGATTAAAAGTTAAGAATATTTTACAATAAATGCAGTACTAGTAGGCTAGCATTGGGTTTAATGTCATTCTAGTGTGGGTAAAAAACAGAGCTACACTTTTTTCGCGGATGGGAAATCAACAAATAACTTCCCCCACTCTGGGCGGAGTGAGGGGAGTGTCAGACCTTTACGAACTAAACCCACCCATGTTTCTTCTTATGCCCTTTATGTTCCGGGGCCAGAGTATCTCTTTCGAACAACCCGCAACCTCGGCAGGCAGTGGCCCTCGCAGGCCCCTCTGCTTTGCTGACATCACTTTTAGGCGCGCGTGGAACACGAACGTGCCGTCAACACGGCCTGTCGTCCTTAGACGGACGGACGGTGAGTTTGACATTGCTCGCCGTCCACAGACCCGCATCTACGGCGGCCGGGACGTCTCTTGCGGCGAGGTTTCCCACTCTGGATCAAGATTAAAATAATACTGCTCAAAAGCATTATGGTCATTCCATGTAAAATTTCATAAAAATCGGTCGAACCGTTTCGGGGGAGTATGGAACGAACATTGTGGCACGAGAATTTTATAGATTAGATACATGTATATACTTCTATACTAATATTATAAAGAGGTAAAGTTTGTGAGGTTGTGGGGGGGGGGGGGTAATCTCTGTATCTTCTGAAACGATTTTGAAAATTCTTTTACCAATAGAAAGCCACGTTATTTGTGAGTACCATAGGCGCTGCGAGCTACGGAGCTGAGCAGTAGAATAAGTAACTACGGCAGTTACTTATATCTAAAACTTAACATTTTAAACTAAGAATTGCTAATAAACAAAACATAATATTAAAATTAAAAAAATAGATGAGCAGAGTTGCGCACGTAGTCGTCATACAGTCTATATACGAAATTCTGAGAACCAACACGTGTAAACTGTCACGGTCGCTTAAATAAAAAATATAGAATCTTGCAAAATTCAAACCCGCTTTCTACCAAAACCGGCTCGAAAAAATCCTTAAAGAAAGCTCAAGTATTTTTCTATTTACACAGCATATTCACCAACTGGTACAAAATCCGACCCGATCAGCAAGATCCTACATTTAAACTTCGTATATTCGTATATTCTGTTCACTTTCACATTATGTCGCTATCGGGATCGAGTTCAAGGGTATTGTGCAAACAATATTGCTGAAAACTTTGACAGCAAACGAGTCGGAAGCGAGATTATCCTTTGTACGCGTGAGTTGATATTCTTCATACGTACATTGAATACAGAAGGTTGGGGCCGTTACTTCTGCGAAAACAGTTGCACGCAGCCACTTGTATGATCGTTAGATTTCATGATGTCCTAGTAGTTTATTAGAATCTTAGAACACCTTAGTACCCAAACTGCCAGGCTATCATGGAATCTGGCACTAGAATCCTACTTCCTGCTGATATCCTTACTCCTTACTCAATATTATAAAAGCGAAAGTGATTTTGTTTGTTTGTTACCTCTTCACGCTTTAATGGCTAAACCGATTTTGATGAATTTTGGTACAGAGATAGTTGGGAACCAGGAGACGGACATAGAATTTTTTTTTAAAAAAAGTGGGATGTGAGGGAGAAAGATGGAAGAAAAGGAAAAACTTAGCGTTGCTATTACAAATCAATAAGGCGCTAAGGGAACTGTGTTACCCCGAATTTAACGCGAGCGAAGCCGCGGGCAAAAGCTAGTAATATTATAAACGCGAAATTTTGTTTACATCCATTTATGGAAATTTGTTACTCTTTCACGCAAAAACTACTAATTGGATTTCAATGAAACTTTACAATAATATAGCTCATACATCAGAATAACACATAGGCTACAATTTGCATATTCTGTCAACACACGAGTGAAACCCCGGGGCGCTAGTTCACAATATTTAGGATTGTTCTCGACTAAAGGCGGCTATCTTAAATGTTTCTTTGGTCAAATAAGTGTGTCAAATTGTTGACCAGCCTTTGTTTTAGGGTTCCGTTCAAAAGGAAACGGAACCCTCATTGGATCACTTTGTTGTCCGTCTGTTTGTCTGTCTATCAAGAGGTTTTATCTCGGGAATGTGGGAAGGTATCGAGCTGAAATTAAACTTAACCGTATAGTTCGGTACGGACCCCTTCGGGGGCTCGACATTCAAACCTCCGCTGGCTCGGTACTGGCCCCGATAGGGGTCAAACATTTAAGTCATACGACCTCCTCATTATTTTTGTAAATATTTTATTTTCTGGTTAAAAAATAATATGGGTGTGCATTCATTAAGATAGTAGAATAAAAATCTCATATGTAAACGTCGTTAGAAGTTCTTTAATTATTGAGCAAGTTTCTTAATTAACCTTTATAAAATCCATGTGCGTAAATTACGATCATAGCCATTTTGATGGCAGTGTAGGTCGACGCTAAAAATCATAAAAAAATGGTTTTCGGACATATAACCTCCACATTGTTGGGCCTGATTAACGTGTCCTTTTATTACGTGCAGAAATCATTCGTAATTGAACTTAAATTAGCAGTGGTAATGATACATTTTGAAATCTAAAGTCGAAGTTTCGCGCCAATCGTGCTTGTTTACATTTTTCATTCCACATTATATCACACGGACGCGAATAGATTCTATAACAAATGACACAAATATCATTGCAAATATTATAAATAACATGAACATGCCCAGATCTTATCGTAATTTGCAATAATAGGACCATTAACACGTAAAATTCATAACCACTACCAAATTCACAATGTGTAAATGCGATTATTTCAATCGATTATTTTCTTATATATAAATCAACTCGAATAATTAAATTAAGGAATATCAGAAATTGATAGATGAAAATAAGAATAATTTTGTAATACGTGTAAAATACTATAAATATTGATAATAATATTTTTTACGCCACTAAAACCGACTCAACAACAAACAGTAGAATCTGATCTATGGCTAAATTCGCGCCAATTTTATTTTCAGATAAAAATTCAAATAAGGAATGCGCTCGCTGTTCGAATTTATATTAAAATGTTTATTTGCTATTTTATTAATAATTTGGTTTTGTACCTACTATTTGAATGTGAATTTCAAAAAGAAATAAATAAGGTTGAATATAGAACGCCCTTATTATGATCTTGGTAGGCACAGTAAAAAAAATCAGCCAAGATAAATTATATTTGTTCGACAAAATTGTTTGTAGTATGGTTGGATTAGTTATTTGGAAAGCGTTTTCATTCTTTTCTAAAACATGGCTTGTAGGCCAGTGTTCTTGGAGTGGAAGCCTTGGGGTAAAAATGGCCTAGAGGGAGACCACAATTGAGATGGAAAAAAAACCCCGGTACACGACATTAATGTATTAATTGATGTCGTGTACCGGGGTTTTTTTTGGGGTGGGAAATCATCAAATAACTTCCCCCGCTCTAGGCGAAGCGGGGGGGAGTGTCAGACTTTTACTGACTAATATCCACCGATCGATGTTCCTTCTTTTACTCGGGGCTGCAGTATCTCTTTCGAACAACCCGCAATCCCGGCGAGACCCTACCGGGGTTGCGGGTCTGACACTCCCCCCCCGCTCCGCCCAGAGCGGGGGAAGTGAGGCGCCACGGCATCCTCACCTACCACCTGACGCAGATCCTCACCGGGCACGAAAGTTTCGGGACGTTCCTGCACATCATCGGGCGCGAGGAAACACCCAGGTGTCACCGATGTGACTGTCGCCCGGAGGACACGTTGGAGCACACAGGCAGTCTGCTCTTTTGACCGGAGCACCGCTCTGTCCCGGAGGAGATGGTGATGTTTGAAGGAGAGAACCTCAAACCAAGCCAGCCACCGCGGGAGACGCTACAGGGGTCTGGCGCCGCGAGACGACAACGACTTTAAGTTTAACAGGAGCGGATATTTGATGATTTCCCATCCAAGTGGCGCAAGACCGATATAAATGGCGGAATTTAAAGGAGGCCTCCTTTAAATTCCTAAAGAAGTTCCTGAGAACTTTATGAGAAGGCCTCCTTTAAATTCCTAAAGAAGTCCTTAAATTACAAAAAAGAGAGATACACTATTTAAAAATACTTTTTAGGGTTCCGTACCTCATAATAAATAACAGAACCCAAATATCAAATCTGTGGTCCCTTGAAGCTGTAATAAAACAACCCTCCAAGTCTACGTAGAGAAAAGATATGACCGTTTATGTCGTCAGTTTGTACGGAACCCTTGCGTGAGTCCGACTCGCATTTGGCCGGTCTATTTTTAATAGGCTGAACCGCTTACTGCTACGCAAAGGTCTTCTTATACCTTTCAAATTTTTTTATCAACCAATACTTTTAAGTGTCAATATTTTAGAGCCCCGAATTGTACTTGTGTACGGAGTCCCTGTATGTCTAAAACAAGGCTCTACTGCGGAGGCATGGCTTTCAAGGTGCAGTACGGTATGGTTGTGCCGGCTGGGCTGCCTGACTTGGCCGCCATTTTCATTTATCGTCATTCAAGAAAACAGCCAAAATCTTTTACCGCGAAACCGTTTGACAGCAAATTTATGTACCTCAAATCTGGGCGCATAACAAAATAATTATAGCATAATAAAAATGCACGTGACAAAATGTCTTTCTTTTATAATCGACATCATAGATATTTGTACAACTATAATATCTATAGCAGAATATTATGCCACCTCCATAGGTAAATTCCTCAATGGTCCCAAAACTTTTTTTTAAAGTTTACTCTATTACGATTATCGATTAGGTTGAATGCAACTTTTTAATCGTAATAATGAAACTTAGTTTTACGGTCAGCACTAAGAAATGTCATATTGCAACACATTTTTTAGTACTTTTTGTCGAGATTTGTATCGTGTTTTTTTATTAATTTATATGTAAAATGGCAAAAATAAGAATGCAGATGGAATGTCACTGTTTTTATTTTAGATTTCCGATTTTATTATCAAATGGTTATCTTGTGTAGGTATGTACATTATTTCCAGCGTTTTTAAAGTACCTAATTTTTGGAAGGGTGTAGTAATATGTATTTTACACACATTTTGCAATAGATTGACGCCGCTTTATCGACCTTATGAGGTTTTTGGAAATTTAAACCTCAAACTTATCGTATGAAACAGCCGCTGTGATTTATTTTTAATAACAAAATTGAATGCTGTAAATTGATGAAAAATCTTGAATTTCATGACAATTCGCGTAACCCCACCGATTCAGCTGATGTGTCGTATGTCAAAATCCTGTCGTGCAGAGTGGTTAAGCTAATTAGGCATTTAAGTCTGTTGTCCCTTGGAGCTGTAAAAAAAACAACTCTCTAAATCGAACAAAACCGTTTGTTTGTTTTTTTTTTGGACGAGAAATCATCCACATGGCTCCCCCTCTGGGCGAAGCAGAAGATACTGAGACTTTACTGACTCACCGTATTCCTTCTTTAGCTCTTTGTGTTTCAGGGCCGCGGTAACTCTTTCGATCAATCCCGCAGCCCTGGCAGGCATCTGGATTAGCAGACCGATATCATTGACCTGCTTAAGTTCTACATTATAATTGACAGAACAGGTTCACTCCAATCTGTTTTCTTAGAACAAAAAAGCGCGTGGGGAGCAACTCCAATGCAAATCTGCACGGTCCGCACATGAACTGACCAAAAAGATACACCTCCTGACCACCACCATTTCTTTTTTTTTTCATGTTTCTTCTCAGGATTTTCATTTAGAGAACACCAATCACACACCAAAAACAAATTGACCTGTAAACGTATTACAGCAAGAAGGTTTTATTGTAGGTCCCATATGCATAGCCAGTACCTGGCTTGTGTTCATAATCGTATTGGCTTATAACTGTCACCGTTTTTTAAATCTTTACTAATATTATAAAAGCCAAAGTGAGTTTGTTTGTTACTTCTATAATATACTTTTTTTTAAAGTGAGTAATGAGGGAGAAAAAGGGAAAACTTCATTTTGCTATTAGAATCATTAAGGCGCAAGGGAAAAAACAGATAGCAGAGACTTGCAAATCAGTAAAGGGGAACTGCGTTACCCCGAATTTAACGCAAGCGAAGCCGCGGGCAAAAACTAATCTATCATAGTTACGGCTGATTTATGTGATTTGTCACTGTGTGTAAAGGACTATGACTCCAAATAATAATAATCCAGACCACTGCTACTCTTACAATGCCCACTTTTTCCAATAGGTTTTAGCTTACAGCAATCAAAATAATTTATGGCGTTCCCCGAATTTCTGGATTGAATGCCAGTCGTATATGTTCTTGCATTCGTTGCACGTTGACCGTGTGTGTGTATTTTCATTCGGTTCATTTTTTCTGTACTGTTCTGCGGAACGTACATATATATATTTATATATTGATCCGTAGTTGAAGACGTCTAGGGATTTTTTGGAGTTACTTTGGAAGTTATAGTAACTTTATGTAATTTAGTGATACTGTCGCTAAGTGGTGTATTGCCAGGTTTGCGGATCGCATAGTTAGGTTACTAAGCAATTTTGTTATTGTGAGAAACATATTTCTTTATTACAAGACGAGACTCATGGTTATTTGCAAAATATGTCTAGCAACCATTTTCTTAAAAGTAACCAACCCATATTTTTAATCACTATCATTTTCGTATTCCTCCTTTTCATTAACCGTATAATATTTCTTATCAAAAATAGACTGTTTTAAAATACTGGTTTAATTCTACGTTTCAAGTCATGGCGCTAGTAATCTGATCCGACAACTTTGGTATACAAAAGACAGAATAAATTTATACAGTTTTAACATTTTGTTTTTTGTGTTAACAAGTTGTGGTAAATTTGTTTTACATAGATGAAATTGACTTCAAAATAGCTAGGAAAAGGCAGATGAAGCTTCCAAACATGTTGCGGGTTGTTCGAAAGAGATACCGCGGCCCGGAACGTAAAGGGCAATAGAAGGAACATGGGTGGGTTTTAGTCAGTGAAACTGACACGCCCCCCCGCTCCGCCCAGAGCGGGGGAAGTTATTTGATGATTTCCCACCCCAAAGAAAAAAAAAGCTTCCAAATATGTTGCGAATTTACCTTTTTTAATTAAATAAAAAATGTGGGTAATACGTACAGCTGCTGTTTATCTTTAGTTTATTCATCCAATAACATCTTTGCACTCCCACATTCTCTCCACACTCTCAATTATCATTTATCATCATCATACGGATAGGAATGTTATTTGATGATATTTGCAAAGCTTCATCTATCACTATCATTAAAAGTAACATCTTTATTTTAGGATGTTGCAGATAAAAAAAAATACCTTTGCTCAAGTTTGGGTTGAAATTCGTAAAACAAAATGATATGTTTTATTTTTAATAACTGGAGCAAAACTTTGGCCAAAACCTTTGGTAGTTCAGTTTTTCTACAGAATACTTAAAATCGTATTTCTCCTGAAAATCTTGGACCAACGATTAAACAGTTTCCAACTCCGGAACGGCGATTCAGTTGCAAAATTCTGTTTACCCGCCCGCGGTCGGAATAGTGTTCGATAAATTGCTTTCGGCCCGTTTAGCAGGGCGGAACCTCTTACATAACCGAAGTAGGTATACATTGCTGCTGATTGAAGACGGAAAGAGGTAATACCTCGTGGCAATAAGCCAATGGTCACAAAATGTACTGGAGAGTACTTTATCATGATATTTTAGCATCCATTGTGTCATTTAATTGATAATAATAATCTGTTGGAAAAAAATCCAGTTAAATAAAAGTCTATATTCGATAACAACTGTGTTTGTATTAAATTATGGCCCAGTCATTAACGCCCATCTGCATGATATCGAGACATAAACAAATTAAAAAAAAAAAACAATATTTTCACTATGTATAAATAATATAAGATCGTGTGTCTGTTTGGAAGGATTATGTACATATATTTTTTGACTGAAGTGCGGGCGTGTGCGTACTGTGTGCGTAAACATACACTCACACCACAACCACGTGGTAGAATATTTGTGTAAGAGCGCGCGCAGGCCTCAAAGAGATGTCAGCAAAGCAGAGAGGCCTGCTAGGACCACTGCTTGCCGTGGTTGCGGGTTTTTTCGAAATAAAAGAGATACCGCTGCCGCAGAACATAAAGGGCAAAAGAAGGAACATGGGTAGGTTTTAGTCTGTAAAAGTCTGACATTCCCTCCCGCTCCGCCCAGAGCAAGGGTAGTTATTTGATGATTTTGAAAAATAGCTTTCTGTTTGCGCATATTATACATTTAAAGGGTTATTGATACAAACCTATTTCTCAAACAGGCATGTTCAGATAAGGTATGAGATATAACAATGAATTTCAATACCCAATTATCAATAATTAACAACAGAAAGTCTTATAAACCCACTGTATCAAATAACATGATAATTATACCTAAAGAACCTTTACGAAAACTTTTCCCAATTTTACAACACTCAAATTAAATCGCTCAAACACGTAAAAAACTGAATTTAATTTATTGGTACTTATATTAAGACAGATTTTTCTTAAGCTAGTAAATTTATGAAGGTACTCAAAAACCTATTTCTCGACTTTTCTTTGCACCATCGTAAATTCACTTTTAGACGCAAATAGCAGTCGACTCGCTGAAGCGGCGGCGCGGCGTTAATACAATCTCTGTTGAGTCCACAATATCCAGGTCACTACCTTCTACAGTAAATAAGATCAGAAATGCATTTTAAATTGACTCGGTGATTTTTAATTAAGACAGTCGTAGCTTTGGAGATATTATTAATGTTGTTAAGTTTGTCGCTGAATCTCTCTCAGGTTTTTTAATGAAAATAGTCGTTGTAAGTGGTCCAAGTCGTGGAAAGAGCTTGTGGCTAAATAATGTTAACCGCTCAGGTGGATCTTCAGGTAAATCATGCCTTGCCTAGGCTTTGTTTTTTGCGGAAGGGAAATCATCAACTAACGGGGGAGTTTCAGAATTGTACTGACTAAAACCCACCCATGTTCCTTCTATTGCCCATCACGTTCCGGGGCCACGGTATCTCTTTCGAACAACTCGCAACCCCGGCAGGAATCATTCTATGAGGCGCGAGTGATACACTAACGCGCCGCCGACCGACACGGCCTGTCGTCAATAGACGGACGGACGGTGAGCTACCCATTGCTCACCATCCATGTCATGGTTGAGGTTGGCTGTGAATGAGTGGCCACCCATTACATACCGAGTTATCTCCATGGCACGTAATGTCTTTGGCCCCGGTCAAATCTTGTACGTCTTTTCGCTACAGGTGTACAGTGGCGAAAATTTGACAACCAGTCTAAACAAGGAGGCAACTGAGAACTGAACGTATTAACTGGGTAGTGGTGGTCAGATAGGCAACCTAGTATGCTGTCTGTTCACTTTTACTTACAAGACGGATTAACTTACCTACTCATGGACGTTATTTTTACCACGACATAAGCCATAGTTACTGATCAATATGGGGTTTATTTTCTTAACATATATTTTTGACTTAAATATTTGGTTTTAATTTCAACTCGATACCTTAACGCGTTCCGGAAAAAGGATCCTAATAGACAAACATACAGATGGATAACAAAATCCTACTAATATTATAAATGCGAATGTTTGTGAGGATGGATGGATGGTTTTATGGATATTTGTAACTCTTTCACGTCAAAACGGCTGAACGGATCTTGATGAAATTTGGCACAGCTACCTCTGTGCCAAATTTCATCATTATAGTCTGGAATAACACATATGATACTTTTTTTTCGATATCACGTGAGCAAAGCCGCGAGTGCCAGCTAGGGATCCTATATTCTGATTTTAGTGCTCGTGCCTCAAAAGGAAAAACAGATCCTTTATAGAGCCACTTTGTAGCCTGTGTGTCCGTCTGTCAGTCTGTCCTATTTTATATACTTACATGCTTATTTCAAGTCCTTCATTGACATGTGAAATGTAAATGTGCGCTCATTGTAATATCCCTCAGGGAACTTAATGTTGTTTGATGTGTCATGCCCAGCGATTTCGACATAGGCTTTGACGGTTCTAATTCGAGTCAATTGAATAAATTCATTTATAGGAATTGTGAACTAAATTTATCTTGTTCGTTTATTTTGACGTCAGTTTGCATTTAGAACATAACTATTGTAGCTCAGTTGAAATGGTATGAAATGATTAGGCAAACGCTTAAAGTTAAGAAAGATCATGAGAATACCTCCACGCGTTCCCGAGATAAAGGGTGTTGACAGACAGACACACAACAAAGTGATCTTATTATAAGGGTTCCTTCCTTACCATTAAAGTACATTTTTGCTTTTGCCCGTGGCTTCGCTCGCGTTAAATTCGGGGTAACACAGTTCCCCTTTCCTGATTTGCAGGTATCTGCTACCTGTGGTTTTGCCCTTGCGCCTTATTTATTGTAATAGAAAAGTTAAGTTTTCCCTTTTCTTCACTATTTCTCACTTATGTATAAAAAATAGCCTATGTCCGGCTCCAGGGTCTCAACTATCTCTGTACCAAAATTCATCAAAATCGGTTCAGCCATTTAGGCGTGAAAACGTAACAAACAAACACACACTTTCGCTTTTATAATATTAGTAAGAATTTGTGTGTCAAATAAACCACGTTCTCAAACCACATTCTCTGGTTATAATCACAATAGCAAACAGCCCGTCAAGCGAGATGTTGCATTTTATATTATATAAGGATGCTGCAGCTCGTAGAGATGTCCAGTCGGATGGACAATAAATGGCCAGACGTGATAAGCGTTCCAAGTATTCTCCAAGCTTTAATATAAAATTTTAAACTGTTGGATCTCTGTTTTACCTGCATTCAAGTACTTACTTACTTATGTAGGTACTAAAATATGTACACAGACTACCTACATAACAGTACTGTTTCTCCTCCTTTAAATCCATTCAAAGGTTGTCTTGAAAAGATCGCTTTTAGCGATAAGACCGCCCATTGTGTCACTCTATTTATAAGTTGTTTTATGTTATTATTGTTATTTGTATAGTGTACATAATAAAGAATATTCTATTATATTCTAAAATTGAATACTTGTTCAAATGATTTACTTATATGCTCACCGTCCGTCCGTCTATTGACGACAGGCCGTGTCGACGGCGCCTTCAAGTGTCAGCAAAGCAGAGGGGCCTGCCAGGGCCACCGCCTGCCGGGGTTGCGGATTGTTCGAAAGAGATAACGCGGCCCCGGAACATAAAGGGCAATAGAAGGAACATAGGTGGGTTTTAGTCCGTACAAGTTTGACACTCCCCCCCGCTCCGCCCAAAACGAGGGAAGTTATTTTATGATTGCACATCCGCAAAAAAAATAAGAAAAGTGGTCGCGACTGCTAGGCATGAGGTCCTGGGTTCGACTTCCAAGTTGGGCAATTTTTACACGACTGCCCCAAAAAAGGAGAGAATTTTTATTTTAAACCTTTTAGTGATAAGTTTCATATTAAACATGGCAGTCATATTTTCTGACCGCTCGTGTTCCGTACCTACATCCGTAAGAAAAATTGAACTTTTAAAGGATTTCGTGTTTTAAATGTTATCTACATTTAACTGCCTATATCTGCTTCGAAGTTCGAACCTACCTACTGAGCCAATTAAGTTTAAGTTTGGCACACATTGTTATGAATTTCTAGGATAAAATAGATTCTATATAAATCTCGTCACTCGTTTGTTTTCAACGTATCAACTATCGGATACATACGACAAATATTTTTTTAATCGATAGTTTTGAGTAACAATGTAACATATTTTTTATTGTTTCTTTTAGGATTTACTTAGTAGCAGTCAGGAAGCCTAGATTTGTTCCTAGTTGTCAGCAATAGGCAGCTACCCATTACATAGGACTTAATCATAACTGACAAAATTAGAGTTTACCTACCTCTGCCTAACGGAGATTAGAAACGTGATATTTTATACTTAATGTATATTTAAAAATAAAAAAAAATCTATAAAAAAACCCATACCAATGTTGTCGTATGAACCCAAAGGTTGACTGGCAGAAAATTCCTTTTGGCATTAAGTCCGCCTATGTACCACTATTGTACATACAATTTAAATAAATAAAAACAGCATCTTGAAGTAAAATACAAAACAATGCATCGTAACTTCAAGTCTCGGCTTCACGATTATCAAACGCGTAGTATATTTTCATGGGTCCACAGATCCCCATTTGTCACGTAAAACCAATATTTCTCTTGGGACCTTCCACCAAATAAAGCTACTAAATTTTTTATCAAAGAAAAGAGATACATAGGCGGTTTTTTATTGAGCACTTTTAAGATATCGGATGTTAGACAAAGCATGAATATTTTGATAAAATAAATAAATAAATATCTTGGGACAACTCACACACGGCTATCTGATCCCAAGCTAAGCAGAGCTTGTGTTATGGTAACCAGACAACTGATATACATACTTACATATATAATTTATAAATACATACATATTATAGATAAATCACACCCAGACACAGAACAAACAATCATGCTCATCACACGAAGTTTGTCCTGGGTGGGAATCGAACCCACGACCTCCGGCTCAGCAGTCAGGGCCACTAACCACTAGACCAACAGGCCCGTCAGCAGATAGCAGTTATGTTTAGAGGAGCTAGTGGCTAAATAATAGCAGCCGCTCAGTTCGATCTTTAGGTTAAGCCGCGCTTGCCTAGGTTGGTCTGTGGATGGGTGACCACCCGTTACATACCGAGTTGCCTCCGTGCCTCGGAAAGCACGTTAAGCTGTTGGTCCCGGCTGTCATTTGTAGATCTTTGACAGTCGTTACAGTAGTCAGTGTCCAGAAAGTCTGACAACCAGTCTTATCAAGGGGTATCGTATTACCCAGTATTAACTGGGTTATGGAGGTCAGATAGGCAGTCGCTCCAAGTAAAATACTGGTATTCAGCTGCATCCGGTAAGGCTGGAAGCCGATCCCAACATAGTTGGAAAAAGGCTAGGCAGATGATGAGTTATGTTTAGAAGAGGCAAATGAACTTATGTATCATGTGACTTCCTACTATAATATTATTAATGCGAATGTTTGTGAGGATGTATGGATGTTTGTTACTCTTTCACGTCAAAACGGCTGAAGGGATATTGATGAAATTTGGCACAAAGGTAGATTATAGTCTGGAATAACACAAAGGATATTTTGTTTTGATATCACGCGGGTGAAGCCGCGGGTGTCAGCTAGTTTAAAATAAAATACTGTCCTTTAAACCCTTCCAAAGGTTGTCTTGAAAAGATCGCTTTTAGCGATAAGACCGCCCATTGTGTCACCCTATTTCATAAGTAGTACACTGTTATTCTTGTAATTTGTATGGTCTACGTAATAAAAAATATTCTATCTATATTCTAAATAATATTTGTTTACAATTATGCGAAAAAAAAGATTCCTACAAATTGAGAACCTCCTCCTTTTTTTGAAGTCAGTTAATAACTATTATATAATTATACATATTAAAGCTGTTATTTTAAAATGATAGCGAAGCGGTTGACAGAGGAGAATGGGAGAAAACAAGTGCAAGTCGGACTCACACGCCAAGGGTTCCGTACTAACTTGCGATATAAACGGCCATATCTTTTGATTGCGTAGATTAAGAAAGTTGTTCTTTTACAGCTCTAAGGGTCTCCAGACAGTTTCAGTATATGGTTTTTATTTCCTCTCGATACCCCCACGCGTTTCCGTAATAAAGAGTCGTGACAGACAGACTGACAGGCAGACGGAGAACAAAGTGGTCCTATAAGGGTCCTGTTTTTTTCCTTTTGAGGTACGCAACCCTAAAAACGATGATAATGATGATGATTATTTAAAAACCAACCACAAATGGTGTTGTTTGCTGACGATACCTCTTTAATATTTAAGATAAACAGACGTGCCACAAATCTTGACGACGTTAATAATGCCCTAATGCAGGTACGTGATTGGTTTACCGCTAATAATTTAGTATTAAATGGGAAAAAAATAAGTGTATAAGATTTGCTCTACCAAATTAATGTCAAAAACAGTGAGTGTGACATAGTAGAGGAAAGTGACCAAATATGGGATAGTATCCCTAATATGGAATACCAGCATTTCTCATAAATGGAAATTCACACTTGCAACAATCAGTATCTGTCTCTTTCTTTCTATGCCCATTTGCGCGTACAAGTTGTCAACACGCCAGTCGAGCGAGCTCTTTCACCGTGGTGAGAGTGTTTTGTTTTGTCACTGCCGCAAAACTTTATAAGGCACGTAAAATATATATATTGTTCGTACTAAAAGTGTACTCAGTGCTGTTTATATAGTTTGTAGAGATTGCTAATATGTCATATTTTATGTTTTAGTGGTATTTGATTGTATTACTATCTTAATTATAAAATTATGAATTTCAGTTTGCAGTCGTTGGCAAATCCAAATATGGACCAAGTACCTAATGTATGGGCTCTGAGCACATAATGATTGCGCTGGTCCAGAGTTTGATACTTGGATTTGTGATTTTTGTAAATAATTATGTTCCTTTAATTGTTAAACCAAAGTTTTCAAAGATTTAAGTAAGTTAAGGTTAATTTTTAATACTGTTAATAGGATTCCATATTTGGGGTACCTATTCCATATTTAGATCCCTATATCATTATTTAGTAATAATAAAAAAAAATTACTTAAAACTAATTATTATAACAAACAAACATATACGAAATATAGCTCAAATATTGATTGTTGATTATTACTACAAAAAGTTTTTTATTTATAACATTTGTGCAAATTATGTGTAAAAAACAAAATGGTATTCCATATTTGGTCACTTTCCTCTATTGAATCAAGAGAAACTAGAATTCGTTGAAAAAGCTGTTTTCTTGGGAATAATACTCGATTCAAAGCTACAATGGGGTCCGCATATAACATCTCTTGCAGGACGCCTTAGTTTAGCAGCATATGCTGTCAGAAAAATCCGTCAGTTTACTGATGTAGATACCGCGAGACTAGTCTATTTTAGTTATTTTCATAGTATCGATCTATATTTATTCTGCAGAAAAGAGCCATGAGAGCCATATATAACCTACGTAGGCAAGATTCATTAAGGGAACAGTTTAAGGATATTAACATCATGACAGTACCTTGTCAATATATTTATGAAAACATCATGTATGTCAGGAAAAATTTGCATCTTTTTAGTAAAAGAGGTGACAGACACAAGTATAATACTAGAAATAGGGACCAATTAGTTCAACCAGGTTTCAGGTTAGCTAAAGTAGACTCATCTTTCATGGGGTACTGTTTAAAATGTTACAATAAAATACCTCCCCATATACCTACTACAAATGAATGAGACGAAATTTAAAACTTGTATAAAACGCACAATATGTAGGCAAGCATATTATAAGTTGGGGGATTATATTGAAGATAAAAATGCTTGGCTCAATGCTAGTCCTGCACTAATTAGTAACTAAACTTAATGTGGAAGGTGCAGAAGATTTTAAGACTACCTTTGCAATGTATAGAATCAATTCTCTAGTATTGATGAAGCCTATATGTGAGTGCTATGTATTATCATTGACTTGACAAAGCCCTGGCGGTTGATAGTGTCATGCTCACTTAAATGTCTCGCTGATGGTGGCGGGTATGTCGGGTCATTTAGTTCCCTTCAAAATGGTCGAGCTGAATGGGGCTAATCCATACGTCATGTTCGTGAACGGGCGCTGTCAGTTGGGACTGGTCATTTTTAGCTGCCACGGTTAATTTTTAATTTATTTAGATTTTTATATTTACTCTGGACGCTCTTATTGTGCACGTCTTTCTACATCGTTCTCACATATTTGTATAATCTCAACACGAATGATGTAAATACGATTCTGTAGTAATATTCTAATTTAAAAGAGAGATGGTGCATGGAGTATCTTGCCCATTCTTCTCCATAGAGATCAACGCTTTGGAATGGGCAACTACAGTACTTTCACAAGTTATTATGTCTTGTGACCGGGACTGTAGCTTTATCATTTAGTTTTTTTTTGACATTCAAAAGTGCCTTTAATGGTCTAATTAAAATAAATGGTTTTGATTTTGATCACTGTCAGTTGGATGAAAATGCTAATTTTCTCTCTAAAAATAGGTCAGTCTTGTTACTAAATGGAGTTGGCGTAAAATTAATTATGTCAAAGGTTCAATTTTAGACGCTGTTAACGTATAAATATATATAGATAGGAATATCACCAACATCCCTTTACCTTCCACAGAGTACATCCATAAACAGCGATTGGGTTTCGTCGTCAGAGTAATTATCCTTACTAATATTATAAAACCGAAAGTGGCTAAATGGCTAAACCGATTTTGATGAATTTTAGTACAGAGACCCTAGAGACGAACATAGGCAATTTTTTTTTAAAATGAGAATTGAGGGAGAAATAGGGAAGAAAAGGAAAAACTTAGCTTTGCTATTACAATACATAAGACGCAAGGGCAAAAACTACAGGTAGCAGGTACCTGCAAATCAGGAAAGGGGAACTGTGTTACCCCGAATTTAACGCGAGCGAAGCAGCGGGCTAAAGCTAGTTAACTATATATTTACATTATTTTATTAAAACAAAAAACAACTAACATACTATAAAAAGGCATCAAAAACTCCTCACAATTATTATATCCATCTTGTGACTAACCAACAAGCGATACGCTAAAAATAAACAAAATAAGGTCTTCGTCTTTTGTTACTCTTTTTCTTTAAAACTCTGATATCTCACCATTTTAAAAGTGCCTTCAAAATAAAACTACGGCGACAATAAGTCTACCGTTTACAACCAACATATTGCGTTTCTTCCAGTACGTGTAGCTACCAAAATAACTAAAACATTACCTTGTACATTGTTCTGAAAACAACCGTTTATTTTATACTCTAGTTTCTTTCAACTAAGGTAGATTATATCAAGAGAGTGGAAAACAATATGAAATGGTATGTAAAGATTATATAAACAAAAGATGTAAATTAACATATTCTATTTTTGAAAGTCTTTTGTTTTGTTGAATTGCTGTCTGGGACTGTTTTTTTTCGTATGCAATTTTAATATTTCCGATGCTTACGCGAAATATGGTAACAAATTATTGTTGAACTTTAATGATAAGTAAATGAAATATATGGGTCCACCCTTTATAGCAGAACTTTTTATGTCATAATTTTATTTTGCATAACAACGGATAGCATAAACTTCATTTCGCAGAAAATTGTTTGGCAGACACTCATTTATCATACATTCAAAACTCATAATTTTGTAAGCCAGAATCATCTCTTGACATAAATTTCATATCCATAATATTTAAAAAGTAGAAACATCATGTCGCAGAAAGTTCACAGTCAGAATCGTCTTTTGGCATATATTTCTTAGAGATAATTATTAAACGGCAGAATTCTCATATCGCAGAAAGTTTATTATAGTTAGAATCATCTTTGTCGTTATTTGTTGTCATTTATTTTAATTATTTAAATCTTCAAAATAATGTCATTTATTTTAGTTATTATTTAATTGAATTTGAAATAATGTCATTTAATACAATAAGTAATTATACTAATCTAAATAGTTCAGTTCCGGGTAACCTACTAAAAACAATCTCTTTTTTCTATTAATGCAAGTCGTTTCTCGGAGGTCACAGTTTTAACCTAACCTAACCTAGCCATTTCTGCCATCTGCATAGTATGCCAAGTGAAATTATACCAAATAATCATCGCTCTAAATGAACATTATGCTAAACGATATTATGCGAAATTTGAACTCTGCCAATCGTAATTATACTAAATTTAATTCTGCCATCTTAAAAGTATGCCATTGTAAATTCAAAGTTTTGAACATTAAGCCAAACGATAATTATATCAAATAATTTTTATGCATTTAAAATGTTCGTTTAAAGAAAATTATGCTAAGTGTGTTATGCCAAATAAATTTCGGAGCATCAAGATTCTGCCAGATAGAGGGAACCCGAAATATATATCTGTAAATTAGTTTTGAGAACGGCAAAGATGTATGTTATTAAAACCATTTAAAATGCTTCGTTGGTCTAGCGATTATTATTGCTGCTGCTGACGATAATTCATCAAATAACTTTCCTCTTTCAGGGCGGAGCGGGGAAGAATGTCAGACTTTTACTGATTAAAACCCATCCATTTTCCTTCTTTTGTCTTCTTCTTCTTCTTTTGTCTTTTTAAATTTAATTTCTCTTGTATCGTGGGTGCGTTTAAAAACACTTAAACACTCATAAACAAACATAACAGCCAAACCCGGAACAACAACCTATAAGTTAAATAAATATTTGTTCCGTGCGGGGATCGACCCCCAACGACATGCAGCGCAGGAGTCGATCGCCCAGCCACTGTGCTAACCGTGCCGTCAAAATGCAGTACGTCTTTTAAACAATCCATAACCCCGGAACGATGAGGTCCTGGATACTTACCTTGAAAAAAAAAGTATTTTTGCAGCTGCAAAGTCTGGATTTGTTCCCAATTGATAGAAATAGGCTTGTCCCCTATAACATGGGATTTAACCATAACTAACGAACAGTATCGTCATTTATTTGTAGGTACCTCTACCTAATCTTTTGAGAATTACAGGCGTCATGGTGTGTTAAAGCTATTTTGCTTTGAGCAAGGTCAGTGTTAGTTATCCAATAGATCTTTGAAGAAACCACAGGATCTCAGAACCTTTTTAATTCTAGACTCCAGGTATAATCTTAGTCAGGCCGTATTCACCATAATTTGAGATTTTTTCAAAAACAATATTCACAGGTTTGAGTGGACCTGTCCTGTCTGTCTAACATTTGTCAGTTATCGTGTAGCTAAAATTAAAACTATAAGGCGCCAAACGATTTTACGAACAACACGTTTGAACAATCCATTATCATCATTTTCCTGCCCTTGTCCCACTCTATTTGGGGTCGGCGCAACACGTCTTCTTCTATTCTCCCCTATCAGACATCACGGCATCATTTACTCCTTTCTCCTTCATATAATTCCTTACACAATCCCTCCTTTTTTTCTTTTGGCCTTCCTCTCGCTTTCCGTCTTTCAACATTCAGATCCATCACTCTTTAAGTCACATGTGCTTCGTTTGAACCACCCATTATATTATTTTACATCGAGTAAAAGTAAAAAGTTGCTGGCTGAAAACATAATAGAATCGCTTTAAATTAATGACGTCACACACTGAGTTGTTAAATAATTTCGTCTGAGAGATTTAACTTTTTTCTTTTCACTAAATTGATATCACTTTATCACCAGCCAGCTTATCTAGGCTAAATTGAGTCAAGATTGTGCCCTTGTATTATATGACCAATTAAACTCCTATCAGAGTCAACGATATTAACTGTAAAGTTTAATCTAAGAGAGTTTCAAAGTTTTGAGGCATTTAGACCTCTCTGATTTGAATTTCATGAATGTTTAACGTGGCAGATTTGAGAGGATACGCGTGTAAGTCAAATTGTACCTAGTCATTATAGTATGTATTTCTTAGAAATAATTATGGCGGTGTAGTATCCGGAATGAGTTTGAGTTGACTAGGCATGTGTCCTTAGATTTTTAATAAAATACTTTAAAAAGTAAAACCACAACAAAGCATTTTAAAAATAATCTAAAAAAATCTTGATTGAAAAGGCATACTACTTTATTAATACTAATTTATTAATGTTTTTTTTGATGATAAAAAGGTATGATGAAACTGTCTGATCTATTCGTTATTCTATTTTGTATATGAAACGGTTTTAACCTACTAAAAAAAAAAACATAATGAAACTACACATTTTTTATACCATCCTTACTTAATATTATAAAACCGAAAGTGAGTTTGTGTGTTCACGTCTACATGGCTAAACCGATTTTGATGAATTTTGGAACAGTGATAATTGCCCTGGAGACGAACATAAGCTAACTTTTTTTAAAGTGAGAAATGAGAGAAAACGGGAAAACTTAGCTTTGCTATAACAATAACTAAGGCGCTAGGGCAAAAACTACAAGTAGCAGGTACCTGGTAGTTTTTGCCATCAGGAAAGGGAAACTGTTACCCGGAATTAAACGCGAGCGAAGCCGCTGGCAAAAGCTAGTATATCATAATTACCTATGTTTTACAAACACATAACTTTGACTTTGAATTGAATTCCTAGGAATACACTCCCTCCTCGGTCTATTGGCGCCAAGCACGACTGCTGATCATGAGGTCCTTAGAGTTCGATTCCCGGGTCACGCAAACTCTTACTGACTATCATACCTTAAAGAAATCGGACAGTTAGACAGTGGCTAAAGACTCTGAAAACCAGTTATAGAGAGAGGTCAGATAGACAGTCGCTATACATTCAGTCAAAAAAGTATCGGGAATGGATGATTTGTTTATGGTTCCAAATTAAAAAAATTTTTTTTTTGTAGTTGTTAGATTGGCACAATTTTCCATTTTGGCGCGGAGTTTGAGTTGCATCTGATAATTATATTAAATACAGTGCTGGTTTTAGTAATATCATATATAGTGTGTATTGCGAATTTCATAATGGACAAAAATATCGAACAAAGAGTTTGTCTTAAATTTTGCATCGCCAATGGAATTTCGTGTTCGGAGTCACTGAAAATGTTACAGAAGGCTTACGGTGAATCGACTTTATCAAAAACTCGTGCTTAAGAGTGGTTCAAAGCGTTCAAAAGCGGTCGAGATGTGATGGAAGATTTGCCTCGCTCTGGTAGGCCGTCAACGTCTGCAACTGAAGTTAACATCGCAAAAGTGAAGAAAATAGTGACTGAAAATCCCCATTCAACTCTGAGAGAGATAGCCGCCGAACTTTCTGTATCTCACGAGTCGATCCGTACCATTTTAACTAATCATTTGGGTATGAAACATGTTGCTGCTCGGCTAGTCCCAAAAGATCTGAATTTTCTCCAAAAACTCAATCGCATGAAAGTCGCTGAAGACATGCTAGAACGAGTCAGTTCGGACCCAACATTCATGAAACGCATTGTTACTGGTGACGAGACGTGGGTTTACGAGTTTGACATGCAAACTAGTCAACAAGCTTCGGAGTGGCGCCTTCCAACTGAACCGAAACCAAAAAAACCACGCCAAAGTCGATCAAAAGTCAAAGTCATGTTGACTGTTTTCTTTGACTATCGCGGTGTTGTGCACTCTGAATTCTTACCGGAAGGTCTAACGGTAAATAAAGAATATTATTTGAGCGTTATGCGGCGTTTAAGAGAGCAAATTCGACGAAAAAGGCCAGATTTGTGGAAAGAAAATTCTTGGATTTTGCACCACGACAATGCGCCTTCGCACAAGGCTATCATTGTGAACGAATTTTTGACCAAACACTCAACAAATACCATCCAGCGACCACCATATTCACCAGATATGGCTCCCGCTGACTTTTTTCTTTTTCCTAAACTCAAATTACCACTTCGTGGCACCCATTTTCAATCGATAGAAGACATAAAGGAGAATTCGCGGCGAGAACTGAACTCAATTCCGGAAGCAGCGTTTAAAAAATGTTTTGATGAATGGATTATTCGTTGGCGCAAGTGTATCGTTTCTAAAGGAGCATACTTTGAAGGTGATAAAATAAATTTGGATGAATAACAGACATTTTGTGTATTATTGGTCTTTTCCCGGTACTTTCTTGACAGAGTAGTATATCGACTGTTGTGCCGCGTGTCGCGCGTTCGAACCCCGCACGGAACAGATTTTTGTATGGACTACAGATAGTTGTTTTGGGTCTGGCTGTTTGTGTATGTGAGTTTAGATGTTTGTAAACGCACCCACGATTCAGGAGAAATTCCTAGGGTAAAGCAATTTTGTTTTATTCAGAAAAAGTCGGGAATTCAGCTGCATCAGGTTAGACTGGAAGCCGCCCCAACATAGTTGGAAAAAGACTGGGCAGAAGCTGATGAGCTACCTCCATACCATTTAATTGTTTCCTATCAATTCAGTAATGTATAATGGCAATCCCTACAAGTATCCAATACGCTTTCAGTTACTTTTACGACGCAGAAAACTAACTTTTATTTTCAAATCAATATAAAAGTAAACAGACTCAAGTGTGGTACTAAAATACGTATAAATGTTTCGTCTAGACATGTTTGAATTGTATTACATTGTAAAATAACACGCTATATCGATAGCATTTCGTTATAAGCAAACTTTAAAAAAACTGATAACGTTTTCACAAAAACATATTTTGTGTATTACGTCTGTAATGTGTAGTGTGAAACCAATTCTATTTTTGTTTCCATATGTTTTATTTATGTATATCCACTACATTAGCGCGTTCGTGTTTCACGTGCGCCTCAAAGAGAGGTAAGGTAAGCTAAGTAGAGGGCCTGCCAGGGCCACTGACTGCCCGGGAGGATGCGGGTTGTTCGAAAGACATACCGCGGCCTCGGAATACAAAGGGCAATAGCGCCGTGGCTCAGCAATAGACTGCTGCGCTGCGTGTCGTGGGTTCAATTCCCGCACGGAAAAAAATGTTTGTATGACCTACAGGTCGTTGTTTCGGGTCTGGCTGTTTATGTATATGAGTTTAAATGTTTGTAAATGCACCCACGATACAGGAGAAAATCGAGCGAGGGGCAACCTTTTTTTTTAAAAAAATATCTCCCCCTATTTTCCTGCCCAATGTTACAGAACTTCTTCATACATCTGAAGCGACTTTAATAGCTCCATTAAAACTGTCTCCGAGCTCTTAAAATATGCTCTTAATAGGCGCATAATCTCTAACATTAAAGATAAAAATATCCCAGCCTCCCACATTGTCACATGGGTATGACAAGGAAACCACAGGCGGGGAAAGCTTCCAGGGGGTTATGTATGTCCTCCATTAAGGACCTAATCTGTAAGCCTTTCTTCTAATAAATTATCAGGGCTGCGGAGAATTTTACACGGTATATTTGAAATACAAGCAGCGGGTGTTCTTATATGAACGCAACTATGTTGTTGGTTTAGTTTACGTGGTAATTTACGTGCAAAATTGTTATTTAGGTTTATATTTTGGAAAATTAAATGAAGGGTTTTATAAGCTATTTTGACAATCTTTTTGTTTTTAAGGACTTCTCAATATACCTGAATTTTACATTTCGTTATTTCGCTTGATTACTTAGTTAGTGTTATGATAAGACCGGACACAATTATTACTGAAATCTTTTCGTTTATATATTTTCCAAATATTTTTTTTATATTTTTACATATTTCTAATTTAATACAATCAAAGAAAAACAAAATACATTTAAAAATAGTAGCCCACCGGTATCGGGAACAGGGTTCAAGCTACCGGCGGTCAGGGCTCTAGAGGGAAGAACGTCCTAACTGAGAGAGTAGAGCAGAGTACCGCTTTCTGTTTCAAACCCTTGATCCAGCCCAGTGGCGTGCCTGTGTGTATTATATTCCGGCAAGTCCATAAGGCAAGCATATTGTTTAGGAGCCATTTTAAGCTGGCCAAGCTTTTAAGCTTGTATGAAAGTACCGCCACTGAACCAGCCGTCTAACCAGAGCCTCCTTAGGTGTTGGTCGAGGCTCTTGGCAATAACGCCATTTGCAGATCACAATGATCGCTTAGTCTACATTCCACATGTCGACAACCTCGCGAGCCAAGTCAATAGACTTGATTTTTACTAACGTCTATTTTTAAGTTTCCTCTTATTTGGAATTTCTCCTGCATCGAGGGTGTGTTTCTAAACATTTCAAAATATTTACCAAGTCTTTTATCAATATTTCACTGTTGCAATCACCATTATCACGGATAAATTGAAAGCAAACAAATATAAGTAAGAAAAAAATATAATATAATTAGGTATTAATAATGTTAGAGACCATGTCACTCAAAAATGCGTGCAACAGAATTAAATATGTTTCATACAAAACTGGAATATTTTCTGACAACAATTTAAAAGCTATAATTATGCCATCCTGCAAAGCATAAGCCGTTCCATTTTCTTCGCAAAATGGCTAAGGATTTGTGGCGTGTCTGTTCTGAAAACACGTCCAGGTCACGCTATCTTCACTGCGGTTGACCTCAACAGCGAAATCTTCCCTCAGGCGTCCAGGGAGTGACAACCTTTGCCGCTTACTTTTAATTAATACACAATTTTTTTTTAAAACAATTTTCGTAAACAGGAATATGTACAGACCCCCCCTCCCATTAATATGTTAAAGGAACCCTAAGGAAGGAGGAGGATCGTTGATATAAAAACGTTTTTTAGGGTTCCATACCTCAAAAATAAAAAACGGAACCCTTATTGGATCTCTTTGTGGTCCGTCTGCCTGTCTGTCTGTTAAGACACTTAATCTCGGGAACCAAATTAAATACTCATTTAAATGTAATCTCATGGAGTTGTGGAAAAATTACATTTATAAGTCTACGCAATCAAAATATATGGCCGTTTATGTCGCAAGTTTGTGCGGAACCCTCGGTGTGCGAGTCCGACTTGCACTTACCCGGTGATGAATGATTAAGTAGGTATCTAATCATAAAAAAAAACTGCCTAGTTGGTCAAGTAGTCGCAAGCTCTACTGCCGAGCATGAAGTCCGGGATTCGATACCGAAGAAAAGTGTTACTGGGCTTTTTCAGTAAAAGCCACGGTTTGTTTTAATTAATTCATTCATCTATTAAACTCTCGTTATTGCTTTTACTCTGAACGCTCTTAATGTGCTAATTTTTCTACATCGTTCTCACATGTATAATTATATAATCTCAACATGAATGATGTATCCACGATTTTGAAATCATTATGATTTAAAAGAGTGTCCATGGAGTTTCTTGCCCATTCTTCTCTATAGAGATCAACGCTTTGGATTGAGCAACTACAGTTCTTTCACAAGTTATTATGCCTTGTGAGTCGGACTGTAGCAGCAACTTTTCATGACATTCAAAAGTGCTTATAATGGTCATGAGACCATTCAACCAATCCATTCTCAACAGTCCATTTTCAACTCAACTCAAAGCATTTATTTCAATGATGAAATAAATGCTTTGAGTTGAGTTGAGATGCCCGGTTGATGGCAATAGGCTCGCTCCCTTTTACATAGGACTTAAAAACAACTGGTACACCACTGCAGAACCTTTCGGGATTACAAGCGTAATCCTAACGAATATTATAAAAGCGAAAGTGAGTTTGTTTGTTACGTCTTCAAGCCTAAATGGCTTAACTGATTTTGATGAATTTTGGTACAGAGATAGTTGGGGCCCTGGAAACGGACATTGGTTTTTTTTAATGTGCGAAATGAAGGAGAAAGAGGGAAAAAAAGGATAAACTTATATTACAATCAATAAGTTAATTTAAAAAAAGATTGAGTTATGAGGGAGAAAGAGGGAAGAAAAGGGAAAACTTGGCATTGCTATTACAATAAATAAGGAGCAGGGGCAAAAACTACAGGTAGCAGGTACCTGTAAATCAGGAAAGGGGAATTGTGTTACCCCGAATTTAACGCGAGCGAAGCCGCGAGCAAAAGTAGTCAGTAAGTTATGTAGCAAAGTGCTATATAAATTTAAATAAACCTTTTAATTCCACGTGTGATCTACGTTCATGTGATCATACCTTAAAGGGAAACGTTCCAATATACGTGTTTAGAAAGCACCCCCGTATTGAATTTGGCCGTGAAAAGGAATACCGTCGTATGTAAAACGGAATGTAATGAAAAAGGCTTACTTTGTTAGATGACTGTTTGAATGAGGAAAAGGTTCCAGTCTTTTTATTCAGTTCTTTATAGAATTTGAATGGGTAACTGATAGACTTTTGAATGGGGGAGTAATATAACAAGCAATTACGGGGATGCCAGATGAGTGAGAAGTAGGTACGTTTTTAGCTAAACGATTTCGTTTGCATTTTAAGATACGGATTTTAACAAAGAAATAAACATTTAAAGATGGTTATTGATAAGGGTTTTTGTTGAATGATAAATCATCATCATTTTCCTGCTTGTCTCATTCTATTTGGGATCGGCGCAACACGTTTTCTTCTTCCATTCTCCCCTATCAGAAGTCACGGCATCATTCACTCCTTTCTCCTTCATATCATTCCTTACACAATCCATCTATCTTTTCTTTCGCCTTCCTCTTGCTCTCCGTCCATCAACATTCAGATCCATCACTCTTTTAGAATGATAAATATAATGCTAAAAAAAACTCGTAACCCGTAGCAGAAGTCTGTGTGCTACGAAAGCTACGGCGTAGCTTTTTTTTTTTTTAAAGAAACTTAGCCCCAAGTTGTCCGTCTGTCAAGTAGTACTGTCGGAACGACAAGAGGCAAGAAAGAACATGTATGGGTTTTAGACAGTAACCTTCTGGCACCATCCACCTTCCCACTTCGCCTAGAGCGGGGGTAGTAAAGTGATGATTTCACATCCGAAAAAACACTTTATCTCGGGACCGCATGGATGTATTGAGTTGAGGTTGAGGCACTATACATAGAAAACACTGTGTAAAAAGTCTAAATTTTTGTCGCAAAGTTAGCCGTATCTGTACATACCACAAAAATAGTTTACGAAAGTGGTCTAGTACTACGAAAACAAAATGTTTAACCCTTCGTGTACCAGGTGACTAAAAAGCCTGTCCTATACTAGGTGGGGTGTGACATACCCAAAAATTTAAGATGCCATAAAACTAGTAAGTTTCAAGTTTTTGACTATTTTGTTTATGGAATAATATTTGTACATTGTAATCAATAGGTTAAAATAAAAAATAAAAAGTGTTTTATAATTTTTATTAGTTTTATTAATAAAAGAACAGAAACATAACGTTTTTTTAATTTTAAGAATACAACTTTTTTCTCTTTAAACGAATTTAAAATGGCACATGTAAATTATCACAATTCTTTAAATTTAGGAATCAACAATGAATATACTAAGAACTAAACTAGAAATAAACGAAGTAAACATTAATTTTAATTCCGAACGAGGTGGGGTGTGTGATGCCCGCGCGCACTTAAAACGCGCGTATCTAGCTTGGTGACAGTCACCGGACTAACTTAATGGCGTCAATCGGAGCGGCAACGTCGCATTTCCAGCTACTCCGAATATGTGGTCCCGCGCTTTTATAGTTTTGAAATAATTGTTAATTTTCGAGGACTGGTAGTACACGAAAGGTTAAAAAGATCACGAAAAAAATTTCGTCTCGAAATTCTAATTTTTTTCAGCGACAACCGTCATATATTTTACATATGTATGACAAAGGAAATTTCATAAAATAAAGACATTTCTAAAACTTTTAAAACACGGAACTGTATTTTATTAATATTCAATTAAAATTGCAAAATGACTTACATTTTGGCGGACATTATATTCAAATAAAATCAAACGCCGAAATATTTTCGACACAGAAAAGGAGCAAGTGCGGTTTAACTTAAAGATTGACCCGAGCGGCTGCTTATATGAAGCTGCGAGCTTCTCAAATTTTTTGTGTACTACCGAAATTATTTTATTCTATGTTTTTCATCGAGACTGGTTCTCTAAGCATTAAAAAATCAATAGAATCTATTCCCGTATTTCCTCGTTGAGTTACCATTAATTTGTATAAATAATCATACGGTTATGTGTTTGTACGTTAAAGTAAATAAGGGTTTACTGGAGCAGGTAATCACACATAAACACAGAAGTAAAATACGATCGTAAATATATGGGTTGCAATGTATCGAATGTTGAAGTTATTTTACGTTGATATTCAGTACTTGAAGAGCCGTTTCTGAAAAGATTTAAATTGGGTGAGTGATGAATGGACCTTGAGGTTTTCATTACGTATTCTGTGTGATTTTAAGTGTTTCTTTTTATTGAATAATTAATTTAAACTTTAAGCAAAAGTAAAAACTATACTAAGGCTGACTTAATGATTTAGGCATTTATCAAAGTGTACATTTTTCGAAAGAGGCAAAGTTAAGTATTTTTTGTTATAGTGACAATAGAAATACATCGTCTATGATATTTTAGCTGTCTAGCTATCACAGTTTATGAGACAGCCTGATGATAGGCGGACAGACAGTGGAGTCTCATAAATGGGGCCCCGTTGTGTACAGTACTCTAAAAGTACACAAAACGTTCAATGTATTCTGCAAAAGCATTATGTAAAGCGTTGAACCGAGATTAGTATATTGTTATACGTACTAGTTAGTGGCATACACGCTAGCTTAAATTGGTTCAACGGGCAGAGAACGTTGAACCCAATCAAGTGAATTCTATCGACTACTGTTACTATGTAGATGTTTAAGTTTGAATGTAGGGGTAATCTTCGAAATTACTGATCCGATTTGAAAATTCTTTCATTAACGAGAAGCTACATTATTCTCGAGTATATTCGAACGTGCTGTGGGTTAATTTGATAGATGGATATTTTGTTACTCTTTCACGTCAAAACGGATCTTGATGAAATTTAGCACAGAGGTAGATTATAGTCTGGAATACTACATAGGATAATTTCGCTATCATGCACGCGAAGCTGCGGGCGTTAGCTAGTAGACTAAATTGTGCGAATTATTAGTCACCTCTCATAGGTTTATTTAATCATACCTTCATCGGTAATTGGCGTGATTATTATTTTGTTCACATTGAAAATATTACATTCCCATTTTTTTTATGGTAGGTAATCAACCAATAAGTTCTCCCGCTCAGGACGGAAAGGAAGGGAGTGTCAGACTTTTACTAACTAAAACCCATCTATGTTCCTCCTTTTGCCCAATATTTGAAGTGTAGCTCTCCGCCACAGCTCATATTGAGTGTTTAGTTTAGAAATTATCATTCTGTACCTTCTACAGAAAAAAAAAATGTTTTGCACTTTTGTTGGAAACAGCATTTTTTTAAATAAGTAATTTCAATGTCGATACGTAATGATGTACCGAACATTTTGCTACGATGTACCTACCGTCCTATGTAATTCTCAATAAAGTATGTATTGTATGAATTTTATTTACAGCGCTACTGACACAACCAAAACAAAAAAAAAACAAATGCCGATGTACCGCCTTGCGCGACGCTCCGTGACTCGTACCGTTCCGTTGCCAATAATATTTGTCAAACTGTCTATTCCAAAATGTCTAACTCCACAACCCTACGACACAGCATTCGTCACGTGGCGCGGCCATATCCGTAGGGAGTAAAACGGCTAGAGACGTCGCGTCGTTCTTAAATTTTCATACAGTAAGTACACATGCCAACATATCAAGCTATAGTTATCCAGCAAAGGCTGACCCGACTTTGAATAAGCCTTCCAAACATTGAAAGGTCAGATTATATTGGATAATATGTATAGCTAGATTTGTACCCTTTCGACGTCACGGCTAAAGTGAAAATAACAAATCGGCAAATAGAATTTTATGTTCAGCCATAAGTTGCTTCTGTTATGTCATCAGTCTTCTGAGATAGTGACTTAGGTGTCGGAAGCGGGATAAGGTCCCGAGGTAGCTTGAGTTTGACAGATTAGTCGTGAACATATTTATACTCGAGAATGTTCATATCATATTATGGCACATGATAACTGTCAATTTGATCATAAAAACCTAATCGACTGCTTTGCTTGAACTAATTGACAGTTTTAGTGGAGAAAATATCTTATAATATGGGTGTGACTCCACTAAGCGTGTGGCTCGACAGTAGTGTCTTGTGTTCACAAATCAAAAGTTTAAAACAATCCACTAATATACTCATTCCTTACTTTTTCCATTCTTGTCACTCAACACATCCATCTCAGTATTCTCATCTCCACTACATGCAATCGTTTTTCATTCACTTTTTTTATAGCCCAGCAACAATTTTCCCGACATGGGAATCCAACCCAGGACCTCAATTTAAGCAATCGCGCTTTCGGCTTCTCCACCAATGAGATTCGTTTAACAAAATAAAAGCAGTTTGACCTTTAATTGTCAGACCACCTAGGCTTCTGGCCCCGATACGTACCAATTGTACGTGGTAAACCTACCTAATTGGTAGACCATAATTGGGTAGAATTCTGTTCCAAATTAGATTTCGCAGTACGACTTAGGTTAAAGGTTGTAGGTGAGTTTTTAAAGCTTTCAGGTGTATTGCTCAAAATTCATTGAACTGTTGCAGTAAATTGCATTTTTAAATCCTTACTAATATTATAAAAGCGATAGTGAGTTTGTTTGTTTGTTACGTCTTCACGCCTAAATGGCTACAGAGATAGTTGAGACCCTGGAGACGGACATAGGCTATTTTTTTAAAGTGAGAAATGAGGGAGAAAGATGAAAGAAAAGGGAAAACTTAGCTATGCTATTACAATAAATAAGGGAAAAGGGCAAAAACTACAGGTACTTGCAAATCAGGAAAGGGGAACTGTGTTACCCCGAATTTAGAGCGAGCGAAGCCGCAGGCAAATGCTAGTTACTTAAGAAAACCCTATGCACTTGTCTAAAAAACACTGGACCAAGGCGGACTTAATGCCGCGGGCGTTTACGACTAGCCTACCTTTTCTTTCAGACTCAACTGTCCGTCCGTTTGCTCTACTATGCACTATACTATCTACGTTGCTGCTACAAAAAAAAACAAGATTAAAATAAATATTTAAGGGGGCTCCCTTACAACAAACATGATTTTATTGCCATTGTAATAGATGATGTTACAAACCTTTCGTGCGCGAGACTGATTCGCACTTGGCCTGTTTAATTTTGTAACTGGCTAGCGCCCGCGGCTTTGCCCGCGTGATATCCAAAAAAAAAGCCGTTTGACTTGAAAAAATCCATGTATGTCAAAACGGCTGAACGGATCTTGATAAAATTTGGCACAGAGGTAGATTATAGTCTGGAATAACACATAGAACACATTTTTTTCGATATTACGCGGGCGAAGTCGCCGGCGCCAGCTAGTATTATATAGTAGGAAAATTCTTTTGTTATCAATTCTTTGTGAATGTGTAAACATTGTAGGACTTTTTGATACTTAGAAGCTTAAGAACTTTTGGTTAATTTTGCAACGACTTTTTGTCGAGTCTACGCTGTCCTCCAATACTTAAATAATAATGCTGTAATATAATAAATATTATAAAACCAAATAATTAAAAAAAAAAAGTTATAATAGTGTTGGGATCGTCTCGGTTCGTCTTCTTAGAAAACGATTAAAAATGCTTATGAGGGAATTTTTGTACGGCGACGTCTGACTTATAATAAATCCCTCCGTCTTGCTATAAACAATCCAAGCTAAAACAAATAAAACAGATTAGATAATACAAGCAATGCCCCCGCCAGTTACAATATTGCATTTCGTCTAGTTAACTCCTGCAAATTGCATTGGCTAACTAGTATGTAGTTGACTTACAGTCTGTAATACGATAGTTTGACGACAAGGATTCGATCTTGTGTTGTTCAAATGTACCTTCAGTTTATTTGATTTTCTGTGAGTCGCTTGTATGATGCTTGCAAACGAAGCGTCTTCAGGAAAGTAATCAGGATATGTTTGAACCTTGGCTTGAAGAACTTGGCTTAACTGCTAATGCTGAAGTTAATCCGTGGATGGATGAATCAATGACATATCGAGATCATGTTACTCACCCAATACATTCGCTTAGACCGCCGTGTTGGTAACAAAAATGCAGTTGAAAAAGTTGGTCAGACCTGATTTGATATACAAAGAGGAGAATCGAGAGGCCAAGCGAATTTCATCAAAAAATCTAGTGATCCCAAGATCTAACACCTAATTAACTTCATTTTATTATTACAAATTCATCCGCCATCTTGATTTTACTGTTACAATAAATGGGACCTCTAATCCTTCCTCCGTCTTGCTAATATTATTCACGCGAAACTTTATGAGAATGTTTGGATATTTGTAACTCTTTCACGCCATAAAAACACTAAACGGATATAGATTAAATTTTGCACACAAATTGTCTGTATCCTGAACACATTATAGAATACTTTTCATCCGGATATTACGTCATGTAAGACAATCACCGCAGTCTATATAGCGTAAACTAGTTAATAATATTATAGAAACCCTTCGCTCTAGCGTGACCATTGTCGAGTAAATCTTTGTTGTTTTTGGCAGGACCCTTCACAAAACTCAGTTTAAAATATTCATGTTCCGTCCCCATCATTTTTATCCTATTTAATCTTATATCAGTACTGGGTACAGTCCATGGGTTTTTGACATAGAATAAAAACGCATAGAAGTGAAAGTCGACTACAAACGGTTGCTAACATGAGTTTAGTTCAAGTGGCAAGAAATTTCGACACTTGTAATGTTTCACATTAAGAGCCATTTCACATTTTCGCCCAATTTTTTAAGACTTTGAGCTTCTCTATTACCATCTAAGTAATATCTAGAATTTATTGAATGAATACAAAATATAGATTAATCGTTTATAGTGTCGTTTAATGTAACACATTTACTAAAATCGGTTTGTTTAATTTATAATGACACATCTCCCACAACCATTTTACTGAAAAATTGCCGCAGAGTCTACTTCTGAGTCCTAAATCTATCAATAATACTTATAAATGAAACTAATCAAAATACATACAGGTTCAGACATATATTTAAATCGTCGTTTAATGAAATAGATTCCTGAATTATATTACCATTAATTAGTAAAAAAATAAATTCTTAGACCAATTTTTAACTTTTATTTTGTTTTTTTTTACGTGTTTTTTGGTTCAAATACATAGTAATTATAAAAATAAAATTATTCAGAAATAATCTATGTTCTTTGGGAAATCGAACCCTATAGTTATTTTGAAAATATTTGCATATAATTTGTCAAAATATCAATTTGAACATCAGTCTAAATTACAATAACATATAAATACTAATACAATACTAAAATAAAATTTACCAAATCATATTACGATTACGGCTCAAGATTGCTCTCGTGTTACACTGTTTATATTGCACGTGTGTGGCTCGCTACGCACACATAAACAATGACGCACTCTTTTGCCTAAACTCGAGCGCAATCATTTTGTGAAATGGCTCTTAAGCATCGTTCCGCAACTAATGCAAATATGATAAATGTCAAGTATGTTTAGTTAAAATATAATGCACTACATTTCAAACAACAAAGCAATAGATATAAATCTAGTCAAATTTGACAGAATGACACAGGTCATCGACTAAAATTCTAACATTTAGATAAAATTGTAAACACGCTTGGTACAAAAATCAAAATAAAAATATTTTTATTTCATATAGGCCTACATGGGCACTTATAAAGCGTCAAGAAAAATTGGTCGTTTCCTATGGAGAAGAAGTGGTAAGAAACTCCATGGTTACTATTTTAAATTCACTTGGTTTTACAATGTTGTTGTTTACACTAAATAATAATAATAATAACTTATTTATTTCAGACTACAATGTGGTCCAGTGTGTTAGTAACAATATGACTTAGCCTATGTTAGTACTTAATAACTAAAAGAGATCGAGTGCGATTAGTTAGTGCCCACATTAGCGGGCTGTCTGCCCGGTCAGCTATCGATTGCAGGATAGTGTTGGGACTGCCACGCAGCCTGTGGAGTAGCGAGGCAGATTTTTTTCGCCACAATGCATCAAAACTGACAGTGCGTGCGTCAGCAAACATTGCTGAGGCACTACAGAAGCGTGGCAGTCGCAGCAATACCCTAAACGCATTATTATATTGGATACGCAGAGCATTATAAGCCTTTTGGGTATAAGTGAACCACAGGGCTCCCGAGTACAGTGAGGTGCAGTATGCCTTGAAGAGGACTATTTTAATTGCGGCTGTACATCGAGAGAACCTGCGGGCCAGCATATTCGCCCTGACTGATAATGCTCTGCGCTCCCTCTCTAGATCAAGGTCATCTTTCAGATCATCAGTAACCAGATGGCCCAGGTATTTAAATTTGAAAACTCTGTTTATGGAGTGACCTCTCAATAAGAGAGGAGGGATTGAAGTGGGACACCTGGTACCAGACCTGAAGACCATGAGCTCTGTTTTACTACTATTATACACCAACCCATGAGTGTCCGCGTACGCCTCGCACACATTGAGTAGTTTTCGGAGAGCACCGACCGAGGGAGCCAGCAACACCATGTCGTCTGCATAGCTTATGTTGTTGAAACAAACTCCATCCACGTAGCAGCCGACACGCGTGCTACTGAGTCGCTCAATCAGTGCATTGACATACAGACCGAAGAGCAGAGGTGAGGACAGGCCCCCCTGCCTCACCCCGCACTCCGGCCTGCAAGTCTCCGACAACTCACCCGCCCATCGCACCTGAGTCTCCTGGTTTAGATACCAGTGCTTGAGGAGTAATATAAACTCTGGCGGGAGCGGCGTCTCTGCGAGCTTTTTCCAAAGGAGATCGTATGGGACAAGATCAAACGCCCTAGACAGGTCAAGAAAAACCGCATATACAGGTGTTTTTCTAACCGTATAATACCTGACAGCGTGCTTCAAGCTAATAATGGCTGTCTCGGTTGACAGCCCAGGCCGGAAACCAAACTGAGCGTCACAAAGCTGCACATGTTTATTTAGATTTAAGTTGAGCACGCTGTCAAGAACCTTGGCTATGACGGTGGCAAGTGAAATAGGCCTATAATTAGACTTGTCCGATACGTCTCCAGTCCTGCTTTTGACCACCGGCACCACCAGAGTCCGCACTAAATCAGGTGGAAGATGTGAATGACTCAGGCACAGATTAAACAAAAGAGCTAGCACTCGACATAAGTGGGGGCCCGCATGCTGCAGGTGCTCGATGCTGAGCCCGTCATGACCAGGTGATTTGCCTCTTGTCATCTTCTGTATTATATGCCTGATCTCCTTAGCAAGAATGACAGTGGTCACCTCTGTAAGCTCGGGCCCAGCATCAAACACCCCGCACGGCGGACCCAGTGGGGATTTAATGGCGAATTGTTTTTTAAACATTTCAGCTATATCCTTAGGATTGACAAGCCCGTCGACGCTCACAGGAACGCCAGGCTTAGGGTTCAATCTGTTAGTGGCTTTCCAAAACCCTTTAAAATCTGACTTAGCATGGCATTTAGCTAGTAGATCCATTCTGATTTGGTCTTGGTGTTTTTGGCACCACTTTAGCTTTCCCTTAAATACCTTCCGTGTCCTAATCATGGCGTCAAAAATGGGGCCAGTGGACGGTTGACCGTACCAACACCATACATTAAACTCCATCCTGGCATTCCTGTGAGCCTCGCTCACATGCTTGTTCCAGCCAGCAAGGGGTTTCCGGTTACCTCGACTGCTTTCATAAGTCGCAACAGCACACGAACATAAAATATTAACATAAAAATATATCACTGTATAAACTATTTATGATATCTTTATGACAATGATTACTACAATATTTACCACAGCAATTTTGTAAGTCTATTAATAAATCAATACGTCTTAATTGAGAATTACACATATTTTCATAAATGTTACATTGGTTTTCATTCCTTTCACCCCATTGTATTTTATTACATGTAGTGTTTTTCGCAGTCGATTTCTGCCTAATAACATCAAGATTACATGATATGACTAGCGGTAGATGGTCAGACCAATAAACGTCATATTTTACAGACACAATATCTGTTATACAGTGCATGGCTGACTCAGTCACAACGCAGTGGTCTAGCCAGCGCTTGCTCCCATGAGCCTCACTCACAAATGTAAACGTCCCTGACGCCAGTTGCAACATATTGGTATCTACACAAATAGGCTTGCGTTTATCCATATCTTGCCTAATATGAAGCGAAGATGAGGACTGCCTAGAAGACACGGATTCACTGTAATTTTGAATAGATTCAAATAATAATGATCGGAAAACAGAGAAACCGGCACTGAATTAACGGGCGTGGCAAATTTTAGACGATTATATTGGCGCACAATCAAAGGGAACTAAGTCCATAAGATTCAATTCTATACCATTTCCTTACTCTATAATACAGTTCATAGATTTAGGGGCCTTTGCCTCGTCACGGTCCTACCCTTCGCCGTTGGGTTCTGTATGCTATATAGCCCATTTCTCGCTCATTAAGTTTCGAGAATAGTCGCTTTCAAGATAAACAGACCTAGAACCACTCGAATGTAGGTCGTCAATCGATCGCTGATGATAAACGAATGCTTTATGAACGTGTGTTTGGTTTGAATAATAAATTGGATAAAGGAATTAGGGTTAATGTCCAATTTCTTTAGTTTACCAATGGGTACTATTGGAGCATGTGTATCTTAATTTATTTTTAAGTATCCAGAAATACAGTTAGCCGTCTACGGTAGTACCTAGAACTTATAGTTTTTTTTAGATAATGTACCTCTTTTCGGCTTTTAACACCTTACGCTAGCCAAAAAGAAGACACAGAATACATTTTTTCATGAGCTCTGACTATCGCAATCTACTGTAAGACATCGATTTTTCCACATCTGCTTCTACAACTTATCTTGTGCTTATTATAACACAGTTGCAGATTGGGTGATGAGTGATCAGGTCATTGTGGCCCTGACAACCTGTACCGAGCGACATTATATCTACATAGGTACCATAATGATGATGCACGAGTCTAAAAAGTATTGGATTGACATATACAATGTGTCCGGTCACGGACAAGCGATATTCTATGTACTTATATGACAAACATTCTAGCACTAAACTTTATTGATTAAAAAAAAAAACTACATTTTTTTTTCACAAATAAGTTTAAGAAACCTTCGTTGGTTTGCATATTTTTTGGACTTTAATTTTGTTTTCTAAAGTTACGATAATGTAAGCTCATCATGTCTTAATTTAAACGATAGACAATATTGTTGCCCTCTGAATAAACCTATTGTCGTCTCAGTAAGACCAACACTTTGAGAGATACGATTATTTTTTGTACACGCTTAGAGAATATCTCAAAATGGCTGTCAAAAAGCGGGGAAGTGAATTAGACCCAAGTGTGTAGCGTAATAGTACATTAAAACACTCTTTATATAAGTATCTAGAATATCGCTAGTCCATGACCGGACACATTGTATATTGACACACGTGAGAAAAGTTTTGAGTGTAAATGTGATGATGGGTGGAATGTGTGAAGGATGATAGTATGGAAGAAGAAGACATGTTGCCGACCCAAGGCACCTAATGGCAGGAGAATGAAGATGATAATTTAGAAGTTTTTAAACTGACATGGTTACTAACATTATTATTAAAACTTAAAACGGGATATTTACCATGTTTAAACCCAAAAAAGAGTGAAAAACGATCGCGACTTGATACAGTGAGTTTTGTGGGTCGACAGCAAAATCTGGTTAAGTGTCGAGAACAAAATCGAGTTGTGAGTGACGGTGTTAGTGGTAACGAACACAAAAAACGAATAAGAAAGAGGGTAGATCGTTTTGTCTGCTCATAAACATCCACCCGCAATAACTTCAGTTCATCCGTGATCATGGCGTTTACAACATCAGCGAAATATCGGAAACTCGAAACAATTAACAAGCATGGTAAATATCACGTTTCAAGTTTTAATAATGATGATAACTTAGTTAAAATATTGCTTTATTTCGGGTTAAAAAAAATTAAACGACTTCCTCAAAGGGATTGTTGAAGAGATTATTCCGTAATGCCATTACATAATTACTCAAATTTTATTAGAAGGACCACTGCTTAATGTACTTTGAACGGTCCTTCATTGGCGTCTTTTGTCGTTTTCATGGGGTCTAAATTGACGTAGGTAATTAAGATATTTAGCTGAAGAATATTAGATTTCTGCGGCGAAATGGTATAACATCAACTCCCACGTAGAGTTAATTAGGTTTAATTAACAACAAAAGAATGAAACCAGGCTGTAATTTCTTGTCTATTATGGGCTGGAGCGATTTTTAAGACACTAAAACACTAGGAAGTGGTGACGTTCCAAAAGTTTTGATTGTAGCCTAACTGTCGCGTAGTGATAGAATATACAATATATCTTTATGAATTGTTGCCTATGTATTATTCTGATGTATCCTTACTAATATATTATTATTAAAGCGAAAGTGAGTTTGTTTGTTTGTTACGTTTTCACGCCTTAATAGCTAAATTAATTTCGATGAATTTTGGTACAGAGATAGTGGGGACCCTGGAGACGGACATAGGCTTATTTTTTCGGATATGAGGGAGAAAGAGGGAAGAAAAGGGAAAACTTAGCGTTGCTATTACAAATCAATAAGGTGCAAAGGCAAAAACTGCAGGTAGCAGGTACTGTGTTATACCGAATTTAACGCGAGCAAAGCCGCGGGCAAAAGCTAGTAATCTATAAACAAAACATTGGGACGACAAAAAGTGACAAATAAAACATCTTATAGTCTAGTTAAGCTTAAAAAATGAAGTATGTAATTAATTTTAAGTCGGCGCCAAACAAACAAGAAAATTAATAACTTTAAGCGTGAAATGTTGACAGCTTGATAGATCGTTGATCAACGTTTGTAAAACAAAAAAAAAACAATTTTTAAGTCATAGTTTTTGATATTATAATGAACACTTTGACGTCGCAGCATTATTTTTGGAAATGAATCTAAATTGATTTAACTGAATTTAATCATATAAAATCAAACTACATACCTACACAATTAATTCATTAAATAATTTACGCAAATTTTTGTAATGTCTATGATTTGCTTGCACTTAGCTTATTTGATATTTCTACACCAACAGTGGTAGTATGTGTGGTCCAATGTATAATATAAGATACAAATATAGCATATACTTAAAAAATAAATGTATCTTATCGTCGTTTATTTATTTCTGTACATATTTTTTATATTTTTACATATTTCTTATAAAAAAAAACATTTAAAAATATAAATTTTTATATTTTTAAATTTTTTTTTTTTTGTGGGCTGCTATTTAGTAGCCCACCGGTATCGGGAACAGGGTCCAAGCTACCGGCAGTCAGGGCTCCAGAGAAAGGAACCTCCTAACAATACGAGCCGTGTCCAGGAGTACCGCTTTCTGTATCAAGCCCTTGATCCAGCTGCCCAACGAGAGCCTCCTCAGGTGTTGGTCGAGGCTCTTTGCAATTAAGCCATTGGCTGTAACGACTATCGGCACAATGATCGCTGAGTCCACTTAGTAGTAGCTGAGTATCTTATCTTATCATTATTGTACAAATTCTGCCGCCTAATTATAAAGATGACGTCATCGTTCCATTTACTGGGACATAACAAAACTGTGAATAAAAATAGACAAACAATTTTGAAACTTAAACTCGTAGGCAGACGGTATAAACTATGAAGTTTGCAAATCTATGGCATTTATAACTCCGATGCTCCCCAAAGGGGAGCAGTCAATTAACAAAAGATCAAAGTTAAAATTGGTCAGAAACAGGAGCCTGAAGCTTGGATACTTATTTACCCATCTATATATTGAATTATGTATGACCGATGTCTGTTTGTTAACAAGTAAGTACATAGATTATTACCTAGTTTATACATATACCTATTAACTGAAAGCGGATCCGACTGATTTCGATAATTATAACCTCATAGTTATGTTAATAGGTTTATTGACACTTGACACACACCAAACAATATAATTACAATATTAATAACGCTCATTAAAATTAAATGGAAATTAACGCTAAACCGCACAATTAAATTTGTTCTACATAGTATGTTAATGGATAACAAAGTTACGACTGCAGTTTAATGAAAAAGTCCCATTTCAAATCCAAATATCGAATTGTGTCTAAACCATGTTTTGTTTAATATTTTTACGTACACAAACCCAATTTTCAGAATTTTTTTCGCCCAGATGTGGAAAAGCACAATGAAAAAACGCTAAATATATTAGGTTAGCTCTATATTGCTAAAATATCCAATAAGACAAACCACTAATAAATTGTATTGCAGTTTATGATATAGTCAATTAGCTAACAGCGTAAAATACATTTGTGCAAATATGCATCCACTGCCATTTGCGCGGGATAAAACATGACAATGACGTACATCTGTAAAGTTAATAATATATTATTAATTGTTTTATGTATGTGTAAGGGCGAATTTTGTAATTCCCTAAGTTTATTGTTATCTGTGTTATGTTCTGCTGCGTCACATTAAACAATTATCATATTACTAGCTGGCGCCCGCGGCTTCGCCCGTGTAATATCGAAACAAAAGTATCCTTTGTGTTATATATATATACGACTATAATCTGCCTCTGTGCCAAACTTCATCAAGATTCGATTAGCCGTTTTGTCGTGAAAGAGTAACTAAAATCTATACATCCATCCATCCATCCTCGCAAACATTCTCATCCTTACTAATATTATAAAAGCGAAAGTGAGTTTGTTTGTTTGTTTGTTACCTCTTCACGCTTTAATGGCTAAACCGATTTTGATGAATTTTGGTAGATAGTTGGAAACCAGGAGACGGACATAGGCTACATAACTTTTTTGAAAAAAAAAGTGGGATGTGAGGGAGAAAGATCGAAGAAAAAGGAAAACTTAGCGTTGCTATTACAAATCAATAAGGCGTAAGGGGAACTGTGTTACCCCGAATTTAACGCGAGCGAAGCCGCAGGCAAAAGCTAGTTTATTATATAAGTAGGATTATAATATTAGCAGGATTATATTGTCAATTATTCAACTTGCCTAACTGTTTGTATTGGGCCACCGAGATACAGCCTGTGCCTAGTTTAGGGTCCATGGCTACTTTTTCTTTGTTTTCTTTTAACATTGCTCGTAGAATTTCAACGTTTGTATGTAACCTTACTTGTGTGTATTAATATATTTATTTATTTAACAAACCTGAACTCTGTGTGGTCAACCGTTTTCACGTTAGTGGCAATCAGACAATAATTACAGTAAATTCCTTTAACAGTTGCATTTGAAGGTCATTATCCAGAAATTTGAACGTGTAAAAACATTTATTTAACAAAACATCACGCTTGTAATCTTCGAAGCGTAAGGCAGAGCTATATAGACAACAGCAAGTACAAATAAATGGTGTCGATTTACTAGGTTTAAAAGAAAAGATAGGTGTACCACAAGGGTCGATATTAGATCCCTTCCTCTTTTTAGTATATATTAATGATTTACCACATTTAGTAAAAAAATAAACTTTTAAATATTTCTACTTCTATAATATTTAAAATAAACAGACGTGCCACAAATCTTGACGACGTAAATAACGCCCTATTGCAGGTACATAATTGGTTCACCGCCTATTATTTAGAATCCAATCTTGGAATAATATTAATTTATAATTACAAGAGTGACCATGGATTTTCTTGCCCATTCTTCTCCATGCAGATTAACGCTTTAGAATGGGCAACCACAGACTACAAAGTAATGACGTTCACAAGTTATTATGTCTTGTCACCGGGACTGTACCGTCATCGTTTTGTTTCTTGACATACAAAAGCACTTGTAATGGTCTAAATGTAATAAATGCTTTAAGTTTTACATACTTAATAGTACACATGGCATAGTACAGATTTTTATATTTTACAAGATCCGCAAATACTGGTTAAGTATAACTTGTTTGGTCGCCGTGCGTACATCCACGTTTCCGTTGTTATGTATAAGTCTAAAAATACTCCCTACAAAAGCTTCCGAAATAAATTAAACGATCGCACAAAACGTTTTACAAAGAAAAATATCATGTAAAAGTAAAAGGAAAAACAGACAACGCCGCGTGGTCGAACGTAAGGCTTATTAATATTCATGAAACACAAATTGGAACCGTGTACCAAATGACCGGACTTTCCTAGAGATTAGTTATCGGAATTCCTTAATTTCACTCTGTGATTAGATTTTGCTAAGTTAACGATAACATTTATTAAGTTAGTTTATTTGATGGGCCAGGTAAATAAATAGTTTTACGAAAATAACTGTTCGATAGTACCTAAATATTTTAGAAGATTTGAGTAAAACGTGTTGGAAACTCATTTAAAAATAAATGTAAATATGGAAATTATCAAATAACTTCCCCCGCTCTGGGCGGAGCGGGAAAAGTGTCAGTTTTATTGTTCCCCACTCATGTTCCTTATTTTGCCCTTTATGTTCCGAATCAGCGGTATCTCTTTCGAACAACCCGCAACCCCGACAGGTTGTGCTCGTAGCAGGCCCCTCTGCTTTACTGACAAGTCTTTAAAGCTCGCGTGACATGAACGCGCCACCGCCACGGTCTGTCGTCACTAGGTAGACAGGCGGTGAGCTTACCGTCCACAGTTCCGCATCTACGGTGGCCGGGAGTCGTTTCGCGGCGACTGGGTTGGTGTGAAGTTCTCTCTCTCAAAAGTCCGGCCAACTCTTTACCTTAAGATAAGGGTATCCAAAGAATAAATCAGGCAATCAATGAGTTAATTTTTAGAACAAACGGACGGACGGAGATGTATACTTGTATAGCATACAGATGAACTATGGACGGATAAAAGATACTTTCAATAATTCCGTTAATACGGGATTTTTTTATTTTCTAGTGGGATAATTTCCCGCATGCTCGCGATTCGCTTGAATGGGTTATAAACATCCCATGCAGGCGAATCGCGGGCTAAAACTAGTTTGAATTGCACGTGTTTCTAATAATAAAAACTGAATAAATTAGCATGATTTTCAAGGTTCATAACATATTTATAAAAACCATGTTCTAGAATAACAATAACTCAAAAGCCAGCAAAAATTTTCAATTACATGCTTAAAATATATTTCAAAATATGTTTGATAAAAAATTATGCAGATGTGTAGTGTATGAAATACTTAACAATAGTCCCCATTCTTTTGTCTACTTCCTGATAATTCTGATTTTCTACAGATTTGCATAAGATGAAGGTTCATTATTATAGAATTGAAACTATTATGCTAGGAACGTAATGAAACCACTATGACTGACGATTGCCCGAAGTACACTGACGTGATTTGCCCCGCGGCGACGACCTCATGCGTCCAGCCCTGGTTCAGTCCATGGTCCAAGGCGAGAGGGAATGGGAAGCGAGCACGTCCTTCTGCGAAGCAGTCATGCTAGCAAAGGAGGCGGCCGGACGTTTGAGTCGAAGGCCGCGAGACGACTCGGGTCTGAAGATGGTAAGCAAAGCAGGTAGCTCACCACCGTCTCATTATTGACGACAGGCCGTGTCGACGGCAAGTTCTTGTTTCACGTGCGCCTGAAAGAGATGTCAGCAAAGCTGAGAGGCCTAGTAGAGCCGTGCCAGGGCTCTGCTGGGGTTGCGATTTATCCGAAAGAGATACCGCGGCCCCGAAACACAAAGGGCCAAAGAAGTAACATGGTGGGTTTTATTCAGGGAAAATCTGACACTCTTTTCCGCTCAGCCCAGAGCGGGGGAAGTTATTTAATGATTTCCCATACAAAACAAAATTAAACGGCCTACCTATGCGTCAATTACATCCACCGGTCCTATACTTGTCGTATTCCCGTAACCTGCGCCATGTCATCAATCCACTTCCAAAAGGATATTTTTGTAAAAAAGAACCTATTTTATTAACACACGTCATCTCGTCCATATAAAACCAATGTAAAAGTGTTATTCATGCATTGTCTTTTAAAAGCAGATATATTAGAAGTATGATCTGTCATAACATAAGGCTATGAGCTCACTATTCGCCTGATGGGTACCAATTTTTAACACCGACCAAAAAGAGAGGTTTTATAACACTTTAGTTTAATTACACTGTAACAATTAAATTACATTAGCTAAGAACGCAAAAGGTTTCTCAATATGGCGACAAAAAAAAAATAAACTAGTACCCTTTTTTCCTCTAGGAAATCATCAAATAACTTCCCCGGCTCTGGGCGGACCCTCAGATTTTTACTGACTGAAACCTATCCATGTTCCTTATTTTGCCTTTTGTGTTCCGTGGCCGCAGTATGTTTTTCGAACAACCCGCAACCCCCGCAGGCGGTGGCCCTAGCAGGCCCCTCTAAACTGGTAAAATATAATTCAATTCATTTGTACTTTGGTGAAGGAAAACATCGTAAGGAATTGAGCAAGCGTGGTGATCAACCTTAACCTTCTCTATAGGTATGAGATGAGGTATTTGCCCAACAGTGGGACGGTCATAGGCTGGTATTATTATTATTATTATGGTAAACTAGCTTTTGCACGCAGCTTCGCTCGCGTTAAATTCGGGGTAACATAGTTCCCCTTTCCTGATTTGCAGGTACCTGCTACCTGTAGTTTTTGCCCTTGCACCTTATTGATTGTAATAGCAATGCTAAGTTTTCCCTTTTCTTCCATCTTTCTCCCGCATTTCCCACTTTAAAAATAAAAAGTTAGCCTATGTCCGTCTTCAGGGTCCCAACTATCGCTGTACCAAAATTCATCCAAATGGGTTTAGCCATTAATGCGTGAAGACGTAACAAACAAACTCGCTTTTATAATATTAGGAAGGATATCCCATTTTAAATGTTTTATATAAATAATCTTTGAAAATATTTACTAAATCAAATAGAGGTTTTGCGCTAGTAAGCGCTAGCCTTAATGCTATGATAATTTATTATAATGTGAAAAGACAGACGAGTTCTAACTATATGTATAAATAGTGCAGCTTACGAAATAAGTGGTTTACTTTCTGTAGGTCCGCTATGTGGTAGACTAGATCGGAATTTTATTTTAGAAAAATGTGCCAAAGATTATCAGTCATTTAGTTAATTATTTGTTGTGAGCGTAATCAAGGTTAATGATTTTGGTTTTTGTGATTTTTTTAATAATGTATTTATTGATCCTAGTGTATAAAACATTTTAAAATCGGAGGGCACGGCAGTGCCCCCGCCAAGTTAAACTTTACATTTAAAATAACTATAGTTACTTGTAATTTTAAAAAATGGTTTGTAATCCTGTTAATAGTGCTAATAAAATAGCAATAAGTGTTATTAGTGGAAACCCGGAATACAAAGAACACTCCGAGGAACGAATATACGAATATGAAGAGGCCATTGACCTGACAGGTAAATAAAATTAATTGCTACTTTTATTTGGCTTATAAATATTGTTGGCAAACGAAACAGAAAACTGGTGCCCTAACATATTGAGGCTAGGTCGCGCCAGTTCACGAAGGTGATGGCGGGGCGAATCAGATAGTTTCCATTAGAGCTGAAACTAGGACGAGCGGGGTCGAAAGAGATGGAATGAGTGGATGGAGGCCTTTGGCTAGTAGTAGGCTAAAAAAAAAGATTCTCTCACGCCTCATTACTCAAGCCATCACTGAGAATTTAAAATGAACAGTACGATCCACTTAATCGATATTAATAACGAGTAAGAATACTAAAACTAGCAACAGAAATACATATTTAAGATGGAACTTATTATGTGTACTTATTATACAGGGTGGAATAGGAAGACATCACATAGCCATCATTCAAGCATTCTGTAATTCAAAACAACAACAAAAACTTTTCTCTGTGTAATTACGGCTTTTTTTGCGGATAGGTTATCATCAAATAACTTACCCCGCTCTGGGCGGAGCGGAGGGGAGTGTCAGACTTGTACTGACTAAAACCCACCCATGTTTCTTCTCAGGCCCCTCTGCTTTGCTGACATCTCTAGGCGCGCGTGGAACACTAACATGCCGTCGACACGGCCTGTCGTCAAAATATGGAATGACGGTGATCTACCCATTGCTCACCATCTATCTACGGTGACCGGGAGTCATCTCGCGGCGCCCAACGCCCGGGGTGTCTCGCGTGGCGGCTGGGTTGGTTTGAGGTTCTCTCCCTCAAACGTCCGTGTTAATAAGGCTTAAGCTGCCTAAACTTTGCCCTTTTACCTTAAATTTATAGATTGGTTTAAAGTAAAAATCTATCATTTCAGTGTGAAAATGTTGCTAAAAAGGGCAAAAAACGAACATGGATGGGTGTGACAGTAAATGTATGACACTCCCTCTCGCTCCGCCCAGAGCGGAGGAAGTTATTTGAAGATTTCCCATTCCTCAAAAAAAGGGGATATCGTATTATCTAGTACTAACTAGGTCAGATAGTGTTCAGATTTGCTAGATAGGATTCAACTTCATCTGGTTAGACTGGAGGGTACCCCCAACATAGTTAGCAACAGGCTAGGCAGATTATGATGGTGATTAGATAAAAAACTACTGTTTTTCAGGCAACGGATGGTACAACCGTGGTCTACTCGCAGTTCTAAGCATAGGTCTGTTGGCCATGGGCATAGACATCTTCGGCTTCTCAGTCGTCGTCACCGGTTGTTCCTGTGACTTCCAACTTGAACTATGGCAGAAGAGTACACTGCTGTCCATGCCTTTTGTTGGTAAGTGTTTTGTTATTTGTCTGAATCCTTGCCTTTATTAGTACTAGCTGACACCCGCGGCTTCGCCCCCGTGTTATGAAAAAAAAACCTGTGTGTTATTCCAGACTACAATCTACCTCTGTGCCAAATTGCATCAAGATCCGTTCAGCCGTTTTGATGAGAAAGAGTTACAAACATCCATACATCCATCCATCATCACAAACATTCGCATTTATAATATTATAGTAGGAAGTGGGATTACAAAATATATTCCTCTATTTTATTCCTAAAAAAAAATGCCTGGAGAAGCTACTGATCCATGAAAACGCTTATAAAGGGCAACCTTCCAGTCTTACTCAAGCGCAAGTTTGTCTACATGGGTATCAGTTGGAAAGGAATGTAGGAGGCTTTTGCCCAGCAGTGAGAAGAAGAAGGCTAAAAAAAAATAAGACATTTTACATTTTTCCCTTGCTGCTATAAAAAAAATCTAGTATCATTACGTACTAGGCAGTCGCTTCTGGTAATCACTGGTAACCGTCCCCACTAAATTCAGAAAAAGGCGAAAAAATATTAAAAGCAGTTACGCACTCAGGAGTAGTGGCTCATATTCAAAGACCAAGTCGTTTAGTTTGTACGGAGAGAGTTTGTGAACTTAATTAAGATTAATAAGTATGTAATGATGGGTTTATATTTGATTTTAAAACATAAATATTGTCTTATCTACTTTAGCTGCAGTTTTAAGTGAAAAATGAATTATTTCTAAAAGAATTTTCGACATCAAAACTTTTATTTCCTAACCAGATTCCGCCGCGACTTCATCCGCGGGGCATAGTTACTTTGGGCTATCGCTTACATAAACCCACGTGATGATCGAAAAAAAATATCTTTCTCTCCCCTTTTGTTCCCTCCTTCTCGCCCTTTTCACACTTTTTTTTAACCTATGTCCGTTTCCAGGGTCCCAACTATCTCTGTACCAAAATTCATCAAAATCGGGTTGGCAATTTAATCGTGAAGACGTAACAAACAAACTCACTTTCGCTTTTATAATATTGAAGTAAGGATTTGATCACCAAATTACGTTCTATTTTTAGCACTGTGTTGTCTTTCAATCCCGATTTTATTCCAGGACCAATTGCAATGTCAATACCTTGGGGCTACATATCAGATACAAAGGGTCGAAAGAAAACACTGTTGATCGCTTTATGGGGGAGTTTCTTGTCTTCGTTTATAAGCGCGTTTTCCGCAAACTGGATCATGTTGGCGGTACTCAAAGTTTTTAGCTCATGTTTGTAAGTTCTTAATATTTCTTTCTTTATTTTTTCTGTATTTTATTATAGGAAAATTATTTTATCAGCACATGTGACTAAAAGGGTGATTGATGGATCTGAATGTTGATGGTGGAGAGCGAGAGAAAGGCCAAATAATAGATGGATGGATTGTGTGAGGAGTGATATGAAAGAGAAAGAAGTAAATGATGCCGTGACGTCTGATAGGAGAGAATGGAAAAAGTGTTGCGCTGACCCCAAATAGAATTGGACAAGGGCAGGAAAATTAATGATGATTTAATTATGTATAGGGAATTTTGCGCGCAGCGTATATATTTATATATTTCTGTGAAATTGTGAACATTAGGACCTATAGCTTTAATAATATTTGGCCAAGTATAAAAAATGTCAGAATAATATCCTAAAAGAGACCAAAATGAATAAAGCCTTCATAACAGGGGTACGCATAATATTGACCTTTCTGAAAACCCTAATTCACCAATAGACAAATCAATAAAATTGAGGGCAAAAATATTCTACCGGTGTGGCGGGTTGTTTGAAAGAGATAAAAGCCGGAACACAAAGGGCAAAAGAAGGAAAAGGGACAGGTTTTAGTCAGCAAAAATCTGACATTTCCAGAGCGGGGCAGTTATTTAATAATGTTTCATCCAAAAAATGGCATAAATATTGCTGTTTTTATTCTAAATGTTATTCGATTAGTATCTTATTTTACGCCTTATAAAGAAAACAATGTAACAACAACATTGTAAACATTAAAAAAAAAACCATGGAGTTTTTAGCCGCTTCTTCTCCATAAGAAACGACCATGCCGAACCGTGCAACTTTTCACTACGTTTCAAAAGTGCCCATATAGGCCTATGTGGCACAAAATATAAGTATTGTATACGTATAAATAAGTATAAGTATGATTTATATAGACTCATGTTTCTAAAACAGTTGCAGTGCAATCCAATCTGTGGCCTATGCTCTTCTTGGCGAATGCTGTTCAGCCAAAGTCAGGGGCTTCTACATGCTCATTATGACCAGTGCGCTAATGTTATTTCTTCTGTGTTATGTCGGTAAGTTTCTTATTTAAACTTTTTAAAATATACTAGCTGGCGCCCGCGGCTTAAAAAGTATCATATTTATTTATTACTAGCTTTTGCCCGCGGCTTCGCTCGCGTTAGATTCGGTAGCGCCTTATTGATTTTTAATAGTAACGCTAAGTTTTCCCGTTTCTTCCCTCTTTCTCCCTCATATCCCACTCTTCTAAAAAAAATAGTCTATGTCCGTCTCCTGGTTCCCAACTATCTCTGTACCAAAATTCATCAAAATCGGTTTAGTCATTAAAGCGAGAAGAGGTAACAAACAAACTCATTTTCGCTTTTATAATATTAGTAAGGAAGTAAGGATTTTATGAACATACAAAATACATGACAGGACATTACATTCAGACAGAAGAGCACAAAGGTACAGCTCATTTCATTAGAAATTTCTTCCAGCAGACCTGCGAGAGGAAAGCTGGATGTAGACACAGTGTGTGGAAAAGATAAAACAAAAAATTTAAAATGTGTTATTTTAATGTGTTGTTATGTGATATTCCAGACTATAATAAATTTCATAAAGATCCGTTCAGCTGTTTTGACGTGAAAAAGTAACAAACATCCATACATCCATAATAATTCCTCACAAACATTCTCATTTTTATAATATTAATAAGTAGGATTTTAATAGACAAAACTTTCGGTAAAGGAGAAATATTTCTGGATGTTAAGCCAAGTCAGAGAACAATGTCTGCCATATGAACTCTTACACCAGGTTAGTCAGTAACCACACAATAAAGAAGATACATTGTAGCTACTGCCTTGTTGGTCTAAAGATCGTAAGCGACTGCTGAGCAGCATGAGGACCAGGACCATGAGGAGAGGAGGAGTTAGGTAATTCTTGGTTATTGGTGACGCCACAGTTGGCGCAGTGGCCGAGCGATCGACTGCAACGCTGCGTATCGCGGGTTCGATCCCCGCACGCAACAAATATTTGTATGACCTACAGGTAGTTATTTCGGGTCTGGCTGTTTGTGTATGTGAGTTTAAATATTTATTTATATATACAGAAGAAATTCCTAGTATGGAAAACTTTTTTAAAAAAAAAAAAACAAAGACAAATTAAATTCCAACTAAGTGGAATTTAAAGGCATTTGAAATTTAAGGTAAAGTCGCGAAATTTTTGAAAATTGTTACCGTAAATATTTCAATCACTGATCAACAGATACCCGCGCACCTTTTTCTGTATTTCCACTGCCTTGCACGTGTCGTTTTCCTCGACTATTGTGCAATACAATACACTATACCAAACTATCAGTATAAAATACACATTTCTTCGCATAACTATTTGCATAAATTCCTTTTACGCGTCAGCTCAATACACTAATAAAAAAAGAAAGAAATATGAATTTGTTTTTATTGAAGTAGCTAAATCATTTGTTGTTTCTGCTAAATGTATTGACAATATAGCCATTTGTTTTTTGCATAACATTATATAAATATGTCATGTCACGTTTAACTCATCTTTACAATATATAGAATTACAATACAAGCTAATATACATAACTTAAAACGAAGTATCACGGATATAAATCTCATTCTTTACAACTTTAAACTGTCCATGACATAATATGTTGACTGGTAGAAAATGCCCAAGGCATTAAGTCCGCCTTTGTACAATGTTTTTATTACTCCTTGTGCATGAAGTTTTATATAAATAAATATAACATCACGGCTGTTATTGCCGACGGGTATGGCAGAGATGCACTAAATAGTACACCCTTTTTGTTGCGGATGGGAAATCATCAAATAACTTCCCCCGCTCTGGACGGAGCGGGGGGTATACCGCGGCCCCGGAACGTAAAGGGCAAAAGATGGAACATGGGTAGGTTTCAGTCAGTACAAGTCTGACACAATCCCTGTCCGTCCAGAGCGGGGAAGTTATTTGATGACTTCCCATCCGCAAAAAAAGGTAAAATCTTAATAATAGGCTAACTATTAAGTTATTTAAAAAACATGGCATAATGTGTTGAAAACACCAAGTTTGATATAAATTTCCAAATTTTTCTCAGTTCCCGGATACTTCATTCTCCAACTGAACTTCGCGTTAGACCTGATCTCCATGAATTTCACGCCATGGAGGCTTCTGGTCCTCGTAATGGCAGCACCTCTTGGTATCAGCGCCTTTCTGATGCAATTCTACTATGAGAGTCCCAAGTTTCTTGTGAATGTTGGTCGGGAGACTGAAGCATTAGAGTTTCTTGAAAAAATTTGGGTCAGGAATGGAGGAAAAGAACATGAGTATCCGGTATGTAGGAGATGCAAATGACATTATTTAATTCTGTTTTTGTTCTTTCTCTAGCTCTGCTTTGCAGATTCAGCCCCGCTCGGATCCTGAGGTTCGTGGCGTGTCGCGGGTTTGATCCCCGCAAGGAACAAGTATTTGTATGACCTACGAATAATTGTTTCGGGTCTGGCTGTCTGTATGTGTGAGTTTAAATGTTTGTTAACGGACCTACGATACAGGTGAAATTCCTAGTGCGGGACAAAGTTAAAAACAAAGTACTAGCTACTTTGTTTTTTACGTAGATATCCGTGAGTTAGTATAATAATATATTGACTAGAAGCTGCATAAGGTTCATTTTTCCTGTTTATCTTTCGATTTTTCGATTGCAGTATTTAGCTACAGTTATTCTATCATATTCTGGAATTCACTTATTGTCTCATAGGATCGATTGATTGTTTTATTGAAACTTTGTAATTGATACAATTTCATTAAAATCCGTTCAGTTGTTTTTGTCTGAAAAAGTAGCAAACATCTGTCCATCCTTAAAAAAAATATTCTTAACAGATAAGATTTTTTTCACAGGTTCGTAGAGTGATACTAAAAGAAGAAGCAAAGACTAAACTAGTGAATGATGAGAAAACAAACTTGTTAGTATCACTTTGGCGACAAACAATGCCACTATTCAAACCACCTCTACTTTGGAAGACACTACAACTATTCTTCTTGACAACTGTCATATATAGCATGTGAGTTGCCATACAGTATTTAAATTTAAACGACGAAAACCAAGGAGGTTTTCAATACGACACGTTTTTTTTAATACAAAAAATCATCTATGAGGTAGACCGCGACGAAAGTGTGACGATCTGGTTCGAACATGGTCCGATAATGCAAATAGAAACATTTGGAAGAACAACAAGGCCTGTGATGGGCCTGTGATGGGCATGATTGTTTGTTCTGTGTCTGGGTGTGATTTATCTATAATATGTATGTATTTATAAATTATATAAGAATGTATTTCAGTTGTCTGGTTACCATAACACAAGCTCTGCTTAGCTTGGGATCAGATAGCCGTGTGTGAGTTGTCCCAAGAATAAAAAAAAAATGTCTGTTAACCTCATTCTTCTTCATAATAAGAAATATTAACTTTCCTCTATTTCTTATCTCAATTATTTAGACGTATTTTCAAGAAAGGAAGAAATAAATAATATTAAATTCGGAAGAATCACAGATTTTAATTGTATAAAGTTTTGAAGAACAATAATATTTTATAAGAGAAATGTCATTAATTGATTTTTTTAATTATTAATTACTTGTGATTTGTTGTCTTACAGTAACAATAGTTTTGTGATGTGGATGCCATATATTGTGGAAGCTTTCTCATCGGGTGGAAGCTCAGCAACAACATCAGGAAGTCTATGCAGCATTATAATGAGAATACAGCATCACAGAGCTTCTTCTACTGATGCAGTGGTAAGAAATGATATCTAATGCTACCTTACTATAAAAAAAACGTTGCTCCACACTAGGAATTTCTCCTGTATCGTGAGTGCGTTTACAAACATTTAAACTCACATATACAAACAGCCAGACCCGGAACATCTGCAGGCCGTACAAATCTTTGTACCGTCTGGGGATCGAATCCGCGACACGCAGCGCAGCAGTGAATCGCACAGCCGCTGCGCCGACCGTGTTTCCAATTGAGGAGAAGAAGCGCAACATCAAGAGAGGTATAAAAAATAGTCCTTCCTTTGTCCAGGTTAAACAAGCAAACTGCAATTAAATAGGCCCCCGAAAGTTATTACATTGATTTTCAATATTTAAACTTTAATTTGCCCGATCTTCGCAATCTCGTTATTATGCTGGAACGCTGATTCAAAAAATAGACCTGCAGTGTCGACGGCCTACCTTGGGTAGGTTTGTCAAGCTACATGTCTTGCATGGGTCTTGATAAATCTACCGGGGCCGAGTTTGGGCACACTATTTTTTATTTTTTTTTTCTCTATAAGTACTAACATAGGTTTTAATGATAATACTAACACAATATGGGCCAATTTAGTCTGTTAATAAAAGATTTTTATTTTATTATGTTTACTACTTCGTAATAGAAGACAACGAAAATTTTTCATCGAATAGAATAAAGGTGTAAAGTCCTTGAATAGTTTCATTTAAAAAAAACATAGTCTTTGTTCAGCTGCTTTTGCACTTGCTTATCCAGATTATATAAAACAGTCTTGCCCTATTAAATTTATTCTTCTTCTTCACTTATCAACAATCTAAATGGAAACCTACCCAAAAAAATCGATGACTTAGGCACTGCCAGTAACATCCACTCCTATGATGTGTAAACAACAGGACCGGCAGGTCAAGCATTTTACGTGTTTATTAACTTTTGCAACTATTCAAAATTGCACTCACTTGTAATTTTGTTAAGGTATGTTTTTGTTTACTAAACCAGAACCTTTCTTCCAGGTGGCTTGCTCATCATCAATCCAATCACGTACCTTACTGTCAGGCATCACACACGGCATAGTCTTCGCTGGTATTACAGTTGCAGTATCCAAGTTTGCTTCAAGAAAGAAAGTGATGATGATAGTATTTCTCTTAATACCAACGCTATGTAGTTTAGGAGCAGTCTTCAATCAGAACAGTATAGCAAGTCTGTTACTCTATGTCGGGATGATGATGACGAATTTGTGCATGGGTGTGCTCTTTGCTTACTACGTGGAGTTGTTTCCTACGTCATACAGGTTAGTTGAGCAGACATTTTTTAACTGACTTCAAAAAAGGAAGGAGGTTCTCAATTCGATTTTATGTTTGTTTCGTGATTTCTCCGTCGATTGTGGGCCCATTTTCATTTTTTTTTCTTTCTTAGAAAATACTCCCGAGGGGTTCCAAATATATAGATATCGCGACCCCGGAACATATAGGTCAGTAGAAGGAACATGGGTGGGTTATAACATGCTTGGGGTATTTATGGGTTATAGTATGGGGTGGTATAGTACATATTTTTTCTTCTTATGTACATAGACGATATGCTAATATTTCTAAGTAGCCATGTAAAATGATTACTCGATAAGAATTTGTGTAAGCCACCATTATACTAGAAATATAAAGGCTGGCATAACAACCTTTTTTGCCAAAAAACGATTTCCAAAAAATACACTACAAAGACGGAAAATAAAAATGTATAAATCAAACAAAAGTCACCGTTGACACATAAAACGGAATGTAAGTTTATAGTAGGCCAAAAAATCATGTGAAATGAAACGTAATCAAGATGTTAATTTTGTTTTTCAGGGGCATGGCAGCTTGTCTTGGTGTCATGGTGGCCCGTATCAGCGGCTTGGCTGGCGTCAACGTACTCGGCGAGTTTCTGATGACTAACTGCTCTGCGACCTTCTACGCATTTGCTGCTTATCTGCTGTGTAAGTAATTCATCATCATCTGCTTAGCCTCTTCCCTTTGTTGGGGTCAGCTTCCAGTCTAACCAGATGCAGCTGAATACCAGTATTTTACATGGAGCGACTGCCTATGTGACATCCACAACTCAGTTAATACTGGGTAATACGATTACCCTTGGTAAGACTGGTTATCAGACAGTGGCTATCAAAGACATGACAGCCGGGACCAACGACTTCACGTTCAAATAAATAAATATTGTCATTAAATATATATTTTGAATAAATAATGTGCCACATTCAGTTGTAATAAACCAGTCGGTAATACTTGTAACGGTTTTCAGAAATTTCTGATTAGTTCAGCGGCCATCTATAATATAAAATTAATCTCTGAATTTGTTGCTAAGCGCAAATGTCGAAAAAAGCTGAATCAATTTCGGTAATTCTATTTACGGTGGGTTGGTTAATGTCAATATGTTCTTATGAAAAAAAAAGGTAGGGTAGGCAGCTAGAAAAATAGCATTGCAATGCATGCCGGTCGGGCACAGCTAGTTCACTAATACAAATAAATAATGATAGCCTAATATACTGTCTCACTATATTTTTTATGTTTTCAGGTGGCATAGCTGTGGCGGCGTATTTTTTACCACCAGACAATCCGAAGAAAGTGTAAAATCTGTGATATTAAAAACTTTTTTCTAACATATTTCTTTTTAATTAACAAATTTTATTTTATATAACAATAGCCTATTAGTCCGGTCAATTTAGACATAAAAATAGTGGTAACAACAAAAATTCCCGGAGAGCCAAATATTGGTGGAGAGCCATGGTTTACCATTAGAAATAAAGTTTTAAAAATCCCCATCAATCCTATGTGTGCTGCAAAAGTTATTCGCGATCAAAGGTCAAAATTAGAAGTTTTTTGGACTTTTCTGGAAAACGGTAAGTTTTATCACTTTTAATACCACAAGAGCTTCAAAATTATCGGGTATTTCCCGATAGGTTCGTTGCAAACAAATGAAGGAGTCAAGTTAAGTCAACTTGACGATTTTATTTGTTTGCAGGGAACCTATCGGGAAATGCCAGATAATTTTGAAGCTCGTGTGGTATTCGGGGGATTATTTTTCCGTCCCAAATGTCGGCCAATAGAATTGCACAAACTCCAAATCGACTCATTTTCATGCAAAATCTCCAATTTTCACAATTGAATTCAACCTGTCAGTTTGACGTGTGGTTAATTTGACTGGATCATGTTTTGTTTTTTATGCATAGCAACGACCAGAGAAAATGTTCAAAAAATTATCAGTATAATACCATGTAGGTTGTACCACGTGACGTCGAATGGTGCAATTCTATTGGTCGATATTTGGGTCGGAAAAATAATCAAAACAAAAAACTTTTTTTTTTAAAATACAAATAGCAGGATTATTCCAAAACCGACCAAGTGCAAGTGGGACTCGCGCAACAAAGGTTCCGTACAAACTTAAACGTCTATATATTTGACTGTTTAGACGTCACAGCTCCAATGGACTACAGTTTTTTTTTTTTTTGTAATCGTTGCCCCGCACTAGGATTTTCTCCTGTATCATGGGTGCGTTTACAAACATTTAAACTCACATACACAAACAGCCAGACCCGAAACAACTATCTGTAGGCCGTACGAATATTTGTTCCGTGAACCCGCGACACGCAGTCGTCAAAGAATTGAATATATGGTTTTTATTTCAACGTGTGGAGGTATCCACATGTTCCTGTGATAATTAATGGTCTTGACGAACAAATGTACAGATAGACAATAAAATGATAATGGCTCCGCTTTTTCTAAAGTACAAAAGTCAAAAGTCATTTATTCAAATCAGGCTGATAATCAGCACTTTTTGAACGTCACATTACAAGAGACAGTCCCACAAAAACGGCCTGCCCTTCGCCACTTCTTAGTGTGCGTATTCCGTAACCCTCAAAAACAATATAGCCAAATGATGAGTTGATATTTAAATCTTACAAACCATTTACAATTTAGATTTTGCAAACACAATTACAAAATAAACCTAACTTTAAATTACTTGGAGTGTCAGGTACAAACCTACTTTAGTAAGTAATTTTCCAACACAAATTTACTAAAATCTAATCACAGCCTAAGATTAAAGGAATGTCGATAACTGAACCCTGCGAGAATACTGTGATTTGGCCTACTGTTCCAATTTGTAATTCATGAATATTTATATATAACACTCAGCCACGCAGACTCGCCTGCGTTTTACTAACATTTTTCGAGTGTTTTTTGAATCTAAAAATGTTAATTATTTTTTGTCTTCTTCTTCATCAAAATTCATTATTAGTTTTTACTTTGATTTGATTAACTTGAGGTATCAGAACAAAGAAAAGTTTCAGAAAAAGGTCGTCGTCTTGCTGGAAAGAATCTAAGTTATCAATGGATGCAACAAATTGTTGATCTTGCATTTTTGTTTGGCTTGCCATAACGTATAATTGAGTGATAGACAATTATAACGACCTTGAGCATTGAACCTTTCTTTTTTCGTATGGGTAATCATCAAATAACTTCTCCTGCTCGATTAAGTGTCAGACTATTACTGACTAAAACGCATCCATGTTCCTTCTGTTGCCCTTAGTGTCCCGGGGCTATTCATTTAAACAAACCGCAACCCGGTCAGGCAGTGGCCCTGACAGACTGGTAAAGACCCAATGCTCAGAAGTCCAGACTAACGAGGTTCTTCACATCTATTCAATAGGCATGACGACAGTATAAAAAAATCGCTGATTCAGTGATGACAGGGGATTCATATTAAAAAAAAAGTAAACACAGGTTTAGTTTTATTTAAAAATAACAGATTATTAAGATTTTCAATAAAATAAAACATTAAAATACTGCAATCGGCCATTTTGACTGAAACACCGATCACAGCGTATGACGTCAAGTTATGTGATTTATGGGACGTTGTTATAGAAACAATGTCATTTTTATTTAACTGTGACGTCATGCCGACGCCATGACACATGCGAGCTGTTTTCGGGCACTATTGAAAAATTATGAGAAAAATGGCTTCAAACTTTGTTAAACTTAAGTTTATTACCGAAATAAAGGCTTTTTTGTAAATAGTAAAAGTGTACCCACATTATGGAAAAGGATTTTAAAATCTTTCGTCACGCCTATTACAAAACCTACCATCGATAATGGACAAAGTAAAATATTTATTGTTGCAACACTAGTCATCCAAATAATATCTGTCGCGTTTCTATTTAAATTTTTATTCACTTTCTTTGTATGTTAAATGTTTTGTAATGTTACCAGTACTACATAAATCACTCGGAACAAAAGAAATGGGAGAGTAGCGCTAAACAAAATGCAAAAGGAAAAATTTATCTTTGCTTACCTTTTCTTTTTTTTTTTCTTTCGCTGAATTGCCGCTATTGCTTCGTACCAGGAAGTCAATGCCTATTTTATTTTTCCGTTTTTTATTAGTTGCTGTTTTTTTATAAAATATGAACTGCTCTACTTTTGTGGATGAATTAAACTTATAGTAGACACGGAGTGTTTCTGGGTTGATTCAAGTATTACTTTTTAAAACTTTTTTGTTAAAAATAAAACCGACCGTTAGGTAAAAGCTAAACAGATGATTCTCTAAAATCGAGAAAACATACATAATTATTGCTCTCCAAAAAGAAAAATAACTTAAGACTTCTTCTGACCGTTTCAACTAATTACATCGACCATCCCGAGATATCATGTATGTCCCGGAGCGTTCAACTACGTATGGTTCTTTACCCATTTTTTTAAATACGACGGTAAATGTTGTTTTTAGGGAAACAAGACTATAATTACATCGTTTGTCCCAAGTACCCTCAAGTCATAAAATTTTCTTGCCTCGTTGCCTACATTGTCCCAAATGTAGGAAAAAATAAAACCGAAACAGATGATTCTCTAAAATCGAGAAAACATACATTATTATTGTTATCCAAAAAAATATAATAACTTAAGACTTCTTCTGACCGTTTCAACTAATTACATCGACCATCCCGAGATATCATGTATGTCCCGAGGCGTTCGACTACGTATGGTTCTTTACCCAAATTTTTAAATGCGACGGTAAATGTTGTTTTTAGGGAAACAAGACTATAATTACACCGTTTGTCCCAAGTACCCTCAAGTCATAAAATTTTCTTGCCTCGTTGCCTACATTGTCCCAAATGTAGGAAAAAATATTTGTTTTTCTAAATGACCTTTTACGTTTGTCATCTGTCTATGTTTTACGACAACCGGGGATATGAATATTCTTGATTTTTAATTGTCATTGTGGGCGTTGGTAATTAGCTTTTTCTGTTTCAAATGCGTGTCGAGTTTATGTTTGAAGAAATTTTTGTACTATAGCTGGGTTAATGTCAAGTTTCTTAGGCTATATCTTGAGATCAATTATGTACCTTAAATCAGTATTGTTTGAGTATGTACAGACTTGAACATATGGTTTAAATTTCAACTCGATTCCTCCACGCATTCCCGAGATAAAGGGTCTTGAGAGACAGACACGGAAAACAAAGTGACCATGAAGGTAGGAAGGCGGAACAAGGCTGTATATTTAGTGTTTCACGCGCGCCTCAAAGAGATGTTAGCAAAGCAGAGGGGCTTGCTAGGGCCTGCGCCTGCCGGGGTTGCGGGTTTTTCGAAAGAGATACCGCGGGCCCCGGAACGCAAAGGGCAATAGAAGGAACATGGGTGGGTTTTAGTCAGTAAAAGTCTGACCCTCCCCCCGCTCCGCCCACAGTGGGGGAAGTTATTTGATGATTTCCCACCCCAAAAAAAGAGTTTTTACCAAGGATTTTTTTTAAACAAATGTGAATTTGTTTTTCCAGTGTGTACAGAGATGGCAAGGTTAATATTTTAAATTCTTTAAAATGAGATACACAATTATCCGCGTGGAACTCTAAAACTCACACCTAAATCATATCAAACTGATATACTTCCCCAATACAATACTCTTTTATCAGAGCGCTTTATTTGCTTAGGCATTACAAAAACCCATAGACTCACAATTACATTACCGCTAAACCCATACCCGGATCCATAGAATAAATTAAACGTGTCAACCCCTGTGCATTGCCCCTTATTTATAGCACACAAAACTATAAAAATAGTAATAAATGTTACAATATTTCATGAATTTCAAAAACTTTAGCCACAAAGAAAATATCCACTGCATCCTTCATTATAATGAAATGGGGGAGAAGAATTATAGCTTTCCTTAAAATATTCGAAGGAAATACGCAGGAAACAATAATAGACTTGTGGGTTGTGAGTCGAAGGATATTTATTATGAAGCCAGCTTTGTTATTAGGGATGTAGAAAAGACGGAATTACGCAAATTTGAACGTCGGTTTTTTTTGTTTTAGGGGGGATTTTGTCTTGACATTCTTTTGATCTTGTGGAATGTCTAAAAACTCGTCGAACATCGAGTAAAGTTTTGGGTATAATTTTATTTAATTGTCATTTTAGTGGGAAATAATTAGACCTATCGTACTGTATGGGTCAGAATGTTGGGCTGTGAAAAAGATGGATGAAACAGAGATGAGAATGTTGAGATGAATTGATGATGATGAATGGATCGATAAAGTAAGGAATGAGTATATTTGAGGAAGTTTGAATGAATAAGGACACACCAAACATCGAGTAATAACCGTGAGGTCGTTTACAAAGGTGAATTAAGTAAAGTTTTTAGTATAATTCGATTAAATAAAACCATTTTGTTCGAAAAAAAAAAAATGAATAATTTCTAATATAAAGATAAAGAGAAACAATCCTTTTTTAAACGGTTTTATTTAGCTCACCCCGTTTGTTTTATTTATTATTCTTGGGTCAAATTTAGTAATTCAAATTTCACCCTCTTCCTGTCAACCGATTAATCTGAAATTTTGCATACACTTTGGATTTTGGTGTCAATACAATTTTGTTTATTCATTATCATTATAAATTCAAGATGGCCGCCGCTACAAAATGGCGGATAATTTATGTTTTATTAATCCCATCAATATGGGTATCAAATGAAAGGGCTCAACAAGCAGAATACAATATACTATAAAAAATTGAAATCCAAGATGGCGGCCGCTACAAAATGGCGGATAACGTAGGTTTTATCAATCCCATCAATATGGGTATCAAATGAAAGTGCTCAACAAGCAGAATACAATATACTATAAAAAATTGAAATCCAAGATGGCGGCCGCTACAAAATGGCGGATAACGTAGGTTTTATCGATCCCATCAATATGGGTATCAAATGAAAGTGCTCAACCAGAATAATACAATGTACTATATAAAATTAAAATCCAAGATGGCGGCCTCTACAAAATGGCGGATAACTTAGGTTTTATCAATCCCATCAACATGGGTATCAAATGAAAGGTCTCAACAAGTACATTCAGTCAAAAAAGTATCGGGAATGGATGATTTGTTTATGGTTCCAAATTAAATTTTTAGTTTTTTTTATAGTTGTTAGATTGGCACAACTGTTTTCCATTTTGGCGCGGAGTTTGAGTTGCATCTGTTATTTATATTAAATACAGTGCTGGTTTTAGTAATATCATATATAGTGTGTATTGCGAATTTCATAATGGACAAAAATATCGAACAAAGAGTTTCTCTTAAATTTTGCATCGCCAATGGAATTTCGTGTTCGGAGTCACTGAAAATGTTACAGAAGGCTTACGGTGAATCGACTTTATCAAAAACTCGTGCTTATGAGTGGTTCAAAGCGTTCAAAAGCGGTCGAGATGTGATGGAAGATTTGCCTCGCTCTGGTAGGCCGTCAACGTCTGCAACTGAAGTTAACATCGCAAAAGTGAAGAAAATAGTGACTGAAAATCCCCATTCAACACTGAGAGAGATAGCCGCCGAACTTTCTGTATCTCACGAGTCGATCCGTACCATTTTAATTAATCATTTGGGTATGAAACATGTTGCTGCTCGGCTAGTCCCAAAAGATCTGAATTTTCTCCAAAAACTCAATCGCATGAAAGTCGCTGAGGACATGCTAGAACGAGTCAGTTCGGACCCAACATTCATGAAACGCATTGTTACTAGTGAAGAGACGTGGGTTTACGAGTTTGACATGCAAACTAGCCAACAAGCTTCGGAGTGGCGCCTTCCAACTGAACCGAAACCGAAAAAACCACGCCAAAGTCGATCAAAAGTCAAAGTCATGTTGACTGTTTTCTTTGACTATCGCGGTGTTGTGCACTCTGAATTCTTACCGGAAGGTCTAACGGTAAATAAAGAATATTATTTGAGCGTTATGCGGCGTTTAAGAGAGCAAATTCGACGAAAAAGGCCAGATTTGTGGAAAGAAAATTCTTGGATTTTGCACCACGACAATGCGCCTTCGCACAAGGCTATCATTGTGAACGAATTTTTGACCAAACACTCAACAAATACCATCCAGCAACCACCATATTCACCAGATATGGCTCCTGCTGACTTTTTTCTTTTTCCTAAACTCAAATTACCACTTCGTGGCACCCGTTTTCAATCGATAGAAGACATAAAGGAGAATTCGCGGCGAGAACTGAACTCAATTCCGGAAGCAGCGTTTAAAAAATGTTTTGAAGAATGGATTATTCGTTGACGCAAGTGTATCGTTTCTAAAGGAGCATACTTTGAAGGTGATAAAATAAATTTGGATGAATAACAGACATTTTGTGTATTATTGATCTTTTCCCGGTACTTCCTTGACAGAGTAGTAGAATACAATTTACTATGCAAAATTGAAATCTAAGATGGCCGCCGCTACCAAATGGCTGATAACAATTTTTTATCAATCCCACCAATATGGGTATCAAATAAAAGGGCTTGACAAGAAGAATACAGTGCACTATACAACCTCAATATTTAAGATGGGCGCAGCCACCAAATGGCGTATAATAATAAGATTTACGTGGCTCTTAGTAGAGTAAGATCTTTGCAGGGACTACGTATGAGTTGGACTGCAATAAACTAACGGGCAAGAAACCTTGCAATAATGAAGCACTAAATGAATTAAACAGAATGCGAAATAAAAACTAAAAACTAGAAAATAAAAATAGGTAAAAAAACTTTTTAAGTTAAACGGTTTTATGTTAAACATACATTGCAATGTTTAAGATAAATGTACTAAAAACCAAAAAATAATAAAATAGATAAGTCGTGGGAATTATAAACATATGCATAGACTAGACTAAAATAAAACCGTGGGGCACGTCAATTGTCTACAATCGTTGTCGTTTAGCCAACCAAGCCAGTGGTATACATCCTCGTACATATAGTTGATTTTATTTTGTTTGTTTAGTTTTAGATAACTTCTTGAGTATATAATATTTTTGATAAATCATTAAGAAATAAGCAGTTTTATATTTTTGTCAAATTGTTAATAAAAAATGTACTTATATCTATCTCAAAAAACAACTCCAAGACGATCAACAGTCTCTAAGACGATCTTCCGACCCTCAAATCGTATATTATCTTAGAAATGTAAAGTAGGTTCTTGATATTAAATTTATCAAAACACTTTTGTAGATGACTGTAAAAATGGTAAAAATTTGAAAAAAAAAAAATGAATAATTTCTAATATAAAGATAAAGAGAAACAATCCTTTTTTGGATGTGAAATCATCAAATAACTTCCCCGTTCTGGGCGGAGCAAGGGGGAGTGTCAGACTTTTACTGACTTAACCCATCCATGTTCCTTCTTTTGCCCTTTCTGTTCAGGGGCTGCAGTATCTCTTTTGAACAACACGCAACAACAAAAATACCCTACTGACGTTAGAACCACGAATCTGATGATCTATTTATCGACAGTCTTTTGACGAACTAAAATAGTTAATGTTAGTTTCATCGAGTATTATGTTGATCCAACATCACAGTTCATTCAATTACCAAATTCCAGATAATCTGCTACCTTTGGTATAATAGATCTCGACTCTCTAAATGGGATGAGTTTCTGCACCCTAATCAGGCGTCATCGATGGTAATCGGAATCGATTTCACTCGATATAGTAGTCACATCGATTCCATTACCATTGAACTCGCATTATGCGTCAGAGAACATTGCCGAGTACTATTCACGAGTTTCGGATAGTGAATGTCTGTGACATTATTGCTGAGGTAGGTTTGATTGACTGAAATATTCAATTAAAATTAACTTCAGTGAATTTCTGTGAATAGAGAAATGCTGTTTTTTAAAGTAATCAACGGAAAAAGGGGCTTGCATAATGTGTTTTCGAAACACTTTCAAAACAAACAGTTTCTTGTATTTACAGTTGTTGTTTTATTTTATTTTTTCTTAGTCACACATACACAAAAAACATTTTTTACAAGCTACCTGAAATGGGCAGACCATTTGACGTCGGCATTTCTTGCCAGAATGTTTAGTTTCATTGGAAACAAAAAGCGAATTAAATACATGGTTTTGATTGAAGCTATAAAAAAACATTTGAACAACACAGAGAAATTCTTTTATTGTTTTTAACTCAATCTGACGACACGGTTGGCGCAGTGGCTGAGCGATCGACTGCTGCGCTGCGTGTCGCGGGTTTGATCCCCGCACGGAACAAATATTTGTACGGCCTACAGATAGTTGTTTCGGGTCTGGCTGTTTGTGTGAGTTAAAATGTTTGTAAACGCACCCAAGCTACAGGCAAAATTCCTAGGTTGGAGCAATGTTTAAAACAAAACTGCACATCAACAAACTTGCACCGAAAAATTAAAAGAACATCGGCCAAAAGGCGCACACTTTGTAAGCAACGTAATCCGTTTGTGTAGCAAGCACTTCAAGAGTATCAGAGTAAATGTAGTGTGCCAGGATCAAGCCTCACTGCCTTAGAGTTTACCGTCTGTGTAATCGTATATCCTGCTCAGAAAATATTTTGATACAGCTAGTGTTAAGGTTTCAAGAGACCAGATAATGGTCTGGATTTTGACAAGCTCATTTTCCTGCCGTCTTTATAATTTTGTGACTGACGTAATAAGATTCTCTTTATTATTTTTTCGGGGTCCATACCACAAAAAAAACGGATCCCTTATTGGATATCACTTTCATGTCCGTCTGTCTGTCTGTTTAGTCTGAGGTATCGAGTTGAAATTACCATGTACTTAATTCTATCAATCCACTAAGTCTACGCAGTCAAAAGATATGGCTGTTTATGTCACAAGTTTGTACGGAACCCTCGCTGAGCGAATTTGACTCGCTTGTGGCCGGTTTTTATTTCAACATAAGAACACTAAATGATATGCTTGAATTATCTAATATATAAAATTCTCGTGTCACAGTTTTCGTTCCCATACTCCTCCGAAACGGCTGGACCGATTTAAACGAAATTTTGTGTACATATCGGGTAGGTCTGAGAATCGGCCAACATCTATTTTTCATACCCCTAAGTGAGCAGCGGGTGAAACCGCTGGGCACAGCTAGTAGGATCTAAAATTATGATTCAGACATGAAATATTAAGTTTTTATTCGGGGTTAATCCCCAAAGAGTTCTGCAAAGGTGTATCTAATAGTACATCAACATTTTGCCAGCGTGGTGGCTACAATATCTAATGCTCTTGACCATTTTTGAGCCACGGTGGCCAATCTCAGCGTACATTAGCCACATACAACTATGTGTAGGCAATATTTACGCAGGAATCGAACCCACGGACACTAAGCCCAAAAGTGTTTAATCTTTAGATTCAATACGCATTAACAAAGACCAATCAGCGTTCTTAAAGTTTAATTAACTGGTAAACCGTCAAAAACTTGACCTGAAAATAATTAAAAAATACAATCTGCTCATAATATAAACATAATAAAAACGGCCAAAATATTTACAGAAACATTGCAATCTCATCTCTACTATTTGAGATAAAAGCTAAGACCTCACAACCGGATCCTGCGACATGGCCGCCAGTTATCTGTCTTGCATCTACTAAGAGGGATTCTGTAGTAATCTGTGCAACGAACCGATTCCGAAGATTTATATGTAAAAGGAAAAATAAAGATTTAGTTTTGTACCATCTAAGACTTGCTACTCGTGTAGTGTAGTCAGAAGAATTTGTCGGGGCGTAAACCACGTGTCTATTTTACTTGAGTTATAGTTCTAGATACAGCGTCTTTTAGTGCCTTGAAAAGATTTGCCTTGAGCATTTTGCTTTAACTGTTTGAGTTCTTGGTCTTCTAGTAAAGGATTATTCTGTAATTAATTGCTTGAGTGTCTCGTTACTAAATGAATAAGATTTTCTTAAAAAGGCCATGGCCAGCAAACAGCCATGGTATAGATTTATAATCCTTAGTGTTTCATCATTAATGAGCCTTGTGGGTCGATTGGCCCGAAGCGAGACTGCTAAACATGAAATCCTGGGGTTCGATTCCCGGATATAGCAAACTGTTATTAGGTTTTTCCATCAGGATTTTTTAATTAGCAGCCATCTATTTTCTATTTGTGTCCGGTTGATAGCAATAGATCCGCCTCTTATTTTATGGGACTTAAATATAACTGGTGAAATTACAGGCATGATGTTATGTAATACTAGTTTTTGCCCGCGGTTTCGCTCGCGTTAAATTCGGAGTAACATAGTTCCCCTTTCCTAATTTGCATTTACCTGCTACCTGCAGTTGTTGCCCTTGCGCCTTGTTGATTTGTAATAGCAAAGCTAAGTTTTCTTTTTTCTTCCCTCTTTATTCCTAATATCCCACGTTTTTTTTTAAATTAGCCTATGTCAGTCTCCTGGGTCCCAACTATCTCTGTACCAAAATTCATCAAAATCGGTTTAGCCATTAAGGCGTGAAGAGGTAACAAACAAACTCACTTTCGCTTTTATAATATTAGTAAGGACTAGCTTTTGAAAGGAAAAGCTTTTTCAGAAAAGGGGAACTATGTTACCCCGAATTTAACGGGAGCGAAGCCGCGGGCAAAAACTAGTAAATCATAGATGTGAGAAACACCAAAATGATAACAATAACATTTGTACAAGGAATTGAAACTGGATTGAAGGAAACATCGCTCCATGTTAAATTCTGGTATTCAACTGCATTCGGCTAGACTGGAAACCACAAAATACTCGGGCAAAGGCTAGACACATGATGAAGAAGGCATTTAAACAAAAATTCGCACCAAAAAGTTCCAACCCAAAAAGGTATCAACTCAAAGTGACTTAAAAACAAAAGATCACAACAAAAACCCATTCTAAACTTGATTACAAGATTGTACCGTAACACAGAAGTTAAAGAAAGTAAAGTAGAGGCAGCAAAATCGATAGAAAGTACAAATAACCCGTCTTGGAACATTACTGGACGCGTGTTAAGAATCCAAAGGGGTCGTTTGCCAGACACCGAGAGGCAACCTTACACTTCGTACGAACACGGAATACAATTCTTGTTCAATTACTCAAGTAACTTTAGTACCAGGAGTCGTTGTTTAGGGTTGATCAATCATTTACTTTGATTCATAAATTAGAACGTTGTCTGTCAATTATGAGCGTCGAGATTAATCTTGGAAAACAGTTTATTTATTAATAAACTAGCTTTTGCCCGCGGCTTCGCTCGCGTTAAATTCGGGGTAACACAGTTCCCCTTGCGCCTTATTGATTTGTAATAGCAACGCTAAGTTTTCCCTTTTCTTCCCTCTTTCTCCCTCACATCCCACTTTTTTTTTTAAATGTTAGCATATGTCCGTCTCCTGGTTTCCAACTATTTCTGTACCAAAATTCATCAAAATCAGTTTAGCCATTAAAGCGTGAAGAGGTAATAAACAAACTCACTTTCGCTTTTATAATATTAGTAAGGATAAGGATTAGCTAACTATAAACTGTATAATAACCTTTTTTTTGGGATGGGAAATCATCAAATAATTTCCCCCGCTCTGAGTGAGTGGAAGGGAGAGCCAGTTTTACTAAAACCCACCAATGTTCGTTCTTTTGCTCTTTGTGTTCTGGGGTCAAATTTCCACAATTCCGGAAACAAACCTATACTTGAAAAGAGATTTTCAATTTAATGATAGGCAGTTTGAAAATACCATCACTATGTAGAAATTAATATTTTTAATTGATCTCATCATTTCAATTATTTTTATTGATGTCGACAACATCATATTTAATTTTAAGCCAAAGGTTGACTGGTAAAGAATCCCTTATGACATTAAGTACGCCTATGTACCACTATTTTGTACATGAAGTTTAAATAAATAAACAATTTGTAATTTTATTGTCAAGTAGTTAGATTTTGTGTAGTTTTTGTCACTAACTTCATTTGATTTCACTGTATGTATAAAGATCCATAAAAAAATAATTAAATCCTACTAATATTATAAATCCTTCCTACTATATAATATCATACATGCGAATGTTTGTGAGGATGGATGTTTGTTACTCTTTCACGTCAAGACGGCTCAAAGTATCTTCTTGAAATTTAGCACAGAGGTAGATTATAGTCTGGAATAACACATAGGATACTTTTTTTATTCGATATCAAGCGGGCAAAGCCGTAAGCGCCAGCTAGTATCTTATAAATGTCATCTGTAAGTATGGCACTATTTTCAGCGAAAATTTGATTGAAATTAGGTTTTAGGTGTTCATGTGAATGTGGGTATCGAACAAGGTTTTTCACTTACATTATTGTTTCCTTTAGTTGTGAAAATTCTTTGATCGTTTTTTCGGTATACGACGTAAAATGACAGTTCTTCTGGGTATGGAATTGAGTGCTGAAGTATTGGTAAGAGTTAGTGTTACAATTTCCCTTACGCCAAGAATAGAATGATTTCTGCCGGGGTTGCGGGTTGTTCGAAAGAGCTACTGCGGCCCCGGATCACGCAGGGCTAAAGCAGGAACATGGTTGGGTTAAAACCCACCCATGTTCCTGCTTTATTTCCGGCGGAGCGGGGTAAGTTATGTGATGATTACCCATCCGCAAAAAAATCTATACTTTATTAATTTCTTGTATTTTTCATTAATAGCAAGTAACAATATCTTAAAGTAAGAAGGAGAAAAAACAGTGTACATACCTAAGGTAGGTATTCTTTTAATATTTCCTTCATTTAATATAAGTATAGATTGACTTTTTTTGCGGATGAAAATAATCATCAAATAAAGGAAGGGCTTTTAGTCAGCAGAAGTCTGACACTTCCCGTGTCAGACTTCTGCTGACTAAAAGCCACCTATGTTCCTTCGATTGCCCTTTACGTTCCATGGCCACGGTATCTCTTTCGAACAATCCGCAACCCCGGCAAGTATAAATTGACTTCGCTTACTTTTTCCCCACTCAGCTAGGAATCTTCATTATTATTTATTTCTTTAACAATAATTATTCTACCTGCATTCTTGAAAGCTTAGGTACCAATTCGCATATTAAGTTACCATTATTCATGAGTTTTCAGGCAAGGAAAACCAATTAAGGGATCAATTGAAATAAATTTTCAGTGCACTGTCTTGTACTAACTCCAAAATGGAACGAATAAGCTAAATAGTAAGCGAATAAATGAATAATAAAGAATATTGCTAAGTAACGCCAGATTAAATTCGTGTTAATGAAGATGAAATAGAACGATTTTGTTGCTTGGAGTTAAATAAAATAATGGAAAAGCCTCTTCGAATTGATTTTCAGATATTTAAACTGGACGAATACTAAACGATTTTTTAACTTGACAATCACACCATGACTGGACACTTTGGGTTCAAGGTAGCGTATGTATTATAGAGAGCATCCATAATTTTCTAGGTAGTTTTAAATCCCAGGTGATTTTTGAATTGGGAGAAAATATATTAAATTAAACATTGGCTTAGGATTTGTTATGCTATTCTAAACCTTAAAGAACATTCAGCACTACTACACCCCAATCACTTTCAGTGCTACTACATTTATTGGCCACCGCTACTGCCCCTTTCAGAACCTCACCATGGAAATCCCGAACGTCTAACTCATCAACAATAATGGGAACGAACACCAAATTGACTACGTTCGATCTTCCCATTTGCATTCAGAAAGCGCTGTTTTGAAAGCATTGGCTATACGGAGGACGAAACAGCCGTTTTCAATTTTGCATTAATATCGCATCGAACCGATTGTTTTGTTTGGATAGGATGAGTAATGTTAGTTATTTATACGACTAATATATTTTGGGATTTGCATAGCGGTTGGATCATGTATGTTTAAGCTACAAGATGGGTGACGTGGCCAGATTGTTGCTAAAATCAGCCTCCTTTTTAGGTCGTCTACGTGTGTAGTTTCGTGTACGGCGATTAGTAAACGATTTTTTTGTTCTTTTGAAGTTTCTGGTATGTAGTTTTCGCAACTGTCGTGCAAGTATGATAAGATATATGAACGTAGACTAGGCAAAAGAGCAGCGGGTTGTTCGGAAGACCTACTGCTGCCCCGGATTATATAGGGCTAAATCAGGAACTTGGATGGGTTTTTGTTAGTAAAAGTCTGACACTCTCTTACGGCCCGCCCTCAGCTGGGTTTTTTGATGATTTTCAAGCCGAAAAAAGTAAGAAGCTAATGGAGCATGCAAGCAACGTATAAGGTGGATTTTTGAAGCATCTACACATCTGCTTATGAAGAAAGCGTGTGTTTATGTATGTACGTGAGTAATATTAAGTAAGCTTTCTTATACTATTAATTGAGAAAATTTATACAGACACGGATAGTGACGTCCGAAAGATACCTGAAAGAGTTGCAAGTTTAGCCGAACGTCAGATGGGAACTTTTAACGACAATTTATCTCTGAACAACACTGAATTACAAAATGGTGTAGTGTATTGTTTAGGCAATAATACTTTGTGCTGCTTAAATCTAGCTTATAAAAACCTTACTTATGTTAGTGTCAAGAGATTGCTTGATGTTTTAGTAGCGCAGTAGTCTCTTAATAGAACTCCTAGGGGCTTGGTTAGAGTCGTGATTGAGGGGAACTTAATGCCTCTATATTGTAAAGTTTGTAAAGAATTAGAAAACGACTAATTTGAGTAAGTAATTTGATAAGTATCTAAAATCTCTTGATCCTTTTTGCGCTCGTTTAGTCGCGTCCACTGGAAAATATAACTGTATTTCCATTCAAAAGAATACACACTAGAATCGAGCCAACAAAAGATATCTTTTTAATTAAATTTTGGCAAATGCAAAAGGTTTCTTTTCCTGGCTTGTTTTCAAAAGCTTTAGAGATGAGCTTTTAAAAGTTTTTCTAAAAATAAGTTTTTAGTTTGTTTATTCTTTTGTGAATGTCTTAATGGTGTATTGTTTCCGAGCACATGGGATCTTTGTTTAATCACCTCGCTTTTGAATTTTTGTTTTGTTGGATTATCAAGTTTTTCATAGCAAAAGTTGGAATTCATACTAACTTTTGTCCGCGGCCTCGCTCGCGTTAAATTCGGGGTAATACAGTTTCCCTTTACTGATTTGCAGGTACCTGTTAACTGTATTTTTTGCCTTTGCGCCTTATTTATTGTAATAGCAAAGCTAAGTTTTCCCTTTTCTTCCCTCTTTCTCCCTAATACACTTTAAAATATATGTACCTACATATATAGCCTATGTCCGTCTCCAGGCTCTCAACTATCTCTGTACCAAAATTCATCAAAATCGGTTTAACTATTTAGGCGTGAAGACGTAACAAACATACAAACAAACAAACTCGCTTTCGCTTTTATAATATTAGTAAGGAAGTAAGGATTCACAAAAAACTAAATATCAGATGCATACTAGATTATTAAATATAATTTAGTTCATAGTTATTTTTTTTAAAACACAATAATACGACCCATATCCGGCCAGATTTGCGGGTTGTTCGAAAGAGATACCGCGGCTCCGGAACATAAAGGGCAACAGAAATACCTTGGGTATGTTTTAGTAAGTAACAGTCTGAAACTCCCCCCTCCGCTCCCCCTCCGTCCAGAGCGGGGAAAGTTATTTGATTACTACCCATCCACAAAAAACAGAAAAATTTTGCTTTTAGTGACAAAGCAAAGGTTGTTTAATAATATACGTCATAATTGCACAGAACAAAAACAGTGTTTCTTTTTTTCTTACTACAAAACCTTTCAAACTTTATCTAACTGAGAGCTCTAATTTAATCCATTTTAGACAGTCGCTTTATTCTAAAAATGGGCTGAAAGCAAATTTTTCCGTGTTAAATAGCATGCAGCAACGTGGAGTAAGGAAGTTTTAGTCACGCGAAGCTCGATGGGCGGTTAATGACCGATCAGCCGCTACATCGCTGTCAAAGTTAGCGTAATGGCTGTTATACATTGCTCGTTCTCTTTCATTGGTTCGAATGGCTGTTTGTTTAAATGGGGAATGCAATGCGAATTAGCTAATTGAGCTAGAGGGAGTTTTTTTTTTAGTTAAAGTAGGGAATTACAGTTCTAATTATGGGTACGCACATTTAGATCGCTTTATAATTACTTTATAAAAAACTAGCTTTTGCCCGCGGCTTCGCTCGCGTTGAGTTCGGGGTAACACAGTTCCCCTTTCCAGATTTGTAGGTACCTGCTACCTGTAGTTTTTGCCCTTGCGCCTTATTTATTGTAATATTTTCTTCCCTCTACCTCCCTCATTTCTCACTAGTCTATGTCCGTGTCTAGGGTCCCAACTATCTCTGTACCAAAATTCATCAAAATCGGTTTTGCCATTTAGGCGTGAAGACGTAACAAACAAACAAACTCACTTTCGCTTTTATAATATTAGTAAGGATTGGTCTAAATTTTAATCACACTAATATAATACAATCGAATGTTTGTATGTGTGTTTGTTTGATAATCCTTCATGTTCAAAAGTCTAGATCGAATCGAAAAAAATATGGTGTAAGAACTGTGTGAACAAATGAATAATATTTTGAAAATATTGATTCTATTACTGTTGTTGTTCACAGAATTTTAAAATCATGAAAAAGCTACGTGTTTCCGGTTAAATAATTTGCTACAGCGATTTTAATTTAATTTTATTTACTTTAATTTGATTATCTAGCTTTAATATTGGTATACAACAATGATTGAATCATCACACACACACACACCATACAGCTTATACATTTTCAATCATGATAAACGACAAAATTATGATCGACTTTTAATTTTATTATCTCTGAATTGTATTAATTTTAACTTAAAATTCATATCAAATTGTTTCTTATAAATAAATAAATGGCAAACAATAATAAAGTGTAACCAAACTCAATGTAAACAAAGTAAGCTTCTAAATATTTTGCGTATACTATGTCAACTTTTAAATCTACCTACAACCTACAAAAATCAAGTTCACTATTGTATGTTTGCCTACCCTAGTTTAAGTTAAGTTCTTTGTTTTGTTACTAATAACTTTAATTATTTCAACTAATAAGTAATTATTTTGTCACAAGTCTGCTACCATAAATAAAATTACATAGCGAGGCAAACTGTTCCACCGTAATACAGTTTATACTAGTACGGGGAACAGAGCGAATCAGTTCTGTGTTAACAACCATCCATAATAAGTACCGATAAATACCAAACAAAAAGTGTTCTACTACCTCTACTGCTTATTTGTAAGTAACTTCAATTGTGCAAGGTTGCTATTTTTGTTTTATTGAATAAAGAAAGTTTTTTTTTTTTTAATGAAACCTGGTGACCTGTAATACAGGTGTTTGACTACCCTACCACAGGCACCAGTGATTCACAAATATGTATAATAAATCTGTTTATGCCAATAAAAATAATTTATTTAGTCAAGCAATAATAGGAAAATATTTGTTCAAAATGTCACATAAGAATCATGAATTCTGTTCTTCCTCTTTTAACCTACGAATAAAAGCAGTAGGTTCTCAAGTCAACGCGTACAATATCTGTTAATTGTCTTTTTGCTACCAAATCCTTCGTTTGCATAGTTCGTGTATCATTCATCAGCCAGTCTCTATGCTAGACCTTGCACACTCTACCCTCCGGTGCTTCTTCTGTGATTCAGAACGAGTTTCTTATCAGCAAAGTTTGCCATCTCTAGGCCTCATTTGCGACCTCTGCAGATACGACTTGCGTATGTGTCTAATCATCGCGCTGTACTGTACAATGTGTTAACGTGAGTATTAAGATACGTCTGATTACAACAAGAAAGTTTTATACATTACATTTATTATATTATAATATTTAAATATTTTATAAAGCCGCACTAGCCTGCACAAAATATCGAATAATATCTGTTTTTAATGCTTTTAGAATAAGATCTTAATGTCATTTATCTGTTTTGTATATGTTAAAAATAAAGAAATTTCAAAATCAATAAAAAATAAAACGACTTGCGTCGCGGCTTGCGTCTAGTGTGCGTCATTCTTTTTCTTTGCCTTTGCACACCTTTTAGTTTTTTCAGATTCATGGGCGTATCATACGCATGTTTCATATATCAATTGTTTCGGTGAAAAAAAAAACATCTTGAGGAAATCAAACAAGTATGCCTGAAAGATATTTCTACATTGGCATGGAAAGTGAAGTCAGAGGCTTCGCTCGGCAAAAGGAATAAAACACCGGGCAAGTGCGAGTCAGGCTTGCACACCGGGGGTTCCGTACAAAATTGCGACATAAACAGACATACCTTTTGATTGCGTGGATTTAGAGATATGATTTTTCCACAACTCCAAGAGACCACAGACTAAAGTATATTGGTTTTAATTTAAACTCAATACCTTCACGCGTTCTCGTGATAAAAGGTCTTGACAGACCCTTGAGTGATCCATTTAGGGTTCCGTTTTTCCTTTTGAGCTACGGAACCCTTAAAAAAGCAATTTCTTTTAAAATAAAAACTGCGTACCTGTTTCTTTAGACTTGTGAAATAGATACCAACTAGTCATAGCTTTCAATATCACAGTATGGTGAACGAACGAATGTTAAGAAACTGTTTGTAAGTCATGTCTTCTATAAGAGTGCACGTTCATTCATTTGCGCGATCTTTCAAACCAATTTGAAGAACTTTGCGATGAAAGAATTGGTACCTATGTTTTAATGTGATTTGTACACCAATTTGTTGAAAATCGATTAACAATAATTGTTATTTTTCTATTTTTTTTTTCACTAGATATTTGTTTTGCATCACGGGTGAATTTACAAACATCTAAACTCACAATACACTAAACTAGAAACGGAACTACTTGAAGTTACCAAATTAAATTCTTTGGTTCTTGTTATTTTTTTGGTTCTTGTTATTATCTGCCTAGCCTTTTCTCAACTATGTTGGGATCGGCCTCCAGACTAATCGGATGAAGCTGATTACCAGTATTCAGTACATGGAGATATAGTTAGTATCTGGGTAAGACTGGTTGTCAGACTTTTGAGACACTGACAATCTGTAACGACTGTCTAAGATCTACAAATGACAGCCGGGACCAATGGAGGAAACTCGGTATGTAATTAATAGTGGAACTTAAAACCAAAGGAATTATTTACTTTTTATCACCAAAAATGTGATCTTTATGAAAATCTATCGACACACCACTGTAATTTACGATACTAAGTCTATTAGTAGCTTTAGAATGGCGTGACATTTAGAAAAGTCACGCCATTCTAAATTAAGCCTATCATATGATCAGTTCTAATTTAATAGAAACAAAAGCTCACAACGTACTGGCTAGTTCTTTTTAATTTACCAGCCAGTGCACACAAATGATAAGCCCACTGCCGCAGTGATACATGTATTTTGTTTTCATGTTTTCAAGCTAATAGGAGGTTATAGCGTAAAAAGAACAGTGTTATAATGCTTAAAATGCTGGATACGGAACACGGTGTAAAAATATTTTTATGCAGAATACGAACTGGAACAAATTATAAATGAAACATGTTCGTAATAAAAATAAAACATCAATTATTTTACTCAGTTATCCTTTTGCAATGCTGAGATGAAAACATCGTATATATTATTTTATTTTGTATTTTTATACACAAAAAATATACAAGTAAATATTGGGAAAAAAATAAAGTTGATATAGGTATAGCACAATATCATGATTGTAAACCCAGAAAATATTAGGCGGAGGACTAACATATTGCTAGTTTTCTCCCTATATCTTTTACAAATACCATTTTAATTATATAATAATACTAGCTGTGCCCAGCGATTTCACTCGTTGCTCAGGTCTCCTTCACAATTAGGGGTTTGAAAGATAGATTGTAGCCGATTCTCAGACTTACTGAATATTCACAAAAAAAAATAAGAATCGGTCGAGCAGTTTCGGAGGAGTATGGGAACGTACATAGTGACACGAGAATTTTATATATAAGTTTTTTTTTATTGTTTGTAAGTTTCCGATAAACAGTGACACAACAGACAGACATTCATACAGCATGCGTAAACGACACGTTGACGAAACGGTTGGCGCAGTGGCTGAGCGATCGAATGCTGCGCTGCGTGTTGCGTGTTCGAACCCCGCACGGTACAAATATTTTATTCGTTGACCCACTGATTTCATTTACACTATGCCAGAGTTTAATTAGATTCCGCCTTCCAGACTGATTAAGAGTGAATGTGAATCGATGGCCCACATTTGTGAACCGAGGGATAAACAACACGATACCTTTGTTACTATTTAAATTGAGTATTCCACTACACGAGAAGACAGAGTTACGTTAAGCGCCTCACTTCTTAAGGTTGCGGGTTCAAATGCGGACAAGTACCAATGTAAAAATCTTTATACAGGGTTGAATTTTGTAATGCCACCTGAAGGAGAAGTACCCTTAATTCTTTAGGTAGAAAATTTTACTCAAACAAAACATTCCTTTATTTTTGAAAAAAAATTACAGAGATTGATAAAGAGATCCTATTATCAGTGTCGCTGTTCCAATGAAACTCCATAAAAAATACAACGTGCTTCATTATATTCACGTAACTCCTGCGTAAAACGAAAAGGTGGGCCAACCTGTCGCTTTTGTAAGCCTATAAAAACCGTTTTATTTTATACCCTAGTTGATTTTGTCAAAGTTCAGTAACAAGCTACTGACGGTCATCAGCCTTCACTCGTTAAAATGAAACGGGGGCAGTTAAAATTGACGACTGTTAAAAGGTTTAAGGGTGGCTTTAAAATAAAATAATCCGTAAACGCGGGTTGGACGGATGATTTTTATCGGGTTTGACTTTGTGCCCTGCGTAGCGATTGTGATTCACGGTACAGTCAATGTTTTTATTGTAGCCAAGGATTTTTTTGTTGCATACGAACGAATCGTTTGTTTTAATAATTGGGATTTGTAATATTGGCAACCTTTTTATTGGCTGACGATTTTCATGATTTTATAACGGCTTTTTTTTGTGTTAACAAACCTTTTTCATCTGATGACACATATCATACGCTCTAGAATTTTCAACGTTTGGCTTGGCACTGATCGTTGTAAACCCAAGAGCATCATCATCATCCTGGTCTTATCCCAATTTATTTTTGGTCAGCGCATCATATCTTTTAGTTCCATACTTTACTTTTACTCGTAAACTCAGTAGACAGGAGGTGTCTTGCCAAATCATTCTTCACAAAGTCCATCTATTATTTCTTTGGTCGTCCTCTATTCTTATATCCATTCATATACATACTCAAAACTTTTGGTACAGAGATAGTTGGGACCCAGGAGACAGATATAGATATTTTTTTTTTAAATTGGGAGAAAGAGGGAAGAAAAGGGAAAACTTAGCTTTGCTATTACAAATCAATAAGGTGCAAGGGCAAAAACTGCAGGTAGCAGGTAAATCAGGAAAGGGGAACTGTGTAACCCCAAATTTAACGCGAGCGAAGCCGCGGGCAAAAGCTAGTAATATTATAAAAGCGAAAGTGAGATGGCGAAGAATTGAGAAGTATGGAAGAAGAAGACATGATGCGCAAATCCTTACTAATATTATACAAGCGAAAATGAGTTTGTTTGTTACGTCTTCACGCCTTAATGGCCAAACCAATTTTAATGAATTTTGGTACAGAGATAGTTGGGAACCTGGAAATGGACATTAGCTATTTTTTTATGTTGGTAATGAGGGACTTTCTCCCTCATTTCCCACTTTTTAAAAAGAAAAGGGAAAACTTAGCTTTGCAATTACAATCAATAAGGCGCAAGGGCAAAACCTACCGTTAACAGGTACCTGCAAGTCAGGAAACGGGAACTGTGTTACCCCGAATTTAACGCGAGCGAAGCCGCGGGCAAAAGCTAGTACTAAATAAATTTCGTCTAAAGAAAAACTAGAAGCAGAATAAGCCAGCAATTACAAGTCTAGCCAATCTTCGTTAGCCAACACACGAATCAGACTAAACATGACGGCAGAACTATAACTCAAGCGTAATTAAGGACTTCATAAATAACATCCTTATCTTGTATGGAAAGAAGACTAATTTGAAAAAAACGCCAGTACACCTTAACACTGGAACACGAGCGTGGAATTATGGCCACAAACATCCATTATGGTAAAAGCAGCGGTGTTAGAAATAGTGACTCTTGTTGTAACAGCTTCGCCTCATTTTTCTTGGTCAGCCGTTTGGGAGTTAAAGTTTAAATGGAAGTGCCATATCAACTTGCTAATCTACAGAAATGTGAATGTTAATGATAAATGTTGTTTATTTTACAAGTAGGTTTTTACTAACACTTTTATACGTCGTGTTTTTAAAACTAGATGAGGCCGGTATTTTGTTCCCGAAGACTCTGAGAAGAAACAGTCGAAACAAACTCAGAGGTCATAGTTTATGTTAAGGTCCAGCCAAAAATCTTGGTTATTTTACATGAGGACTATGCAGATAAGTGTAATGAAATGATCTTTTGAAGAAAGCGCCATAAAGATTTGACTGGATCTGTTCAGTCAGTGCAAGCATTTGTCAGTTATCATGTACCTCGACTCATAACCCAAGAAGTTCAACGACACGACAAACAATACCAAAAAAAAGGAGATTTGTGTAGGTCGCTTATACTGTTAACGGAAATATTATCACGTAACTTGTCTATGCAACCCTCATATGATTCTAAAACACCGTATCACCCATTACACCAGAACTTCATGATAATTATGTAAAAAAATATGGATATCGCTGATAGATTTTATTTGAGATTTAATTTTATGCAAAATTTTAATACAAAAAATCCATTTCTAGGTGCAGTAAAATAAATTATAATTATCTTGCCATGCATCCAAACCACATGATTCATTAAGGTTCATTAAAATGGGACACAAAACGTTATTATATTTTGCAATAGACCTATGTCTATGCCTTCGACATGATCTGTATAGCACAAACACGTTTCTCTATTTCGAATACCGTTTCAAAATATTCCCAGGTCCTTGATTTTTGGTATTTACCAAGACGGACATCCTATTTCCCAATACAGACGTCACAGAAACCTTAAATATTGAATAAAAGCTGCGTTAATTTTGAATAGGTTTTATTTAAAACTTCCCAGCCTCTTTGTCCTATATTAAGATATTACACAGTTAAAAAACCTTATATTAAATAAATATAGGTTCTGACCTGACAGTTCCATGAATTTTTAATGCCCACTTTAAAAATAATCATTTTAATAATAATCGCGGGCGTGAATGTTCACTGTATGGATTTTTTGGACGAGTGGCATTTTTCGCCAAAGGAATTTATACAAAGTATCTGCTTAACACTGTTTGTCGATACCGAGCCTGTCAACACAGTGAAAAGTGGTTTTGTTTACGCAAAAATTTTCAATCTACTAATTGGGTAGTCATGCATTTAGTTTCGAGTTGAATCCTGTTTTTCAATAGCAATGCTATTTCTAGATCAACAATCCAATTTCAAAGTTCTAGAAGACTCGAACTAAGAAGTTCAGTGGTGCTTAACGGAGCATTACCATAAATGTAGTATTTTATTTATATGTGGCACATTATTTTGAGTATTTTAATAGAGTAAATAGGAAATGACATATCACAATCGCAATAACAGACTGCGGTGCATTTTATTTTCCTTAGGGCCATTCGAGTAACCGCTAAACATGATGTATAAAAATTCACGTGGTACCAACACCTGCACCTTTGACGATCTATACATGCATAAGAACACAACAGTCCTGATAAAAACTGATACGGACAACATGCCGATGCAATTCCAGACAGATAACATACCATATCAGATTCCTCCTCCTCGCATCGTGTTCCTTTTTACTGAGAGTCATGATTCCCCCAAGTGAAGCAATCTTCTGCTTGACGATGTTTCGTATTCTCTGCCTTTCCTTAGCTTTGTGAGGCGCGTCGTGGAGTTTTGAGTCTAGCGACGAGTGAATTTGGTCCATCCATGTAAGTAGACTACGACTGCCATCAATCTCCTTGCCAGTGGCCACTAGCTGTTCTAGGTTATGCTCAATGTTCTAGTTTTTTTTTTTTTTATAAACCTTAGCCCAACTCACATACACAAATGGCTCTTTGTGTATGTGAGTTGTTTCGGGTATGGCTAGACCCGAAACAACTACAAATATTTATCAATTCGATACCCGTGCGACGATCGAACTCGCAACAACACCCAGCGCAGCAGTCGATCGCTCGGCCACTGTGCCAACTGTATCGTCAAGATTAATTTATACATCTTCGGACACAGGTTTGCCGAAGTAAGGAAAACCTGTTCAGATTGGGATTTCTAGATGACTCTGACCTGGAGTGTAAAAATGTTGTTGCTCCATAAGTGGAAGACTTGAAATCGTATCCTGCCTATCCTGTTGCTTATAAGCATCAGGAGCTGATGGGTACTGAAAGTATCACAAACTCGTTGCCAATTTTTGGGCTGACTCAATTTTTGTCATCGACACGTGTGATCCAAAATGTCTTTGTAAAACAAAATTCTAACGTGCCTGTTCCATTTGGTCTATTTCACCATATCCGTGTCGAGTGCAGGCCGTATGAACTGATGCCGTGCGCTGCGTCCCAACAAATTACACTTTTAGCAAATTGTGTCCACTACTGACGCTGTTGCGGGGTAACGATGCGGTGATGAAATATTTACACGGGAACTTAGCAATGAGAGAATTCTCACTTAGAACTAGAAATATACCTATAGTTGATTAAAATGTTACGAACAAAAATTGGTGGTTTCATGCATCCCTAACCGGGGTTGCAGGTTGTACGAAAAAAAATACCGCGGCCCCGGAACATAAACGAACATAGGTCAGTAAAATTTTGACACTCCCCGCTCTGCTCTCACTTCAGAGCGGGGGAAGTTGATAACTACGACGTAACTACGACTTCGTTCGCGTGGCATCTAACTTTAATCCGCGTGATGATCGAAAAAAAAAAATATTTCTCTCCCCTTTTCTTCCCTTTTTCTCCCCCGTTATCTCACTTGTTTTTAGTCTATGTCCGTCTCCAGGGTCCCAACTATCTCTGTACCAAAATTCATCACAATCGGTTTAGCCATTAAGGCGTGAAGAGGTAACAAACAAACTCACTTTCGCTTTTATAATATTATAGTAAGGATTTTCCATCCGCACAACAAAAAAAAATGTATCCCCATAGTGGCACCGATTTGCGAGTTCGTAGGTCTAAAGTTCCAAGCTAAGTAGGCGCCATACTATGTTACGTCATCACTACTATTCTAAACACAACATAACATCTAGCTCGTAATCCACGATAGGTAAGACAGAAGTGTACACTCATATTTAGCTAGTTATGTTAAAGTTTAATGTACTAGGGCGAAGCTACTGCCAGCAACCAGACACAAATTGACGGCAGGGTTGGCGCAGTGGCTGAGCTATCGACTGCTGCGCTGCGTGTTGCGGGTTCGATCCCCGCACGAAACAAATATTTGTATGGCCTACAGATAGTTGTTTCGGGTGGGGCTGTTTGTGTATGTAAGTTTAAATGTTTGTAAACGCACCCACGATACAGAAGAAGTTTGTAGGGTGGGGCAACATTAAAAAAAAAGCTAATACAGACTCTGTGACTACTACTGAGAAATTCCTGTTGGAAAAGCCATAAAAAAATTTGCTTACTACTTTTGGTAACAAATTTTTTAGTTACCTTGTATTCGAATGCTAGGTGAACATACACAAATACCTAACATAACAAAATTTACATACAGTGTCATTTTTATTATATACCTATGTATATATTTTTAACCGACTTCAAAAAAGGAGGATTACTCAAAGACGGCTGAATCGATTTGCAAAATAGTTTTTTTTTGTTTGATAGGGTTTACTTCCCAAGTGGTCCCATATCGATTTTATTTATATTGCTCAGGTAGCTTATGAGTTTTCGTCTATAATACATATTTTTGTCTCTATCTATATGGATGATCTGCTAATCTTTTAGTAAAAATGGAAAATAAATACTCGATAAAAATATATAGTGACACTTGCCATCAAACAGCCGCAACATTCTTTTGTTTTTCCACTAAATAACATCAGTCACTTTCACAAGGTTTGTCAAACCTTCATCATGAAACAAGTCGAATTGATTTAGAAGTAAATAACTAAATGCAATTTTGACCATCTGGTTAATTTACTCTACGCTGACAAAGACAAGAAAAGAAATCTCTAATGAAAGCACAAAAGCTAAGATAATATTGTGACTGTGACAGTATAATTAATTGAAAAATCTAATAGCACTTTTCAATTCAATAAGTCTTGAGTAGGTACTTGTCTGAGATTTTTACAACTCAATAACAGAAGCTAAAGCAATAATGTCAAAACAAGAGGTATCATCCAAATATCGTTCTATTTTTCACATTGTAAACGAATTTACAGGTATGGGCCCACTTGACATTTTTATTAAATTGGCAGCACTGATAAAACTGATCGCGAACAGTATTCCCTGATCAATACTGAAGTTAATTGGAACGGATGGAACTTGAATTTGTAATTGAAAGATTACAGGTTCGCTTCCCCGTTCCAAGGACCGAGTATTGGCAAGATTGGTCCGTAGATATTGGGTGAAAAAAATTAATGATGTTGTGATGAGATTTCGGAATGGCTTAAGCCGATTCGAATTAATGAATGTTTTTCTGTTTGCGAATTCGGTTTTTAATTAGATATAAATCTTTTTTCGTTGGGATTATTGTTTAGTGTACGGTTTTCGTGATTTGCGTGGGTTAAACTGAATTTTGATGTTCCTTGGACCAGAGGGTAGCAATTATTCTTCCTTTTTTTACATATTACACTTTAGTGACAATTTATGTTTTGTTCAACATACGGCCTGCCGGCCTTTTTTATTACAAATCACCATATTTGTTCAAAGTCAAAGTCAAATTCTTTATTGCTAACTAAGCGTAGTAATTTAGATTTTAACAAAGGGTAGGTTTTTAGAACTTAGTCGCCTGTTTAGGCATTGCAACTTAATAGGTGATGATACATATAAAAATAACATACTTTTACCAGTCAAACATTTTACATTATATTAAACATAATACATATTAATTATTATTATTCATAGATTTCTTTTTTTTTTGTTTGAGCCCACTTTGACTTTAAACTGTATATAAATGAATCCCGTATCAACTTATAATGCCACTTTCGCCACTGGTAAAGCTAGTGCTGAAACTGAATAAAAAAAAACGTAATTCTGTAACAAAAACAGGTGAAAGCTAGGCCCCTACACTGCACAGTGTATCAAATCCAGAAGTGTCTTTCCGGAAAACAGATACGCCCACGGCTCAAAGCAAAAACCTCCCTTTGATGTTAAAAAAGCCACTTGAATGGTGTCTCGTGGCGCACAATGCGATATCGCCACTGACACGACTTTGCCTATCATCGCCATAGAAAAGTAGGTAAAGTGTTCCCATTTTGTACTCACGGGATTTTTTGTTCCTATATTTTCTGTATTGTTCTGGTTTTAATGGCTGGATTTTGTATTGTTGGGGACAAATGGAGATTTTGTGCCTAAGTTTTTTTTTGTGGTGGCGTTAGAAATGGGTGAAGTCTTTGTGTTGCTATGTGCTTAGTGATTCATTTCGTTAAATAGTTATTTACGTTTTAATAATTATTATATTCTTTTTGTGTTTAGTTTAAAGTTATTATTATTTTTTTAATTTTATTTTATTGTGAGTTTTTGTTTTCTTTCTTTGTCTGATGTTGTTTGCACTTCTTGCATGTGCCAGATAAACGTATTTTCTTTCTTTCTTTAGTGGTTTGTTGTTTCTTGGATGCTCTTATGAAATAGCATTTTTTTCAAGTAGACCAGTTACAAGCTGTTTTGAACTGCCATGTTTACAAGAAAATGAACCTACAGTCCTAGTCACAAGGTATATTTACTGTAAAAGTACTGTAGTTGCCGATTTCAAAGCGTAGATCTCTATGATGAAGAATGGACAAGAAACTCAAAGTTTTTTTTTTATATCAAGCTATTGTTACAAAACCTTTATCACATAATTCATGCTGAGATGGTACATTATGTGAGAATGATGTTGCAAGACGTTACGCGTTAAGTGTTTAACGAAAAGTCAATGTAAAATATAATTAATTATGCCTATAATTATTGAAAGCTGTTGGTCCCGACTGTCATTTAAAAAAAATAAAAGACGTTACCCCACACTAGGAATTTCTACTGTATCGTACATTTAAACTCACTTATACAGGCACTACAGGTACTACTTTAACAGGCAGACCGGAAACAACTATCTGCAGGTCATACAAAAATTTGTTCCGTACGGGAATCAAACCCGCACCCGACACGCAGCGCAGTAGTCGATCGCTCAGCCACTGCACCAACCGTGCCGTATTACCCAGTTATTAACTATGTTGTGGACGCCAGATATGCACTATGCAGTCGCTTCTTGTAAAATACTGGTATTCAGCTGAATCTGGCGAGACTGGAAGCCCGAACATAGTTGGGAAAAAGCTAGACAGATGATGATGATGGGAATAGGCTCGCTCCCTAATACAACTGGCAAAATGTGGGTGTGTAGGTAACCTCTGCGAGGATTACAGGCATGAGTTTATTTTTTCTTGATAAACTAATGCCTCGCTAGTGGTTTACTGACTGATTTTTCTTCTTTGATCGACACCTCCCTGACCTGGTGGAACTCTAATAAGTAGAAAGTGCAGTGAACAGCAGTTCAGGAGTTTGCTAACCAGCCGGCCACCTACAAGACCCCGTCGTTTGTGAAATCTCCTGTCAACTCCTGATCCACATCCAGGTTATTGTTTGTGCTTTTCTACCTGCCGAGTCACAGGGTTCTTCAAATAACTTCACCCGCTATGGGCGGAGCGGGGGGGAGTGTCAGACTTGTACTGACTAAAACCCACCCATGTTCCTTCTATTGCCTTTACGTTCCATGGCCGCGGTATCTCTTTGAAACCCGCAACCCTGGCATCGAGTCACAGGGTTACGTCAAGACTTGCATCAGGTAAATGCAGTGGCTTCTCCAGCGAGGCCTATCCATTAATTTTTTGTTTTCAAAGTTCCAACTAAAATTAAGTACAAAGACTTAGGACTTATTTATTACGCAGTGAGCCTCTTAGTTATGATCTCCTTCGGGCAAATATGTATTAAAAGTACCCTGTTTTCTTAATAACAACATCGCATCATTAAAAAAATTGTAAGTCTGTCAAACATTAAAAATAAATTACAACTTCGTATACTCGACGAGACATTAATCCATCTTGAAAAATTGCAAGTGTACTGTTTGTTTAAACTTTTCCATCAGAAGTTAGCAAGCTAAGTTCTTCGTAATTTGATTTTAAAATGAGAAGAGAATAATATATCTTTTTAAAGAAAACTAGAAGCCGCCTCGACGGACAAAAAACATTGTTTTTAGTCGTCTGAATATTGATAATGTCTTTTTTGCTTATGTTTTTTGTTAAATATTATGGGTGGGTATTGGATTCGAATTATGAAACAGTTTGCATGCTTTTTTTTCTTTTTGGCAACTGAGGGCAAAACGGCTAAAACGTCACGTTTTTGTATGGAAGCCCCCTTAAATATTGGTTTTCTTCTGTTTTTAAGTATTTGTAGTTAACAACTGTCAACTGTCTAACTATCACGGTTCATGAGTGACAGACAGCCTGGTGACGGACGGACAGAGGGGTGGACATCTAAAACAACAGTTAAAACTCATGTTAGGTTTATTCTGGAAATCATCAAATAACTTTCCCTGCTCTGGGCGGAGCTGGGGGGAGTGTCAGACTTGTACAGACTAAAACCCACCTATGTTTCTTCTATTGCCATTTATGTTGCAGAGCCGCGGTATCTCTTTCGAACAACCCGCAACTCCGGCAGCATCAGATGAGGGTTTGCATCAAAATCTGAAGCTATTGATTAAATCCCAACTGTTTTTGGTAAATCCCGAGTGCCCTAAGTAAACATGGTCCATCATCATTATTTTTACAATCTAAACAAAAATACCTATTTCGAAGGAATAAGTAAATAAGTAGGTACATTGTTCACATAATGCGTCAACGTCATCGTTATTCATTCTGCCACTTTGCAGATCACTGGCAAAGCAGTACAAATCCTTCTCGAATTTATATAACAAAAAAAATCCGGTGATCAATCTAATAAGAAAAGCTCATTATGTTTAAGATATAAGGTTTATTTTACAATTTTTTAACGGCAAATGATAATTGTGTTTCACCCCCAGTGATGTATTGATGAAACAAGAATTTGTTTCAGATATACTTTTTTGCGAATGTGAAGGTAATCCAAATTGAATTTGGTGGCGAAATTCAATTTACATTCGGTGGGAGTGTTTTATATTTTTTTTCTAATTTGCAACGTTGCAAGTCTTTATTTTGTTAGCTCCTGATATGTGTTAAGTGTTCCAACGACTTTGTGACTTATTTCTAAAATGTTAAGGTTGAAAATGACATATTTTCAACCGTTATGTTTCAGATATTGGAGTTTTTTTTTAATCTTATCAAGCGCCTTACAATTAAAGTGTTTGAAAACTTTTAGCATGTTAAATAAAGTTAACGTGTTGTCATATTGGGTTTTATTTTTTTGGATATCATTTTGAGTTTCTTGAAAACAAGGTTGATCAGCACATGAAAATTAATATATCTTTTTTTTTTTAAATATAAGTACTTAGAAATATCTACGAAAGGAGCTAAGCAGTAAACCATATTCACTGTTACTATACTCTATAGGCATTATATAGGTTACGAAAATTCTTTCCATAAATACGACAAATTGTTCCAACATTTCTCACACAAACAACTGAAGCAAGAAAGCTGAGATCATGTAGCAAAACAAAAACAAGATATCTTGAATAGAATTTATACCACAGTAATAATTGTTTCCACAACTTTAGACTTTTTATGGGTCAAACAATAATTCTCCATGTAATAACATTCCCTAGCCAAGGATAAGATAAATTGCCACTACAGTTATGATCGCCTGGTATCTTATTTTGAATGAGAGCCAATTTTCTTGTAGTTCGCTAATAACGTTTGTTTCAATCCAATGTGTTTTGTAAATAAAGTGTTAGTAATTATAGTATTTTGGCAAAATGCTTGAATAATAAAATAATGGTACTATTAAATGTGTCAAGTTAGTATATTTATGGACACAATAGATAGGTTATTTCAGATTCAGTGGAGAGGGTACCGGGCGTCATGAAGGATAGCTTTAGTGGCAATTATAAGTTTTCGGTATATCGTTTCATGATACTTAGTTATTTAGTCTGATAATCAATTTATTTGGGGTCAGCGCAGCATACTTTTTCCATAGGTACTTCTCTATTTAATTATTCGTCATCGCATCAACCTCCTTTCTAGTCATATCATCTTTCACACAGGTCAGATGCATTGTCTATGGTATTTTTCTACTGTCATCTTGACATGTATGGCGGAAAAATGTATCAAAAGAGTCACAAAAAGGCCCAAGGACACAGGCGTAGACGAAAACTAGTAAAACGATGGGAGAGAGACTGAATTGCCAAACTTCTCATGGTCTGGCCGGAGCGAAAGGAAGTGTCAGACTTTAACTGAGTAAAACCTATCCATGTTCTATATTTTGCGCTGTGTTCCAGGGCCGCAATATCTCTTTCGAACAACCCGCATATCCAGCAGGAGAGGTGTGTCCTAATAGTACACACATTTCTATTCCCACATTTCACCACTTATGTTTTGTTTATCCTTTCCTTACTAATATTATAAAAGCGAAAGTGAGTTTGTTTGTTACCTCTTCACGCTTTAATGGCTAAACCGATTTTGATGAATTTTAGTACAGAGTTAGTTGGGAACCAGAAGACGGATATAGGCTATTTTAAAATGAAAATTGGGATATGAGGGAGAAAGAGGGAAGAAAAGGGAAAACTTAGCTTTGCTATTACAAATCAAAAGCAAGTGCAAAAACTGCAGGTATCAGGTACCTGCAAATCAGGAAAGGGGAACTGTGTTACCCCGAATTTTACGCGAGCAAAGCCGCGGGCAAAAGCTAGTACCCAGTAACACTTTGCCTAGCCTGAGAAAAGAACCCAGGACCTCATGCTGACCGACCGACGAGGCAAGATGGAAAGTATTTCACCCCACAAAATATAGGTACCTACGTTTAATTACATCACAAAAGAAGCACAAAGAAAGGATTACACACAAGTATCTCACACGATATCTCGAGACAATAGAATATAAGATGTTCTTCATTTTAATCATTTAATTAAGTTGATATTAAGTCGTACGTTCATTTGGAGCGGAAATGAATTACGGTCGCTTTTCTTACCAATTGAGTGCGAAAATAGGTCGAGCGCGTATGAAATATCTTAATACAATGTTCTTCTTATGATTTAAACGTAAAATTTAACACAAGAAAAAGAAACGGGTATTTTGTAGAGCATCGTTCATGCTAGTTGATAGTTTTGTTATTTAATGCTTTGTGTTTTAACGAAAATTGGTTTTAATGTTATTTGATATTTAGTTTTTGAAACATTATGGAACGTTTTCGTCGAACTGCAGCAGGTACAATGTTTTATATTAACACTAGCTTCCGCGCGCGACTTCGTCCGCGTGGCATAGTTACTTTGGGCTAACGCTAACTTTAACCCACGTGATGGTCGAAAGAAGAGGGGAGAGAAAGATAATTTTTATCTTTCTCTTCCCTTTTCTTCCTTCTTTCTGCTCCTTTTCTCACTTTTTTTAGACTATGAGCCGTCTCCAGGGTCTCAACTATATCTGTACCAAAATTCATCAAAATTGGTTTGACCATTTAGGCGTGAAGACGTAACAAACAAACTCACTTTTGCTTTTAAAATATTAGTAAGGATTTTGTAATCATTCAGAAAATAAATTAAGTTTTGCTGTTTAGTGTACATTTATAATTATTACTAATGATTGTTAAAAATTGTTTCTACGGAATCCTGTGTGCGTGAGGACGACTCGTATTTGAAATGTATTTATTTTTAAGAAGTATGACTGATTTTGTGATTAACTCGACAAACGCCCTGCAAATCAGAGATAATAAAAATTGAGTAAGAAAAATACTTAGTCAATTGATTTCAGTTCAAAACAGCTCAGTGATCTATAAAAGAAGAATTACATCCTAAATTCACTGAGTTTGAAAAATATTACTTGAAGCAATCAAAATAGATTGTGTCAGTTAAAAAGGTCAGGACAAGCTGGACAAAATCAGAAACCATGCGGGCTCTGGTGTGGTGACCCTAGACCGGCTAACCTGGCAGTGACAAGGAAAAGCCTTTGCCCAGAAGTAGAATGAAAAAAAAAACCCTAAAATGTATAAATAATACAGTTTATTAAAAATCACAAAAACCTTTTCTTTTGATTACTAAATCATCATGAATGTGCATAAAAACTAACTATTCCGCCATCTTTAGGAATCCGCCATTTTGGATTTAGAATGATGTCATTTAGCTTGCTATGTTTTGTCACATTGAATTAAATTAATTTATTTTGGAACCCAGTCCAGTGTGAAATCAAAAAAAAATATAAAACACACAAAATTTAAACTAAACATGTATACAAAATTTATCAGATACCGAAAGTGGGTCAAATTAACTTCTATTATTTGTTTACATAGCTAATTAGTTATACAGGTAAAGCTATTAAAAGCGTGTTTTAAAAGTGAACTGAATATGAATTTTCCACACAAATAGTAAATAAACATTGCAACAATTGTTTTATTTAGGTTAAAACCCACTTAACGCTAATTGCCAAAGTTCCCGCCACAATGGAACGCGGTTGCTGTTAAAACTTATTAAGTAACCGATGGCCATGTTCTAGTTTTGAGTGGACGGTATGTTGGCAGAAAAAGTCTTGTAAGTTAAATCGCTTAGAAATATTTTTCAAATTGTTAAAAGAAGCATTCTAATCTTTTTTAATTCTGGTTTTAAAAGGCTAAACCGATTTCTATAAAAATATCCACGGAGTTCCATGGCCGGTAAACTGGGCTGTTACTGTGTAACTGGGACTACTAAGGTGAATGTATCAGAAAAATGTTTATCATTATATAGTACACCGTGATCACACACACAGATTTCTAAATAACATCAAAATAAAGACAACTTCAAGTCGGGTCAATCAGATCTTCAGGATTATTGAGAAATGGAATGCTTGGAGGAAAATAAACTAATAAAACTACCCAAGAAAGTGAATAATTATTTTTCAAATAATAGTTTTAAAAATTTTTTATATGAAGTTTACCCAGTTCTTGTTTATACACGCACACTTGAATTTATGTCAAGACCTAGGTTCTTAAAATTAATAAAAATCCAAAGGTCACGGTCACCCATTTTAAACCCGAATAAACTATAATTTTAGCAAATCTTTATAATACTGATCAAAACTATAAAAATAACATCAAAACATTGAAGCAATTTATTTGTAACTACACTAACTCCTTTCAAAAAGGAAACGTACTTCTAAGTTTCTTGGTAAATGATTTCAGTTCTAATAAATAGTGCCACACGTTATCGAAAGTTTCCAATAAGTGTTGAGTTTGAAGTTAAAACTGTGCAATAAGTAATGACAAATTGTCGTCTCTAACCTCGATAACAATCCGGACGTAAACTTATACGTTATAGGTGAAACTTTAACGTTATGTTTCGACTTAGTATGAGTCATTTACTGAACTATTGTAATTTAACTAGCTGCGTCCCGCGTTTCCATCCACGTCGACCGGGATAAAAATAGTCTAAATGTCAATCCAGGATATACACTCCCGGAGAATACGGTGGAGCACACTGTGGCGGTCTGCCCAGTTTAGGCGGATTACCGCCTTACTCTCGTAGAGGCGATTGGTGGCGGCGATCTCTCGCGTCCGGCCCTGGTCATAGTCCATGGTCCGGAGTGAGAGGGAATAGGTAGCGGTCACTTCCTTCTGCGAAGCAGTCATGTTATGGAATGGCCGGGCGTTTAAGGGAGAGAACCTCAAACCAACCCAGACACCGCGAAAGACGGAGAGGCCGTGTTGACGGCGCGTTTGTGTTTCACGTACGCCTCAATAAGATGTCAGCAAAGCAGAGGGGCCTACCTGGGGTTCCGGTTCAGGTACGGGTTGTTCGAAAGAATTACCGCGGCCCCGGAACATGGGTGGGCTTTAGTCAGCAATCTGACATTACCCCCCGCTCCGCCCAGACCGGGTAGAAAAGGGTATCCGCTACCTACGTACCAAATTTCATCTAAATCCGTTAAGCTGTTTGAGCAATAAATAGCAAGAAACAAACACACACGTACAAACTCTTGCCTTTTGTGATCACAGACTGTGCTGCATTGAACTCAAATGTGCTGTGGTGCGTAGCACTTCTGGAGCTCTTTCCTAACCCAATCTTGAATGGGTTCGATCAGAACCAGTAGAGTGTGATGAGAGTCTTTTTTTGTAACTTTGGACCTTGGATAAACTAGTTTAGTCTGACGCCCTAACGTCGATTTTATCGTTACGTTAACGTCGCGATCTCGTGCCTAGAGCCCTGAAAGTTTGGCAAGAGAGTCAAAACCAGACATAGGCAGGCAAATCATGACTTAATTATCAATTAAAATCTACTGCTGTATACCACTCCTGGTCTTACTGAAGATAGTATTACCCACTTAGACACCTTTTTTTGTGTATGCGATGCTCATCATATAACTTCCCCTGGATTGTCAGGGTTTCGGAGCGGGGAGGAGTGTCAGACGTTTACTGACTAAAACCCCTCCATGGTTCTTCTTTTGTTTTTTTTTGTCTTCTGGGGCCGCGATATATCTTTTGACCAACCCGTAACCCCGGTAGGTACTTAGAGACCTGACTTTCAAATTAACAACGACTTTAATTGAACGATCATTTGTCATCATTATTGAGTGTGGAAACTTCTTGAGGTGCAATTTCACTTTCACTTTGTTTCAAAAGTATTTTTTTGCTGTCTTCTAACTATTTATTAACTTCAATCAGCCCGTGAGCTTTTTTTTGGGGTGGTAAATCATCAAATAACTTCCCCCGCTCTGGGCGGAGCGGAGGGGAATGTCAGACTTGTACTGACTAAAACCCACCCATGTACTTTTCTTTCTACCGCCCTTTATTTTCCGGGGCCGCGGTATCTCTTTCGGACAACCCGCAACCCCGGCAGGCGATGGTCCTTGCAGGCCCATCTGCTTTGCTAACATCTCTTTGAGGCGCGCGAGGAACACTAGTGCGCCGTCGACACGGCCTGTCGTCAATCGGTGGACGGACGGTGGCGCTACCCATTGCTCACCGTCCACAGGCCCGCATCTACGGTGGCCAGGAGTCGTGTCGCGGCGCCCGGCGCCCGGGTCGTCTCCCGCGGCGGCTGGGTTGGTTTGAGGAGCCTGTGAGCTTTAATCAGATTTGGTAATTCGAGATTGTTCACATCCAATGATGTGTCATCTCATTATTAGTAATTGTTTATAAGCTACTAGCTTTTGCCCGCGGCTTCGCTCGCGTTAAATTCGGTAGCGCCTTATTGATTTGTAATAGCAATGCTAAGTTTTCCCGTTTTTTCCCTCTTTCTCCCTCATATCCCACTCTTTTTTAAAAAATAATAGCCTATGTCCGTCTCCTGGTTCCCAACTATCTCTGTACCAAAATTCATCAAAATCGGTTTAGCCATTAAAGCGTGAAGAGGTAACAAACAAACAAACAAACAAACAAACTCACTTTCGCTTTTATAATATTAGTAAGGATTGCATAGCTTCTATCGCGGGCCTTGAGCGCGGGGACCGAATCCAGAAATTCCGTAACGAAGAAAAAAATTACGCTCCCCACTCCGACGGGCACGGAGGTGTGGCTTGTCTAACGTCGTTTACACAATACGGTCAGTTATTTCAATCCCGATTCTAATGTTCTAATAGCGTGTTTGGTAGAGAATTGGATAGTCGATCGGCCTTACGCTGGATCAAACCCATGGTCTTGTTTTTCTTTTTGCGACTTCTTTTCATTGGAAGTACTTTTTAAATATTATATTTAGTTTTTTATTTATTGTCTAAGTTGATAAAAAATGTTTCTTTTTGCGACTTCTTTTCATTGGAAGTACCTACTTTTTAAATATTTTAGTTATATTGTTTTTATTTATTGCATGAGTTGATAAAAAATAGCATTTTTTGCAATAGCTTTACCGCGGCAGTCCCCGAGTGCCACACCTATTTTTTTTTTTTTAGATTGACGCAAGTCGTTCCCTTTTGAGTCTGTAGGTAGACTGAAGATTTTAAAAGTGTCATAGCCAGTTCATTTCTGTGGCGGTATAGTCTCTCTTTATACTTCTTATAGGACTTTTCTACAACCTGTTTGATAATTGGTATGTACTCATGTACTTCACTGTTTTTTTGTAAACCAAGGTGCACCACTTTGAGCTTTGAGTGCTTTATTTTGAAAGCGTTGTTTGATTTCAACGTTTAAATGGCTTGCAGATCCCCACAGCTCTATCCCAAATGTCCATATAGGTTTAAGATTGCATTTGTAGATTAGAATTTTGTTTTCCAATGACTTCTGTATCAAAAGTAAAACAAAACAAAATGTAAGGAATAGAGATACTTTATTCCCGTTTAAATACTCTAGATAAACACGTTCTACCGTCTAGAGTAACACGTTCCAAGATAACAACTATTTAATAATTGTAACCCAGACAGAATTCTGGGAACTCACTACATTTCGACTGAATAAAGGCGTCTTTCTGTAAGATATTACTTGGATATGAAAAAACTTTTGTGTTATTATGTGAATGGGATTCCTGTTGTTATGCCGTTTTGGATTTGAAAGAAAATGCGACATTATTGTTATGGAGTAATAGGGTTTGTTTTAGCGAATTCATAATGTTTTTTTTAAACCTTTTTCCCACTCTAAGAATTTTTCCTGTGTTGTGGTTGCGTTTATAAACAATCAAACTCCCATACACAAACAGCCAGACCTGAAACAACTACCTGTAGGTCATACAAATAGTTGTTCTGTGTGGGGATAGAACCTGCGATACGCAGCGCAGCAGTCGATCGCTCAGCCACTGCGCCATCCTAGCCGTCGAAATATAACAAATGCCAAGGTTCAAACTAAGTTTAAAAGTAGAATGAGACCTTGGACTATACCTCATTTTAGTTTAGGACATTCGAGTCGAGTGCAGTGCTATGCGCGATCAAGTACGGACGTGCATTCGCTGCTCGATACGAATTTCATATTCGCGTTTTGCGCGGCAGTAGCCGTTGCCCGATTTTCGCCACTATGAGTCAACAACTCATAGCCAACGAATGTTTGGCATTCATAAAACATGCCATTGACTACATGGACGAGGTCAGCATCCTGCAGATCTGCAAGTCCAGCTTCAACGAAGAGGAGATAAGCAGTGCCAAGCTGCTACTGTTCCAAGCTTTGGGCAAAGTTGACCAGATGCAGTCCCGACGGAGGGATGGTGGCCAGAGAAGTGTGCAAGACATCATCACCATGATGAAGAGCACAGACCCGGACGACGTACCCGCTTTCGTGGCGAAGGAGCTGCATAAGCTGCCCCCCGTCACATTCGACCACGTTGACGTCACCAGGTTGCTGAAAGACATAACATCCCTGAAAGCAAGCCTGGCCGAGATGAATACCAAGCAGGAGGTGTCGAATAACACCATAGATACACTACGTGAAGAAGTGGAGTTGTTGCGCAACGCTGTTTTAGAAAGTATGGCGCCTATCACCTCTAGCTTGAATGTTCGGTGCGGAGCGCAAAATGCATCCATCAGCAGTTTTGAGTCGGCGAGTTGCAGTGCGTCACCCGCTGATAAGAATGCGTGCGTTGCATCTTGTTCCGCCGCTTACGACGCTGTTTCGACGCCGGTTGAAGTGGTGTCGCATGTAGGTACTTTGACCCCTAAACGTACCTACTCCGCTATTGTTGCCGCAAACAAATCTGCTGTGTCGCAAACAACACAGCAAGCAGGCAAAGCGAAAAAGGGTAAGCAGGAGTGCTTAAAGCCTCATAACGCAGACTTAAAACAACGAGGTCTGTTAAGGGGTTCCAGCGAAGAGGATGGTTTTATTAAGGTGGAAAAGAAGAAAAGGAAGAAGCCTCCTTGTCAGAACCAGTGCGGTACCGCGCTGGCAGGATCCAACACGCTGCTGCGTCCAGCATTACCCACGACGCAGCTGTACGTGTCGAGATTGCTTCACACCACGGCAGCTGAGGACATCGTGGAGTATGTACGTGTGAAGACAAACTGGACTTTGAGAGTCATGCAGTTGGAGTCGCGCCATGACATTAATTTTAAGTCGTTTGTGGTGCGGGTGCCGACTAGTCAATTGGACACCTTCCTCAAAGGAGAGTTTTGGCCGAAGGGTGTCGTGTATCGACGTTTTCGTGGAAGGATACCGAACTCGCAGCGAAACACGAAGCCGTCACCTCGTGTGCAATAGTTTTTAATTTCATAAAATATGTATTAGTTTATAAATTTATGCTTATTTGTGTATAGTATGTATGGGCCTTCGATGCCTGAAATAAATTGATTTATTATTATTAACTGTACACAACGACACATCAACTTATATAAACCCAGTTTGTGCTGATCTCTCATCGCACAGGAAATTTACGGTGTACGATCCGCAGTTAAGAGATCTGCATAGACTGGTTTTGTATATGTTGATGTGTCGTCGTATGTACCTCCTTATTGTTTTACATATTTGCGGTCGTAGTGGTATTTTTTTTCGTTTAATAATGCTAAAATTTTGAGTTACTTGGAATATTGTTTAAACAGCACTTTCAATGGCGGATCTTTTGCTATCTGTTTAAAGATATTTATTGTGCAATTTTTACATATATTTTTATATTAGGTAAGCTGAAATAAAATGTTTCTCAGAAATTCAGTTAAAAATGAATATGTATTTTTTTCATTACGCTATTGAAATAAAAATATTTTAGTAACACACGGTATCTCCGTGTGTATTCGCTCAAAAAAACCAAGAGCGATTTAGACTCCGTACAAACTTACGCGACATAAACGCCCATATTATCTTTTTACTGCATATACTTAGAAAGTTGTTTTTTTTTTCAGAGCACAAATTGACTATAGATTTAAATGGTTTTAATTTCAAAGTGATATTGGTGAGTGATATGGGTTCCATACTTTCCTTTTAAGGCGCGGTAACAAGCTAATCTTTAGGTATTCGTGGAAGTGAGGCTAGCTGCATACTGGGCATGGTCTGACACAAGTACACGACAGTATCGAAAGTGTAGAATTAAGGTCGAAAATATTTCGGTGTTTGATCTTATTTGAATATCATGTCCGCCAAAATGTAGGTCATTTTGCAGTTTTAATTGAATATAAAAAGAAATACAGTTCCGTGTTTGAAAAATTTTAGATATCTCTTTAGTCTATATCATTTCTTATGTTATAGATATAAAAAATATGAAGGTTGTCGCTGAAAAAATTGAGAATTTCGAGACGAAATTTTTTTTTGTCTTTTTTTTCGTAGTACTAGACCACTTTTGTAAACTGATTTTGTTTAAGTCTTTACTTTATGTATTGAACTATACACGGTATATTTTTTGGCTAGTGGCATGTACAGATACGGCTAACTTTGCGACCAAAATCTAGACGTTTTACGAAGTGTTTGCTTTGTACAGCGCCTTAATGTACGGAACCATAAAAATACTACTACTCACACATACAGCAAACAAACTACGACCACCATCTTTTAAACCAAAAACATTCAAAACTTTACAAACTTATCAAAACAGCGGTTGACTCTTAAAAAATAAAACTAAAACCCAAAAGAAAAATATTCAAAGCATTTTAATTAGGGGCTTTAAAAAATCCAAAGACGGCGCCCTATTGTCCGTTGAAATCTGAGTCTGGATCTCGACGTAACTGCCTACTCCAAGGTGTAAAAGCGAATCAGAACGTTTGAAGTCTTAGCCCCACAAGGGGAGGGCTGTTGACTCCCCCAGACGCACTCGGGAAGGGCCACTCAACAACATCAAAGGTAGGATTTCATACGCGTAAAGATAGTCTGTGGTACGTTTTTATGTGACGCGTAATGATGGCGTTTTACACTTTTTGACCTCTGTATGGATAGTGGCTATTTTCTTTTTAGACGACTTCCCCAAAAAAGGAATGTTATTACACGACTGCCCCAAAAAAGGAGTGTTGCAGCGTCCCGAGTAACATAGGCTACTGAAAAAGTAATTAAATGCAATAGGTATGATAAATAAATGAACACCTACAAATATATTTTTTCAAATTTATTAACTGATGTGTTTGGCAAAGGTGACGGATGGTCTTAAGAATCTACCTAAGTAAAGAGGTTCTTAAGACCAGGATTAAGGTAAGATCTGATATCAATCTGACAATTATTATTCTTACTTATGTTAACGAATGGTTAGTTTGGGCTCAAATATTCAAAGATAAGTAGATACGTTCTTCAGTAGCAAATAGTGGCGTAAACTTGGGGAGATCAATAAATCTAACTCTTGAATTTTGTGACAGTTATAAAAAAAAACAATTTTTTTTAACGGACTACAAAAATATCGATAATTCACTGACATTCGCAAGTTAACTTATTTTCCACTTGACAGTGTTTTTTGAGAAATCGTTTGTTTCCAAAAAGTTTTTATTTCTACCCTTTTAGTTGCGGTTAATGATAAATGACTTTCAATTATAAAAAGAATATTGAAAATCGGATCGATTTTTATTTTATTTGATTTATATTTTAAAATACCGTGGAATTGAGAACCTCCTCCTTTTTTAAGTCGGTCAAAAAGATGAATTACTTGGTGAACAAATGGTAACAAGATCATTTTTCTAAATTTCATTTTTCTATACAAAAACACAACGTACGGCATTGATAAACGTTAAAAATATCGAACTTTTCATTGGTATTGGACTGTTACCTTCTCCTTCTTTTAAAGACGTTTATTAAATAATGATAAATTATGCCAGTCAGTCAACAACAAAAATCGAACATAATCAACAACCGATACCAACATTTCATGATGATTAAGTTGCCCACATTTCACTTGCTTCGCCGTATTTGTTCCGATTGCTATGGTTGTTTGTGCATGTGATTTGTGCAATCCTGGCATTTACAACAGAGGGGATTCTCGTGAGGGGTCGTAAGTGGAATCGGAGGTGTATATTATCTGCTTATTGTCCCTTTTTAGACGTAAGAGGCAATTGAGTGAGCTTGATTGTGGTGGAATGAGATGTTTATAGAGCGATCGTAACTTAGAACTTCAAAGTGTGTGTCTAGTTTTTTGACATAGTATTGTTTCATATTTGTAACCTTTGATATTATTTGTATGCTTTTTGAGCAAAATGCAGTGGATAAAGCTATTCAAAACATATTTTTGTGAATGTAAGAAACCTACATTTATGTCAACACATGCGGTTTTTTTTTAGTTCAATAAAAAATGTCTTCAATTATATATGTCAATTTTAATTCCACGTTATAAAATCTTCGAAAAAATTGACAAAACAAATAACATTCCATTTAAAAAAAAACACGCTGTTCTCTTTTTCTTCTCAGCAAATCCTATGATTTCAAACAAATATCTTTACTAACATTATAAAAGCGAAAGTGAGTTTGTTTGTTTGTTACGTGTCCACGTCTAAATGGCTCAACCAATTTTGAGGAATTTTGGTACGGAGATATTTGGGACCCTGGAGACGGACATAGGCAAATATTTTTTTTTAAGTGAGAAATGAGGGAGAAAGAAGAAAGAAAAGGGAAAACTTAGCTTTGCTATTACAATTAATAAGACGCAAGGGCAAAAACTACAGATAGCAGGTACCTCAAAATCAGGAAAGGGGAACTGTGTTACCCCGAATTTAACGCAAGCGAAGCTGCGCGCAAAAGCTAGTACTGAATGTATTTACAAAGTAAATACTTCGTCATTGACCTTTGGAAGTCCGCCATATTGGATTTAGAATGACGTTAACTATGCATTGTCTTGGAAACTAAACATGTAGTTATGAAAATTTTTGCTCAAACCGGGAAGTGGGTCCAAGCTTTTAAGATTTTTTACATAGTTATTTATAGGAGACTATTAAAATAAAATTTGTTTAACATGCTTCACGTGTTAAAAAATAATCATAATTAAGGTGATGTTTCAGTGGGTAACAAAAACAAGCTCTATACATATATTATGTACAAGGTTTCTTCGTCCAAACTGAAAAAAAACAAGGCCAAATATTTGGATCTTTTACAGACTCAAAAAAGTAGCACAGATATAAATAAATAAGTTTCACTACACGAAAATGGGTATTGTGAAAATGAAATACGGCTGAAACGACAGGACACGTAAAACTTGATTGGGTCCAGAAATGAGAAGCATAAAAGTGCTTGAAAATAAACTGATAATTCAGTGTTTTGGAATATTCCTTATTTGCCTTAGGTAGACAAGACTTTGCTTTGAATTTCCAAAATGTGTTTGTTTATAAATTATAGCAGTTTGTATTAAACCAACTGCAAGGTAAATGGTTCTACTCATAATTATGTTATCAGACTATAAAGGACTCATCAATTAGCAGTTTTTTTTAAAACGTTGCCCCACACTAGGAATTTCTCCTGTATCGTGGGCGCGTTTACAAACATTTAAACACACATACACAATCAGCCAAACCCGAAACAACTATCTGTAGACCATATAAATATTTGTTCCGTGCGGGAATCGAACCCGCGACACGCAGCGCAGCAGTCGATCGCTCAGCCACTGCGCTAACCGTGTCGTTAAAATATATTTAGTTATTTGATGATTTCCCATAACAAAACATAATAGGTACATATTTTGAAACTAAAACGGATACTTCTAAATACTTAACTTGTATGTGGTTTTTTTGCGGATGGGAAATCATCAAATAATTGCCCCCGCTCTGGGCGGAGCGGGGGGGAGTTTCAGACTTGTACTGACTAAAACACATCCATATTCCTTCTTTCGCCCTTAGTGTTCCAGAGTCGCGATATCTCTTTCGAATAACCCGCAACCCAATGATAATAATTATGTTCATTAATATTAAAATAATTACTTACATTATGATGATTTCATTATTTAAAAATAATCATATTTTCATAATATTAAAATTTTATTCGTATTCTGGATCGATTCTATCGTGGATGATGCTAATTGTGCTTATTGCAAACTATTTCACTAAAATGCTATAGGATCATTATAGTTTCGATTCAAAATTCGACTTATTTACGTTTCATTAATATATAACGGGGCGCTCGTGCTAAGGCCTGTTATCATATCATTGTTACGGATACCAGATCTTTCTATAAAACATCACCAATAAGAAGTAATCTTCCGAAAAGGTCCCTCATAATAAAACAAGAAAATTAAAACATTTAATTTTCACTTGTAAAAAGATAGCATGTAGCCATACTTGGGAAGACACTGTACCCCACGCCACAGGGTATCCTAGTGTGGAGTTCAGGGAACATACAGCAATCTAAATTAAGGCTAATTTGTCTCTAAACTTTTCAATTTTCTACTGTTTCTATTGAACAAATTTTTTTTTTTTACTGATCCTGTAAGTACATATTTGTCAAAAAGTTTCCAACCTACATCTTAAGCAAACGCCTCAGACATTTGCTGTTGAGATTTTTGAAACTCAAGAACCTACTGAGTGGTACTTGACAACTTCAAAGAAAGTACACCTTTTGGCGGAGTAGTGAAAATGTGTAATTGTCATATCCCTCGAACACAAAACAGAAGAGAAAATAAACAAAATAATGAAAGTTTTGAGGGTTTAAAAAAATACTAAGAATGAATTATACATTTTTTCGCATGAATGTACAGACGCCAGCAGGTCAAGCTACCCGAAACTGTCAATTTTTCCCAATGAACCTTGAACCTAATACTTTAGAAATAAAGTCGAAAATCTATCAAAGAAATCTGACAGATTGTAGTAGCTTGATGTGCTGGCGTCTGTACACAGGTTACTAACGTTACCAACATATCTAAGGCAGTTCAGTTGTGCAAGTGTTTGCATTTTTAGTTTCCGTATCTCAAAAGGAATGAAACGGAACACTTATAAATTGGATCACTTTGTTTTTGGTCTGTCTGTCAAGACCCTTTATGTCAGGGACGCGAGGAGGTATCGAGTTAAAATTAAAACCATATATTATACCTACTCAAGTATACATGTGGTCCCTTAGTGCTGTGAAAAATCAACCCTACTCAGTCAAAAGATACAACTAGCTGTTTATGTCGCAAGTTTCTACGGAACCCTTGGTGCGTGACTCGCTTTTGTTTTTTTTTTTTTAAAAAACGTTGCCCCACACTAGGAATGTCTCCTGTATCGTGGGTGCATTTACAAACATTTAAATTCACATACACAAACAGCCAGACCCGAAACAACTACCTGTAGCCCATACAAATATTTGTTCCGTGCGGGAATCGAACCTGCGACACGCAGCTCAGCAGTCAATCGCTCACCCACTGCGCCAACCGTGCCGTCGAATTGGTATCCAAATGGTCAGTAAAAAAAAACATTGACTCAATTCGAACACTATGTTCGATATTATTGTGTCCGAATCGTCAACGAAGCCAAATTCAACATCGTAATTTTAGAAATGAAAACATCTGAATATTCGCACCCTAAGCATCCCTACTAGTCTAGTCAACAAGTGCTTTTTTAGTCAAAACTTTTTAAAAAACTCGGAAAAATATGGTTGAGGGCTCATTCGATTCGGGATCGAATCTAGAAAGTTTTTGAAAAAATTCAAGACCCGCTCGAAAAAATTGCAAAAGTTATTAACAAATTAGTAAACAAAAAAAAGGGGTTTAGTTTTTTTGGTATATCTCGAAAACTATTTGATATATTTTGATTTTGAAAAAAGAGGAGAAAATTTCCTAAAAAAAACTCCCAACTTGCGAAATTGTAGGACCAATATTAAAAATTTTACAGGGAGCTGAAAATACGCCTGAAAACGGGTACTCGGGTTTCCGCAAGCCACGCCCCCTTCGAGCGCTCTAATGAAAAATATTATTTAAACATATTAAATGTTGATATTAAAATTTGAAAAAATTCAGACATGTACAGGACAAATTAAAAAATGAAATGCCGTAGAAAAAATATTTTTATCGCGTTTTTATAAAATGTTATCCATAAATTAATTAACAATTTCTTCCGACTGGGCTATAAACATTGCAAGTTGCATAATTGTTAAACCAGAAATCTCAATTTTTTTTCCTCTCGTGGAGCTATTCTTCAAAGATTAAAGAAAGGATTTCCGTTGAGTAAATAAAAAAATTGTTAATTTTCGATTTGTTATTAACAAATTACCTAGGCGGCAAATTAAATATTTAAATAAATGTTACAAGAATTATTATTTTTTCCAATGTCGATGATCATTCGTTTTTCTATCAATAAAAGCTACCTAAAAATATTTTTTTATAAATTTTAATTCTTTTTGTTTATAAAATTGTTATAAACAAATAGATTATTTATAAGATAATTGAAATTTTTTTTTTGAAAATAGATTCCTCGTAAAAAATTATGAATTTTAAGATAAAAAGCGATCCTTAAAAAAATTTTTTTATTGATAAAAAACCGTTTTGTTAATTAACAATTTTTTTTTTACCACTTGTTAATAATATTAAGGTACGCTTTTTTTTTAAATATCATTATTTACTATCCTCCTTAATAATCAAAAAAAAAATTCGTTTTTTAATAAATTTTCATTGATTATTAAATAAACAATTTGTTATAAACAATTAATTATTTTTTGTATATTTTTTTTAGAATTCTTTACACTAAAATAAAACCGACCAATTACCTTTTTGCAAAAAAAAAATATATATTTATATTTATTATCGAATTATTTTTTTTTTCCGCAAAAAGGTAATTGGTCGGTTTTAACAATTTTTTTATTTACTCAACGGAAATCCTTTCTTTAATCTTTGAAGAATAGCTCCACGAGAGGAAAAAAAATTGAGATTTCTGGTTTAACAATTATGCAACTTGCAATGTTTATAGCCCAGTCGGAAGAAATTGTTAATTAATTTATGGATAACATTTTATAAAAACGCGATAAAAATATTTTTTCTACGGCATTTCATTCTTTAATTTGTCCTGTACATGTCTGAATTTTTTCAAATTTTAATATCAACATTTAATATGTTTAAATAATATTTTTCATTAAAGCGCTCGAAGGGGGCGTGGCTTGCGGAAACCCGAGTACCCGTTTTCAGGCGTATTTTCAGCTCCCTGTAAAATTTTTAATATTGGTCCTACAATTTCGCAAGTTGGGAGTTTTTTTTAGGAAATTTTCTCCTCTTTTTTCAAAATCAAAATATATCAAATAGTTTTCGAGATATACCAAAAAAACTAAACCCCTTTTTTTTTGTTTACTAATTTGTTAATAACTTTTGCAATTTTTTCGAGCGGGTCTTGAATTTTTTCAAAAACTTTCTAGATTCGATCCCGAATCGAATGAGCCCTCAACCATATTTTTCCGAGTTTTTTAAAAAGTTTTGACTAAAAAAGCACTTGTTGACTAGACTATACAATTCCATCACCCTCTCAAGTGTGGAATTCCGCGGCAATCCCCAATTATCATTCCAAACATCGGAGGATTAATTAAATTTCGCGTAACTATGAATTAATTGCTATATAGGGGAGTCTAATATACCCCAGGGACACAGAATAAATAGATACAGAAGGTTGGCTCATGTCACTTCACATTTACTTCGCCTGTGATATTATTAACCCAATAATAACCTTACTTCAATGACGATAAAGATCATAATGGTTTGAGAGTAATGTAAAGTAAGAGGTGAGATCACAGAGAAATTGACAGAATTATCAGTGGCAGTTGTAATGGAAAGAAAGGTCTCAATGGTTTTCGCAGTGCAAAAAATAAGTAGTTTAATAACTATGGGCAAGCGAATTTGAGACTGCCATATGTTTGTGATTTCTGTTATCGTACTTACGTTTTTAACCGACTTTAAAAAAAAACGATGATCAGTGTTTGAGTGAACTTTTTTTATATATGTACACCAATTACTCCGTATTACTGGGACGATTTACGGAATTTTTTTTTTTTTTTTAGCAGAACAGTACGCAGTAACGCAGTAGTTCCATATAAATTGTGTTCACATTATTCGTTATACATTGTGTTTTATGAGTTATAGTCTACAATATACATTTTTCTTCTTCTGCTATGGCGGACGATTAATCATAACTTTTGGTTACAATGTAAAATTGATAGTTTACAAGGGCAGAGAGAAACACAAATACAGTTTGTGTATGTTTACCTGTTTTTGCTGGTTGTATGAAGTTAACCTTCTGAATTTAACTACTCTGTGCCAGCGTGACTTCACAGGCGCCAAATTGGTTTTTACACGCTGACATACATTTTAGAATCTGATATGCTTGTTTCACTCTTTAGCGAGTGAGTTACTTTAATTAAAAATTGTTTTAATTATGCCGTGCTGTAACGGTGTTAGGATTTTACTTTGTGAGTTTAATAATGTTGACTAATTATGTTTCAGTGTTGTTTCCTGCTTTATCTTGTCTCGTCTCTCTTATATGTGTATAAAATTCTCGTGTTCACAGTTTTAGTAGCCACACTCCACCGAAACGGTTTTACTGATTTTTATGAAATTTTGTATTAATATTAGGTAGGTCTGAGAATCGTAATCTATTTTTATACCTATTACTGATAGGGGTGGCCCTCTCTAGCAAAGAGTGTAAGTAGTTAGTTATTTTGTTATTTCTGTTCTATCAGTGTTTAGATCAGACTTAGTTTTCTCTGAAACTGCTGTATCTTTTACTACAGCAACAAATAAGAAATATTTTTTGATTAAGAACAAACAGGCATCATCTTGTATTTTTTTAGAAGACACAATATAAGAAGAGACAGTTTCTTGTCTATAATTGTTCTCATGTAGCTACACTACTTGCAAATGAATAACAAAACAATCTTAGTGATTTTTTTAGTTTAACAATTAAATGTGACTTTTACTGACTGAATTAATGTTTTCGCCTTTAATTTTGACTACAATATTTCTGTGCAATTTAAGTACACATTGCTTATTTGACCACAAGATGGCGGACATATATTGATAGACTACTAAAATCCTTAAAATCCATGTCAAAATCCAAATAACGTCTAAATAAGCAGCTGACTGTTGAAACTGACGATCGTCAATATATATATATACATTTGGTATGTATTCATACATTTTTTTTTAAACCCAAGATGTTTAACATTTGTGTAAAAAATAAATTTTGATAAATTTTCAAAAAAAAAATAATTTGTGTATTTTTAAAACAAAATCTGCAGTAGCTAGTCACACTATGTATTATGTATCTATCTGCATAGTTGTTGGAAATCAATAATTTCTGGTCGTAGTGTTCAAGAAAGTAAAATAAGGAAAAAAAATAGATTTTTCTTTAAAAAAAACTTATCTTATGTACTACTTATGATATATTTTGTTTCATATTTTTTTCTGAACGGCCATAAGTTCTACTATAAGCCATTTTAAGGTTATACATTATTTACTGGACTCCCTGTATATAGCCCTTTTTTTTCGGGTGGGAAATCATCCAATGACTTCCCCCGCTCTGGGCGGAGCGGGGGGGCATGCCAGACTTGTACTGACTAAAACCCACCCATGTTCCTTCTATTGCCCTTTACGTTCCGAGGCCGCGGTATCTCTTTCGAACAACCCGCAACCCCGGCAGGCTGTATTAGCCCTTAGGCGAAATTTTGTCAATAACGTCATGAATCCCCGTTTAAACTGCAAGAGGATAACAAACGTCACGTCATAAAGGTGGAAACACACTTCTGACGCGGAATTCAGAAATAGCTTTTATGTCCACTCAACAAAAACAAAAAACACGTCATTTGACTAGTTTCGGTCCGCGTCATCTGGTTATTTGTTTTCAACCATAGACATAAAACTCCTCAGATTCTACGACGACTTTTGTTTTAACCACCTCCTGATTGATTTTAGCAGTAAAAAATGCACCTTAAATAACTGTAGCTATAAAACTAGATAACGTACTAATATTAATTATGTAGCCTCTAATTAATTACTGTGTCGGACATCGCACATCTTACTCATACTTAGATGACAACCATTAAGGCTATAACGACCGAAAACTAATGTGATAAACATGACACACACGATGATATCCCTGTTTTAGTGTGCGCACATTTATCTAGACATTAAGGCCGCTTCTAACCAAAGTGTTCGTAAACACACGTCTGTTACGTTCACCCCGATATACTTGAATCGTCTGAAGACATCTTTTAGTTTCTAAGCGACTTCAAAAAAGGAGGAGGTTCGGTTTGACCGTATTTTGTTATACTGATTACTCCGCCAACTGTGGACCAATTTTCATATTTCTTTTTTTTTCGAAATAATGCTTTTTTCTTTTTTTTTATACTTTTGATGTAGTCCCATATCAAGTATATTTATATAGCTTGGGTTGCTCAGTTTATGAGTTTTCGTCTAAAATTTTTTATTTTTATTTTTATTCAAATGGAACAGCAAACAGCTACAATATAAAACATGAACATCATATAAATATACAAGACTTATTGACAATATTGCAGCCCACAACGCTGTTCACAGATTAATTAAAAGCATACATAAAGTGAAAATAATAATCATCGCTACGGTAACAAAAACTTAGTACAAATAGTGTTTAAATGTAATATTCACGAAAGTTCGTTTAGTATTAGACTTTTAAACTTATGGGGAGCACATGTAAAAATGTCGATGTGTTCAAAAGTGCTATTGTAGGAATCGACCATTCTGCGAACAGGCGAACGCAAGCCTGAGTTGGATTTGCAAATACCAACTGAAAATAATTTGCCAGCGCGGACCTTTCGCTTGTGGATCGTCCTAGGAACCGCATAACATATCATATTGGACAGTTCCATGCAGTCAAATGTATTTTTTACAATATTAAATAGATTCACAGCTTCTAAATACCTACGTCTACTTTCAAGTGTTGCGAGCTTATACTTCACAAGTAAATCTTGGTATGATAAATAATGTCCGCAGCATCTATAATGCATAGTGCGCAAGAATTTGTATTGCACACACTCAATCATCTCAACGTACTTTTTGTAGTAGGGACTCCAGACGGACACGGCATAGTCCAATTGAGAGCGTACGAGCGACTTATACAAGCAGATATAGGAAAATGGTTTTTTAAAATCAGCTGTTGAACGCATTACAAATCCGTATAGTTGGTACGCTTTATTAACAATTTTTCCTATGTGTAGGTCTAAGCAAAGCTTCGAATCAAACATAACACCGAGGTCTCGAATAGAGTCCACTTTAAGTATTGGCATTGCACAACGTGTATGTGTAGTTTATTATACTTTTATTTTTTGTAAAGCTTAAGAAGTTACATTTGGGTAAACTTAATTGCAATTTATTGTCCTGACAATAACTGGATAGTCGGTCCAAATCTTGTTGCAGCAGAAGGCTATCACTTGATTGTCTTATGGTTCTATATACCTTTAGGTCGTCGGCATATAATAAAAATTTGGTATTTCTAAAGCATTTGCTGATGTCATTTATAAATAAAATAAACAAAAGGGGACCAAGTATAGAGCCTTGAGGTACACCAGAGGTAACCTGTGCGATGTTAGATTTGTGACCATTGATTACAACCACCTGACTGCGGTTGGTAATGTATGAGATGAACCACCTCAGAAGATTACCACGAATTCCGTTGAACGCTATTTTATTTAGTAGTATTTCATGGTCTACCTTGTCGAAAGCCTTACAGAAGTCCGTATAGACTGCATCCACTTGAACACGGCTGTCAACATAATCAAATAAGATGCTTGAAAATAATAATAAATTTGTATTCGTAAACCGACGTTTAACAAAACCATGTTGTTGTTGAATTATGATGTTGTGGAGTACAGGATAGATTTCGTTATGAACTAACCTTTCAAAGAGTTTCGACAATGTAGACAAGATGGAAAATAAATATTCTTTATTCTATGCATATAAGGATGTTCTGCTAATCTCTTAGTAACAATGGAAAATGACTACCTACACGATAAAAAATATGTGAGATATCATCATACCATAAATAAAAATGCAAAAATAAAAACTTTTTTGCAAAAACTAAATTGACTTTCAAAAAAAGAACTAAAAACGCGGAAAATAACTACTCACTAACTGGTAAAAAAGTCAACGACACAAACAAGTCACCGACTTCTGAGAATAAAGTTATTTTCCATAGGAATAGTTTCTTTTTTTGCAAGTCATTTAAAAAAAGAAACGAAAATAAATTGCTACCAAAATAAAACCAAAAGGTTTTAAACACACAGTGAATTCTGTAAGTAATTAAACACAGAAAACGTACTTAAATCCAACCCCGTCCTCTGCTGGACTAAAAATTCCAAAGCAAAATTCCCGGCAATTTTGGGAGGCGTGTTATGGCGGGAAATTAATACAAACATAGTGGTTTGGCTCGAGCGTTTTATGGGCAACGTAAATCAAATGTGATTCCTTAAATTATTTATAACAAAATCTCTTTGGTGCCATAACTTTGGCGGCAAATTGAGTGGACAGTGTTTATTGCAGCCTACGTCTTGCCGAACGATAAACTAATTGACTAGTTAATACGGGAAAATGATGGTTATGATTTAGTACGTAATGTTTTTGTTTGTTTGCAAATGCTGCTAATGTATAACATAGTAGGAAAACGTCGTAGAGAAACAGAAGAAACCCACGTTTCGACCTGACATAGAAGAATAATACTAGCCTGCTGGGTAAAGGTCTCTCCTCCTACAGAGAAAGTCACCACGCTTGCTTGCAGACAGGTTAGTGATTTTAGACTTATCCACTCACCCGTCTCAAGCGCACTGCCACCACTGCAGCTACATTCCAACAATAATTTTGGCACAGAGATATTTGGGACCCTGAAGACAGACATAGGCTATTTTTTTTAAAGTGAGTAAAGGGGTAGAAATAAAGACGAAAAGGGAAGAGAAAGATATTTTTTTTTCGATCATCTCGCTGGTTAAAGTTAGCGTTAGCCCAAAGTAAGTATGCCACGCGGACGAAGTCGCGGGCGGAAGCTAGTCAACTATATCTGACGCGCCTGGTTATTCCTTTCCTTTGCAGATCGTACCTACCTACTTTACTTAAACAAACAAAATATGGATAAGAAGCATTGATTTGCAAATGAAGCTGCCTTATAATCGAAATATGGAAATGAGTGTTGATCGCGTCAAGTCTATGTGATTCTGAAGGAGATTGGCGAGAATAAGATCGTAAAATGGATGATTCTGGGACTGTGATCTTTTTATAGCGTCACTTGTAATGTCTACTAATTCTTCACACAATCCTACTATTTTTATAAATCGTATATGGTTTGTAAGGATGGATGGATATTTGTTAATCTTTCACGCAGAAACTGCTGAATGTATTTGGATGTTAACAAATTGAATACGCACAAAATACTCTGAATCCCAGTAGTACGATACTTTATACGATTTTCGAACACCATGCGGGAAAAACCGCGGGCTTAAGCTAATATGCTGTACAACTTCATTTTATGACTTAAAAAAATTCCGTGCATCATCTTTTTTTTCGGATATGTAATCATCAAATAACTTCTCCCGCTCTGAGTGGAACGGAAGGGACTGTCAGACTATTACTGACTAAATCCTATCCATGTTCCTTTTTTTACCCTTTATGTTCGGGGGTCGAGGTATCTTTTTCGAATAACCCACAACCCTGGCAGGCAGTGGTCCTAGCAGGCCCTTCTGATTTGCTAGGGCCTCTTTGAAGCGCGCGTGGAATTACACGGGTATCATCCTAAGCCCATAATTATCTTCATTTATTTGGGGTATTTTTTCCTTACGAGTATATTCTATTCTAATTGTCATTTCAATCTTACTCTTCCACAGCCTATCCATAGTTCATAGCTTTCCGCTGCTCGCCATCTAAATAATAAAAAAATTTATCAGGATATTATTTTTATTCCTTCCCAATAAATGCTTATACCATGACAACCGATAGATTTACACAAATCTTTTTATTCTAATTACAGTATCTACTATACAATGTTTTGAATAAAACCCTACTTAACAACCTAAGAGGGTCCCTAGGAATAAACCTTACCTAAATAATACCTACGACGTAAAATAGGGAAGGTTACCCTACTCCCGATAATAAATGCAAGACTAACAAACACCACCTATCCATAAATATTTATTCGGCTTATAGGAAAACATGTCCATGTAACTAAGAACGGTCTCATTAAAATGGAAAGGGTACACCACTAGACCCGAGATTTTCGGGATCAATAAAGAACTAATTAGGTAGGGATGGGCTTTAAAACTTTTGTGATTCGTGAGCTCTACAAATTGGGGATCAATTGAGACTTGTTATTATTTCACTTTTTATTTATCGAGAGGCTGAATTTTAATGGACACGAACGAACAGGAAAACGACGAGAATCGAGTTGGCGGAACAACGGAAGATGCCGGAGGTCGTGGGTTCGATTCCCACTCAGGACAAACTTTGTGTGATGAGCATGATTGTTTGTTCTGTGTCTGGGTGTGATTTATCTATATTATGTATGTATTTATAAATTATATAAGTATGTATATCAGTTGTCTGGTTACCATAACACAAGCTCTGCTTAGCTTGGGATCAGATAGCCGTGTGTGAGTTGTCCCAAGATATTTATTTTATTATTTATTTATGGATTTAGCTAATAGTATTGAGATGGTAATTGGTATTATTTGAGGATTCAAAGTACGACATAACAATGTTTCTTGTTTTAATAGTTTATGAACTAACTGTACGGTAACTAAACTATGTTTCAGTTAGTGTTCAAAATGTTTGAATTTCTGTTTAAACAACAAGCTTGAATCAAAGTGAGTTTCTACATTTAAGGTACATAAACATAAATTTTAGGTTATTTATGTATATTTTCCAATGCAAAATAAAAAACAATAAAATCTAACCCGAAAGAAATTCTAAAGACATTTGAAGACCGTTATTATTCAATGAACTTATCAGCGTCTCTGTTAACCGCCACAAAGTTGTTATTACAATCGCCTTATCAGAAGAACCAGATACTGTATTTTTAACGCAAAAAATCACGAATAATCCTCCCGAAATTTTTGAAGGCAGCATAAATGGTGAAGCTGTAAAGTAATTTAAAATTATAACGAAGTGCGTCGGACAGGTTAATTATTCAATTAAACAACCTGGGTAGCGTACTCCTGGGCGAATTTGGAATTTGCATAAAGGTCAATCAAAGTCCGATCGGAACCGTGATTACTGGGAGAGGATCCCAAGTTTACCGCATTTGAATAGGTTTTGTTTGAAATAATATAACCGAGTGTATGCAAGGAAAAGGCCTTATTAGTTTCGGTCTATATTCGCTTTTTCCTTTGACTATTTGATCCTCTTTTTGTATTTTTGGGATGATAAAGTAGATTGTGTTTTCTTTGTTGTGTCATACCAAAATATTTTATTATGTTTTGTGGAAGTGGAATTTAGGAGCTATATATATTCCGTTAAGTAGCCTGACTTTATTTGACTTACAAGTATATTTATTTGCATACAAAAATAAACAAAGTTTTGCGGTGTCGCCTCGTGCACCAAAATAATCGTCATTTTTGCAATAGATACAAAGATGTTTGTTCAAAATGTTGTTTTATTATTAAGTGTCAAAACAGAAGCAGACTGAATTGAAAAGGATATCACCCATCTTCCATACATTTGGGGCATTACCTATTATAAAAAGTAAAGTTATTATTTTAATGAAGCATAACATATGTATTAAAAAAATATATAAATTATTACAAAAAAAGAATTAGCCCCGTCTGGGTATTTTGCGGTTAAATAAGTTGGGTACTATAATAAAAAAAATGTTTTATATGTTGTGCTCCATTCAAATAATAAATTAAATTTTGCTGGCCGGAAAAAAGTGGTACAATTTGGGTGATCTCCTTTGAAACAGGGTGTTGGGGTGAAACTTGAGGGAATCTTGCAATAGGCCAAGTCAATTGAATGATTTATGCACCCCACAGAGATCAGTGAAAGCTTGGGCAGTAATAATTATTTCAGCCACAAAGATGAGGGCGCTTGAAATAGCCATTTATAACACGTGATGAACACGCCTAACTTCTCAATATTATTAACACTACTTGTGTCAGAAAGTAACTTGCACTTGAGAGTTATCAAGTTTATCTCAAACCCTGCAACAAGACCTGCGCTGCCAAGTGCTGCAACTAAAAAGTCATTTTTCAAAAAAAATAAAGGCAAAATCTTAGTACGACTATTGATTCTTTTTCTGAATACATACTTTGAAACAGAAACGGATACGTCAAAATACTTAACTCGTTTGTGCTCTTTGGTAGATGGGAAATCATCAAATAATTGCCCACGCTCTGGGCGGAGTCGACTTTTATTGACTAAAATGTTTTTTTTTTGTAAATGGCATCTCGCAGTTTAACCTAGGAGCTTGTTGCCACTCATGTTCCTTCTCTTGCCCTTTATATTCCGGAGCCGCGGTATCTCTTTCAAACAACCCGTAAAAACTTGTACGTGCCTCAAGACTTTTTCAAGTTCACCTACATTTTTTTATAATCATTACCTAAATATTCTGGTAAAGAAACTTCTACCGAAATTACAGACGACCCGTCGTCGTTACATAAGTTGTTATAAAAAATAATTTCGCCATCAAAATCCATAGCCATATTCGAATCGACGGTGTCGTAATGGAATTTTAATGAGAATTTCAGCTGCTCGCTGCTGTAATTTCTTTTTTTTCCCAACTGAAATAAAAGAACGGCATTTATTGGAATCGATAACAGCCATTCGGTCTCGAAAGATAATGTCGACAGTCTTGACCCTATTTTTATTGATTGCTCTTCTTTTCCTCATCAGATGTTAATAGGCTTTTATGATCGTGATCCTCTTGCAAATTATTGCTATGACTTGGATTTGATAATTTGCTTCGATTGACGCAAATCGAATCAATTCAGGAGCTTTTGTTGTTTACAGATGGATCAAATGATTTAATGGATTTTATTATAAATGGATCAAATGATTTAGTTATCTTTCTAATTGTTGCGTTAGCAACATTATTAGCTTGTAATTGAGTAGCCCAATTGTTTTTGTTTGTTAAAACAAGGGAGACGCACTGGCGAAAGATTTGATTACATAGTTAAATTGTATCGTTAAAATGTATTATTTGGGAGTGTCAATAATTCATCAATCAAATTAAAAATAAGCCGATCGCGTTCCTGGTATATTGGCTTATTATGTATCTGGTAAATGTGGTTTTATGTGGCGCTGTTAGTTTATTTGGTAACAAGAAAACGGGAAAAGCCTTTTTGTTATACTTGTAATAAAGCAAACTATCAGTAAAACACATGACTTAATGAATAAGTTGTCCGAAAGACAAGGTTATCCTGCCTTAAAAGCCTACCGGAGTTGCGGGTTGTTCGAAAGGGATACCGCGGTTCCGGAACATAAAGGGTACAAGAACATGTGTGGGTTTTAGTCAATAAAAGTCTGACACTCTCCCCCACTCCGGGGCTAAACCAACCCAACCGCCGCGTGAGAATTTCCATCCGAAAATAAGGCTGCCGAAATAAGCTTTTTTCGTCAGTTTTATTTAAAAAATCACTTTCCCGAGTTCAGGCACACAATTTGCTTTCTTTTCATTTAAATATCAGAGTAAACACATTGCAAAGTTTACCCTAAAACAGTATCAGAATCGAGTATTTTCGTTGGAGCCCCAAAAAATCCGGATCCACGGCCTGGGCTCTCGACGTTCGCGAAAAAAATAAGAAGAAAAATGAAAACGCGATAAAATAGTCAACAATGGAATCCGTAGAGAGCTGAACACACAAAAGTGTTAAAATAAACTCGGGGTTTGTAAGCAAGCCTTATCTGAGAACCCCAGACGGTGATCCGAGAACTTAGCGATTCTTTAGAATTCATAATTAGGTAAAATTTACTCGGTAAGTAATGGTTTCGTACTATTTATTCAGTGGGTGTTTATGAATGAAATACGTTTACGAATAAAATTATATTTTTGATTTGCGTAGTAAGTCGTTGTTTTCTCGTTAATCTCTAAGTTCTCTCTAACAATATTTTTTTTACGACTTCATTAACTCATACTTTTAATCCTTACTAATATTGTAAAAGCGAAAGTGAGTTTGTTTGTTCCGTCTTCACGCCTAAATGGCTAAACTGATTTTGATGAATTTTGGTACAGAGATAGTTGGACCCTAGAGACGGACATAGGCTACTTTTTATTTGAAAAGAGTGAGAAATGAGGGAGAAAGAGGAAAGAAAAGGGTAAACTTAGCTTTGCTATTACAATAAATAAGGTGCAAGGGCAAAAACTACAGGTAGCATCTACCTGCAAATCAGGAAAGGGGAACTGTGTTACCCTGAATTTAACGCGAGCGTAGCCGCGGGCAAAAGCTAGTCCTACTATAATATTATAAATACGAATGTTTGTGAGGATGGATGGATAGATGTATGATCGTACTATAAATGCGAATGTTTGTGAGCATGGATGTATGGATGTTTGTTACTCGTTCACGTCAAAACGGCTAAATGGATCTTAATGAAAATGGGCACAGAGGTAAGTTATAGTCTGGAATACCATATATGATACTTTTTTTTCATCACGCAGTCGAAGCCGCGGGCATCAGCTAGTTTCGGCATAAGCTTTAAAACAGAAAATAATTCTTGCGCAAATAGTTCGGTTGTTATTGGTAGACGATAATACTGCACATGACAGTCTTTGTATTCACAAATAGGGAGAAATTCTTTCAGTTCAAATCCTTTTTTTACTGATAGGAAATCATCAAATAACTTACCCTGTTCTGGGTGGAGTGTTAGACTTTTACTGACAAAAAAACCCCGGAACATAAGGGGTAACAACACGAATGATGTAAATACGATTTTGTAAAAATATTATAATTTAAAAGAGTGTCCATGGAGTTTCTTGCCCATTCTTCTCCATAGAGATCAACGCTTTGGAATGGGCAACTACAGTACTTTCACAAGTTATTATGCCTTGTGACCGGGACTGTAGATTCATTTTGTTTCTTGACATTCAAAAGTGCCTGTAATGGTCTAATTGAAATAAATGATTTGATTTGATTTGTTAAAAGAAGGATGTTCCTTCTTTTGCCTTTTGTTGATCCGGGACCGTGGTAACTCTTTTAAACCACCCGCAACCCCGGTTGACCTTGGTAGTGTTTCTGGCAGGCCCAAAGAGATGTCAGAGCAGAGGCTTTGCTGACATCTCTTTGAGGCGAATGTGGAAAACAAACGCGTCCTTGACATGGAATTAGTTCTAGGCCTGCGATGTTGTTATCGGTATATTAAGTCACACGACACCTCTACGTAAAACGCGGCTTCCACCAAAGCTGAGATGAGTGGAGAGGAGATGTGTAAGTGCTTGGGTGTATCTACCTAAGATGGACATCTTCACTCTATTCAACCTATTGGACTAAAGCTAAGCGGAGACGAGTGTAAATAACGAAATAGGTCGGTTGTCCACGTGTTGGCAGGTTACCTGAAGCAATTGTCTCATGGACCTTAGAAAAATAGTTAAATAATCTAACAATAAAATAGTTAAATCTACTTTTTTCGTAAAGTATGTTAAGTTCTTTCGGTAAGTTTAGGGCAGGGCTGACAAACCTTTGTGGCCCAACGTGCCATTTTTCCTAAAGAAATGTTAAACGAGGCCGCAGACGTGCCGTCAAATAATTTTGACTAATATCAACTTATTTATTTTGATTATTAGGAAAATAATAATTATCAAATCGAAACTATTTTTTATTGACTAGTAAAGTTATAATTAAACGATTCCTAAGCGATTGTTATGTTATTCATCTCTGAAAATAATGACTCGCACTGGCGAATAATACGTAAATATAATTAAAATTGGTAGCGTGCCCAAAATATTTTATCGCGAGCCTTAAATGGCACGCGTGCCATTGGTTTGCCATCCCCGGTCTAGGGCGAAGCAATTCTTCTATGGATAAAAAAAATAGAAACAATATTGTCTCACAAACAAAATAAACTTTATTTACGAAAATCACTTTCTCACCAGAAAGAGGACGCTTACCTTCTTTTAATTTATAGCACAAAAACTGTCTTTTAGTTCTCCAAGGCTGTCAATTCAGGGGTCGCGAAGCAATCCTTTCAAATCTTCACGGGCGTGTCTGTGGGTCGCCGATAGTCTGTGGGGACTGCAGAAACTGTTGCAGGATTTGTTTGTTTAACTGTATCGCAATAAGGGCGATTTTTGAATGAATGTTTGTATAGAAATAAATTGATAGTATTTTTGGAAAGCAAGTGTGAATTTGTAGTTACGTGTGTGTGATGAATAGTAGTTTAGGTGAGTTTTAAGTTCTTGCAAGGAATGATTTCAATTTACACGTCGCTGTTTTTGATAAGTTGTTGGCTAATCAAAATAACCACTACGCTAATTTTATGAAACCGACATATCCACATTAGTGGACAGCCAATTCGTTTCACAGATATGATGAATCAGCAGGATAGTGACAGCATACACACGACTTATTTATTTTTATCAAATTAAAATCACCCTAAAAACGGTTCAGTAGAGTCTAGTGAAACGATTTTAAATGTGATTATTTTTATATCCTAGACCTAGGATATAGAAAAGTGAACATCCGTGTGTCACTAGCAGGATTCAGCAGAATACCAGCGTCAGGTAATTTACCTGGCATTATGCTGAGCTGGACTCCTTTTTGGTGCAATTTTGAGACACACACCGCCCAGTAGTGGGCGACCTTAAAAAATATATGTGATGTGTCTAAATGCCTATGGGTCCATCTAACTTATTCTACCTTACTTTTTTTTTTAATGTGTTCTTTTTTTTCTGTGTGGTGTTTTTTTTTAATTCTTGTATTGTGTCTTTTGTTGCATCAAATAAATGATTTATCTATCTATCTAACTTGTAAAAATATTGTTCCAGTTGTAGATAAGTCAAGTGAAAGTTTATGAAGACATCCATCAAAAAAATCTCATTTAGTTAAGGAGATCTATAAAAAAGAGAGCCGTACCTTACTAAAACTTAACTCCCCTATCACGAAACTACTATAACCGGTGCACGTCGCCATAAAACAGATCAAAATACCCTCACGTATTCTATTTGAATGAAAATTTTCCATAACGAAATTTTACTGGAAGTCCAAATTGAGATGGGAAATTTCGGAATCCACGGTGCATAAGTATTGGACCACTTGTCACGCGTATCCTGTGACCCAGGGGATACCATCGCTAAATTCGACCTGGGGCTGTGGGACGCCATTTGCGTATACCCTAAAAATTTCAACCGAAAACAATTTTAATAAAACATGAAAAGTTATGGCAGACAACTCAGTTTATTTGGTACAAGATGTTCGATATTGTGTTACGTTAAAATTGTTGTATTTTCAGAGAGTGTTATTGCAATTTAAACCTTATGTCGAAGACTTGAAAGTCTCATAAAAGACGTTTATGGTTTGTTACCACTACATATTATATTTTAGAGTATTATACTAGCTGGCGCCTGCGGCTTCGCCCGCGTGATATCGAAAAAAAATCCCATGTGTTATTCCAGACCATAATTTACATCTGTGCAAAATTTCATTAAGATCCATTCAGCCATTTTGACGTGAAAGAGTAACAAATATCCATACATCCATCCATCCTCATAAACATTCGCATTTTTAACATAAGTAGTATTTATTCATTTATATTATTTTAAAGTAAGGTTACAGACTAGTAACAAACGATCATGCAAAAGTTTAACATTGTGCAAATTATAACAAGCTTCCACATGTATATAGCTACTGGCAGGCATACGTTTTTTTTTGCGCTGATCAGTTAATACAGCGATTTAAGGCGCGGCAACAAGCTAACCTTTAGGTATTCGCGGAAGTGAGGCTAGCTGCATACTAGGCATGGTCTGACACAAGCACACGACAGTATTGCATCGAAAGTGTAGAATTAAGGTCGAAAATATTTCGGTGTTTGATTTTATTTGAATATCATGTCCGCCAAAATGTAGGTCATTTTGCAGTTTTTATTGAATATAAAAAAAAATACAGCTCCGTGTTTGAAAAAAATTAGATATTTCTTTATTATAAACAATTTCCTTTGTTATAGTTTATATAAAAAATATGATGGTTGTCGCAGAAAAAAATGAGAATTTCGGGACGAAAAAATTTTTTTCTTGGTCTTTTTAATTTTTTTTTTTTTCGTAGTACTAGACTACTTTTATAAACTAATTTTGTTTAAGTCTTTACTTTATGTATTGAACTATACACGGTAATTTTTTATGTACAGATACGGCTAACTTTGCGACGAAAATCTAGACGTTTTACGAAGTGTTTGCTTTGTGTAGTGTGTGTGTGTAGTGAGTAAAAAGATAATAATATATAAGATAATATAAGATAAAAAACAATATATAATTTATATCAAAATATAAATATAATATATAAGATAATTACTATGTGTTATTCGGTATGTCGTGCAATATCAAAAACAAATTTAAAGTTTTTATTTATGGTTGTCACCAAAGTACTCATTGTTCAAAGTATATAAGTACACATAGATAAGCAGAAAACGTCGTTCTTTCATAAATCTGTCAATGACAGCGAATGGTCCCCGCTGTGATGGATGAGCCGTTAACCCTCTCAAGGTCTGAAGCTGCAAAATCTTCAATGGGACTACCTTAGCAATGGGAAGGGTTTGTTGTCATATATCTTAGCATCAATGATAAAGATCTATTTATTTATCTAGGTATTTCATCGGCTATGTGCAATCGATTTTCATTCTTCCTGCAGAGAAGATGTAGTTGTTTACGAGTTTTTTTTTCTGTGTACTTATTCGTCACACACACCATTACCAAACATTAGAATTCTTTTATTTTCATTATTGTTTTCTTTTTTTATTTTATAATGTTATTTTAACTTAATGCTAGAATGTCTAATCAATACATCGACAAATATAAATGTTTTAATTTATAGTTATCGCAACTCCGGACCCCAAGATACAGGCGCAGCCTAGTTTGGGGATCATTGTTTTTTTAATTCTGTAAACTCGTTACTTATATTTGTAACGATGTTAGATTAAGAAAAAAATTGTAAAGTAATTGGTTTCATAAATTAATTCTTATTCTTATCGCTATCTTCATCTTATTCAATTTCTTCAACTGGCTCAACTATCATAATAATTCCATTACAATCCATTTCATAAACAAAAATGTCGCACAAATGTGCACTTGTTTCCTCAGTAATAATTTAAGAAGATGCGTTAGTATAATGTAAGTGTACACAATAAAAAGTAAATATACACATAAAATATTTCAGCTGCTCACAAATAACAGGTTTATCTTCATCGTAAACATGAGCTAAAATTTAATGCAAATGGTTATACACTTCCGTATTTTAAGTATTTTATTTCTGCAAAGATTTTGCTCTGCGTTTGCTTTTTGATATTTATGAAGTTTTAGAGGAAGGAGGTTTATGTGTGAGGTTGTTTTCTGATGCAGTTAGTTTTATCCTTGCTTGACTTTTAAGGGTATGAAGAACAGGGTGTAAAGTTCTTCATCCCCCAATCCTGATCCCCTGATCCTCCAATCAGACAAGTGTTGTAACTGGTGGGCTACTGACCGACAGTTGTAGACGTGTTTTTCTCTATTATTTTTTCTCTCAACTCTTGTATAATTTTAATAGGATTTTGATGTTAGTTTCACATTCGTGTCATAGATGTCGCTAGTCTTTTTTGGCAACTTAATGATGTCTGCTATGGTCTACAGGTTTAGTTCCTACAAACCTGCGCTGTATTCACGAAATGGGTTAGTTCCCAGTCCCTCTCAAAGAAAAAATGCCTATATTTAAGCAGTGGAAACGGTAGGTTATAATTGCTAGCACCATTATCACTTCACTTGTTGATTATATCAATAATGTTTAGTTTATGGATTCCTCTTCTATTATTTTTCTTTTACGGTCAACATTTTGGGTCTTCATTTCTCTAATATTATTTTTCTTTCTATTAAAATCTCCTTCCCGTGGATGATATTCTATTCAAATCTTAAATACCAGCGCAGAAGTCACTAGCAGCTCTAATACGAGAAATCCAAAAGTGATTGTACTCGATAATTTGACGTTCGTCTCTTTAGCCAACATTACAACAAGACCAGGCTATTATACATTGCATTGACAACGAGTAATACTTGTTGTCAATGCAATGTATAATAGCCAAGCGATCACACTATGATCGCTTGGCGGAATTAACATTTTTCTGATGAATGAAACAATGAATGAAAATAGGCCGCGTGCACATTGAACGTTAACTATGTTTTTTTTTTGTTGTTAAAGGTTGTTAAACGTTTGTAAGTTGAAATATCTTACTGATATTACAATTATAAAATGTGAATGTTTGTGAGGATGGATGGATGTATGAATGTTTGTTACTCTTTCACGTCAAAACGGCTGAACGGATCTTGATCAAATTTGGCACAGAGGTAAATTATAGTCTGGAATAACACATAGGATTTTTTCCGGGCGAAGCCGCGTGCACCAGCTAGTCTATAAATATTCGAGCTATCAAGGCTATTATAATAATTACATCTCACCAGACCTAACACACGTCAGATGCACAATTTTCTATGGATTATCACAATCCAGGCTCAAAACCGGGAGTCTCAGTTACACCACTAGTGCAAAATAGTCGTAAGTACATAAACACACATCATCATACACAGACACACTTTCAGACGCCTACATATCACAGATACACACACGCACACACTATAAATTTTAATTCCAATCAAATCGATTCTCTCTCAGCTTATCTTAATGGTTTCTCTGTGTACTTCGTAATCGGCGTAATGCTTAATTTTATACATTTATGATTTGGTACTGTGCTACCTTTTATAAAAAAATATGGAGAATGACGAATTTTATATTATTTTTCCTCTAAAGGAAAAAACGGAACCCTTATTGGATCACTTTGTTGTCAGTCTGTCTGTCAAGACCCTTTATCCCGAGAACGCGTGGAGGTATCAACTTGAAATTAAAACCATTTACTAAACTCTATGGTCCCTTTGTGCTGTGAAAAAATCAACCCTCTTAGTCTACGCAGTCAAATGATATTCAAGTTTAGACAGAACCCTCGGTTCGTGGGTCTGACTCGCTCCGGTTTTTTTAGACTATAACTAAGTTGTTGCGCTACTTGTAATATCTAGCAAAAATAATAGGAAGTGACAAAAGCAGAGCGTTTAGGGAGACTGTCTTTTGACAATTTGACGTTCAAAACGTGATAATTAATTGGAGTAAATTACTTTTGATTAATTGATAACCCTGTAGTTGCTACGTTTACCTTATGAAACCCTCTTTACCTTGTACTAAGAAATCGATCACAACAAACCAAACAATGAATGCTTTTTTCCACTGCTTAGTACACTCTTTGCGCCAACACACAAACATGTTAACCCAAGTAGCGCTATTCTTTACAATATTCGCCTTTATTATTCTAGAAGACTACACGGTAAATTCGTTTAAATCGCTAGCAGATCTAAAGAAGAATTTGCAAAAGCACGAAAATGAAGCTTTTAGCCCGCAAGATCTTTGGGTTGGGAAAGCAATGGATTTTGTTTACTCAAATAAAACGATCATGAGCTTGATCGCTAGAGAGCTCTGGGATGTTGGGTCGAAGGCTATCGACAGAATTGTGGAAGTAAAGGACAAAACGAAGAGTAAGTTGATTTTGATACAATCTACTCCCTGTATTTCTCCCCTGCTTAGTTCATAAGGTTCGTAGCGTGATGTTAATTATCCCATAGTCTTCCTCGATAAAATTGGCTATCTAACACTATTTTTATATTTTCAATTCGATTTATTAGTTTCTTAGATTAGCGCGTTCAACTAAACAAACTTTTAGTTTTATTATATTAAGTACAGATTTGTGGAGATTTAGTTTTTAATTATTTAATTGTTATTTTTTTTAAGTTGCCCCACACTAGGAATTTCTCCTGTATCGTGGGTGCGTTTGCAAACATTTAAACTCACATACACAAACAGCCAGACCCGAAACAACTATCTGCACGTCATACAAATATTTGTTCCGTGAGGGAATCGAACCATTGCGCCAACCGTGCCGTTAAAATATTCTTTGTTGTTTTTAATTATTGTAGTATCCTTACTATTCTTTCCAATGCTAAGTGGTATCGTGATACCGTGTGTTGTCGCCAGTCGTATCCACATACTGGATAGTGATGTCCAGCTACATCTGTTTCAACTGGAAGCCAAGCTCACCAAAGTTCACGAGTCGACTCCCGGCAACCGTAGACGCGGGTTTGGGACGATGAGCAAAGCTTAGCTCACCGTCCGTCCGTCTAGTGACGACAGGCCGTATCGACGGCGCGTTTGTGTTCCAAGTGCGCCTCAATGAGATGTCAGCAAAGCAAAGGGGCCTGCCACAGACCGCCTGCCGGGGTTGTTGGTTGATCGAAAGATAAACCTCTGCCCTGGAACACAAAGGGTAAAAGAAGAAACATTAAAGGGGTTTCAGTCAGTACAAGTCTGACACTTCTCGCTCCGCCCAGAGCGGGGGAAGTCATTCGTTGACTTCCCATTGTTGTTTTATAACATTACTAGCTTTTTCCCGCGGCTTCGCTCGCGTTAAATTCGGCAGCGCCTTATTGATTTGTAATAGCAACGCCAAGTTTTCCCGTTTCTTCCCTCTTTCTCCCTCATATCCCACTCTTTTTAAAAAAATAATAGCATATGTCCGTCTCCTGGTTCCCAACTATCTCTGTACCAAAAATCATCAAAATCGGTTTAGCCATTAAAGCGTGAAGAGGTAACAAACAAACAAACAAACTCACTTTCGCTTTTATAATATTAGTAAGGATTGATATTTCAACTTTGTTGACAAAGTTGAAAAAAAGGGTTGGCAGATAATTATGATGTTGACGATGACTTTACAAATTGGAAATGACAATTCATGATGAATGATTACGATTGATGATGATTAACATAGTTTGACGGCACGGTTGCACGCAGTGGCTGATCGATTGACTGCTGCGCTGCGTGTCGCTGGTTCGATTCTCGGTGGGGCAAAGTTTTATAAAAAAAAGTTAAATTGTTAAGGGACGTGATGAAATTACATATTACCAACAAACTTAAACATATATCAGCTTAAGTTTTATATTATCTATACAATGGTTATATTATAAAAGACGTAGTGCTATTTCTTTAATTTATTATTTTTCTTTTTCAGAGCACAACACATGAAAATGTTAATATCTAAGTATAAACTAAACTACGCAAGAAACTGGTCACTAAAATAAATATTAATTTTAAGTTTAGTAATTTACTGCGAAATAAAGAGATTTTCTATTCTTAGTGGTTACTTATTTAAATTTTCTTAGACATTTTGAAAGCGATTCCGAAAAGACATATTCATGAGTGACTCTTCCAATATAATGTTGCTAACTTACAAAGCAATGGAATGTTAATCCTTACTAATATTATAAAAGCGAAAGTGAGTTTGTTACGTCTTCACGCCTAAATGGCTAAATCGATTTTGATGAATTTTGGTAAAGAGATAGTTGGGACCCTGGAGACGGGCATAGGCTTTTCTTATCTTTTTTTTAAGTGATAAATGAGGGAGAAAGAGGGAAGAAAAGGGAAAATTTAGCATTGCTATTACAATAAATAAGGTGCAAGGGCAAAAACTACAGGTAGCAGGTACCTGCAAATCAGGAAAGGGGAACTGTGTTACCCCAAATTTAACGCGAGCGAAGCCGCGGGCAAAAGCTAGTTTATAAATAAAAATTGTTTTTTTGCTACCATATCGTTTTCGCTGTAGCATCGTGCTAGTGACATTAGGTAAACCGTTCCTTTTCAATAAGATAAGATAAATTTATTTTGCTCAAACATGTGTTTATATACAGAAAGAAAAAATGCATTTATCTTTATATATAAAAATGAAACCCGTTTCCCGTTGTCACGCCATAACTTGAGAACGGCTAGACCGATTTGGCTGATTATTTTTTTGTAGTTTTCTAATTTTCTGTAGAAGGTTCTTACGGAAAAAATATTAAAAAAAGGTTTTAGAAAAATTTAAAAAAATACATTTAATTTTGCAATATTTTAAAAAAACGCGCGTAACGAATGTTAACGTCATTCACAGCCATAGACTATGTTGAAAGAGCATCGTTTGTTCGGAAATGTGGTTACTTAATTAAATTCTATCGCACTAATTTACAAATTTTTTTAAAGGGGAACTGTGTTACCCGAATTTAACGCGAGCGAAGCCGCGGGCAAAAGCTAGTAATGATATAAATATGGTTCAGATATGTTCACTATATACTATGGCGTGCAAGTGTTTAAATTGTGTCGTCATTAAATAATCACATACCAATAAAATTAATTTTAAGTCAAGGTAGCAAAAGATTAGAAATGTTAAAATTATAAATGGCAAAAGTAAAAATGTCAGTGAGTTCAATTTTAAACATTCCTACGATTTACAATCAAAATTTAATATTTTTGCAAATTTAATAATAGGTAATAAATAAAAATAAATAAATTTGTAAAATATTTAATCAGCAATTTTCTCGAGCCGGGAATCGTACCCAGAACGTCACGCTTAGCAGTCGTTATCGTTACCATTACATAGATAAACTAGATTTTACTACAAGAGACTAAGGGACTCTTAATCAAAATCCTATTATTTACTTAATATTATAAATACCAATATTTATGAGGACGGAAGAATGGACGTTTGTAACTCTTTCACGTCAAAACTGCTGAATGGATCTTGATGAAATTAGGCACAGAAGTAGATTATAGTCTGGAATTACACATAGGATACTTTTTTTTCGATCATCAAGCGGACCTCAGCTAATAACAAATGATGTATTCTGTCCATCCTTCAACGTAACAAGCGTAACGCTACATAAAATATTACACGACACATCTACAACGCATCACTTCCCATTGAAAGCAGAACCACCGCCATCAAAGTTAAACAAAGCATGACCAACTCAAAGGTTGTCTCGACAACACCCTAAATGAAACAGATTGCAAGCATACATTATTTATAAGGGGCGCTGGAACTACATAGCATAACATCCTTACTAATATTATAAAAGCGAAAGTGAGTTTGTTTGTTTGTTACCTCTTCACGCTTTAATGGCTAAACCGATTTTGATGAATTTTGGTACAGAGATAGTTGGGAACCAGGAGGCGGACATAGGCTAAGGATTTTTTTTTTAAGTGGGATGTGAGGGAGAAAGAAAAGGGAAAACTTAGCGTTGCTATTACAAATCCATAAGGCGCAAGGGGAACTGTGTTACCCCGAATTTAACGCGAGCGAAGCCGCGGGCAAAAGCTAGTTAATATATATGGTAAAAAACTTTAAAAAAAGTAGCTAAGTGCACATGCAACAAATTCAAATTTCACAAAAAGTTAGTACTACTGTTTGTGAAATCTACATAGCATATCACAAAGTACTACGATAGTTTTCACCCTCTAAACTTTGAAATCAATCCAGGCAAACTTGCCATATAATAACAATTTTTATTTTAAAAAAGTGGGATATGAGGGAGAACGAGGGAAGAAAAGGGAAAACTTAGCGTTGCTATTACAAATCAATCAGGCGCAAGAGCAAAAACTGCAGGTCTGCTTGGTGTGTTATACCGAATTTAACGCGAGCGTTAATAATATATGCTAATTAAATTGTGTGTGTATCACTTGTGTGGTCTTAAAACTTCACTACGCTTGAGTCACAGTGTGATCCAAGCGCCGCCCGTATGAATAAAATAGAATAGAATATTCTTTATTTTAAACACAATACAAAAAACACGATCAATGAAAAACATTTCAAAGCTATCTTTTCAAGACAACCTTTGGATGCACTACAACAAGACGGTAAGACAATACTGCAGCTAGTCTGTGTCATATCAACTACATATCAATATACATACATGCATAAAGCAAATACAAATCTAATAATGATGATGATATACACCCCTCGACTAGCGGCTCGGGCGTTAAATCCGTCTCGGCCGCAATGACAAAGTTTCCTCACCTGAATCAAAATGTACTATTATGATACACTACGGATATAGAACGGTCATCATACCCGCTTTAAACAGGTTTAGAACGATCACCAGCCAGGTTCCAAACGGACACGCGAACCTAGGGTTCTGTAGGTAACAAATGAAAGTACCGAACATTACTGTAATAAAAGATAAACTGTATTGAAGAACAAATTTAACTTTGCCGTTGGAAAACTGTTGTCGTGATACATCGAAATATGTCGCGATTAGTTTACCAACTGCAATAGGCGTGACGAAAGATTTTAAAATCCTCTTCCATAATGTGGGTACACTTTTACTATTTACAAAAAAGCCTTTATTTCGGTAATAAACTTAAGTTTAACAAAGTTTGAAGCCATTTTTCTCATAAATTTTCAATAGTGCCCGAAAACAGCTCGCATGTGTCATGGCGTCGGCATGACGTCACAGTTAAATAAAAATGACATTGTTTCTATAACAACGTCCCATAAATCACATAACCGTGACGTCATACGCTGTGATCGGTGTTTCAGTCAAAATGGCCGATTGCAGTATTTTAATGTTTTATTTTATTGAAAATCTTAAAAATCTGTTATTTTTAAATAAAACTAAACCTGTTTACTTTTTTTTTTATATGACGTCATCACTGAATCAGCGATTTTTTTATACTGTCGTCATGCCTATTAAGTTTGTAATAGCATTTTTTTGTGACCCATCTGTAATTTCTCTATGATAAGTTCATGGCAAATTTCATGATTCTAGGTCAACGGGAAATACCTTATAGGTTTTGATTCCCTTTGTAAATGTATGAGAAAAGTGACATAAACGGCCATACCTTTTGCTTGCGTAGACTTTGAGGGTTGATTTTTTAAAACTCTTAAGGGTCGTAGGTAGATCTGAACAACCTGCAACCCCTGCAGGCAGTGGCTCTGGCAGGCTCCTTCGCTTTACTGACATCTCTTTTAGGCGCTCGTGGAACACGAACGCGCCGTCGACACGACCTGACGTCAATATACGTACGGAAAGTGAGCTACCCATTGCTTACCGTTGTCTACAGAACCGCATCTACGGTGGCCGGCCATTATCTCGCGGCGCCTGACGCCCGAAGTATCACCCTCAAACGTCCAGCCACCTCCTTCGCCTTCGCCTGACTGCTTCGCAAAAGGAGATGACCACGTCCTATCTCCTTTCGCCATGGACTGAACCAGGGCTGGATAAGTAACCGTTTAAATATACTAAGAAACAGAAAAAGCTTAAAACAATGTTCGGACTGATTACTTTTCTTGTATCGAAGATGTTTAGGATGTTGACTCTAAATCAAAGAAATGTATACAGTTTCATTCATAGATTATTGTTGAATCTGAACGTTGTACACTTCTCTATCAACAAGAGAACAATGCGCGTAAACTGTTACAAATTAGGGTATAAACAAACTTTCCATATACATTTTGGCCCGGAACCGGCCAGTTACATTTCTAGCATTCGACAATGTTCTCGTCTTACAAATTCGAGATAGGTATTTTAGTTATGACGATAATTCTAATTTTGAAAATTGATACAAGAAGGACAAATATAAGAATTGAATCTAAGCCGGTTGGGAGAGATTATAGGCCATCTAAATGGATTGCAAACAGTGCCATGGATATTTGGTATGGAAACAAAAGTGCTATTGACATCATAGCCAGGGAGTTCGCTGATGTCATGTACAAGCTGACGGCGCGACCAGGTAGAGATCTCTATCTACCTTATTACTCGAACGCAACTAGAACGAAACGGAACGTATCTAGTACTCGAATTCACGGAGTACTCACTCCGTGCATTCGAGTACTCGTGGTTTTATTTTATTACAAGACCAGTGTCTATCGTATTGTATGCCAAAGTCATCAAACAGTGGAAATCTAAGAACTAAAACAATGATCACAGATACAATATTGCGGTGTGATAAAAAATACAATTTAATAGTAGCTTGGGCCTCGTTTGGAGTGATAAGAAGTCCTACACTTAAAATCATAAGTTAAATAATACCATGGTTGTTATTCTCGTTGCGTTAATGTTTAAAAGTGATTTAAAGCTGCACCCACATTTATGGCCCAGGTCTCAATTTAAAACAAATCAGGCAATTTGTCACAAACTATTAAAAAATCTATTTAACCTTCACTTAAACTAGGGATCACTGTGACCTGGTGTTTACAGCTAACTAAACCAGCCGTTCAATGTGGCAACACAGCCTTAGGCCTACATATACAGGCGTTTTAGACCTCAAAGTGATACCAGTAAAGCATAGGGGTCCGCCAGGGCCAGTTTCTACTGGGGTTGCGGGCTGTTCGAAAGAGATACCTCGACCCCGGAACACAAAGCTTTAAAGAAAGAACATGGATGAGTTTTAAAAAGTCTGACACTCCTCTCCGCTCCGTCCGAAGCGGGAAAAGTTATTTGGTGATTTTCCATACCAAAAAGAAAGACCTATACCTACCTACTTCAAATTGTTTTGTTTTTTGTTTCAGCTCGCTCAATTCTTCAATACAGTTCAGGCGAAGCAAATAGTAGCACCGCAACTCATCAACATATAATATCTTCAGTTAAGCAAGTTTCCAAAGTTGAGATACATTTAATAAATTCAGACAACATCACGTTTCATACGATTCGACTGGAGCCAATGGAACGATATGTCAACAATACAATCATTAAAGGATTTGAGCCCTTGTCGGGAATGATGTGAAATAATCAGTTTTTAGAGATTTTAGCTTTCCTTAGAAGTTCTGAAAGGTGTTCGAAATTGTTTGTTAGCCTGACCCAGCGATGGCTGTTACTCTGCGTGTCGTGGGTTCGATTTCCGCACGGAAAAAATATTTTTATGGCTTACAAATAGTTGTTCCGAGTCTGGCCCTGTCTAATATGCGGCCAGTGTACAGAGGACATTACCAGTTTTTTTTTAAATTCTCTATTCATTTTACATACTTATTGTTTACATGCTATATCTTTCCTTAAAAAAAAAATGGCTCTAGAGACACGAACCTCCTCACAATACGGGCAGTATCGAGGAGCACTGCCTTCTGAATCAAGCAGTACTTTTCAGTTTATTAATAAGTTTGTAACTTAAGATTTAATATATAAATAAAGTGTTTACTAAAAGTGCAACATTTCACAGTTCAAATATATGGACAACAGTTTCTTTTTTAATTACCTATGACAAAAGATTGTCGGAGAAAGGAGATTTAGAAAGATTTACTGTATTTGTGGTAGCTGTTTAGACGTCGGTTACCCTTCCATCCTAAATAAAGAAGATAATTCTGTTTAAAATCGTTGCAAACCAACAAAACATTTTGAAATCTATTGCCATTTTGTCAAGCTATAAAGACTAATAAACGTTTAGTTCTTTTTTTATCAAAGTAGTCTCTAGACAGAAAAATGTCCTGCAAGCCGAGTCGTTGTTTGTTTATAATAAAAGGTATATTTATATATGAGCCAAAGTTGCTTAAAAATAAATGAATGATCTTTGTTAAAGTACCTATGTTAAGATTAGAAGAAGAAGAGATTAGAAGCATTTAAATTCAACTAGCTGTGCCCCGCAGACTGGGAAAAATGTATGTACATCCAGGATATAAGCTATCTACATACCAAATTTCATCCAAATTTGACCAGATATTTTAGATTGAAGGAATAACAAACACACACAAAGACATACAAACTTTCGCCTTTATGATATTGGTTTGATAACCTCCTTTTTACGGAATGAATTAGCAAAGTTTATGTTTGTTAATCATTTTGAATTGGGCATTCTGGCTTTTATTTGTAAGTTTGGAGTAATCTTTTTAACTACTGATCTGTTTTCGTAAATTTTTCCAACAACGGGGAGATACATTAACTCCGAGCAAGCCTATCGCTTATTACCTACACTACTGACACATGTCAAATCAAATGTACTAACATTTAATGAGTTCAGTCAATAGTGGATTTTCCGTCTACATTGTGATAATATTCAAAAACATCGATTTGAAGAAACAGGAAGATACGATCAAATACTCGTAGTAACTTGTTTTGGGTAGCCAAATATTGCAGACTACCTGCTTTTATTTTGTCTTTTTTTAAAATAAAACATTTTTTCTGCAGTCTCTGGCACTTTACCAGATGCGTTGAAGAGTTTAATGACAGACGTTTATAAAAAAAATGCAGGATACAATACATTGGGTGCGTTCACAAATATTTAACTAACATACACAATCAGCCAAACCCGGAACAACTATCGTTAGGCCATACAAGTATTTGTTCCATTCGGGAACCAAACCCGTGATACGCAGCATAGCAGACAAGTAATAAATCGCTTAGTCATCAACAGCACGAGATGCGCTTAAGCGTTCCGCCAACACGGTGGTGAACACTGGCGGTCTCCCCCTCTAAGGCGGAGCACCACTGGGTCCTCTTAGTGGCGACTTCTCGCGTCCGGCCCTGGTTCAGTCCATCATCCGGAGCGACGGGATGGAAAGCAGTTACCTCCTTCAGCGAAGCAGTTATGCTATCAAAGGAGGTGGCTAGACGTTTGAGGGAGAGAAGCTCGAACCGTACCAGCCTCCGTGGGAGACGCTCTGAATGTTGGGAACTAACTGATGACTCCCGTCCATCGTAGGCGTGGGTCTGTGGACGATGAGCAATGTGTAGTTTACCATCAGGCTGTCTAGTGTTCGACAGACGGCAAACTTGCTGGTAGAAATTTCATGTGAAATAAGGTGTACTCTATGTTTTGTTATGATGTTTCCATTAGTTTTCTCATGTGTACTAAATGATTAAATCCTTACTAATATTATAAAAGCGAAAGTGAGTTTGTTTGTTTGTTTGTTTGTTTGTTACCTCTTCACGCTTTAATGGCTAAACCGATTTTGATGAATTTTGGTACAGAGATAGTTGGGAACCAGGAGACGGACATAGGCTATTATTTTTTAAAAAAGAGTGGGATATGAGGGAGAAAGAGGGAAAAAACGGGAAAACTTAGCATTGCTATTACAAATCAATAAGGCGCTACCGAATTTAACGCGAGCGAAGCCGCGGGCAAAAGCTAGTAAATTAATAAATGACGGATATCATTACTTTAGCGCCGCGAACTAGTGCATTTTTTTACATTAAATTTAATAAATAATGAAAATATCGTTTAATAAATTAAAAAAAATAATGTATCAGTTTTTACTCGAAATGACTGTACCAAGGTAATAAATTGACATCCTTACTTAATATTATAAAAGCGAAAGTAAGTTTGTTTGTTTGTTTACCTCTTCACGCTTTAATGGCTAAACCGATTTTGATGAATTTTGGTACAGAGATAGTTGGAAACCAGGAGACGGACATAGGCTATTTTTTTTAAAAAAGAGTGGGATATGACGGAGAAAGAGGGAAGAAACGGGAAAACTTAGCGTTGCTATTACAAATCAATAAGGCACTACCGAATTTAACGCGAGCGAAGCCGCGGGCAAAAGCTAGTTACCTATATTTTTCACTAGCTGGCGCCCGCGGCTTTGCCCACGTGCAATCAAAAAAAAGTATCCTGTGTGTTATTCCAGACTATAATCTACCTCTGTGCCAAATGTCATCAAGATCCATTTAGCCGTTTTTACGTGAAAGAGTAACAAACATCAATACATCCTCACAAACATCCATACATCCTCACAAACATCCATACATCATCACAAACATTCGCATTTATAATATTAGTAGGATGAATCGAACAGTCCTTTACTAAAGTCTTATTTTTTTCTCATCAATGTCATCAGCCTATCGAAGGGCAAGGGCGTTTTTGTGGGACTGTCTCTTGTAATGTGACGTTCAAAAAGTGCTGATTATCAGCCTAATTTGAATAAATGACTTTTGATTTTGATTTTGACGGCAGTCTACTACCAAGACAGGCCTCTATAATCACACGCGACCTAATTCTATTCTTGACAGCTGTCATCCAGATTTTGGCAATAGAAATAGAGATACCGCGGCCCCGGAAAGTAAAGCCAATAAAAGGAACATGGGTGGGTTTCAGTCAGTACAAGTCTGATACTCTCGTCCTCCGCTACGCCCAGAATAAAGTTATTTGATGATGTTCTATCCCCAAAACAAAATTATTTAGGCCTTCTGACAGTTTTTCGGCAAAGCGGCAAACCACAGCGGAGATCGGAGATTAGTGCGGGATATATAATATTGCACAAGTGTGTGAGCAGGCACAGGTGCAATCTGACACAAGCACGACCGGAGAGAGATCGGGCGCAGGACCAACGACTTAGCGTTCTTTCAGAGACACGGGGGTATTCCACCGCCAACTACCGAACTGCAGGCTGCTCTTGTAAATCTCCTAATGGAAGAAACCCAATAACACTTTTTACTTGGCCCGCAAATCAAACCTGAATGAAACCTTTGACGGGCCTGTTGGTCTAATGGTTAGTGGCCCTGACTGCTGAGCCGGAGGTCGTGGGTTCGATTCCCACCCAGGACAAACTTTGTGTGATGAGCATGATTGTTTGTTCTGTGTCTGGGTGTGATTTATCTATAATATGTATATATTTCTACTATATAAAAATAAGTCGGGTTTTCCTTCCTGACGCTATAACTCCAGAACGCACGAACCGATTTCCACGGTTTTGCATTCGTTGGAAAGGTCTCGGGCTTCGTGAGGTTTATAGCAAAGAAAAGGTAGGGTAGGTAGGGTAGGTAGGGTAGGTAGGGTAGGTAGGGTAGGTAGGGTAGGTAGGGTAGGTAGGGTAGGTAGGGTAGGTAGGGTAGGTAGGGTAGGTAGGGTAGGTAGGGTAGGTAGGGTAGGTAGGGTAGGTAGGGTAGGTAGGGTAGGTAGGGTAGGTAGGGTAGGTAGGGTAGGTAGGGTAGGTAGGGTAGGTAGGGTAGGTAGGGTAGGTAGGGTAGGTAGGGTAGGTAGGGTAGGTAGGGTAGGTAGGGTAGGTAGGGTAGGTAGGGTAGGTAGGGTAGGTAGGGTAGGTAGGGTAGGTAGGGTAGGTAGGGTAGGTAGGGTAGGTAGGGTAGGTAGGGTAGGTAGGGTAGGTAGGGTAGGTAGGGTAGGTAGGGTAGGTAGGGTAGGTAGGGTAGGTAGGGTAGGTAGGGTAGGTAGGGTAGGTAGGGTAGGTAGGGTAGGTAGGGTAGGTAGGGTAGGTAGGGTAGGTAGGGTAGGTAGGGTAGGTAGGGTAGGTAGGGTAGGTAGGGTAGGTAGGGTAGGTAGGGTAGGTAGGGTAGGTAGGGTAGGTAGGGTAGGTAGGGTAGGTAGGGTAGGTAGGGTAGGTAGGGTAGGTAGGGTAGGTAGGGTAGGTAGGGTAGGTAGGGTAGGTAGGGTAGGTAGGGTAGGTAGGGTAGGTAGGGTAGGTAGGGTAGGTAGGGTAGGTAGGGTAGGTAGGGTAGGTAGGGTAGGTAGGGTAGGTAGGGTAGGTAGGGTAGGTAGGGTAGGTAGGGTAGGTAGGGTAGGTAGGGTAGGTAGGGTAGGTAGGGTAGGTAGGGTAGGTAGGGTAGGTAGGGTAGGTAGGGTAGGTAGGGTAGGTAGGGTAGGTAGGGTAGGTAGGGTAGGTAGGGTAGGTAGGGTAGGTAGGGTAGGTAGGGTAGGTAGGGTAGGTAGGGTAGGTAGGGTAGGTAGGGTAGGTAGGGTAGGTAGGGTAGGTAGGGTAGGTAGGGTAGGTAGGGTAGGTAGGGTAGGTAGGGTAGGTAGGGTAGGTAGGGGTAGGTAGGGTAGGTAGGGTAGGGTAGGTAGGGTAGGTAGGGTAGGTAGGGTAGGTAGGGTAGGTAGGGTAGGTAGGGTAGGTAGGGTAGGTAGGGTAGGTAGGTAGGGTAGGTAGGGTAGGTAGGGTAGGTAGGGTAGGTAGGGTAGGTAGGGTAGGTAGGGTAGGTAGGGTAGGTAGGGTAGGTAGGGTAGGTAGGGTAGGTAGGGTAGGTAGGGTAGGTAGGGTAGGTAGGGTAGGTAGGGTAGGTAGGGTAGGTAGGGTAGGTAGGGTAGGTAGGGTAGGTAGGGTAGGTAGGGTAGGTAGGGTAGGTAGGGTAGGTAGGGTAGGTAGGGTAGGTAGGGTAGGTAGGGTAGGTAGGGTAGGTAGGGTAGGTAGGGTAGGTAGGGTAGGTAGGGTAGGTAGGGTAGGTAGGGTAGGTAGGGTAGGTAGGGTAGGTAGGGTAGGTAGGGTAGGTAGGGTAGGTAGGGTAGGTAGGGTAGGTAGGGTAGGTAGGGTAGGTAGGGTAGGTAGGGTAGGTAGGGTAGGTAGGGTAGGTAGGGTAGGTAGGGTAGGTAGGGTAGGTAGGGTAGGTAGGGTAGGTAGGGTAGGTAGGGTAGGTAGGGTAGGTAGGGTAGGTAGGGTAGGTAGGGTAGGTAGGGTAGGTAGGGTAGGTAGGGTAGGTAGGGTAGGTAGGGTAGGTAGGGTAGGTAGGGTAGGTAGGGTAGGTAGGGTAGGTAGGGTAGGTAGGGTAGGTAGGGTAGGTAGGGTAGGTAGGGTAGGTAGGGTAGGTAGGGTAGGTAGGGTAGGTAGGGTAGGTAGGGTAGGTAGGGTAGGTAGGGTAGGTAGGGTAGGTAGGGTAGGTAGGGTAGGTAGGGTAGGTAGGGTAGGTAGGGTAGGTAGGGTAGGTAGGGTAGGTAGGGTAGGTAGGGTAGGTAGGGTAGGTAGGGTAGGTAGGGTAGGTAGGGTAGGTAGGGTAGGTAGGGTAGGTAGGGTAGGTAGGGTAGGTAGGGTAGGTAGGGTAGGTAGGGTAGGTAGGGTAGGTAGGGTAGGTAGGGTAGGTAGGGTAGGTAGGGTAGGTAGGGTAGGTAGGGTAGGTAGGGTAGGTAGGGTAGGTAGGGTAGGTAGGGTAGGTAGGGTAGGTAGGGTAGGTAGGGTAGGTAGGGTAGGTAGGGTAGGTAGGGTAGGTAGGGTAGGTAGGGTAGGTAGGGTAGGTAGGGTAGGTAGGGTAGGTAGGGTAGGTAGGGTAGGTAGGGTAGGTAGGGTAGGTAGGGTAGGTAGGGTAGGTAGGGTAGGTAGGGTAGGTAGGGTAGGTAGGGTAGGTAGGGTAGGTAGGGTAGGTAGGGTAGGTAGGGTAGGTAGGGGCGGTAGGGTAGGTAGAAAGGTAGAAAATTGCATAGCAACGCATGCCGGGGCACAGCTAGTAAATTATATAAGTTTGTATATCAGTTGTCTGGTTACCATAACACAAGCTCTGCTTAGCTTGGGATCAGATAGCCGTGTGTGAGTTGTCCCAAGATATTTATTTATTATTTTATTAAACCCAGGACAGCAGGAGTTCAGTTTCAGTGGCAGCGGTTTAGTAGTTCAGTTTAGTTATATCTTATACGGCAAGACCAGACAGGTTATCTTGCTTTTCTGACTTCAATGATGTTTGAAAATTGACCCCATACACAAGTCTCAAGTTTCATTAACAGATAATTGTTGAAACTAAACGTTTATCACTTTCTCATCAACACGAGAACAATGCGAGTAAACTGTTACAGATAAATCTACAAACAGATTCATTATACATATATACGTTGTAACCCAGAACTGACCACAGTTATCACTCAAGCGTTCAACAATGACCTCGTCATTTAGAATCGAGACCATTATCTTAGTCGTAGCAATTTTAGTATTGAATGCCGATACAAGAAGACGCAATTGGAGGGAGAAATCGAAGTCCAAAGTTGATAACCAATCGAAGTGGATGGATGTTTGGTCTGGCAACAAAAGTTCCATTGATGTTTTATCCAAAGAATTCGCCAATATTATGTACAAGCTTACTTCGCGACCAGGTAAATATGTATAATATTACCAATTGACGACTATCCTAACTTACTTCCTACATAAATAATATTATAAATACGAATGTTTGTGTGGATGAATGGATGGATGGATGTACCTATGTATGGATGTTTGTTACTCTTTCACCTCAAACCGGCAGAACGGATGTTAATAAAATTTGGCACAGAGTTAGATTATAGTCTGGAATAGCACATAGGTTACTTTTTTTACGACCATCACTCGGGCGAAGCCGCGGGCGCCAGCTAGATCTATCCTATATCCATGCCAGCAGAGCTAGAAATGCAATAATTCTGATCGACTGCTGCGCTGCTTGTCGCGGGTTCGATCCCCGCACGGGAAAAATATTTGTATGACCTACAGGTAGTTGTTTCGGGTCTAGCTGTTTGTGAATGGGAGTTTAATTTTTTGTGAACGCACCCACGATACAGGAGAAATTCCTAGTGTGGGACAACGGTTTTTTTTTTTAATTGTATGTCGCGGTCAATATCGGTAATGGTAAATGTACTGGTTTCACTTGCTTGGTTGCTTTATCAAAATATCAGCGCTGTGACATGGCTGCAATCTTTCAGCACCATGCTTAGATCCCCTATCTCCTTTTGGCCTCGTACAGGACTGGAGGAGGATTTTAAATTGCTTTTAATTTTTGTTGTTCCTTTTTTAAATAACTTTTATCCTATGTAAATACCCTATTCCAGTCCACAATCTACCTCTGTGCCAAATTTCATCAAGATCCGTCCAGCCGTTTTGACGTGAAACAGTAACATAATATTAGAAAGATAGCTGGCGCCCGCGGCTTCACCCGCTAGATATCGAAGAAAAAAGTATCCTATGTGTTATTCCAGACTATAATCTACCTCTGTGCCAAATTTCATCAAGATCCGTTCAGCCGTTTTGATGTGAAAGAGTAACAAACATCCATACATCCATCCATCCTCACAAACATTCGCATTTATAATATTAGTAAGAAAAAACTACGACCTTATAACTGTCCCAGGGTCTGAAAAGGCCTCTTCTCATACAGAAAAGGCACGAGCATGATCACCACACTTGCTCAAGACTGGTTGGCGATTTCAGACTTATAGGTATAACGTATAAGTCCAGGTTTTTTTATGATGTTTCCTTCACCTATGTCTATGATGTCTTAGATAAACTTTTAGAAAGTAGGTACACATATGAATTGAAAAAGTCATATTGGTACTTGCTTGGAGTTGAAATCACCACCTCCTGCAGGCGAGGCTCTTAACCTCTGGGCTATCACATATATTGATACTGAAATTGAAATACAGTAAAAAAATGTCCGTTTTAACAATTTTAATTTTGTTCTAGTATCACTGGCAAAAATTTGAAGCCATTTTTTTGAGGATTTACTTTTTTAAGTACTTCGAGTGATTGAACCGTCGATCGTACGCTAGACCAAAATCAACATAAGCAAGCTATAATTATTTGTTTTTCTTTGTTCCAGTCCGCTCAGTACTTCGATACGGATCAGAAAAAGAAAAGAATATCACCGAAACTCATCAACCTTCACCTAAGCGAGTTTCCAGAGTCGAAATCAATTTCATCAATTCAGACAACGCTACTTTTCATACGATCAGACTCGAGCCGATGAAACAAAACAGTACAGTTATCAATGTCCCGTTGATAGGAATGAAGTGAAATAAAATAGATAGTTTATTAAATCAAATTCAATAATTATTTATTCAAACTAGGCTGATGATCAGCAGTAGACCTACCATGACGTCTTAAAGCAGAACTTATTCCGCTGAGGGAAAGAGATGGTGCTAGACACCCAGTATAGCTCTGTCTCTTTCCCTCAGTGGAATAAGTTCTGCTTTAAGACGTCATGGTAAGGCAGCAGTTTCTGAACGACATCACACAAGACAGTCCCCCTAACACCCACCCTTCGCTACTTTCTAGTGTTTTAGCTAGGAAGAAGAAGTGGCGTAACAAACTCCTGAGCAACACAACTGTCTGATAGATTTGATAAACCATTACAAAATCTGAACTTTATTTATCTGAATTTTTTTAACTAGCTTTTGGGCAAAAGCTAGTTCGTAGGAGCTCGTGGCTGAATGAGGAGCTTGTGGCTGAATAATAGCAGGCGCTCGGGTCGATCTTTAGGTTAAGCCGCGCTTGCTTAGGTTCGTCTGTGGATGGGTGACCACCCGTTACACAACAAGTTTCCTCCGTGCCTCGGAAAGCACGTTAAGCCGTTGGTTCCGGCTGTCATTTGTAGATATTTGACAGTCGTTACAGGTAGTCAGTGTTCCGAAAGTCTGACAACCAGTCTTACCAAGGGGTATCGCATTACCTAGTACTAACTGGGTTGTGGAGGTCAGATAGGCAGTCGCTCCATGTAAAATACTGAGATATTCAGCTGCATCCGGTTAGACTGGAAGCCGACCCCAACATAGTTGGGAAAAGGCTAGGCAGATGATTTTGGACAAAAGCTAGTTAAAAATCGGCGGCTTCGCTCGTTAAATTCAGGGTAATTATATAATAAACAGTTTCCCTTTCCTGATTTACAGATACCTGCTACCTGTAGTTGTTGCCCTTGCGCCTTATTTATTGTAATAGCTAAGCTAAGTTTTCCCTTTTCTTCCCTCTAACTCCCCCATTTCTCACTTTAGAAAAAAATGCCTATGTCCGTCTCCAGGGTCCCAACTATCTCTGTACCAAAATTCATCAAAACCATTTAGGCGTGAAGACGTAACAAACAAACTCACTTTCGCCTTTATAATATTAGTAAGGATAAAAGGATCTGGAAGGCGGTGAAAATTTTTGTATGGGATCTCGCATGCCTCACTGTATGCCATTTAAAATGGCAGTGAGAATGCAGGCTTCAATATTCAATATTAAGGCCCAATTTATTAATAGTATAAAAACAGGCCAAGTGCAAGTTGGAGTCACGCACTGAGGGTTCCGCACAAGCTTGCATCAAAAACGACCATATCTTTTGCCCGTGTAAGTTTAGAGAATTGATTTTTTCACTGTTTGAAGGGGCTACAAAATGGAGTGTCTGTTTTTAATTTTAATTCAATAACGCTACGTGTTCCCGAGATAAAAAGTATTCACAGACAGACAGACGGACAAAAACATGATCCTATAAGAGTTTCGTTTTTGCCTTTTGATGTTCGGAACCCTAAAATCTATAGGATTTTATTTTGAAAGTTTAGTGTTCATGAATACAAGAGCTATCTTAACATTTACACAACGACACATCAATTTATACATATCCAGTCAAAAGTGATCTAGCTTTAAACCGATTACTAGTACAATGAGAAATCCACATATACTGGTATTGAATAGCTTGAGAGGTCAACATTCGTACCCATTAAAACTGTTGTCGAAAATCACACATGGTCACACACTGGTTTGGACAAAATGAAAATCTATCAGCAAAACAATTAATTTATTATGTCAAAAGTCGTTGCCGATTTCCATTTGACTAGGTTGTCAGGCTAAAAATTATTTAATGCTGAAATCTACATGTTACTTTTTTCATTAAAGAGTGCCGAGGACGAAATACCTATGTTTAAAAAACATGACTTTTAAGTTCTGTATTCGTTTATTGTGTTATGAGAATAAAACACGAAAATTTACTTCTTAGTTTAATTAATATTATTTACATATCTAGTTCAGTTCTTTTCAATCATATAATAAAAGCGCTTTATCTGGATTTCCAACGATAGAGAACGTTCCAGTTAGTGTCCCGAAAGTTTGACAACCAGTCTTACCAAGGGGTATCGCATTAACTGGGTTCTGGAGGTCAGATAGGCAGTAGTTCCATGTAAAATACTTGTATTCAGCTGCATCGGGTTAAATTGGAAACCAACCCCAACATAATTGGGAAAAGGTTAGACAGATAACGACGATGACAGGATTTTCAACGTTAAAATCACCGCTGAGTGTTTAAATTCCAACAGTGCAGTGATTTTTTGAGGTCCTGTCGGATTATTTCATCATCCTGCTTCAAGAGTGCGCGCACACAGAGTTAGTTTTGACAGACACTCTTTATAAATATTGATAAGATGTCTTTTACTAGACCGCATCTGAAACAAACACTTTACATGAAACAGTTGCCAAAAAAGAACACGCAGTGAACAGGCCGCGGCTGTGATGGGTTCATTTATTTTTATACTAGCTTTTGCCCGCGGCTTCGCTCGCGTTAAATTCGGGGTAACACAGTTCCCCTTGCGCCTTATTGATTTGTAATAGCAACACTAAGTTTTCCCTTTTCTTCCCTCTTTCTCCCTCACATCAAAAAAGCCTATGTCCGTCTCCTGGTTCCCAACTATCTCTGTACCAAAATTCATCAAAATCGGTGTAGCCATTAAAGCGTGAAGAGGTAACAAACAAACAAATTCACTTTCGCTTTTATAATATTAGTGAGGATAAGGATTATAAAAATAAATAAATAAATGAACTTTTACTTTTAGTGAACTTTTTAAGAAATAATTTTTGTGGACTCAGCGACAATCGTGCTGAAAATATAAGTTATATTAGGTAATGTAAATTATAAGAAAGGAATAATTTCCTTACGATTGAGAGGGAGGCTTCGAGACGTCATTAGAGGCTTTACCGCGTCCTGGGGCACCGATACTGAACGCGTCACCAGCAAAGGTTGCACCTTCCACCACTCCTACTGCAATGCTGCCTCCATGGGCGGAAGAGTGACCGCTGTTAACTGCTGGAAAAGAAAAAAAAAAGAATTAGCAGCATAACATCACATCATTATTAGTGAGCATACCCATCAGCGGAGTTCATATTCAAACTTCGTGGCTTATAGGAAGAATTTTTCGATAGAAAAACCGAACGATCAGCAGTAAAGATTCCGAAGCAGTCACCTATACTGTGATACTAGCTTCCATCCGCGACTTCGTCCGCGTGACATAGTTACTTTGGGCTAACACTAACTTTAACCCGCGTGATGATCGAAAGAAAAATATCTTTCTCTCCCCTTTTCTTCCCTTTTTCTCCCCTTTTTCACATTTTTTTTTAAATTAGCCTATGCCCGTTTCCAGGGTCCCAACTATCTCTGTACCAAAATTCATGAAAATCAGTTTTGTAATTTAGGCGTGAAGACGTGACAAAAAAACTCACTCTCGCTTTTATAATATTAGTAAGAATAATGATGCTTAACTCAAGAATACTGTCACGAATGGTATTTCCGAATTGATAAATAAGATGTTTTAAGAAACAGGAAAATGCGATAAAAAAATTATCATAAAATCTGAGTCAAATAACATGTTTTTTAATGTGACATCTATTTAAATTACTAACTAATAACTATCTTTTTGGAAAACACTAATACTAATTATGTAGAACAAGCAGGTTAATAGGAAGCTGTCGTTTTGTTTCCTCGTAAAATTCCAGGAGGTAACTATTTTTATGTAAGTTTTTTTTATTAATAATATACTGTTAAGTTTTTAGTTTTTATTTATTTTTAATGTATTCATAAGTTTATTTTATTAGTATTTGTGTATCAGTTGTTTATTATTGTTGTTTATTTGTATACCTATATATAGAAGTTCTCGAAACAAATAGTTTTTTTTTTGTACCCTATCACAATGTTGTCGTATTTAATCCAAAGATTGACTGGTAGAGGATGTCTTATGGCATTAAGCCCGCCTATGTACCATTATAAATACAATTTGTTCATCTACTAATTGTATTCATTTAAACCGTTGATTGTAAACTTCAACTGTGTAAACTAATTTATTAAATTTGAATCCAATTTTTTAATTTACAAAATATTAATATTAATTATGATTTTCAGTTTTAACAAAGTAGGAAAAAGTATAGATTTAGGAATGTATTTTTTTCTCTAATATTAAGTTTTTTATGAAGCATGGAAAATTATTGTGGTAGAATGAAGGCAATTTTTATTTTATTTTATTTATTTACCACTATTGTACATAAGGTTTAAATAAATCATTATTTATTTCTATATTAATTAATACACATATTTTTCATTTACGTTCTCACAGACTATCGTCTAAATTTCGTTCTCATTTCTCCTTTTGCACGTCTGCTCACAGAAATGTCTTAAGAAATAGGCACACATATATATATTTTATATACCTGTGCCCACTGTGCGTACATAAATAAATAAAACTGCTTTGAATTAACAATACCGTTTGCAAACCGGGAGTTAAAAAATAAATAGTTCTTTAAACGTGTCTCATACAAATTAAACATGCAAAAGATAACTTCCGGTTTTAATTTCAAAATTGTTTACCAAATAAACCAAAGACTGCCTGACTTTTAAAATTTTTTTACGAAACCACTGTCATACCATACATGCGAAAGTTTGGACGTGTGTTTGTTAATCGTTCACGATGAAATTTGGTATGTAGATAGCTTATACCCTGAATGAACACAGCTATATTTTATCGCAGTCTAGGCGGGTAAAACCACGGGGCGCAGCTAACATACATAATATGACGGCTAAAGATAGTTATTTCTCAAAAGAATTAAACACAAATTCACTTACAGAAAAAAACTTAATTAAATAGTTGCAAATAAATTATAAAGCAGTAAGCGTAGCCTAAAATAAGAATACTGTGGCATGGTATGGTTTGTACACACGACGGCAGGTCAACCTATTCTAAACTATTATAACCTGATCTATCTTCTACAGATCGCACACAGTAGTAGAGAGATCAGATTAAAATGGTTTTGTGTAGGTTGATGTGCCGTCGTGTGTACATCCTTATCCTTACTAATAATATAAAAGTGAAAGTGAGTTTGTTTGTTTGTTACCTCTTCACGCTTTAATGGCTAAACCGATTTTGATGAATTTTGGTACAGATATAGTTGGGAACCAGGAGACGGACATAAGCTATTTTTTTTTAAATAAAGTGAGATATGAGGGAGAACGAAGGAAGAAAAGGGAAAACTTAGCGTTGCTATTACAAATCAATAAGGCGTAAGAGCAAAAACTGCAGGTAGCAGGTACTGTGTTATACCAAATTTAACGCGAGCGAAGCTGCGGGCAAAAGCTAGTTTTTAACTAAAACTAAAATTATGGTAATGATTTGGCATAACGAACAAAATAAAACAAATAAGCAGGTAGTTCTAAAAAAGTTTTCAAATATTGCATTTGTTTTTTTCCTATGATCCACTATACACACACGTTATAATTTCCTCCAATTTTTTAAGACACAATTTATTTACTAACCTGGGCTAAACGGGGCAGCGAATGCATGCGCAAGGAGGGCAAATGCCAAAAATACCACAAAACACGCCATCTTGCTTAACCGGTCACACGATACTGAGGCAAAAAGTCCTTACATCTTCTTTAATACGATTCGACCTTGAAGTCTTAATAACTTGTTTGAGTGACTAATATTTTTTTTTGTTATTATTCCGATTGTGTCAATTCGGATTTTAGGAACTGCAGTTGATCTCAATTGATGCATTTTGTCTATGCATTTGACGACACGGTTAGCGCAGTGGCGCGCTCGACTGCACTGCGTGTCGCGGGTTTGATCCCCTCATGGAACAAATATTTGTATGGCCTACAGATACTTGTTCCGGGTCTGGCTGTTTGTGTATGTAAGTTAAACTCAATGTTAGAAAACGCACCCACGATACAGGAGAAATCCAGTGTGAGCAACATTTAAAAAATAATAATAATTAAGACTGAACCAGTAGATTACAATGATAGAGAAAAAAAACTTGAGAGGTGTCAAGGGACACCCGGATGGAACGAAGTTATTATGTACAAAAAACCTGTAAACACTCAACAAAAATAATCGTCGCGACACCACACTGTTCAATGCGAAATAGAAAAACGCAACGAAAATAACTGGCTTGCGCTTTCTATGAGAGAGAGACAGACAGAGAAACACACGCACGCCGCACGGCTTACAACTATAGCAAAAAGTGTCGTTACAACTTTTAGTCTTATTCTTTTCCGTCTAACCCCCTTTTGCAACGCGCGATAAGGAACTTCGTTCCAATAAAACTCATCTAGCAACAAATACAAGTTATAAACGGACCCTACATGAAAATACAAGCATTCTGTACATGAACTCAAACTCAAAGCATTTATGTTATTTTGTCTATCTATTAAAATATAAGAAATTGTAGAAATATGATATTAGATATGGGAGAGTGTCTTATTACTAGCTTTCGCCCGCGGCTTCGCTCGCGTTAAATTCGGTATAACACACCAAACAGACCTGCAGTTTTTGTTCTTGCGCCTGATGGATTTGTAATAGCAACGCTAAGTTTTCTCTTTCCTTCCCTCGTTCTCCCTCATATCCCACTTTTTTTAAATAAAAGTTAGCCTATGTCCGTCTACTGGTTCCCAACTATCTCTGTACCAAAATTCATCAAAATCGGTTTAGCCATTAAAGCGTGAAGAGGTAACAAACAAACAAACTCACTTTCGCTTTTATAATATTAGTAAGGATTTTCCTCATTCTCCTACGGATGTTGTTTGTCCCATTTTTTTTCTGAAACTGTAGGAAATCCAAACGCCAAATGTTAAGTGGAATATCCCTACTGCAGGAAGTTGCTCATCTTACGGTTAGTTATTGGATACATAATAAATCTGAGGCTTTAGAACGAGTGTGGGATGTAAACTTAAAATAAATACGTCAATTTTCAAATAAAATCCAAACCTATTTAAAAAAGTAGAGGTTATTTTTTTGTTTGTTTGTTTATTTATAAATACACAAAATACTCAAATATCAGTTATTTTTTTTACCAGCAACTGTCTGTCTATCTGTACTTCATGACCATTATTTTCAGGAACTCGTAAAAATATAAATCGAAAGTAATACCAAGTACCAAAGCCGAAAAGTGGAAAAAACGTTTAAATTTTTCATAAATCTTTTATGGAATCAAAATAGTGGCCGATTATGTTGTATTTTCCATACCTACATTTGCAAAAGGAATCAAAACCTAAAGGCTTTCTAGGTACTTCTCGTTGACTTTAAATCATGAAATTTGGTAAGAAGTAATGTCATAGAGCACTAGTATAGGGTAAAGCACCGAAAATTTATTGATGTATCAGAAAAAAAAACTACCAACTTAATAAACGTAATCTAACTGCGAACTATGTAAATGTCGCTGTTTTGGCACAGCAGTTTTATAACCTCAAAGTTAAGTTTGTACTTTTATACAGTTAACTTTTTTGTCACAGCAATGTTTGGTACTTTAATTAGGTAGCTACAAATATGTTCGGTACCCTCGATGCGCGTATCCATTGTTGTCACTCCACAAATACATCTTAACATCTGAGAAAAACAGATTAAAAAATATTTGCGTGAACAAATTCACGCAAATATTTTTTAATCTGTTTTTCTTCACCGCCCAGCATTCCAAATCGATTTATGAGAATAATTATTGTAATTAAAATAACTTTATGTTAAATCGAAAGATCAAATATAGAAAAAATAACTCAATAACTTTATGATTGACTTAAAAAGCTTACCTACATTTAACACGGCAAAAATAGAACTGTCAACTAGAAAACACTTTTTTTTCTGGTCACACTCGTTTTACAGTGCAAAATAGTAATGAATGAACGTGTGATCAAGTTAGTTTTGTTGTCAAAACATCACAATGTTTACTTCCCTAGAATCGTAGACTGATTTTTTTTGTCGGTTAAAACATTCAATATTTACACAAAAAAATATATTTCCTTTAAATTTTCAGCTAGATTTGGTCAGAGTTCAATTGAAGTCAAGCTAGCATGGTTGCGTCAAATAATACTAGAATTATTTTAGTTTTAATCATCACTGTGGTTATTTTGCGATGTGATTCACAAACACCAAAGAAAAAAGATACAATAAAAGGGAAACAAAGACGGCCATTAGATGTTTGGTTCGGAAACAAAACTATGATCAATTTGTTATCCAGTGAGCTTTTTGATATTATGAACAAGTTTAAGGCGCGACCAGGTACGTTTACTATTAAGTAAAAGATATTTTTTTTAAAAGATGCTATTTATTGAGATTTTTTTGGATTTTGCTTTAAGATCAACTCTTATAAGGATCACTTTGTTGTCCCTCTGTCTGTCAATACCAATTATCTCGGAAACGCTTAGAGATCTCGAGTTGAAATTAAAACCGTATACTGAACTGTGTAGTCCCTTAGAGCTGTGAAAAAATCAACCTACTAAATTTACGCAGTCAAAATATATGGATGTTTATGTCACAAGTATGACGAGTCAGACTCGCGCATCGAGGGTTCCGCCCTCGATGCGCGAGTCTGACTCGTACTTAGCCGATTTTTGTATTAAATTCACTCTTGACCTGACGACAGAGATAACGTTAAATGTTACTGCTTTGTCGTCTCTAACTCATCATCATTTTCCTGCCCTTGTCCCATTCTATTTGGGGTCGGCGCAACACGTTTTCTTCTTCCATTCTTCCCTATCAGACGTCACGGCATCATTTATTCCTTTGTCCTTCATATCATTCCTTACACAATCCATCCATCTTTTCATCATTCCTTACTTTATCCTTTATTGCCACTCCACACATCCATCTCAACATTCTCATCTCCACTACATGCAATCGTTTGTCGTCTCTACCTATCTAGCTAAAAATAAGAAAATTAATTTATCAAGTCAAGTCACGCTGGCCCAGACGTTAGGCGCCTCGCCTCTTATGCCTAAGGGTTGAAATCCGGGCAAGTACCAATGTGAAATTTTCAATTTATATATACTTTCTAAAGTTTATCTAAGACATTAATGAAGAAAACCATCGAGAAACCTGGACTTTTAATTAATATAAGTCTGAAATCGCACACCAGTTTTATGGCCTTTTTTTAAAAAGAAATGCGTTGCCCCCACATGCGTTGTTTACATACATTTAAACTCATATACACAAACAGCAAGACCCGGAACAACTATCTGTAGTCCATACAAATATTTGTTCGGTGCGGAGATCGAACCGAGCTGTGGGATAGCAATAGGCTAGTATTATCCTTTCCTTACTAATATTATAAAAGCGAAAGTGAGTTTGTTTGTTACGTCTTCACGCCTAAATGGCTAAACCGATTTTGATGAATTTTGGTACAGAGATAGTTGGGACCCTGGAGACGGACATAGGCAATTTTTCTTTTTAAAAAGTTTGGGATATGAGGGAGAAAGACGGAAGAAAAGGGAAAACTTAGCATTACCATTACAATAAATGAGGCGCAAGGGCAAAAACTACAGGTAGCAGGTACCTGTAAATCAGAAAAGGGGAACTGTGTTACTCCGAATTTAACGCGAGCGAAGCCGCGGGCAAAAGCTAGTAATTATATATTTGTTTTGTTCCAGTCCGCTCAGCATCTGGCCTCCCTCTAGCATTCTACATGAAAGAGATGACCAAGCCCCCTGAAACGTTACCTCGTAAAATATCCAGAGTGGAGATCAATTTTATTAATAAAGACAACGAAACTGTGCATACTATACAGCTGCAGCCGTCGCCTGACCGGAGTGCCGAAGCCCCCCAAATGCGCAAGATATTTATTTCAAAGAAATTACCACTGATATAAAGTTAATAAATTGACTGATTATTCCTAAAAAATTTTTTGTTTCTTTAAAAAAAACGTTACCCCACACTAGGAATTTCTCCTGTTTTGTGTGTGCATTTACAAAAATTTGATCTACAGATAGTTGTTTCTGGTCTGGTCTGGTTGGTGATCTGTAGGTCATACATATATTAGTGCCGTGCGGGGATTGAACCCGCGACGCGCAGCACAGCAGGAAATCGCTCAGCTACAACGCCAACCGTGTCGTCTTAAAACTGTTTTCTGGTTTGGAAGTTTGTTTGTGGGACTGTCTCTTGTAATTTGACGTTCCAAAAGTGCTGATTATTAGCCTAGTTTGAATAAATGACTTTTGATTTTTTGATGACTGCCTCGTTGCTCTAGTGTCTAATCGCAACTGCTGAGCGTGAGATCCTGGGTTCGATTACCGGTTCACTGAGTAAAATACTTCCTGATTAAAACTCATACACGACATACGTGTCTATTCATCTGAAGGAACATAAATAACTCTCCGGTGTCGATGCCAGTAGAGTATTAAGCATTGTCTTTCAGTCTTCTAGCAGTCATCGTTATTGTAACGACTGTCGTAATATTCATCCCAAACTACTTCAAAAATAATCTTGCACAAGCTTAAACTCAGGCTGATATCATTATTGTTATTTTTAAAAGCCGTTTAAAGAGGTCAAAAGTGACATCGAAAAAGATTTTCCTGTACCAAAGATTTTGACAGAGCTTAGAGAGATAATTAAAAAAAAACTCTTTGTGAAATAACAATAGACTTCCAAAAGGATTACTTTGTAATCTGACTGTCTATCTGTTTTTCAAAACCTTCCCGAGATCCTTGAAATTAAAACCAAATACTCAAGTCTGTTGTCCTTTGGAACTGAAAAATAACCCTTTAAGTCTACGCAGTCATAAGCTATAAGCCGTTTATGTCGCAATTTTGTACAGAATCTTCGTGCGAAAATTCGACTTGTCAGATTTGGCCGGTTTTCTGTAATGATTATAATTAATAACAATATTCAAACGAATTTTAACAAGAGCTTTATTAAAATTAATATTCTGTTGCTATTTATAATAAATAAGGGCATACTACCAACAAAAAAAACTGTGTTCTAAAACCACACACGAACCAACTCCGCTTCGTATTTTTCCACCGCGTTCGAATATCAAAGCAGCTCTCAAACCTTTAATTAAGGGAGTCTCGAAGCCATTTTTATTTTAGACCTTCAAAGGGATTATGTTTCTGAAGACAGAATTTTCGAGAATAATGGTGTATAGGAAGCCAACAAATTCCCCTTTAGGCAACTAATAAATAATTTTCGACGCCCCCTATAGCCTGGGGTAAGCAGAAGCGTCGACTTTGATGTTGAAAAAGCCACTTGATGTGCTCACACTCTAAACCACGTGATTAGATGGTAGTTAGGGGAGAGGGCGTCCGGGAGGCAATAGCGAATGAATTTTAAATCACGTTAGATTCTGCTGTGATATTGCTTGGCTCTAATAACATTCAACGCTTCTAAAGTGTCCCTTTAAAGTTTAAGTGGGAAACGGTGTGAGGACGAAGAAAGTTCGCTGTTTGTTCGTATCTGATTCTGTAGCATTATTATTTTGTAGCTGAATAATTGAAGTTTTCCTTATGAAAAGAATTCTGAAAAGAAAATATGCGTGTGTCGTGTTTTCATGATTTATTCCGATAGTCACTTACTCCTTGTGGCCTCTCGTGCAATGAAAACACCCACTACTAATAACTGGATCCAATATATGACCATCGTCATCATTTCAGTCTATGGACGTTCACAGTTGGACACTGGTCTCGCTTAGTTTCAGCCACAGCGTGAGGTAACCGCTACGACTGTCATCATCAATCATCCGATATGTAATATAGTAGTATATTGTAGCACATGAATTGTTATGATTTGATTCACCACTATGCCTAGTCTTTCCCTAACTACTACAAACCTGTCTTCCGTCTTAACTGAATGATCTCCACAAACTAATAGTTACCACGTACCCCTGATACCCCTTAGTATGACTGGTTTTCAGACTTTCTTTCAACCGACTACCCGTAACGACTGTCAAAGAACTAGAAATGACAGCCAGGACCATCGGTTTACGTTCACTCCAAAGCATGTAGTAAACTTGGTATGATGTTGGTGGTCATTCATCCACGAACCAACCTAGGCAAACGCAGCTTAACGTTCAGATTGACTCAAGTCTGATCATTTTTATTTGTTTATTCAGATAAAAATAGATTCATTGACAACTATCAAAATATTCTAGCCTAATAAAAAATTCAAGAACTCAATCACAATCCTTTGCGCGCGTTTGCCTCAAACCTCTTCTACAAACAGTACGATAAGTTTCTCGAAAAACACATAGTGCATACGGATGTTCGCTTCAATCTTGATATTTAAATTAAGCTTTTACATTCCTGTGGCTTTCCCCCAAAAGGTTCTGGCCACATGTTATTTACCCAATAACATCGTCCGGGTGACCACAAATTCCATTACCTTGCGACTAAAAAGCATTCCGGTATATACAGAAATAGCTGTTGAATATTCTTAACTTGCTCTATGAGAGAATATATTTTTAACTCATATTTGTACAGGCGAGACTTTTTAACTCACTTTTAAGAACATGGCGCATTTATGCAGTCTTTCAACTAGAAATATAGTCCAGTAGCTGTGAAGAATGAATGTGCTTCGATCACGGATAAATAGGACGATATGTTAAGTAATCAGTTAAGCAATTGACTGCTGCGTTGCGTTTCGTCGGTTCGATTCTCACTCAGACTACTTGCAACAGGTAAATACAGGTAATTGTTTCGGGTCTAGTTGTTTGCAAGATTATTTATTTACACTCTTGCAAAAGACGTTATTTGGTTTGATGTTATAATTTACTCCTAAACGCATTTAGTTTACGATACAACAAGTGGAAACTAGTGTACTAATCAAGGATGAAGAGTTGAAATCGGAAGATAACACAGTGTTCTTAGGTTTAACTTTGGAGGCTTAATTTCGATAGGGGGGCCATAGAGATATGCTGTCAAAAAAACTTAGCTGCATAGCATACGCTGTTAGAAAAAAAATTGATTTGTGGCATTTTGTGCTTTCATCATTAACACTTTTTGTTTTGTTTGTGTGTAACCATTATCTGGCAGTTTGAGTATAGCGACCTACATAAATGTCCTTTTTTGGTATTGTCCGTCTTGTCGTTGAGCTCCTTGAGTTATGAGTAAATCACACAATAACTGACAAAATGCTTGCACTGACTGAACAGGTCCACTCAAATATTTGTGGTTCTTTCTTAAAAAGACCATCTCAGACACTAGTCTGCATAGTCCTTATGTAATTAGACCAAGATTTTTGGTTTGGACCTTAAAAAGAATATGACCTGTGAGTTTGTTTCGGCTGGTTCTTCTCAGAGTAGTCGGGTAAGAAACATCGGCCTCATACAGTTTGTAAAGACAACGACATGTAAAAGTTTTAGAAAAAACCTATATGCAAAATAAACATCATTTATATGACGCCAAATATATATATATATACATATTTAATTCGGGTATATATATATAAAACGGCATATATATTTATATATATATATATATCGACGCAGGAGGGCCTGCAGAGCTTTAGTTCTTTCATTATGCGGCGTGGATAAGCAGTTGGGAAATGACAGCTAAATAAATGTCCTCTTTTTAACTCAAATTATTTTAATTTCTCATTCATTCTTATTAATTTAAAATAAATCTACTAACACGATAATCACAACTATTAAACGTTAACACAACACCAATTTTGGTTAAAGCAACTCAGATTAAGACGCTGGCTAGCGATTCGTCGTACACGTGGTGCTCAAACGGCCGTCCCTTTTCCTAAGATCGCCGCCTGGCTACCATCAACACGACGCTCCGCTAGAGTGACAACCTGCCACTCTTGACGTTCTTGCATTGACATGCCATGACACGCCGACACGGCCGGACTGACATACGACCGTCCTCGGGCGTTATGGTATTTCTGGTAAAACAACATTCAATCACTGGACATCCGCTCGTCCATACTGATAATATCACGACTTTATTCTGATTCCCGTCGACTACATCATCATCACTTCTCGCGTAAAGACTATAACCATATGATCTTGCACCGGACGAGTGCATCCCTTCAACCAACCCTAACGGGTCTGGCCCGGATGACACTGTCCTTTCAACCAGAATACCAACACAACACATCTGGACCGGACGAGTGTGTCCCTTCAACTAACCCTAATGGGTCTAGCCCGGACGACACTGTCCCTTCGACCAGGATCGACTACAGGAACCAAACATCTGGACCGGACGAGTGTGTCCCTTCAACTAACCCTAATGGGTCTAGCCCGGACGACACTGTCCCTTCGACCAGGATCGACAACAGGAACCAAACATCTGGACCGGACGAGTGTGTCCCTTCAACTAACCCTAACGGGTCTAGCCCGGACGACACTGTCCCTTCGACCAGGATCGACAACAGGAACCAAACATCTGGACCGGACGAGTGTGTCCCTTCAACTAACCCTAATGGGTCTAGCCCGGACGACACTGTCCCTTCGACCAGGATCGACAACAGGAACCAAACATCCGGTCTGGACTAGTGAATCCAATCGGTATACGACAACCGACGTCACTATCTTATCCAGGATAGGCAACTTAACAAAAACTAGCAAGACAAGAACATTATGATGACATATCTATGATTGTAGATCAGGTTCATCGTAAATTTCAATTTTGTTTCGAACATCCCATGTTTCAGGGTCAGAGTGTGTAGTGAGAATGTCTGAATTGGCAGTAACGATACTAGAACCAGCACTGATAGTACAAGACCCGGCAGATATAGTGTCCAAGCATACAGTCAAGGAGTCACAATCATTTAATTTTGTGAGTGTCACTCACAAAATTAAATGATTCATCCCTATTAGTTAAGGTTACATTGTTTACATTTTCTCGCGCCGACTCGGCCTCGTCTTAATACAAAAGATTAGTTGTAGTTTCGAGCAAACTTTCGTGTCCTTGAGGTACTGACTCGGGAAAGCCATTATTTTTATGTTTCACTACAAGATCTTGTATTTCGCTTTCCTGTTTTTGTACCACAGAAAGCCAATACTGATAAAGTTCGACGTATTAAACTTTCTTTGTAAATGAATTAACACTAGACATCAGCATTAGTATAAGGGAAAGCATTCCGGGAGAAGTAGTCCGCGTGTTCCATTCAGCATCGCTCACGGTACACAATGTCAAAATCGTACGCTTGTTAAAAGGCTCACCACCGATGCACGCGGTAAAGGAGATATTTCTTTGATTTTGACGCTTTAAGGAAATTACAATCAGTAAAAAAAACTTCAAAATGCCGATCGTTAAGGTAATGAGAAAGTGTTCTACCGCTCGTACAACTGCCAACGTTTCCAATTCGTACGAGTGGTAACGCGACTCAACTTCAGACGTGCGACGACTGAAATACTCTACGACATGCGGTACGTTTTTTTTTCTTTTGTATTAGAATTGCCCCATATCCGTCAGAACTTGTATCTGTGTAGTTCTACTGGTAATTCCGATCCGAAAATAGTCAGCACTGGCTCAGAGGTAAGTACGCGTATTACATCGTTACGTATTTCCTCATGTTTTTGTGTCCACGTTATAGGTCCTCTAGTCCTCTAGTTTAGTCAAAGGATATAACGGTCCCACAATACGAGTAAAATCAGGAATTAATTTACGAAAATACGAAACAAGACCGAAAAATTGCCAAACCTGCGTAGCTGCTTTTGGTTGGGGAGAATCTACTAACGCTTGTATTTTTAGAGAGTTTGGTCTTATCTCACCAGGTTGAAGCGACTAGGTATCCCAGATACTTAATTTTATTTTTTGTGAATTTACATTTTTTTTAGATAAAATGTAAATCCGTCTTCGGTTAAGGCCCTCAAAGCATCACCTAGGCGCTGCAAACCCTGAGTTACGTCAATAGAATAACATAATACGTCACCCATGTAAATAAGCAGTTTGTCCTTTAAATGATTTAGCGCTCTAGTTATACAACTCTGATAAACTGATGGAGTATTTCGTTTCGTAACCCGAAGGGCATAGCAAGGTACTCATATTGCCCCTCGGGTGTAACAAATGCAGTTTTGTAAACTGAGTCAGGGTCAATATTTGATAGAACCCTGATGCCATGTATAACGAAGAGTAATGTTTAGCCCCGGCAAGCTGATCTATTTGCTTTTCGTTTCGCGGCAGAGGGTAGTATTCAGGCTGGGTATTGGAGTTTAATTCGCGGTAGTCAACGCACATTCAATAAGAGTTTTTTTTTTTTTTAATAACAATATTGGGCTTACAAAGGGGAGGAGCTTTCACGAATTACCCCCGCATCAAGTAATTCCTGAACCTTTTCTATAACTATCTGGTGCCAACCTATATGGACACAGCTGTACATTTTTTTTTTGTCTATCAGATTTATCTGTCATGAGCCTACTGTAACTCAGTGGGAGGGAGTTCCTGTGGTCAAATAATCGGAGTATTTGTTTAATAGCGACAATAGCGATTCCTTATCTCGTCCTAGCAAAGTCCGGTTTCCGTAGATTTAAATCGCAATAATGACTTTCTTTCATAAAATAATATAAGTTAAGTAACGCACAACCCCTGATCAAAAATATCCCTTCCGACTATGATAGGATCAGAAATAACACTATCGGGAACCACATGAAAATTTAAATTAACTGAGAGTTCATCAATTGTCACATCGCCGCATCGCTTTGAATTTTGAGATGAGCATTGTGTATCATCACAGCCTATCCACTTAGATAAACTAGATTTTCACGCACAGTGCCCGCAAGTTTGTCATAAATGCTTCTTTAAGAAGAGAACAAGATAATCCACTATCAAACAATAAAGGAACGAGCTCACCAGCATATGTCCGCAAAGTGCCCTTTGAAGGGCGGTGCTTGCACTGATGGGCTTCCTTGACTGCAGCTCCAGCACCACTCTTCTTGACTGGACAAACAGTCGCCTCGTGCCCAGGTTGACCGCAGGTGTGGTCACAGTTGTCCTCTCCGCAGTACGTGATAAACTCGAAGTATTTTGCAATTTTGACCCAACATCGCTTTGTCATTTCCTAAATTCGACAATTCGATGTCCAACTACACCACAATAGTGACAACAGGGAACTTCTCCGTTGTGCGGGCTCGCTTGGCTTCTGGTTCTTAAGCTTCAGAATCAAACGTCGCTTGAGCTACATTTCGCCAAAATGCGAAATAAATTGTCCACGATTCGTAACAATTTGCGTGTTTCATTCACGACCTATTAAACTGTCATTGCGACACATTATTGATGTAACGAATCCAGTTCTTACTTCTTCAGACATCGTAAAATTAGGTATTCGTTCGATGAGAATCTATAGCCGAAGAGCTGGTTCAGACGCCGTCTCTTTGGCGCCTATTTGAAGCCGTAAGATTTCATCGAAAAAGTCTTTGATAAGTTTAGGTTTCAAAAATCTTGCAATTAAAATTTGTTTAACCGAACTCCACGTGATTTGGTGTAGGTTAAGTTGAATAAGACATGCAGGAACACGTCCTTTCAGCACACTTGTTAAGGCCATGAGTAAATTCACTACTTCAAGGCGTTTATTATACACTATTACTTCTGTCACTTTACACCAACCATCAATATCCGAATCTGGCTCGTCCGGATCAAATTTTTAAATCGTTTGTTGGTTCATACTACTCACAAGTGCTGCGCCGCTAAAACCCGGGTGAGCAATGCTTCCATGTTGCTCAAAAGTTTCGTAGCGGTTGTTAATTCCGGTTGCGTCGCTTATTTTTGCTGTTCGTTCGATCCCACTTCTGATATCGACGCAGGAGGGCCTGCAGAGCTTTAGTTCTTTCATTATGCGGCGTGGATAAGCAGTTGGGAAATGACAGCTAAATAAATGTCCTCTTTTTAACTCAAATTATTTTAATTTCTCATTCATTCTTATTAATTTAAAATAAATCTACTAACACGATAATCACAACTATTAAACGTTAACACAACACCAATTTTGGTTAAAGCAACTCAGATTAAGACGCTGGCTAGCGATTCGTCGTACACGTGGTGCTCAAACGGCCGTCCCTTTTCCTAAGATCGCCGCCTGGCTACCATCAACACGACGCTCCGCTAGAGTGACAACCTGCCACTCTTGACGTTCTTGCATTGACATGCCATGACACGCCGACATATATATGCCGTTGTGCGGGAACTTAAGGGACTGGGCTCAAATAAAAGAGGAGACAAAACAAACTTAGAAATAACTTGATCACTATAGGTATATTAACGTGAGTGACACAAGGGCTCAATAAAGACAGCACATAAAGTAATTAACTTAAGCCATCAACTTGGCATACATCCAAAGTCCATGTCTGCTACTGACAAAACTTTGCCCGACCTGGAAATCGAATACGGGACCTGCCACTCAGCAGTCGCGCTAACAACCACTAGACCAACGAGACAGTCCATAAATTCTCATTACTCTTAATTAATTAACTCATTCCTAGCATGTCTTAATAATTAAAAGCGCTCACTTATTTCGTAGATTTGAAGTCAGCCTTTCATTTCGCTCCAAGCTGTATTATCAACTAGGTGCCTCCGTTAAGTACTAATTACAGCACTCGTTTCAGAGTATGCTTAATTCGAACCCCGCTCTCTTGTGGGTTGTCAGTGCAAATAGGATGCACGGTAGTGCGTTGCCAAGTTCTCCTCATTAGTGAAATTACGAAAATAGATATTTCATGTTGAAGTAAATAAATATCGTGACTTTTTAAATGCTTGTATTGAAGGAGAGCATAAGCCAAGTCGTCGATCAGAAAATAAAACAATAAGGGCATATTATTGGACACTTAAGACTTTTTAAAGATAGAAAGATAAAAAAAATGTATAATGGATACCGTACATACATATTACAAGAATTACGGTATAGAACTTATAAAAAAAATGACGCAATGAGCGGTCTCAGGGCATTAACTTCAGCTACTGTTAAAGTGCAACTCACTGTCTGTCTAGACCCTTTATCTCGAGAACGCGTGGAGGTATCGAGTTAAAATTGAAACCATATATCCAAGAATGCGGTCCTAAAGAGCTATAAAAATATTCAACCCTCTACATCCTCGCAGTCAAAAGATTTGGCCGTTTATGTCGTAAGTTTGTACGAAACCCTTGGTGCGTGAATCGGGGTTCACACTTGGCCGGGTTTTTTTATGTCCAAACCCAGGTGTACATGTATACTTTTCCATCGAAATCTATTTACCAGAACTAAACAGTTTACTTTAAAGTAAACTGTAGATAAGCTTATCTACGTCATTATAAAAAATAAGTTTTAAACCAGAAGTAGGTATAATGTGTGAGCCTTTTTCATTTCATGTTTTCTTTTGTTTTTAACGATTGGCTCACAGTTTTCGTAGTCGTACTTTATACAACCTACCCAAATTTTCTTTCGTTAGTATTGTTGGTCAAGTTGTTGTAACTCATTAAGTTCTGATTCGAGATACACGGTTTAAACTGGTTCACTCAAATGTGAGCTCTGTGTTCGTTTCGGATGTTTCTTCACAGAGTAGTCGGCTGAACACTGAGCTCATCTCATTCTAAAACACGAGGTATTTTTGATTTGTAAGAGTACTTTTTTTACAACTAATCTTATTTTACTTCTTATAAATGCGAATGTTTTTGAGGATGGATGGTTGTATATTCTCTTTCATGTCAAAACAATTGAACGGACCTTGATGAAATTTGGCACAGAGGTAGATTGTGGTCTGGAATAACACATAAGATACTTTTTCTTTCGATATCACCCGGGCGAAGCCGCGGGCGCCAGCTAGTACATAATAAGTTCAAAATCAAAAGAATTCAATACTAAATCCATTACTGTATTCTCTACAAAATCAACTTGAGCTTAAAAATTAAATTCTGTAACCAAAAATTCAACAAAATTATTCACAAAACTTGTCCCAGTTTTTGCATTCTCGTTTTCAGGACGGGATGAGATTTTTCGTACAAAAAGAGTGCCCGTAATGAGCTCACTTGAAAATATAACTTCAGGTATAACGTACATTTTGGTTGACATCATTGTCTTTGATATTTGAAGCGTTGTTACTACGGACGTCAAATGTTGTGGCTTTTGATATCTCCGTTTGTATTCTGTTCCGTTTGTTGATGGAGAGAGATATTTAAACACAGGTATCGTTGTAATTTGTTTTTTTTTAAATGGTTCTTTGTTGACGATGGCGATGGTTATATTAAATGATTTATATAATACTAGCTTTTGGCCCGAGGCTTCGCTTGCGTTAAATTCAGGGTAACACAGTTCCCCTTTCGTGATTTGCAGGTACCTACTACCTGTAGTTTTTGCTCTTGCGCCTTATTTATTGTAATAGCAAAGCTAAGTTTTCCCTTTCATTCCTTCTTTCTCCCTCATTTCCCAGTTTTTTTTTAGCTTATGTCCGTCTCCAGGTTCCCAATTATCTCTGTACCAAAATTCATCAAAATCGGTTAAGCCATTTAGGCGTGAAGACGTAACAAAAAAACAAACACACTTTCACTTTTATAATATTAGTAAGGATTAAAAAGGATGCACAGTCTGCGAAGGAAATAAGCGACTAGACTTGTCAGATACAGTTGACATTTTCTTTATTTGATAGAACACAAACAATTCAATTAAATAACTACGTTTTAGTTGAAAACGTCCACGGATTTAAAAAAAAATCAATATAGATAGATGGATAGAATATTCTTTATCATGTACACCATACAAAGTCAAAGTCTGACAACCAGTCTCACCAAGGGGTATCGTATTACCCAGTACTAACTGGGTTGTGGAGGTCAGATAGGCACTCGCTCCATGTAAAATACTGATATTCAGCTGCATCCGGTTAGACTGGAAGCCGACCCGTTTTGTATAAATTGCTGATAGCGAAAAGCTATAGGTGATGTAAATAAAACCAAACTATTGTAGTTAAAGTAGAAAGCAATAGGTTCCTATGCTCAGTATCGTACGAACGTTTTCCGAGACATTACATTGAAAACTGAGAACGGCATCAGCAAAATTACGAATACAATAAGAAACCCTCAAAGTGTACGATTATTTTCTCCATGTAGCACAATAACCGTTCTTATTGTTAAGGCCGTAAAGGGCAGTGTAAGCGAATCGGTGTCAGTTCAGGAGAATGCAATAGCTTCCTTTTATTTTAGTGTTATTGCGGTATCATTCGAGCTTGGACCACCTGCGCTTGATACAACTTTTGGAATATACGGGGCTTTAAACTGTCGAGCATGTTTCCTGATTAAAGATACTAACATGAAATTACGCGCGTATTTTCCTAAAGGATTTGGCATACATTAAACTTTCTATGAAAATCTATTTATAAAATTTAATGCCGTTCTTTGGTTAGTGTTTGGCCTACTTACATCATCATCTGCCTAGCATTTTCCCAACTATGTTGGGGTCGGCTTCCAGTCTAACCGGATGCAGCTGAATATCAGTATTTTACATGGAGCGACTGCCTATCTGACCCCCACGACCCAGTTAGTACTGGGTAAAGCGATACCCCTTGGTAAGACTGGTTGTCAGACTCTCGGAACACTGACTACCTGTAACGACTGTCAAAGATCTACAAATGACAGCCGGGACCAACAGCTTAACGTGCTTTCCGAGGCACGGAGGAAACTTGGTATTTAACGGGTGGTCACCCATCTACAGACCAACCTAGGCAAGCGCGGCTTAACCTAAAAATCGACCCGAGTGGCTGCTATTATTTAGCCACGAGCTCCTCTACTCTACCCTACTTGTTTGGCCTACTTACATGTGCCGTTTGAAAGTTTTTTTGTTGTATTTAATTTAATTTTTGTTAAGAATTAGTACAAAATAAAAAGTTGATAAATGTCATTTATACTATGTTTGTGCGATCAGCTAGTTTTCTGTGATACTTTTTTGTCCTAAAAATCGGTAACATTATTATCAGCTTGCCCTTTGGTATAAGCCTCCTCTAGAGCTTTCCAAAATATTCTAGTTGTGGCGTTTCTTTGCCATGTTGTTCCACCTATGTTTTTAATGTCGTCTTCCCATCTTATTCTTTCTTTTCCCATCTCGAGGTTTAGCGCCTTTATACATACCTTAAATCAAATCACTAAGAAGAATGTTCTGCCGATTATTAACCCGTGTATTTTCAGAAAAAAGCCAGCTCAGTGAGCTCAGTCCGTCCTACTGCCGCTATGTTCCACGCACCGCGGGATGTGAACCTAGGATCGTTGCAGCATCATCTACTGAAGCTTTGTATCGCTTTTATTCCGATATATTTTACAGTTTAATGTTCGTTTTGCTTAATATAAGTTTTTAAGTAAGGAGGTTCTTAATTCTGTTTTTTTTTCAATCTGTCATTTTCACTCTAAAGCACTCTAAAGCCATTTTAAAGAAATTAAAAGTCATAAACAAACAAAGAAACGTCTTTGTCTACAAAAACACAAACAGCTTTACTTTCACATTTACAATAATAAATTAGGATGTATGGAAATCTTACTAATATTATAAATGCGAATATTTGTGAGGATGGATGGATGTATGGATGTTTGTTACTCTTTTACGTCAAAACGGCTAAACGGATCTTGATGAAATTTGACACAGATTATGGTCTGGAATAACACATAGGATACTATTTTTTCGATATCACGCGGGCACCAGCTAGTCATCAAACAACTTGCCCCCGCTTTGGGCGGTGCGGAGATAGACAGCGGAGTCAGACTTTTACTGACTAAAAGAAAATTATTTTTCGCCGTCGGATCGCAATCGGACTTTCTTCAATAGACGGACGGACGGTGAGCTACCCAATGCTCATCGTCCACAGATCTGCGTGACCTACGGTGGCCCAGAGTGTCTCTCGCAGTGACTGGGTTTCCCTGGTTACACACTCCCCTTGTCAGTCTCATGTCAGTCAGCTGTAGGTATACATTGTTTTAACCTATCACTAATACTAGTTTCGAACGTCTCATATATATTTTACATTACCTTATGAAATTCTATGGATCACATTTGACAATAGTAATGTTAATACTTAAATATTCAGTCAGCGCCCGATGATACAATAGAGTGCTTTTAACTATGAACTAACGAGGAACCAAGAACAATGGCTGCTATGTATGACGATGGAATATATCCCGCTACATAACTTCGGGATTGAACTTTGCTGAACTATGTAGGAGTTATATCTCTCTCTATGAACTATGTATTTGAAGGCTGTGTCGTGGTAAGAAGTTAGATACTTCAGTCATATACAATATCATCAGCCTACAGCAGTCCACTGCTTCACGTAGGCCAGTCTAATCTCAATCTCGGCAACTCGTATCCAGCTACTGTAGCTGAGCTAGTGGTAGCAGGGCTATATGCGAGTCGGCCTCGCGCACCGAGGGTTTTGAACAAACTTGCGACATAAACGGCCGTTTCTTTTGACGGCGTAGACTTAGAGGATTGATTTTTTTTCACATCTCTGAAAGATTACTGCATCGAGTTTATGGTTTTAATTTAAACTCTGGACCTCCTAGCGGTCTCCAGATAAAGTCTTGACAGACAGACAGACAGACGGACTACGAATCGATGCTATTATAAGGGTCCTGTTTTATCTTTTTGAGATACAGAACCATAAAAAAACATTGGTCTTACTCTTAAATCTTCTTAAGGCTGTACATTCTTAGGCATCGTCCTATGTGGCAATGATCCTACGATGACATGGTGCGATCTCATCGTGCGATCGAAATTGATAGTGAAAAATTGCCTGTGTATGCGCGATGGCTTGCGAGATTCAGTTACGACACCTAAGAAAAGTGCATCGTGCCATCGAACAATCGATAGCCAATTAAGTGACGTCCCAAATTGCTGTCAAGTATTTCGCTGTTATGATGAATTAATTAATACCTTTTAAAAATATGAAGTTAAAATATCTTTCAACAGCTACATTTTTCACAGTTATCACAATTACCAACACATCGTCCTGTCCTGTGCTTCCATCAGTAGTGCTGAACTGATCTTTTTTTTGTGGATGGGAAATCATCAAACAACTTCCCCCAGTCTGGGTAGAGCAGGGGGGAGTGTCAGACTTTTATTGATAACATACCCTGTGCTTCTCTTTTTGCCTTTTATGTTCCGGTACCTCTTTTGAACAATCCGCAACCTCGACAGGTGGTGGCCCTAACAGGCCCCTCTGCTTGTGTTTAACTGTCCTTACAACGTTATTAAAAGTATGCGGTGGCTATTCCAAAACCTTTATCTCGTGTTACAAAAACAAAACTCCAAAAATACCCATGGCTATGTCATTATTGACTTATTCTAGGACAATATTTCACTAAGAGCATAAAAAAGTAAGTAATACATCACATATTTTTTATCGAGTGTTCATTTTCAATTGTTACTAAAAGATTAACAAGTATTTATAGCATGTGTACTTACTCAATAATGTGTAAGCTGTGGTTACCTGTAATTGAGCGTGCATTGCAGGATATTCTGCAATTTTTAATTTTGTAAAAGATGTGTGTAATGTTATTCGTTGGTAATCCTAAAATAAATAAAAAACAAATCATCCATGTAGACCTAGCCGAAGAAATATATTATTATAGACGATAACTCTCATAAACGACCAAAGCAATATTAATACAATTGATAAGGAACTACCTGAGAAGTATACACTATGTGTGTGTGTGTCTAGGCGTCTTTGAGTAATCGGTGAACATACATAAAAAAAAAGATTCCGACGAATTGAGAAACCTCCTTCTTTCTTTGAAGTCTGTTAAAAATGGTCTCAACAGTTTCTACGTAACTGTAAAAGGACACAGGAACACAAGGAGGTGTTATAAAAAATATTACGATTGTAATTTCACGTACACACGACGGCACATCAACTCAAATCCATTTTAGCCTGATCTCTCTCCTACGGTGTGTGATGCGTAGTAGAGAGATCAGGTTATAATAGTTTATAATAGGTTGACCTACCGTCGTGTGTACCTGTCTACTATATAAAAAGACGTTGGAAAATATTTTGTTGTAGAAAAAAAACAAATTTTGCGTTGTTTCAATGCTCTATTAAAATGCTAAGTGATACAATTACAAGTGCATACATTTACGAATCCAAAAATTTAATTGTTATGTTGGTATTTTTCTTACGTCTTTTCCATTCTATTTTTTATTTATATCAACTGTATTGATGTTAACAGTTCTGGCAACGTAATAATGTGGCATAGTGCATTTTAATAGTTCACATTTTATTTTTCGATTCAAAATTTTCCATTAGGTGAAAATTCCATTAGGTGTGTGGGTCTCGAAAATAGACGTCAAGCAAAAATGATAATTTTACAAACTACTTAATAACATCAGCTCTTGTCTAATTGAGTAACATATTTGTGCTTTTACCCCTTCACGAATACTAGTACACCAGTTAAATCTTACTTAGGGTACCAGAGATTAAAATTAGCATTTTTTTTTCTTTTTTTTAACATAATTTGTAGTACAATCATTATTCTTCAATCAGCACAAGGCACCTAATGCATGAGATTTTTAACTGACGCACTTTATATTGTGACTAGCTGCGCCCAGCGGTTTCACCCGCTGCTCACTTAGGGGTATGAAAAATAGATGTTGACCGATTCTCAGACTTACTGAATATGCATAAAAAATTTCATAAGAATCGGTCGAGCCGTTTCGGAGGAGTATGGTAACAAACACTGTGACACGAGAATTTTATATATTAGAAGATTAGATAACCGCATCTTGTTTTTGTATCGGTTGTCGTCTACACATAATAAGTTTTAATCTGCAAAACCGCAATAAAATTGATGATTAAGAAGGAAAAACAGCTGAGTATAAGATGTACGTTTAGCGGTTCAATTCGCAAAATTGAGAAACTTAGAGGACGGTGCTGAAGTAGTCGAAGCAAGCTTTCTAGTCCACTGCGATCACGTTCATCTGAAATCAAATGTTTTTTGGTTCAGTTGAGACTACAATCTCAAACTTCATAATATAAAATTACTGTTGATTGCATGTACGCACGACTCCAGGTCAACCTATTCTAAACTATTATAACTTGATCTCTCTACTACATATCGCACACCGTAGCAGCGATCAGGTTAAAATGGTTTTTTATAGGTTTATGTGCCGTCGCATGTACACCAACATTTCGCCTGTTAAGTTTAAGTTCTATGTGATCCCACCTAAACATTAATGGCCCGACTGCTTCCATCAGAGACTAGCCGAACGAGAACTACAACCACATATTAATAAGGTAGGGCCAAGGAAAAATCAGGGACCAATGGGCTTCCGTCTTTTCCAAGAAACAGGAGTATCACATCATTAATCTAATCTCTAACTTGTTTGACCGACCAAAGAATCAAAGATCGTATTCCAGGTTCTGGTTCAGTCCATGGTCCGAAGCGAGAGAAAATGGTAAGCAGTAAGGTTAGGCAGGAGGTCCGTCTATGAAGCATTGATAGCAAAGGAGGTGGCTGGACGTTTGAGGGAGAGAACCTCAAACTAACCCATGGCGTCGGGTGCTGGGAGACGAATCCCGGCCACCGTTGACGCAGTCTTTGGACGGTAAGCTATGGGTAGTTTACCGTCGGCCCATCTTTTAAAGACAGGCCGTGTCGACGGCGCGTTCGTGTTCCGCGCGGGCCTCAAAGAGATATCAGTAAAGCAAAGGGGCCTACCAGGGCCACAGCCGGCCTTGCGGGTTGTTCGAAAGAGATACCGCAGCCCAGGAATACAAAAGGCAAAAGAAGGAACATGTCTACTTCCTCCTGCTCCACCAATGGCGGCGGAAGTTATAATGACTGATGATTTGACGTCACGGTTGGCGCAGTGGCTGAGCGATCGACTGCTGCGCTGTCGCGGTTTCGATTACCGCACGGAACAAATATTTGTATGACCTGCAGATAGTTGTTTCGGGTCTGGCTGTTTGTATATGTGAGTTTAAATGTTTGTAAACGCACCCACGATACAGGAGAAATTCCTAGTGTGGGGCAAAGTTTTTATTGAAAAAAAAAACGTCCCACAAGGCACAGGTTATGTTTAGCGACGTATCAGCTGTCTGTTAAACTAACTTTAAAACTACAAGAACATTGAGAACGACTTACTGGTGCATCGTGTCATTTTCTCCATACAGATAACTTTGATATCGCTTACGTTATCCGCTGCCATATCAAAAACTATGGCACTGATAAAAAAATAAAACATGGGTTGTCCCACAATAAATGCCACAAAGTCTAAATCGTGTGCATCAATGGTACCCTGCAATAAATTGAAATGTTAGGTTTAGTTTTCTTTCCTGAGCCAGTAGTTTCATACTAGTCCCAAAATAATATCACTCAGATCCAGCCCATCCCTTCCTGTCCTCCCCCAGAACTGCCCTAAGCCGAGGCTTGTATGCCACAAGGCATCTCTTGTGGGGTACAAGCCTCGGCTTTATGCCTTTAGCGTGTAGTCACTTTTTTAAGTTGTTGCCCTGGATGTGAAGCTTTACTCTAAAATCATCAACTGGATTTTTCCGATTAAGTAAACGACAACCTTATAGATTGAATAGCAAGATGCCATTTAAAAAAAATAAAAAATAAGGAGCAGGCAGTTATATTTTGGCTGCGCAACGAAGCGAATCGAAGTAAACTACAAACAAGTGCAATATCAAAGTGAATAGTGAATTTGTGATAGAGTTACAAGAAAAAGAACACCTTGGGTTCTTTTTCTGAATATAAAAAGTCTCTGGGTACCACAGATCCTTACTAATATTATAAAAGCGAAACTGAGTTTGTTTGTTACCTCTTCACGCTCTAATGGCTAAAGCGATTTTGATGAATTTTGGAACAGAGACAGTAAGGAACCAGGAGACGGACATAAGATTTTTTTTTTAAAGTGGGATATGAGGGAGAACGAGGGAAGAAAAGGGAAAACTTAGCGTTGCTATTACAAATCAATAAGGCGCATGGGGAAAAACTGCAGGTAGCAGGTACTGTGTTATACCGAATTTAACGCGAGCGAAGCCTTGCCCGCGGCTTCGCTCGCGTTAAATTCGGTAGCTTGTATAAAATAAACTTACATAAATTTTTATGTAAATCAATCTTTGACTTGTCTCGTATATAGTTTTCAATACTGCACATAATAAACTGACCAAAGTCTGAAAAAGAAATACAAAGTTACTTATCTTAACTGAAAGTTCCAGAGTTTCTAAGAATAAATGTTACTTAATAATACATACCAAAAATTTTAACTGTCTCCCAAGATCCTTGAAAGTGTCGATGATCGTTTCGTATATTTGAATGAAATTGTTTACAGCAGATCTATTCCGAAGCGAATTGTCGAATTCAGTCGTCATTAAAGCTGTTTTGAATACTTTAGTACGATAGTATAACAAACCAAAGCACATAATCATTTCTAGCCTAACCATATCATTAACAAAGTACAAGAAAAATATTATATAAATCTGCAACGACTGAAACATGAAAAACAATACCGGGACATTATAGAAAATTGACAGAATACTAAACACTCTGTATGCGACCACAAAACACGTTCCATATTTAAGTATGGTTGCCAATCTTCGGTAATCTTTCTTTGCGCCAGGATTGCTATCAATCGTATGTAAATATCTAAAGTAATTATTTATGTAATGTTCATTAGTGAGCAACGGAACTAAGATGTTCAATAAATATTCTCCGAAAGTAAAATATGTGTGCAGTGAGTTTTCAATATAAACATTGAGGTACATAAATATCGAGCTGATGAAAATACACATAATAATTTGGGTACAGTTTTGCGAAACCGGATGACGATTGAAAGTTTTGACTGAAACCGAGAAAAGAACGGTAGTACATTATAAGTTTTATGTTGCAAACTAACTGGTTACCGATCATGTCTTCCTCGTTTTTATATGCAGTAAATATTTTTTTAATACACTTCCTCGAAAACTGAATCATAGTGCAATAGGATAAGGTTCAACTTGCAATATATTTCACACACTAAATATTTTTTTGTTATGAATAAAATTTTACATTCCTCTATTTCGGAGTACTAGCTTACTCTTCAGCTACAAGGTTACCGGAATAGTGCTGTGGTTATTAAAAAAACCTCTTTGTTTCATTACACGTGCATTATTTTAAAATTGAAATCGTCATTTCATGAAGTCATTTCGATATGAAAAATTAAGTTAAAAATATAATTCAGCTTAGTTCGGTCTTGCTGCATTCGAAATTTTAAATAATGAGCCTATTTTTAAGGTTCTGAACTTCAAAAAGAAAAAGCAGGACCCTTATACGATCGCTTTGTGCGTCTGTTTGTTTGTCTATCTGTCAACTCTTTATTTCGGGATTGTATGAATGTATCGAATTGAAACTAAAACTACCTATGTACTCAAATCTCTAGTCCCTTAAAGCTGAACTTTCTAAGTTTACGCAGTCAAAAGATATGATCGTTTTTGTCACGAATTTGTACGGAACCCTTTTGTGCATGAGTCCGATTCGCAATTTTCCGGTTTTATATAAATTAACTTTGGTTCTCTAGTCAAACCTATTTTATAATGACATTGTCAACTAACCTTCCTCACGCCAAAAAACAGGTCCTCATTGTGAGACTAAACCATAATCGACTACGTAGGCCCTATACGATGCCTAAAAGAGATCTCAACAAAGCAAAGGAGCCTGCCAGGGCCACCGTCTGCCGGGGTTGCTGGCTGCTCGAACGAGATACCGCGGCCCCGTAACTTAAAAGGCAAAAGAAGGAAAATGGGTGCGTTTTAGTCAGTGAAAGTCTGACACTTCCCCCTACTCCACCCAGAGGAAAGTTTATGTCCGCAAAAAAGGCCCGATACAATTGGCGGATATGTAAATATGTCTTTTTTTTTTGTACTAACCGTTTTCCTCACGAAACCATCATATTAAATGGTTTTAATCATCATTTTGAGAGCAGAGGTGATGAAACTAAAATAGAGTAAATTTTTTGTCTGGATCCGAAATCGTAAATCGAGGCTATTCTCACTCAGCAAAGCAGAGGGGCTTGCCAGAGCCTCCGCCTGCCAGGGTTGCGGGTTGTTCGAAAGAGATACCGCGGCCCCGGAACGTAAAGGGCAATAGAAGGAACATGGGTGGGTTTTAGTCAGTACAAGTCTGACATGCCCCCCCGCTCCATTTCACACCCGAAAAAAAAAAAAAAAAAAAAAAAAAAAAAGGCTATTCTCACTGGGTAACTGTTGGTCGCTAACAATGTTGTGCATAATAATTATATCAATTATCTGCTCTGGTATCAATAAATAATTAATTCTGAACTTTTTTATACATTATCTAGAGAACATAATAAAATAGAATTTTGGGCTTTCTTCAAGATGAAAAAGCTTTTGATCTGCTCATAAAGTGATAATATTATTAGGGGAATCTTGACGCAGAAGTTAATCAGGGAATATCTGCAGTTTTTGGCAAATTGCAGCTTAAACTTTTCCGTTGACACGATCATAAGTTAACTACCAAGATCTCTATGTATATGGCGACAGTTATTTATACCATTTGAAATAAGAATTTTACCTTATTTTTTATGTTTAGAATTATTTTTAGTTTCGTTTAGATGTCTCAGCGCAGTTGCACACGCCATGATCACAGATAAACTGAAGTTATTGCGGGTGGGTTATTATAAACAGACAAAACGGTCCACCCTCCTCCAGATTCGTTTTTTGCGCTCGATACCGCTACAACAGTCACTCACAACTTGATTCAGGAGACCTACCATGACGTCTTAAAGCAGAACTTATTCCACTGAGGGAAAGAGATGACGCTAGACACCCTGAATAGCTCTCTGTCTGACGTCATGGTAGGGTAGCTGTTCTCCAAACACGAAACTCACTGTATCCAATACTGAACTTTTTTCGGCATTTATAATAGTGTAGTGTAATGTGCAACAACTATCAATGTAGGTGCAAATACATTTTTTACACACAAAGAAAATTGTATTGTATTTCTAGGGCAAACTTCTAAGCAAAAGAACTCTTGATCTGCATTGTAGCAATCATATTGAGGACGAAGAACGAGAAACAGGTGAGCAACGCACAAACGCTGAGTGGCTTGATTCCACCAACTGTGAAACACAGAGGACGATGCTGTAAAAGATACAACACATTTCGTAGTCCACAACGGTCACGTTCATCTGCAAGAAAGGTGAAAGTACCTATTAGACTAAGTGGGCTTATTTTTAGAAGAATTGAGGTAACATGTTCATTCAATGATGAAAAATAAAGTTCTCCTGACTGTTTTCTGACACGGTAGCCAATCTCAAAGGAGATTAACGATCTGTGGGGGAGATATTATAGTGCAAAAGTGTGTGCGCAGAATGCACTTTATGTTCCCTCAATCTTATAGTGCGATGGGACGGCAATCTGACACGACCGGACAGAGATCAGGTGCAGGACCAACCGTTTTATGTGTTTTCTTTGGTACAGGGGTAGGTACCTTACCGACATCTTTCAAACTCATGTCAGATTTGACAGCTGTTTTGAAAGTTTTAATTTTTGTTGCTTTGAGAGTTCTTTACTTAATGTTATAAGTATTATTTGAAGTTATATTAATTAGTAATACGAATAATGGTGTAAGTATTCTTTTGGAGTTTATGTAACAAGGAAATTGGGCGGTTCAAAAAGAACAAATTCGTCAGACATCTACAATGAAAAATAGCTATAGAAATCACTTTTTTACATTTAACTCATCAGAAACAGTAAATATTCAACTGAAAAACCTTGAATTACGTATATTGTCACAATGTTTATAAAGTTAATAACAAAACGACTCACTTCATGCCAAGAAATAGCAACTTTTTTTTAATTGCTTATTTTGCCACATAAGCTTTCCAATTCAGGTTGATAGGTCACGTCATGGTATGAAAAATATATGAACGAAAACAGTTTGCGATCCGATTGCCAACTTGATTTTGGCGTTGCCTAAACTGGATCGTATAAAGGATATATGGATCGTATGAAATAGCAAACCAGTTTATTTTAGGTCATCAATTGAATCGCAATAACAGTTCATGGGAGCAGGGGCGAAGGTCCTATAGAAGCTATAAGCCAGGCTTGCCCTAAATTATAATACCAATCAGACCAAATAGTTATATAACCTACTACCTAACTGTACCCAAACTAACATATAACATTCATGAACAAAAATATTTTAAATACACTCAAATTAATTTGCCGCGCGCTTACTTTACCAGATCCATAAAATACTACGACGCACTAAAAGTCAATCATTCATCAAATTCGAACAAAATTCAATCGTGTCTGATTCGGAGCGATTCGTGACATGTCAACACTACCGAAAGCGCGCGTAATGCTTTCTCGCTCTAGCGAAAGAGTAGCGTCTCTTTCGCACTCGTTGGCTTTCAATGGGGCTTTTCATTTGTATAGAAGTTAAATACAATTCATTGATAAATTTTAGGTACTTATACGGCGATTTATACGGGCTAGTAAAGCCTGGCTTGTCCATTAAGTTCGCGCATATGAACCATCGGATGACCGGCCTGAATATAGTTGCAAGAAAAAGTGCAACAAATTGCGAATGACGATTGTTATTATTTTGTTTCTTTTGAATAGTTTGGGAACTGTTTTAGAGTTTTGATTTAGTTAAGTTATTTTAAATTACTAACTAATGTGGTGAAAGTTTTTGGTGCGATGTGACAACCTAAGATTTTGTTAAGTGATTAACTGATTATAGTGATTTTAATTTTAAAATGTGAATGCTGAAATTGGCGCCTGAAAGGTATGCTACATTGAGAAAACTTATAATTCATCGTATATTCAATGAATCCACAAGAAATTATTTCTTGTAAAGACCAGTAGGTATGTTTATTCTATTGTTTTGAAGGAGCGTGTCAAACTTTTGTTGGTATAAAAAAACGCATCAAAATCCGCTTCAGAATAATGCTTAATGGTTATTTCGTAAGTCATTTTGCATGATTTATACTTTGAGAGTTTGTGAATGTAAAAGATGAATAGCAAAATAAAGAATTAGATGTTCATTAATTTATTAGTGAGATTCAAACGTTGATTAAATATTCGTAAGCTTAAAAAACAACAAATCGATAATTCGTAATATGCCATCTAGTGGCCATCGATTGAATTATTTTACGAATTATTAAACCTACGTTAAGAGATAGAACTTTGATGTCGCGTGGAGTCTCGGTACCAATAGATGGCGCGTGGAACGTTTAATCCCATACGTGAAAGGTAAATAGGTAATAGATTTTTTAAATTATAATTTACAATAATTGTGACTAGAGCAGTATTTCAACTATACCAATGACTCCTAAAAATCACAAAAAACACTAAGAGGGGGCGGGGGGGGGGCATATTAAAAGTCGATAGCTTGCCCTCCATCCAGGCCCCTCGCCCGCCACTGCATGGGAGGCCTCCAGAAGTAATACTAACTTGTGCTCAGTATTGATCTCTCAACACACTTAATATGGATATCCCTCATATTGCTAGCTGTTAAATCCAAAGCTACTGCCATAATAAAAACCAAGAAGGTGGGTTGTCCCAAAGTAATAACCCAGTCCACAATGTTGAACACGTTTGCGTCCTAAAAAAAACAAATATTAGGTATCATTGAATAGAATAAAAAAAAACAACTGCCTATTATTGCTAACTAGCTTTTGCCCGCGGCTTCGCTCGCGTTAAATACGGGGTAACAGACTTCCCCTCTCCTAATTTACAGGTACCTGTCGCCTGTAGTTTTTGCCCTTGCGCCTTATTTATTGTAATAGCAATGCTAAGTTTTCCCTTTTATTTCTTTGTTCTCCCTCTTTCTCCCTCATATCTCAATCTTTAAAAAAAAATAGCCTATGTCCGTCTCCAGGGTTCCAACTATCTCTGTACTAAAATTCATCAAAATTTAGCCATTTAGGCGCTTTTATAATATTAGTAAGGAAGTAAGGATAAATCCTTACTAATATTATAAAAGCGAAAGTGAGTTTGTTTGTTTGTTTGTTTGTTTGTTACCTCTTCACGCTTTAAAGGCTAAACCAATTTTGATGAATTTTGGTACAGAGATAGTTGGGAACCAGGAGACGGACATAGGCTAATTTTTATTAAAAAAAAAGTGGGATATGAGGGAGAACGAGGGAAGAAAAGGGAAAACTTAGCGTTGCTATTACAATCAATCAGGCGCAAGAGCAAAAACTGCGGGTCTGCTTGGTGTGTTATACCGAATTTAACGCGAGCGAAGCCGCGGGCGAAAGCTAGTAGATAATAAAATAAAATGAACGAAATGAAATAAAATCAAATGAAAAATAATTAAACGAAATAAAATAAAATTGCTTATACTTACATGTTCTTTAATGTCTATAAATCGAAGGAACACTTCGTTCGTTTTTTTAAATACAGTACACAATAGACTGAATGAAGTCTGTAAAAGAGTCCCTTCAAATTATAATACTTTCTTCATTGCATCGAAAGAATCAACTTTACAGTCATACATACCAGATATTGTAAAGGACGCCTAAAATCCTTTAATGTATCAGCAAGCGTTTCGTACATTTGAATGATCTTAATTACTCCTGATCTACTCCGTAGCAAATCGTTGAAATCGATTGCGTTGAACGACATTAACAAAACCTTACTTCGACAATATAACAAACCAAAGCAAAGAGTACTTGTGAATCGTGCCATATCATTAGCGAAAAAAAAGAAGTAAAGCAAGTACAGTTCAAAATTAAATAACAATATTGGGAAGGAATGGATAAGTTTTAACAAATCGAAGGCTTTGACGCTAACTGAGAATAATATGAACATTTTTGCTAAAATCTCCATTTTACGGTACAGTTTCAATGCTCCTGGAAAACTATCAATAGTTTGTAGATATTTAAAGTTCGAATTGATGTATTTATCTTTAGTAATCCAGGATACTAAGACGTAAACAAAATATTCGCATATCGCCCAAAACTTGAGGAGTGGATCTATCGACTCAAGAGTGAAATATCCAATTATCAAGATGTTAGTAGCTAATATGATCGGGTACAGTTTTATAAGAAGATACGAAGATTGAAAGTTTTGAGTGAAACCAAGAAAGTATCGGTACCACATTAAAGTCTTAATATTACACGCTGAATTATCCCCAAATAACATTTTCGTATTTTTTTCTAAACTGCAACTATTTTATTGCGTTCAACTTGTGGTGTGGCCTTCCAATAAAAAACACTGTTACATCTACGATGAAACCTCTTTGTTTGATTATAGTTTATTTTTTATTTTCGTCAGGGTCGAAACAAACACGTGTAGACGTAAACCTATTTTCATAATGAACTGAAAAATTCATAAAAAAACATGTCGGATTAAGAAACTTCTACTTTTTGTTTTCATCGGTTGAAAAGCAACGATAAATGATAAATGATGTTTATTTTGCAAGTAGGTTTTCACAAACACTTTTGCACGTCTTTTTTTTTAAACTAGATGAGGTCGGTGTTTCGTATCCGACTACTCTGAGAAGAAACAGCCGAAACAAACTCAGAGGTCATAGTCTCTTTTAAGGTCCAGACAAAATATCTTGGTCAACTTACATGAGGACTATGCAGACTAGTGTCTGAAATGGTCTTTTTAAGAAAGCACCACACAGATTGAGTGGACTTGTCCAGTCAGTGCACGCATTTGTCAGTTATCGTGTAGCTCGACTCAAAACCCAAGGAGCTCAACGAAACGACGAACAATACCAAAAAAAAGGACATTTGTGTAGGTCCCTTATAGTACTCAAACTGCCAGACAATCGTCAAAAACAAACAAAGTAAATAAAAGTTATGGTCCACATGGTCCTCACATTTACAATAAACAACTACAGACTAGAAAATATTTACAAAATTAAATTAATGAGATCATAATGAAATCATAAAATGTCACAAATCAAAAATAATAATAAAAAAAAAAAATGTAAAGTATAAAAAAATTAAAAATTAATAAAATATAAATAATAATGTCAAATCATCAAATGTCAGTGTATAAAATAAAGGAATAAACAATAAATAAATGAAACAAAGAAAAATTTTGACACTCACTGAGCAAATTAAATTGGAGCAGCTTAATCCCAAGCCTTTTTATCTTCAAGGTAATGATTAACATTATAGTAAGCTTTCAGAGATAGCTTACGTTTTACAAAAGATTTAAATTTATTGAGGCTTAGTGTTTGAACATCGTTTGGGAGTTTATTATAATAACGTATACATTGGCATGTGAACGTACCCCCTATTTTTTTGAGCCTCGTTGCTGGAACAACAAATTTATGTTTGTTCCTCGTATTTATGTTGTGGATATCACTGTATTTTTTAAACAATTTTATATTTTTATGCGCGTACAAAAGGTTTTCGTAAATAAACTGAGAGGGCACAGTAAGTATATTAATATCTTTGAATTTTTCTCTGAGGGAGTGTCTGGGACTTAGTTTATAAATTGATCGAATTGCCCTCTTTTGCAAAATAAAAATTGACTGAATATCGGCGGCATGGCCCCACAAGAGAATACCATACGACATCACACTGTGGAAATAACTAAAATAAACTAAACGGGCTGTCTCTAAATCAGTCAAATCACGAATTTTTCTGACGGCGTATGCTGCAGAGCTAAGTTTTTTTGACAACTTATCTATATGAGGGCCCCACTGAAGCTTAGCATCCAAAGTTAAGCCTAAGAACACTGTGTTATCTTCCGGTTTCAACTCTTCATCCTTGATAAGTACACTAGTTTCCACTTGTCTAACACGAGGTAACGTAAACTTAATGCATTTGGTCTTTTTCTCATTCAGAAGTAAATTATTAACGTTAAACCAATTAACAACCACTGCCAGAGCGCTATTAACATCGTCAGTAGCTAGCTGCTGACGTTTTAGTTTAAATAAAAGAGAAGTGTCGTCTGCAAACAACACTACATCATGATTATCCTTTATGAGGTAAGGCAAGTCGTTTATATAAATAAGAAACAAAAAAGGGCCAAGAATTGAGCCTTGTGGTACTCCCATTCTTACTACAGATCCGGGAGATCTTTTCCCGTTAACATCAACTCTTTGAATCCTACCACTCAAATATGACGTAAGAAGATTCAGAGAGGCGTTCCGGATTCCGTAGTGGTGTAGTTTCCTGATTAATGTTTTATGGAGAACGCAATCGAAAGCCTTGGACAAATCGCAAAAAATGCCCAAAGCATCGCATTTATCTTCCCAGGCATTATAAATGTGTCCTAAAAGTTCAACACCGGCATCAGTAGTTGAACGACCCTTTGTAAAACCGAACTGTTTATTATGCAATAACTTATGTTTGTTGAAAAATCTTTGCATTTGTTCCAAAATTATTTTTTCAAAAATTTTACTAAAAGTTGGTAGCACAGAAATTGGTCTATAGTTAGTGGGGTCTGATGTACTACCCGATTTAAACAATGGTATTATTTTACTATTTTTCATTAGATCAGGAAACTCACCGCGGTCAATACAATCATTAAATATAACAGCTAGAGAAGGAGCTACAATGGTTATAATGGACTTAGCAACGTCCACAGAATGACCCCATAGATCAGCGGTCTTCTTAACATTTAACATATGAAACGTTTTAATTATATCATTACAATTGACATATTGAAAATTAAATTCGGAATCATTGAATGGAACGTTTTCCTTTAGTAAAGCATCTGCAGCAGCAGGTGACGAGTCCAGCGCTTTAGTAGTCGATACAGGAATATCCGCAAAGAAATTTTCAAAAGCTGTAGCAACTTGAGTATCTGATTTTATGATATTATCGTCGATAGCAAGGCTGTAGTCACTACTTCGCTTGCAAGACCTTCCTGCTTCGCTATTAATAATGTTCCAAGTCGTTTTAATTACGTTACTACTATTTTTAATTTTTGAACTCAAATAATGTGACTTAGCTATAGCACATACTTTTTTAAAAACTTTAGAATAATTCTTAACATACAAATTAAATTCTACAGTATTAATACAAATTCGCTCTTCATACAGCTCATATAGCCGTTTTCTACTTTTATGAATACCAATGGTGGCCCAGTCATTGAAAGAAGCGTTATTATTAACCGAGATAGTCTTAGGAACAAATGTGGTACTAAACTGTGTGCAATACATACTAAAAAAATTGTTATACTGTTGATTGGGGTCATCATTAGTTGACAAAAGTGGTAATTTAGTCGAGAGTTTAATTTTAAAAGTTTCTAGGCGACTTTTAGTTTTTGGGTTAACAATGATATCCTTTTTAGCTACTTTTTTGTTTACATTTATTCAACTTATTCATTTACCATCCACATTAACTCTTTTTAACCCATCTGCCTTAACAATAACGAATTACAGTTTATGAAACGTCGACTAACTTGTAATAGTGTTGATGCATATACACTCTTTTGCAAAAAAAAAACGGGCACCTAAGGAAATTTACGTTCTAAGGTCGATTTGAGTTAATTAAATGAAATTTATTTCTTTGACATAGTCTGTATACTTATAATCGTGTAAATTAATGCGCGTGAAGTGAATTCGGGCAATTAAAAGAAAAAAAAAACGATGGATTCTGTAAAACCGATGTACACACCCAAACAATAAGAAGTGGTCGGCAATAAAGACTAGATTTATTATATTTTTACTTTTTTTAATTAAATAAACTTACAAATGTAAAAACCTAATAACGAGTGTGACCTCCTCTTACCAAAATCACAGCTTGAATCCTTCTGGGCATGCTTTCCACGATGTTTTTAATAACGTTTTGAGGAATACGTTCCCACTCTTCTGCAATGACTCATTTTAGCTCCCTGATGTTTTGTGGAGCAGGTTGCACTGATCTTACCCATCTCTTTAGAACATCCCAGACATGCTCAATTGGATTGAGGTCAGGACTTCGAGCTGGCCAATCTAAACGACGGATCCCAACTTCTTGCATGTACGCTTCCACGTCGCCAGAACGGTGCGGGCGAGCATTGTCGTCCATAAAAATGGAATCTTCCCCAAGTGCAGTCAATGTGGGTTGTGCATATGGAATTAGGACTTCCATTATGTACCGGTGTGTTCCATTTTCTATAAAAACTAACTCCGTACGCTCCGTCAAATTAATTGCTGCCCAAAACATAACGGAGCCTGCGCCATAAGGAGTGATTTCTGCGAAACACACTTCCGCATAGCTTTCCCGTGGTCTTCGCAGCACTCGCCGGCGTCGGTCCTCTCCACACAAAGAGATTTTAGCTTCATCAGAAAACAATACTTTATTCCAGTCCTCCAGAGTCCACGAAGCACAGTTCCGAGCAAACTGAAGTCGAGCAACACGGTGCTCACGGAGTAATTTAGGGCCCCGAGCTGGGCGGTAACTCTTGATATTGGCAGCCAAAAGCCTCCTCCTGACCGACCACAAGTCAAGCTAACTTTTACTCCTCTTACGTCTTCAAGGCTCTTCTTCAGGTCCACACTTGACGCCTTACGATTCCGCAACGCCTGATTCACCAAAAAGCGGTCGTCTCTTGGTTCTGTGCATCTTTTTCTTCCCGAACCGGTCTCTTGATACCGTTGCCAAGTCCTCTGGACAGTTGAACGATTCACATACTGAGACACGTAAGTTTGCAAACAACCTTCTTCAAGTAGGACTATAATTTTACCAGCCCTTATCACTTTATCACTCATATCAAAAAGTGGCATTTAATGTAAAAAGAAAGATTATATTGTTTCATTTGCAGAAAATATCCAAAAAGTTTTAAAATATTGTAATCAGTTAAAAATCGTTTCAGCAATTCGCGCCATTTTAGTAAAGCAATTTTAGAATAATCCACAATAATCATTATTTTTCTTTTATTAATGTCAAATTTTAAATTTGGAACGTAAAGAATCATGCCAGGATGCTTCAAATAACATGCCAATATTATCGTCAAATTAATAAAATCTATTTCTTGTTCTTCTTCATTGAAGTAGAGAAAAAAATCTAAAGTGCCCGTTTTTTTGCAAAAGAATATATTATATAAATTTTAAGCATGAAAAGATTTATCCATCTTTTGTTTGAAATGAGAAGGAAACATAAAAAGAATACCCCGCAAGCACAATTAGTAATAATATATGTGCAAATAGGTACGCGTCCAAACGCAGATAAGATAAAAATTTGTAAATTACAATAATCGACACAAGAGAATGAAGTTCCAATTTTTTTTATTGAAACAAAGTATGAAACGATAGTACCTTACGCCTTTCATATTGCACGCTAGATTGCTGTGAATCATAATGAAAAGATAGAATAACCTCATTAATTTAATCTTTATTTATTCAATAAAGCTACAGTTGTAAACATTTACAATACACATAATGAATTGTAAGCTACCCAATAAAAAAAGACCTTGATAGCAGCAATAAATATTTTTCAGGATCGATGTCATGCATTTATTTTGATATCGAGTTGAAACTAGTACCTAATTTTGTTAGCCGTGGTTTATTATTATCCTGCTATACTTTAAAAATGAAGGTTTATCTTCCGATTACCTTGAAGCGCAATATGACCGGCATGTGGTTCTTAAACATCTTTACTTACGGTGCTCAAATCTGGTCGCTCACCAAGTTGCAGAAGCCTTTAGGTTCGCTTGATAGAACGCAGTATTTTGGGAGAAGACAAAATAAACAACTAAACACCACGTTGCGTTTCAAAACTGGCATAATGGATGTTGGTAAACAGGATGCCAGTCCCCAAAATGTTCGCGTCAGTCACATTCCTGACGACCACTAAGCAACTGTCTCCAGCAAAGCAGAGAAGCCTGCCAGGGCCTCCGCCTGCCGGGGTTGCGGGTTGTTCGAAAGAGATACCGCGGCCCCGGAACTTAAAGGGCAATAGACGGAACATGGGTGGGTTTTAGTCAGTACAAGTCTGACACTCCCCCCCTCTCCGCCCAGAGCAGGGGAAGTTATGCCTATATTATTAACTTAAAATTGTAGATCTTCTCTAATCAAAAGTATAGAAACTCACTCATACACCAAATGCGAAAGAGTAAATCCTAGATGAAATAATTATCATAGAACTAGAGGACCGAAGAACTAGCCTGCGTTTCGTTTGACTTGCGATTTTGATGTTTACGGGTGAGAAAAAAAGGAACTTGTGTGCCTGTATGCCAGCTAAACCTTTGGCGTGATTTAGTAACAAACATTTATTCAAACTTTTGCATTTGTAATAAGTAAGATAAGGTTTAGAACAGAAGCAGTCGCACTCAAAGTGAACTTTCCACGCATCGACCTAAGCATGCTCGTCTTAACTTGAAGATTAGCTCGACTTGCTGGTATTATTTACCTCAAACAAACAAAGAAGTACACATTATGTTACCCCTTGAACGCCAGAGCATACAATTCTTGTCTCATATTGTATGTTTCATCAAAAAAACAAACAACGAAACTGTGATTATAATATTTTTACACTAAAACTATCATTAGATTACTCATACTATTATGGTATGCGTATCCATATAAAGCCCTTACAACAACGTAAACAACTGGGCACAAATCCAAACTCTATGGCCTTTACTGACAAATACCTTATAGAATAAACCAATAACACTTTACCTGACGTAAGAATAGAACCCAGGACCTTATTTTCAGTGGTTGTGCTCGCGATCATTAAAGTAACACTGAAAAAGGAGATGGCTAAATGGAAGTATGGACGACTGCCCCAGCAATGTATAAACATGGAACTTTGCAATATGTAATTCTGAATAGCTGAATATTAGTATTTCATGTGAATAAAGTTTCAAGAACTTTTCATATCTTTACAATCCTGAAAATAAAATCGTGTAACTCCTACGTCAATAGGTATAAAAAACTGCAAACAAATGACATATTGCAATGAACTTTGACCTAGGCGTTTGAATATTTCTGCAATGTTTTACGATATTTTTGACTAGCGAGCGACACATCCCGATTTCACACGGTTGTACCGGGTACGTGAGTACCGTAGTATCTACAAAGAGGTAATTACGAGCTTTCTACAAATCACGCAAAAATCACTCGCGCCCGCGTGGATACATAATAATGTATCTTACCTAGCGGAAATGTATATCTAGGTATCTCAAATACAAAAATCTATAATTGTTTGGATGTCTGTTAATATTAATCCCTATTTTCACATACTTAGGTTCATCATTTCAACCACTTATTTATATATTAACTGTGAAAACTGTCTTTACTTCAACTCATTATCCTACACGAATGTATACCTTCCGGAAGAACCAGTCTACCTACTAGTGACAACCGCATCAAAATCTGTTTGTTGATACCTACATCCGTAGGCAGACAGATAAATGCGCCAGGGGGACTTAGTTTAGTAGGTAGGTATGTGGTGATTGATAAATCCTGCCTAAACTACGTTATCTAGTTAAGGCACTGAGTAACCAAGGACATAAAAGTTATTGAAATAAAACAACAAAAATATGATTTATTTATTTATTCCTCATTCTGTGATTTTTACAAGAATATTATCTAAATATGAAACGGCGTCTGGTCTGTTGTCTGTTGTTGTATGTATGACATCCATCAGACCATAGATAATACACTAGCATAGATCTGATCTGACTTCCTATTATAGTACTCTGTGGATCTGACGTTTGTTTTTTCCTAAAGAAGGGTTGAACTTCAAGTGTAACAGAATCGATAAAATAATCGAATAGGTTGAAAGAAAAAAATAGAATTAGTTTTTATCGACCACTAATCCGTTTATATTTTTCGACACAAAATAGAAGAAGCACAGTCCGAAGCTTTCAGTTATTTTTATTAGAATAAAGTGGAATTGAGTAAAGTAGATTGTCACTTTAAAACCCTGTGAAAACATAATAACAAGCAACTATACAGGACACCGAATTGAACCCCTTAGTTTCAGAAAAACCTGTTATCAAAAATCGATTTAAGTCATCAGTTTCATTTGACATTCTGCAAAAGCGATAAGACCCCTCCCTAGCTTGCAGTTAGTGTTATTTCCGCTTGACCTTGTCATGTAAATCAAAAAAGCAAATAAAATACTTTTTTATGTTTAACATTCACGAAAGTTCTAGGAAATTATTAAACACTAGATAATTCATGAATGATTTTTTAAATATTACGAGTTAATGTAAGATTTCTATACATGCTGGGGGCAGTCATTTAGCCATGTCCTTTTAGTTTCTCTAAAATTAACCATTAACGATAATGCTTTTATAATAATACTAGCTTTTGCTCGCGGCTTCGCTCGCGTTAAATTCGGGGTAACACATTTCCCCTTGCGCCTTATTGATTGGTAATAGCAACGCTAAGTTTTCCCTTTTCTTCCCTCTTTCTCTCTCACATCCCACTTTTTTTTAAAAAAAATGGCCTATGTCCGTCTCCTGTTTCCCAACTATCTCTGTACCAAAATTCATCAAAATCGGTTGAGCCATTAAAGCGTGAAGAGGTAATATGCCAATGGCTTAATTGCCAAGAGCCTCGACCAACACCTGAGGAGGCTCTCGTTAGGCAGCTGGATCAAGGGTTTGATACAGAAAGCGGTACTGGTACTCCTGGACACGGCTCGTATTGTTAGGAGGTTCCTTTCTCTGGAGCCCTGACCGCCGGTAGCTTGGACCCTGTTCCCGATACCGGTGGGCTACTATTTTTATATTTTTAAATGTTTTTATTATTTTTTAAGAAATATTTAAAAATTTAATTATATGTTATTTAGACAATAAATGGACGAAAATAATACTTCAATAGCTCATGCATATCTATATCGCAAAACTACAAGAAGGGACCAGATAGGGTAAATATTAATGACCCAAGTGATTACTGATAGTAGATGTTACAAATGCACAAGTGTCAACGCAAACAGGGGCACGCCCCCTCTTCTTTCATTCTCAAATTCCAATAAGAAAGTATTGACGGGCCTGTTGGTCTAGTGGTTAGTGGCCCTGACTGCTGAGCCGGAGGTCGTGGGTTCGATTCCCACCCAGGACAAACTTTGTGTGATGAGCATGATTGTTTGTTCTGTGTCTGGGTGTGATTTATCTATAATATGTATGTATTTATAAATTATATAAGTATGTATATCAGTTGTCTGGTTACCATAACACAAGCTCTGCTTAGCTTGGGATCAGATAGCCGTGTGTGAGTTGTCCCAAGATATTTATTATTATTATTATTTATTTATTTACAATGATAAATGATGTAATATTTTGCAAGTAGATTTTTACAAACGTTGTTACACGTCTTTTTTTAAAAGTAGATGAGTCTGCTGTTTTGTACCCGACTACTCTGAGAAGACATAGCCGAAATAAACTCTTAGTCTCTTTTAAGGTCCAGACAAAAATCTAGGTCAATTTATATGAGGACTATGCAGGTTGGTGTCTGAAATAGTCTTTTTAAGAAAGCACTACACAGATTGAGTGGACCTGTCCAGTCAGTGCTGCTCATTTGTCAGTTATCTTGTAGCTCGACTCGATGAGCTTAACGAAAAGACGAACAGTACCAAAAAAGGACATTTGTATAGGTCGCTTATAGTACCTACTCAAACTGCCAGAGAGTCGTCAAAAACAAACAACTTAAATAAAAGTAATGATCCACACGATATTACCCCAGGCTCAGGTTCAGTCCACGGTTTGGAGCGAGAGTAAATTGGTAGCAGCCCTCCTTCTGCCTTACTCTGGTACATCACTGAGGCCCTAGTACGAATGCCTGATGCAAAACGTATTATTAACGATTCCTAAATATCACGCACTCGTTTTAGGGCATATGAAGCCTTCGCACGAACACATTTCTTCATCAAGGTTAACAATACGGCCTTCTATATGTATTTTCATCTGAATCGATACAGTTAAATAAGGCACTCAGAACTTTACTGAAAAAGTTTTGTTGATTATTACTTATAAAGTAAAAACTAGGTACACACGACGACACATCAACCTTTACAAAAAAAACCAGTTTATGCTGATCTCTCAACTCATCGTACACTGTAGGTTTCCGGTACTATGGGAAATCCACATAAACTGGTTTTGTATAGATTGATGTTTCGTCGTGTGTACTTGTACCTGATCACTTTTTAGGAGGATGTTTGGTAATAAAAACCTTTGATTAATTGAGGTTGCGTGTATTATTAATTCTTGCGTAAAAATCATCGTCATTATCTTTGGCTGCCTTACACTGTTTCGTGATATTCTTTCAAACAATAGAACGTACTTTGCCCAAGTCTTCTTCAGGTCTTCCACGCGATAATCCGTAGATCGTCAATCTGTCTAGCTGAAGGCCAGCCAATGCACCAAACCTCTCGTGTAATGTACAACAATTATCAATGTAGGTGCATTTATGTTTTTCTACACACAAATTAAATCGTATTGTATTTGTAGGGAAATTTTCTAAGCGAAGAAACTCTTGATCTGCAAGATAGCAATTAAATTGATAACAAAAAACGAGAAACAGCTGAGTATCGTAGAAAGGCTGAGTGCTTTGATTCGATAAACTGTGAAGCACAGAGGACGATGCTGCAAAAGATACAACAAAATTCGCATTCCACAGCAGTCACGTTCATCTGCAAGAAAGGTTAAAGAATTAGTCTAACTAAGTGGGCTTATACTTCTTCACAAATGAGGTATCATGTTCATTCTATGATCCTTACTTACTATATTATTTTAAATTATAAAAACGAAAGTGAGTTTGTTTCTTTGTTAGGTCTTCACGCCTAAATGGCTAAACCGATTTTTAAGAATTTTTAAACCAACAAAGATAGTTGGGACCCTGGAGACGGACATAGGCTAACTTATTTAAGAAAAAGTGAGAAATGAGGGAGAAAGAGGGATGAAAAGGGAAAACTTAGCATTGCTATTACAATAAATAAGGCGCAAGGACAAAAACTACCGGTAGGTAGCAGGTAGCTGCAAATCAGGAAAGGGCAAATGTGTTACCCCGAATTTAAAGCGAGTGAAGCCGCGGGCAAAAGCTAATGATGATATAAACCTTCAAATGTTAGATTACACGAGAACCTGTCGCTGCCGGTGCTGCTGCTGCAACCACTGCCGTCACGACGGCTTCAGCGGTGCCCTCACAGGAGTTCAAGGAAGGGGCTTTAATGGAATGTCACTATGCCCATTACGCCTCCTCGAGACAATCTTTACCCACTGCGCCTGCGCACAGGATTTTTGCTTTGTGCAGGATGTTTGTCTTATTATTTAAAAAAAAAAAAAACGTTGCCCCACACTAGGAATTTCTCCTGTATCGTAGGTGCGATTACAAACATTTAAACACACATACTCAAACAGCCAGACCCGGAACAGCTATCTATAGCTAGGCCATACAAATATTTGTTCCGTGCGGGAATCGAACCCGCGACAAGCGGTGCGGCAGTCGATCGCTCAGCCACTGCGCCAACCGTGTCGTCAAAATTCTGTCAAAATGTTGCTAACGCAATTAAATATTTCACGTCACTTAAGCTCATACATGCAGATTGGCATGATAGGCAGTCGTTTTATGTTATAATTCTAATTTTCAGTTACACCTGCTCAAAGTAATCAAATCCACAATCAAAATAAAGAGCTAAGCAAATGTTATTGATGACATAAACTTAGATCAATTTCAATAAACCTGTCAAATGTACATATACTAACTTGTGCACAGTATTGATTTCTCAACACACTTAACATGGATATCCCTTATGTTGTTAGCTGTCAAATCCAAAGCTACTGCAGCCATTAAAAAAAAAACGATGGGATGTCCAACAGTTGTAAGCCGCACCCCAAAGTTCAAACCGTGTGCGGTCTAAAATAAAAAAATAAAAACTGTAACATTGAATCGAAAAGGAAATACAACAACTGCTTATTATTTCTTATACTTACATTTTCTTTAATTTCTATTAATTTAAGAAACATCTCGTACGTTGTTGAATTCAGAGTACACAATAAACTGAACGCAGTCTGTAAAAGAGTCTTTCTAAATTATAATACTTTTATCATTACAACAAAATAATCAACTTTACAGTAATACATACCAATACTTGCAAAGGACGCCCAATATTCTTGAATGTATTGACTAACGTCTCGTACATTTGAATGATCTCATTTTTTTACTGCTGATCTATTCCGTAGCAAATCGTTGAAATCGATTACATTGAACGACATTAATAGAACTTTACTTCGATAATATAACAAACCAAAGCAAAGAGTCATTGTGAATCGACCCATATCATTAGCGAAAAATAAGAAAGAAAGCAAATACAGTTCAGAGTTAAACAACATTATTGGGTGAGAAATGAAAATTCTTAACAAATTAAGAACTCTTAATCCAACTGAGAATAAAATGACTATTTTTGCGAAAATCTCCATTTTGCGGTACAGTTTCAATGCACCTGGAAAACTATCAACAGTATGTAGATATTCATAGTACGAATTAATGTATTTCTCTTTAATAAAACAAGACACTAAGACATAAGTGAAATATTCGCTCATCCCCAAAAATTTAAGAAATGGACTTGTGAACTGAAGATTGAAGTATGCGATTATTAACATGTTAGCAGCTAATATGATCGGGTACAGTTTTATAAGTAGACACGAAGATTGAAAGTTTTGAGAGAAAGTATCGGTACCACATAATAGTCTTAATATTGCACACTGCATTATCCCCAACTATCATTTTCGTATATTTTTCCAAACTGCAACTATTTTATTGCGTTCAACTTGTGGTGTGGCTTTCCAATAACAAACTCTTTGACATCTACGTTGAAACCCTCTTTATTCGATTTTATATGTTTTTTAATGATTACGATATCAATTTCAATTAATTCCGTGATGTATGAAATAGGCACATAAATAGGTCAGTGAGTCATGTTACAGAACATTCAATTAAGCAATTGAATGTCCTGTAACTCACTCAACCGAGCGCCGAGGGTAACTATTCGATCTTGAGCTGATTTAGCTCGAATAATATTGATGTGTGATTGGACGGCTTTGTTCGCCAAACTTTGTATCACGGAGCACGACACTACACGTTGGAGAACACTATAGTGGTCTGCCCAGCTTGGAAGGAGCAACGGTGTCCTCGTAGAGGCGATCGGCGGCGGCGATCTCTCGCGTCCGGCCCTGGTTCAGTCAGATAGGGAATGGAAAGCGGTCGCTTTCTTCTGCGAAGTAGTGAAGAAAGAAGCAGTAATGCTAGCGAAGAAGGTAGCTGGACTTTTGAGGGAGAGAACCTCAAATCAACCCAACCGCCGCGGGAGACGATCGGGGTGTCAGGTGCCGCGAGACGACTCCCGGTCACCGTAGATGCAGGACTGTGGACCGTGGCCAGTGGGCAGTTCAAGTGATAACAGGCCGTTTGTTTTTCACCATAACCGCATCTTTTATTATCAACAAAACTTTAAAATGGTTTTAATAAATATGATATTGATTATGATTATGGTTATTTTACTCTGTAAACTATAGTTGTGCTAGGCATGGTATAGTAACGGACGAAAGAATTGCGCTGTTAGTTTTTTCTGATAGTATCAATTATTGAAACATGGAAATTAGTACATATACCTTAATAGCTGTAGAATTTGATGGCACGGCTAGACTATTACCGCATTTCTTTGCCTGTGCATGTGGTTACTCAGGTATTCAGACACTTTGGTAACGGGATCTGATTATTTTGTCTTTAGTGAATAGGGGAAAATCTTCATGCAGATAGTTTTTACTGTCTTGTACAAAACTACTACTATAACTAACTACAAGACTACTACTACTTACTACAAGACTGCTACTTACTACAAAACTACTACTATTAACTGCTACGACTAACTACAAGACTAGTACTAACAACAAGATTACTACTTACTACAAGACTAGTACTAACTACAAAACTACTAACTACAAAACAACTAACTACAAAACTACTAACTATAAAACTACTAACTACAAAACTACTAACTACAAATCTACTAACTACTAACTACAAATCTACTAACTACAAAACGACTAACTACAAAACTACTAACTACAAAACTACTAACTACAAATCTACTAACTATAAAACTACTAACTACAAAACTACTAACTACAAAACTACTAACTACAAAACTACTAACTACAAAACTACTAACTACAAAACTACTAACTACAAAACTTATAACTACTACTACAAAACTACTAGACTAATTTGACATCAGTGGTGGTGTTATACAGTTTGTAGTTAGCTGAATTTGTAGTGATTATTTTGTTGAATAGGTTTTGAGTTATAATGGAATAGGATATCATGAAAGCTTTTAAATAAAAAACAAAACTTTACTGAATTTATTTCCAATTTTAAATAACAATCCTATTAATAAGTAATGAACCGACTGTTACATACTAAAACGTGCGCACTTCAATCAAAATTTAAGTTTCTCATGTATAAATCTTGTGCAGTAGACATAAACTAGAAAATCAAGTTCGTAAACGTTTAATGGTTACACATACAAAGGTATTCAAGTTTGAGGCCTTCTAGATGTTGAAGCTCTTGATCTGCAGTACAGCAATAATATTGACTAAACAGAAGGAGAAAAAACTGAGTAGTAAATACATGCTGACCGGCTTGGTTCGCCAAACAGTAAAGCTTAAAGGACAATGGTCTAGTAGTTGCAGCAATTTTTGAATTTCACAGCGATCGCGTTCGTCTGTAAGAAATTGATGAGAGTATAACTTCGGACGGTGGTAATGAAATTCCTTGAATTATGCCAGGCTTTTTTACTCTGTCACTGTCGCACAACTTATTAATTACTATCACAAGATAGAGGTGTTAATAGAAAAATCGTTCAGCCAACATTGCTATCATTATTACTCAAACTCAACGCATGTATTTCAAATAGACCATTACAGTAGTTTGATATGTCAAGAAACAAAAGGATAAAGTCACAGTCTTAGGCACAAGGCATAATAACTTGTATAAGTATTGTAGTTGCCTATTCCAAAGCGTTGATCTTTATGGAGAAGAATGGGCTAGATTCTCTTTTTAATCATAATATTTTTACAAAATCATGGTTATTTAATTGAAGTTGAAATTATACAAATATGTGAGGACGATGTAGAAAGATGTGAACATTAGGAGCGTTCAGTATTACAGCCAATAAGATATCAAATGCTGCACATGGGCCTCTCCAAGCGTTACAACATCAATTCGAATCATCCATTCTTAAAAAAAAAGTTAAAATGAGAATCTTAGGAATATTTCCGTAGAAAGTCATAGTTAAACCATGTATGCAACTTACTCGTGCAGCGTAGTCTCTTCTCGACACACAAAACTCGGATGTCTCTCATATTATCAGTGGTCAAATCCAAAGACACTGCAGCCACTAACAAAAAAAACATAGGTATCCAAATAGCCAACCAGTCAAAAAGATTTAATGCATCTGTGCCCTAAAATAAAAGAGGACAGTTTCATCATAATTTTCCTGCCCTTGTCCCATTCTATTTGGGGTCGGCGCAACACGTTTTGTTATTCCATTCTCCCCTTTCAGAAGTCACGGCATCATTTACTCCTTTCTCCTTCACATTCCATTCATAAAAGAGGACAGTTTATATTCCTTAATTATTTTTTTGTTTCGAGCCTACATAATGTCCGACTGGTAGAAAGACACCTCCCCTTTCACCTTAAACACTTGCCTAGAGCGTGCGATTTCTGGTCATGGAAACCCCAGTTGACCTCGACAAGGTTCTCCCTTGAAGGCGTCTAGGGTGTGACGATCTTTGCCCGTCTCTGCAGGGTGCACCGTGCGACGTGGCCTGCCCAATTCAGCCTGGCCCCCATGACAAAAAAATATAGAAATAATGTGAGCTAACCAATTGTTTCAAAAGGGCCAGTTTGTCGGAGATTTCAATCGCTAATTTGACTGTAACACACAACCCACCATTCACAGCCTGAAAATGAAAAAGATAAATCATGACAAATATTCAGTAAATATTCATAGGAAATAGCTTTATACAGCGAGACGATCAGAAAGGTAAGTACCACAAGATTCACAGGGCACCTAACATTTCTTAGATTCTCTTCAAGTATCACGTACATTTGTATAAACCTGTTCCCATCAAATACATTCCGAAGACGCTGCTTTAAGAAATCTTGTTCCAAGGCCATTTTCAATACTTTTGTTCGACAATATAGCAAGCCTACGCACAAACAAATGGAAATCCTTCCCACATCAATAGCGCAGATGTAAAAAAATACAAAAAAACATTCTTTAAGTTCTAAAGAAAAATAGGTTTTACTGCTTGCAAGGACAGCTCCGGAAAATGCCAATGCGAAGAAAAAAATTAGCGATATTAAAATTAAATTGTTTAGTTTTTGGTGAAGTTTCTTCGCGCCAGGTAAGCTATCAATCACATATATATATTTAAACCAAGAATATAGGTATTCGTCCTTAGTTTGGAAAGAGATCAAAAAGTAAACGAAATACTCTAAATTTGTCAAAGAACTTTTATTTAAAAAAGGCCCTTTGTTGAAAAAATTGTCGTATTTAAAAATTAGGGATAATAAAATTATGCAGTATAGTGTTGTAAATATGCGAGCACTGAATGTATTTTGAAAGTTTTGTCGAAAACCCGACATGAAACGGAAATACTTAAAGGGTTTTAAATTGCAAACCAGGCTATTTCCTATCATTGTTCAAAAAGTTATTTTAAATTTATTTAAATATTTACAATGCCACTGCTGGTAGGTAACGTTGTTAGAATGAGCTGTGACAGCATGACCTTGAAACCATGAATTTTTTTATTTTCATCAAGATCAATTTCATAAATTCCATCATAATATTGTACATAAAAATAGCCCTTTTACAATTATTTTGTAAAGGTTCTAAAGCACTTACAATCAACTTTTGTCGTATATTTTTATTTTATATGAAAACCCAAGGTCGTGTCTTTACGATATCCCTTCCTATTTCACTTCGTTGTTTCACAAGTCTTATTAGTTTCTGTATGTAATCAATGAGATAATGTGCGTATTATATTTATCGGTGAAGTCAATAGTACAAGAGCTGTTTTGACAACGAGACGCAAGCGTTAGCTATGAAGTTAGCGCTTCTACAGAGTCTAGACTGAAGTTCGTGTGGGCGGACTGCGAGGCGACGAGGGAGCAGAGTGACGCGGACGGACTCTCTCTCTTCTCTTCTCCGCAGTGCCTGCCGTCGTGCGAACAACTTGTCTAGGAACTGTACTACGACTCGTTGTGATAATTGTGCCTAGTATTTGTTATTGTAACTCGATAGTAAATTCGTGGTGTGACATAAAGTTATTTTTGTTCGTAACTCGTTACCCACATATTGCCCACACACACAATATGTTCTCTGGTGAAGGTTCTCACCTTATTAAGCCACCTCATCCGACATATTATAAAAAGGTTTGAAAACAAGTGACAGTCAAAGTCACTTAACTTGGGCGGCACATGGGAAACCATCAAGCAACTTCCCCCTCTCTGGGCGGAGTAGGAGGGAGTGTCACACTTTTACTAAAACCCACCCATATTTCTTCTTTTGCCCGTTATGTTCAAGGGTCGCGGTATGTTATTCAAATAATTTTGACTTTAGGTAATTCTGAACAGTTTTACAGACTGCGGATCGCCATCACCCGATGGCGAGAAGCATTTCCACCAGATGAATTTGACAAAGCGACATTCATATGACTATGATAAAAAGTCACAGAACATATTAGATTTTTCTTAACAAACCAAAAAGTTGTGTACAATTGTATAAAATTGCAGAAATCTCAAATTTTTGATCACGATTATCACATATCTAGGTGCTGTTTTTTTTAACTTTGCTCCACACTAGGTAAGAAATGAATGCATGGATGAGGGCATGGTTGGCGCAGTGGCTGAGCGATCGACTGCTGCGCTGCGTGTCGCGGGTTCGATTTCCGCCTGCACCCACGATACAGGAGAAATCCCTAGTGTGGAGCAACGTTTAGAAAAAAATATAGTGTGGGACTGTATCATGGGTGCGTTTCCAAACATTTATATTCACAAACGAAAACAGCCAGACCCGGAACAACTATCTGTAGACCTTACAAACATGTTTTCCGTACGAGGATCCAACATGCGACACGCAGCGCAGCAGTCGATTACTCAATCTCTGCGTACCGTCACACATTTATATTCAGTCCAGCAAAATCCTTTCCTTACTATTTACTATATTACTATATATATCTAATATTATATATAAAATTCTCGTGTCACAGTTTTCGTTCCCATACTCCTCCAAAACGGCTCGACCGATTCTTATGAAATTTGATGTGCATATCCAGTAGGTCTGAGAATCGGCCAACATCTATTTTTCATACCCCTAAGTGAGCAGCGGGTGAAACCGCTGGGCACAGCTAGTTATAATATAATTTTATAAAAGCAAAAGTGAGTTCGTTTGTTTGTTACCTCTTCACGCTTTAATGCCTAAACCGATTTTGATGAATTTTGGTACAGAGATAATTGGGAACCAGGAGACGGACATAGGTTTTTTTTTTAAGTGGGATGTGAGGGAGAAAGAGGGAAAAAAGGGAAACTTAGCGTTGCTATTACAAATCAATAAGGCGCAAGGGGAACTGTGTTACCCCGAATTTAGAGCGAGCGAAGCCGCGGGCAAAAGCTAGTGTTAAATAAAACTTATTGGGAAGTGTTCCAACAAATAATATCCGATAGCAATTAATGAAATCAACATAATTACAGGACACAATGTTTAACTCTAGAACACAAACTAACATGGGGTTAGTAAATACAACGCTATCATCAATCGTTAATCAGTTTGAACTGGTTTGCTATATATTTCACTTGTTAGCACTAAATGAACTAGTTATATTAGTGTCACATCATTTGAAGTATAACAAACAAACAATTTCAATATTATGATATCTTCTATAACGTGTGCGTAGTGCCTTTTTTTCAGATGGGAAAACATTGACTAACTTCCCCCGCTCTAGGCGGAGCGGGGGGAGGCGTGTCAGACTTTAACTGATGACCCATGTTCCTTCTTTTGCCCTTTATGTTCTGTGTCGTGGTTTCTGTTTCGAATAACCCCCAACCCCTAGTTAGTGCTTAACCTGGACATGGACCTAAATATGTCATGGAAAATATTAAGGTCTTTTTGGCACTACATTGGAATCTTTTATGGAATTTTCTAGTACTATTACTAGAGCCTATGCTCTTTTCCAAAAATTAGTCTTTGAAATGTCGCTTAGTCTATTTTCTATTATTATTATTTTTTTGGCAATTTTGAAGGGATTTGACTTTGAAATAAAATAGTTAATATATTTTTTTGAATTATTAGATTTATATTAGACGGCACGATTTGTACGGTGGTTGAGTAGGCTCCTGCGATAAGTGTAGCGGGTTCATTCCCCGCTCTAAACATGTGTTTGTATGTACTACAGGTAGTTGTTCCGGGTTTGGATGTTTATGAATGTGAATTAAAACGTTACCAAATCCCTAATTTACCTTTCAATTTAATGTACTTTTATTATTTTCTTGTATAATTATTTTCACAAAATAAGTAAATTATCGTCAAATAAACTACTCCAAAACACATTTTATTTAAACATACGAGTTATAGTTTTAATCAAAAATTTTACTGAACTATAACAAAAGGTATAGTATACACACGGAATGCTAAAATAACTTTGATAAAATATTCACATACACAACGAAAGGGACTTGTCGGCCAAATTCCTTGAAGGGGAATGCGGAATTTATTGGACACCTTCCGTTTCAATTTGCGAACGTCGAGTAGAGATGGTGTCATTTCGGTCCGGTCTCCTCTCTCGAGAGTATGGACAGTGACGGCAGGAAACGAAGTTACACCAAAGAGTTTGTTGTGAATTCATTTTGACATTTTCTTGTCTGAACTTATACGGATATAAGTCAGTCAACTTGTTTAGTTCCGTTTAAAGACGCACATATTTTCTTTTTATTTTGTATTTAAAATTCTGTCTCAGTTTTATTTCTTAAACTCCTTCGCAACCATTTATTTTATATTACCGATTTTCATAATTATAATTGTATATGTATTTTTCGTATAAGTGATGAGGATGGTCCTCTTCAGAAGTGGACCTGAGATGCGGGCGAAACCGCTGGGCATAGCAGCTAGTATTGTCTGAATTTTAATATATATTTTAATATATATGAAAAACTTAATCCGTAGAACATATTCATTCATTACATAATTATTCAGAAGTAACTCTGCCGTCTTATTAACTTTTCAACCCCACTCGGTTAGCCCGATAGGTAACCTGGGACACAAGCTTCTCGGGAAATCAACTAACTTCATAACTTCTCCCACTCTGGGCAGAGGGAGTGCCAGACTTTTACTGACAGCAATTCATATTTGTTTACACATGATCGAAACCGCTTCCCCTTACCAAAAAGTTCCTCAATTTCCTTCACTAAAACAAATTACATAGGAAATCGTTTCAAAATTAATTGAACCTTAAACTTCAATACATAATTAGTTTAACTGTTAAATAAAACTAAAAACTGACTCCAGGAGCTTCTAAATTACAAAGTTTGTTAACCCTTCATTGCCGCCAAAGTGTTTCCCTCAATACAATTATTTAAAATTAATGGATCACGATAGATCCAGCACCAATTAGTTTAGATAGGATACTGAATTAATGAAGCCTATTTGTTTCTGAGATATTTCACAAAGTTAATGAAAATAAAAGCGACTAATTATAAATCTCAGATTAATTATAACTAGGTCGAAACTCTAAAAATATACTGAATAGAAGTAAAATTTCACAATTTTGAGCATTTAGTCACAGCGCATTTTATTAGTTCTTAGGGTAAAAGCTCAAAAGGAAAAACACGGAATCCTTATATTATTATACGACGATACGGTCGGCGCAGTGGCAACCGCGGGTTCGATCCCCGCACGAAACAAATATTTTTTTTATATAATATAAACAAGTATTTTAGGTGATATACCGGCTTTTTAGACGGCGCGCCTATGCCGTAACGACCTCACGGAGCCCTATTTTCAGCGTTAAAGAAAAGTTATAAATAATAGAGATAGAATTCCGGGAGTTGAGACTTTTTTATTGGAAATTTCCTCCTCTTTCAGGATCTTTTTTCAAAATTTCTTAAATATCATTATTTTAAAAATTATTAAGGAAAAACCAAATTCCTTTTTTTTTAAATCTTATTTTGTTTATAACAATCGCAATTTTTTATGTGCTAATAAGCCCTTAAAAAACATTTTTGTAGACATCATTCCTCATCCAATGAGCTATCATACATATTTTTAGGAGCTTTATGTCTATTTAACACGTTTTTGAACTTGTTGACTAGACTATATACCACGACACATGGATAGATACATAAGATAAAGAGATAAATCGTTAATTTGATGCAACAAAAAACAATACAGGAATCAACACAAAAAAACATCAAAGTAAAGAAAAAATTGAGTCATAGAAAACATCAAGGTTCATATCAAGGTTTGAGTTTAGCATTTTAACAAACTATATTTTTTTATGCATGTTCACCGATTACTCCGCCAGCTGTGGTTAGATTTTCAAGATTCTTTTTTGTTATAATAAGCCTATACACTTCTCAGGTGGTCCCATTACAACTAGTCAGCATCTGATGATAGGAACTTCGAAAAATCTAGGACAGCCCTCAAATTTTGTAGATACGTACAATGTGTTACATATATTTTTGAAGTTTCTACACCTTAGAAGTTACCAGTTAGTATATTTAAGATCATTTGTAGTATTGATTTAAGTCTTTCAGAGGTTTAAAACAGGTATTTATCTAAATCACAAGCCCTAAATAATAAAAAACTTATTAGCAAAAAAAAACGACTTCCAAAAAAATATCTACTAAAACGCGGGAAATAAATTTACTCCCGGAAGTCTGTTGCAGAATTAACAAGAACAGAGACATCGACGAAAAGCAACTCCATGTTAAACAATGTAAAGTAGATTATCCTCATAAAAACACCAAAATTCTATACAAACTTTAACCGTATTACTTTAAATTCTTATCACAATACCCGGTTAGTATGGTAAATGAGCTCATAAGAGTGAATAGCGACCGATACGTTAGCGGGATCAACGCGAGTGGACCGAGGCGATACGACCGTAAATTATGGCCGTTTTCAACATTGCCCGGCTATAGTGTTACAAAGAATGACGTCATTAACTTCTCTGGGAGAAGAATGGGACGCTTAATCATACTGGATGTAGATATAGGGATTGTAGTTATAAGAAATTAGGTGTCTCGTTGGACTACTTGTTAAATCATTGGTGGTTGTTATCTGACATGTGACAATTAATTAATGGATTCTTTAATTTACTTTGTGAAAATGAAATTGTATTAAATCATATTTTATATTTATACGTCAAGAACAAACTCCCTAGAAAAACCTGATATGATAGATGTGTTGCTAGGGAGTTGGTTTCGCGACTTCTTCTTCTTCCCAGCTAAAACACTAGGAAGTGGCAAAGGGCGGGCGTTTTTGGGGACGGTGTCATGTAATTTTGACGTTCAAAAAGTGCTGGTTATCAGCCTAATTTGAATAAATGACTATTGATTTTGATTTATGGGTAGGTACTACTAGCTTTTGCCCGCGGCATCGCTCGCGTTAAATTTGGGGTAACACAGTTCCCCTTTCCTGATTTTCAAGTACCTGCTGGGCAACATTAAAAAAAAACTTTACTTTTCATACCTCCTCCCACAATGTTTTAAGTGCGTTTGTAACAGAGTTCTCCCCCAAGCCGACTGGTCCTCGTGGGGGAAAACGACCACAACGCTCCAACCACATAAAAAAAAAATCGCGACAATTGCGAAATCAGAAACAGAAAATCTAACATACTCTGTATTGCAACATAATAACATAAGCACAAAATCTACTAAAGATCAAACAGCTCAAATAGCCAATTACCTAACGTCGAAAATTATGGATTACAATAAAGAGACAACAGACATGGGAGTGCAAGAAAAATACGATTGGTTAGAAAGAACAATAAAAACATCTATTCAACAGGGAACTAAATGTAAAGATCTGTCGAAACAATGGATGACTACCCGAACAAATAGTCTACTTAATCAAAGAGCCGATCTAATTAAGGGAAAATATACCAATGACAATCGAAAGAAAATAGCAATATTGAGTAAAGAAATTAAAGAAAGTATTAGAAAAGACAAAAATCAAAAAAGAATGGAAACTATAGAGAGGCACATTATACAGACAGGAGGAATAAAAAAAAGCATATAAAGAGCTAACTATCAAAAAGGACTGGATCGTACAGATGAATGATAAAAATAGAAAAGAGAATCGTAGCCAAGGAATACTAAAAATTGCTACATCATATTATAAGGATTTATATGGAAGCTCCACGGCGGAAATAGAAAAAGAACTCTCAGAAATCTCACCCGTACCCAGCATCATGCAGGATGAAATAGAATTAGCCATAGAAACCCAAAGAGATGACAGAGCGCCAGGTCCCGATGGAATAAGCAATGAAATATTGAAACAAGCGAAACAGAAATTATCGCCTATTCTCAAAGCTATTTTCAGTGATATTATAAATACAGAAACAATTCCACAGCAATGGAGCCAATCCGAAATCATTCTTCTGTACAAAAAGGGAGACCACTACGACATCGGAAACTATCGTCCCATAAGTTTGATGTCGAATCTATATAAAATATTTGCAAAGATCTTACTCAAACGAATTGAAAGAAAACTCGACGAACAACAACCAATTGAACAGGCAGGTTTTAGGAAAGACTACTCAGTACTGAGTAGTCTTTCCTAAAACCTGCCTGTTTAAAAAAAATTAAGAAAAAATTAAGACCAATTCAGGTAGAAGCAGCATAAATGTAGGAGAAACAGAAATTAGTTATGTTCAAGAATATTTATACCTGGGACAGCTGATATCACCTAAAGATGATATTGACAAAGAAATTGAAAGAAGGATAGCAAATAGTTGGAAAAGGTATTGGAGCCTAAAGGAAATAATGAAAGATAAAAACCTACATATAGCAACGAAAAGCAAACTATTCAATGTCTGCATTTTACCCATTCTAATGTACGAAAGTCAAACTTGGGCCATAACAAAAAACACTAGCCATAAAATTGCTACCTGCCAACGAGCAATGGAGAGAAGCATGTTAGGTGTAAATAGAAGGGACAAAATAAGAAACACTAACATTAGGAAAAAGACCAAGGTACAGGATGTAACCCTAAAGATAAAAAGATTAAAATGGAAGTGGTCTGGATACATGGTTAGAGGAAAGGACAAGTGGAGCAAAATAGTTACACAATGGTATCCGAGAGAAGGTAAGAGGAAAAGAGGGAGACAGCAAAAAAGATGAGACGATGACATCAGGCAAGTAGCAGGCATAACTTGGAGTAGAGTGGCCAGAGAGAGACAAGAATGGAATAGGTTGGAGGAGGCCTTTGCCAACTGGCAAACGGATCTACAACAAATAAAGAAGAACCAAATACGTGAATAATTAAGTAATAGATAAAAATGTTGTTTTAGTATAAGGAAAGAAATTGTTAATCTTATATCCGAATAAAAGGCTTTATTATTATTATTATACTCTAGCCTCGGCGGCGGGCAAACGACTGCCGGCCGATTTAACTGCGTGAGGCACATTGCTTTCTGCCTCATCGGCACTTTTGGTAATTGTGTCCCCACATATCTTCCCCCTTTAAAAAAAAACGAAATTTCCGTTATGCAGATACAAAAAGAATAAAGATTACAACTAGACTACTACAAGATTACAATTTATTTTTCCCGACAAAAGCACCTTACTTATTTTGAAATACAGAATGCATGGTTGACAGCTTCGTGTCGTGAAGGGTTGGTTTACTTACCACGCGTAGCATGACCACCGTAGAAACGAGTATTGTCGACCCGTGAATCGACAAAATGAGAGATTAAAGAAAGTTTTCTATCGTCCTAAGCATGGCGATGTTTGACACATGGAAAAGAAAGAGATGGATGGGTGGAGTGACAAGAATGGATAAAGTAAGGAATGAGTATATTAAAGGAAGTTTGAAAGTTGCGCCTGTTACTGAAAAATTGTAAGGGAGTCTTTTGTATTAGTATGGACACGTAATGAGGAGGGATGAAGCACATGTAACTAAAAGTAAGGAATGAGTATATAAAGTAAGGAATGAGTATATTAGAGGAAGTTTGAAAGTTGTCAGAAAAATTGAAAGGGAGTCGTTTGTCTTAGTATGGACGTAATGAGGAGGGATGAAGCACATGCGAATAAAAGAGTGATGGATCTGAATGCTGATGGACGGAGAGCGAGAGAAAGGCTAAAGAAAAGATGGATGGATTGTGTTAGGAAAGATATATAGGAGAAAGGAGTAAATGATACCGTGAAGTCTGATAGGGGAGAATGGAAGAAGAAAATGTGTTGCGCCGACCCCAATAGAATGGGACAAGGGCGGGAAAGTGATGGATGATGGAATTTCAAATAATCTACATCTTATCGGACCTAGACAAGACTCGCGTTTCTCTGAAGACAAAGACATATCTAGTCTTTCCATAGCAACGAAGAAGTAGCAAAATAATCTTAGAAGTAATAATAAAAAATAATAAGAGCACAAAGGTACTGCTTATTTATGAAATAAGCAGTACCTTTGTGCTTTTTTTTCCTTATGCCCTTTTTATACAATGTTTTGTCTGTACATAAATAAATAAATAAAATAAACTAATAATTTATTTTATTATTACTTCTAAGATTATTTTGTATTATTATTTGTTTCCCTTTATTGTCTGAAAATAATAAAATAGAAATAAGTTGATGTAACAATTCATCGTAGTATTCGCAGAATGACAACACTAGCTACTTCTCAGTTGCTATGGAAAGACTAGATATGTCTTTGTCTTCATAGAAACGCGAATCTACGGGTCGCGCCATGCTCGGGCAGAAGACATGTCGAGTTAGATAGAAAGAGCTTTGTCTTTTTTTGGTAGAATAGATATAGAATCGCCATGCTACGCGTGCGATATATATGTGATTATATATTGAGACAATCTAGATAGCCATCGGACACGCTGAGAAGAAGATTGAACACGTTTCCAGAAAATCGTAAACAATTTTCAAACCAATTTTAAATAAGTTTTGAATCTTCTTGTCATTATTCTGTAAGAATAAAAATATGGAATTATATTTCAAGAAAACAGTGCACTTGACGTAGTTCTTAAGATATAAGAAACTTAAGTCTTTCTTTGTGTTTTTTTTTTAGTTTATTTTCAAAGCTTTTTTTAAGCATTAAAGGCAATGACAAAAAAAAATTGCAAAATGACACTTCTGAGATTTATTTAATTTATTTATCCGTTAATGACCTTTTCTTTCTTTATAATATATCCATGCTGATACATAACTTGATATTTCTTTCATTTTTGGCTTACAAATGATATAGCAAAGGGCGGTCGTTTTGGGGACTTTCTCTTGTTATGTTGACGTTAAAAAATTGCTGATTATCAACCTAGTTTGTATAAATAAATTTATAAAGATAATGAACATTAACTAAATAATTTTTACTAGATCCGTGCTCACCATGAAGAACGAGCATCTGACATAGTTCTTAATAACTCGTCATCTCATTAGACATCTACGTTTTTTACTACATCATCCTTTACACAAGTCACCCAGCTTTTCTTCAAGTATCCCGCAATAATCCTTACTAATATTATAAAAGCGAAAGTGAGTTTGTTTGTTTGTTACGTCTTCACGGCAAAATAGCCAAACCGATTTTGATGATTTTTTGTACAAAGATAGTTGGGACCCTGGTGACGGACATACGCTAAAAAAAGTGAGAAAAGAGGGAGAAAGAGTGGAGAAAAGGGGAGAGAAAGATATTTTTTTTCGATCATCACGCGGGTTAAAGTTAGCGTTATCCCAAAGTAACTATGCCACGTGAAGGAAGTCGCGGGTGGAAGCTAGTAAGTATGTAAAATGCAAATAAAGTAGACGAGTTTTTTGATGATATTCCAGCAGAAAAAAGAAACAATTAGGCGAGTACGTAACAACACAAGTGTCATGACAACTAAGCTACTCACACCACATTACGCCCCTATTAAGCCACCGAAAACATCACAAAACCGACCGACAAAGGGCCTTACACAATAACTGGTCACTGCCCTTCAGTAAAGATAAGTCAAAATGCGCGTAAACAACTCTATGGCCCAACCGACTAATCATCCGCTTTGCCAGGATCCCAACGAGGTCAGGAGGAAATGAAACCGCGTGTTTCGTTGCCAAACCTGAGTGTACTTGGACACCGTTCAAGTGTTGACACATCGAACGCCAAATAAAATTGGTGCGCGTTCGTGTGTCTCTGGATTTATATTTTCATGTATCTATGTAAGTAACTAGCTGTGAATGTGCACTTTGTATTATAATCAATTTACGTAATTACCTACTTCATGTTCGTGAACGGGCGCTGTCAGTTTGGATTGGTCATCTTTTAGCTATCACGGTTCATTTTTAATTTATTTAGATTTTATTGAATATCAATATTCTATTCTATCAATATTTTGCTTTTTATTTACTCTGGACGCTCTTACTGTGCACGTCTTTCTACATCGTTCTCACATATTTGTATAATCTCAACATAAATTATTGTATTTATACTAGCAGGTGAAGCCGCGGGCGCTACCGCGGCTTCACCCTCGTGATATCAAGAAGAGCATCCTATATGTTATTCCAGACTATAATCTACCTCTGTGCTAAATTTCATCAAAATCCGTTCAACCGTTTTGACGTGTAAGAGTAACAAACATTCATCCAACCAAACATCCATACATCCTCACAAATATTCGCATTTATAATATTATTGTAGGATATAGTAGGATTGTTTTAAGGGAGGAGCTCGTGGCTAAATAATAGTAGCCGCTCGGGTCGATCTTTAGGTTAAGCCGCGCTTGCCTAAGTTGGTCTGTGGATGGGTGACCACCCGTTACATACCGAGTTTCCTCCGTGCCTCGGAAAGCACGTGAAGCCGTTGGTCCCGGCTGTCATTTGTAGATCTTTGACAGTCGTTACAGGTAGTCAGTGTCCCGAAAGTCTGACAACCAGTCTTACCAAGGGGTATCGTATTACCCAGTACTAACTGGGTTGTGGAGGTCATATAGGCAGTCGCTCCATGTAAAATACTGATATTCAGCTGCATCCGGTTAGACTGGAAGCCGACCCCAACATAGTTGGGAAAAAGGCTAGGCAGATGATTTCCCAAATAACAGAGCCTGAAGCTTCAGGCTCTGTTATTTTACGTGGTTCGTTTAAACTCAACATGAATGATGTAACCAATATTTTGTAACAATATTTTAATTTAAGACTAGTTTCAAAGAGTTTCATCTGTATTTTGATTTTATAAGTAGCAGTCACGGATACAAGATTTGTGCCCCGTTGATAAACTCAAACTCAAAGTATTTATTTCAATTAGACCATTACAGCACTTTTAAGTGTAAAGAAATAAAAGAATGAAGCTACACTCCCAGTCACTACTATAATTGCCCATTCATCTCTATAGAGAAGAATGGGCAAGGTACTCTATGGACACTTTTTTTAAATCATAAAATCTTTACAAGATCATGGTTACATCATTCATGTTGAAATTATACAAATTTTTGAGAACGATGTAGTTAGACGTGCAAATAAGGAGCTGCCAGAGTAAAAATGACATTAAGTACCTATAAATATTAATTAATTAAATAAAATTAAGGATAACCAATCCTAAATGACAGAGCCCGTTCATGAAAATGACGCATGGATCAGCCCTATTCATCTCAACCATTTCGAAAGGAACTAAATGAGCGGTCACCTCCTTCTGCGAAGCAGTAATGCTACTGAAGGAGGAGGCCGGGCGTTTGAGGGAGAGAGCCTCAAACCAACCCAGCCGCCGCGGGAGACGCCCCGGGCGCCGGGCGCCGCGAGACGACTCCCGGCCACCGTAGATGCGGGCCTGTGGACGGTGAGCAATGGGTAGCTCACCGTCCGTCCGTCTATTGACGACAGGCCGTGTCGACGGCGCGTTCGTGTTTCACGCGCGCCTCAAAGAGATGTCAGCAAAGCAGAGGGGCTTGCCAGAGCCTCCGCCTGCCGGGGTTGCGGGTTGTTCGAAAGAGGTACCGCGGCTCCGAAACGTAAAGGGCAATAGAAGGAACATGGGTGGGTTTTAGTCAGTAAAAGTCTGACATGCCCCCCCGCTCCGCCCAGAGCGGGGGAAGTTATTTAATTATTTAAAAAAGGGGTATCACATAAAAAAAAGGGAACTAAATGACCCGACATACCCGCCACCATCAGCGAGACATTTAAGTAAGAATGAAATTTTCTCAACCACCGAGGCACCGCCGAATCAATGATAATATAGTATATCCTACTAATATTATAAATGTGCAAGTTTGTATGAATGTGTGTTACTCTTTCACGTAAAAACTACTGAATGGATTTTAATGAAACTTTACAATAATATAGCTTATACATACATCAGAATAACATAGGCTACAATTAAAAAAGATATATTGTATATTCTATCACCACGCGAGTGAAACCACAGGGCGCAGCTAGTCCTTAGTAATATTATAAAAGCGAAAGTGAGTTTGTTTGTTTGTTACCTCTTCGCGCTTTAATGGCTAAACCGATTTCGATGAATTTTGCTACAGAGATAGTTGGGAACCAGAAGACGGACATAGGCTAATATTTTTATAAAAAAGTGGGATGTGAGGGAGAAAGAGGGAAGAGAAGGTAAACTTAGCGTTGCTATTACAAATCAATAAGGCGCAAGGGGAACTGTGTTACCCCGAATTAAACGCGAGCGAAGCCGCGGGCAAAAGCTAGTATTACATATATCTTTTGACTGCGTAGATTTAACGGGTTGTTTTTTGAAAACTCTAGGGACCACAGATTTGAGTACCAATATGGTTTTAATTTCAACTCAATACCTTCACGCGTTACTAAGATAAACGATCTTGACAGACAGACAGATGGACAACAAAGTAATTCTATCATCATCTGCCTAGCCTTGTTCCCAACTATGTTGGGGTCGGCTTCCAGTCTAACCGGATGCAGCTGAATATCAGTACTTTACATGGAGCGACTGCCTATCTGACCTCCACAACCAGTTAATACTGGGTAATACGATACCCCTTGGTAAGACTGGTTGTCAGACTTTTGGAACACTGACTACCTGTAACGACTGTCAAAGATGTACAAATGACAGCTGGGACCAACGGCTTAACGTGCTTTCCGAGGCACGGAGGAAACTCACGGTGGATGGTCACCCATCCACAGACCAACCTAGGCAAGCGCGGCTTAACCTTAAGATCGACCCGAGATCAACAAATGACAGCCGGGACCAACGTAATTCTATAAAGGTTCCATTTTTTCCTTTTGAGGTACATTGCCCTAAAACCAAACTTGAAAAATAAATCGCTGAAACGTAGTTTGGTTTCCTGACGCTATATTTCATGAATGTGGTAAGCGTTTGCGGAGATCAGTCGGAGAGCAACAGGAAATAAGTCGTTTGTGACTTTAAAGTGTGCAACTTGCAACTTTTTGGTAAAGACGTTTGCTTAAAATTATGGTGGCTATCGATTTGTTGTCCGTATGGTTGACAGTTGTTTATCGTTTTGCTGTAAGTCGTAAATTAGTAACGATACTATTATTAACTTACTAAGATAAAGATATCTTAGTAAGTTTGTTGGATAAAACGTAGGTGTTGATCCAAGTAGTATTTTTAAATAGTCTTTTCCAACAGAACAAGTCCACTCAATCTGTGTGGTGTTTCCTTAAAAATTCCCTTTCAGACACAAATCTGCATAGTGCTTATACAAGTTGACCAAGATTTTTATCTGGACCTTAAAAGAGACCTTTTCTTTTTTTTGCGGATGGGAAATCATAAAATAACTTCCCCCACGCTGGATGGAGCAGGGGGAGGACCCACGCATGCTGGGGTCAGATTGTATCGTATAACCCAGTACTAACTAGGTTGTGAAGGTCAGATAGTCAGTCACTCCATCTAAAACACGTATTCAGCTGCATCCGGCTATACTGGAATCCAACCCCAACATCACATAATCGGGCTCCCGAGGAAACGCCCGGGTGTTACCATGTCGCCCGGAGGACACGGTGGAGCACACAGTGGCGGTCTGCCCAGCTCGGGCGGAGCACCGCCGTGCCCTCGTGCCCTGGTTCAGTCCATGGTCCGGAGCGAGAGGGAATGGGAAGCCGTCACCTCCTTCTGCGAAGCAGTCATGCTAGCGAAGGAGGTGGCCGGGCGTTTGAGGGAGAGAACCTCAAGCCAACCCAGCCGCCGCGGGAGACGCCCCGGGCGTCGGGCGCCGCGAGGTTCCCGGCCACCGTAGATTCGGGCCTGTGGATGGTGAGCAATGGGTAGCTCATCGTCTGTCCGTCTACTGACGGCAGGCCGTGTCGACGGCGCGTTAGTGTTCCACCCGCGCCTCTAAGAGATGTCAGCAAAGCAGAGGGGCCTGCCAAGGCCACCGCCTGCCGGGGTTGCGGGTTGTTCGAAAGAGATACCGCGACCCCGGAACGTAAAAGGCAATATAAGGAACATGGGTGGGTTTTAGTCAATACAAGTCTGACACTCCCCCCGCTCGCGGGGGAAGTTATTTGATGATGTCCCCAACATCATCTGCCAACCTTATTTCCATCTACGTTGAGGTCGGCTTCCATACTTACCGGATGCACCTGAAAAACAGTATTTTTCATGGGACTATTGTCCTTCTGACCACACAATTCAATAAATGAGGTAGTTTCCAGGGTCAAAGTAATTACATTCTATTTAGTCCGGCTTTTAGATTATTATAAAATAAGGGACACGTATTTTTTTATTTGTAAACTAGCTTTCGCCCGCGACTTCGTCTGCGTGGCATAATTACTTTGGCCTGTGATGATAGAAAAAAAAATCTTTCTCTCCCCTTTTTTTCCCTCTTTCTCACCCTTTTCTCACTTTTTTTCTTTAATTCAATTTATCAAAATCGGTTAAGGCATTAAGGCGTGGAGACGTAACAAACTCACTTTCACTTTTATAATAATATTAGTAAGGATTATCTACCACATAATTAATAATAGGTATCCGAAAATGCGCGATCTTAAATTGGCAATAGAGGCATCTTTTGGTAAATACATAAACTAGCAGCCAAGCATTTTAACTATAAAGAGTTTGCTTTCGAGGAAGTAAAGCGACCCTCATCTTGATATAGTTTTAAAGTCTACCGCTAGATGGCACGAGTGCTCGAGAACTAAGTTCACTTGGTTCTCTGAAGCATACTGTTGACTTTAGTAGTTCTCTAAAATATGACTAGATGGCGTTTATTTAATTAACGAAATCTGTACATTTTGGGCGCTCATTACTGTGATGGGATCGAGAAAATAATTTGAAATTAAAAAAAAATACAAAGTAATAAATGAAACTCTAAAGAAATATTATTTTTTAAGATTATAAATAGACATTCTGAAACAGTGACATCTACACGGTAACGTGAATCTTTATTCTGGCAAACGGTTCTTATAAATTTCTGTAGATGGCGTTAACCAAAATAATCAAAAATAGGGATATGATTTCTTTTACAGAGATTTTCTTTCATTTATTGATTAATTTACATATTGTGCACATTTTTAAATATTTCTTAATAAAAACATAAAAAAAAAACATTTAATAATATTAGAATAGTAGCCCACCGGTATCGGGAACAGGGTCCAAGCTACCGGTAGTCAGGGCTCCAGAGAAAGGAACCTCCTAACGATACAAACCGTGTCCAGGAGTACCGGTCACTGTATCAAGCCCTTGATCCAGCCGTCTAACGAGAGCCTCCTCAGGTGTTGGTCGAAGCTCTTGGCAATTAAGCCATTGGCAGATACCATTAGCAGCGCAATGATCGCTGAGTCCACATCCTACATGTCGACAATTCGCGAGCCAAGTTAATACTTGATTTGTTTATCTTTTCAGACATTTTTATTATTAAACTTACTATCATAACAAAATATTGGTGAATATAAAATTTTGGGCTTGCAAAATTAATTCTTAGTATACCTAAATAAATAATAAACTTTAATCAGCTTATTTTTTTTTATAGAGTTTCGAAGACTTGGCGGCCACATCATCGTTAAAGATTGTATTATATTTATTTTTGGACAACTCGCATAGGTACTTATTCGACCACAATCATATACCTTCGTAGGTTATACTTAGGTTAAAAAAATAAACAACACGATTAACTGTTCACATTGTAGGCATTCTCCATTTTTTCAGATGGGATGTCAGCAAATAACTTCTTTCGCTCTGGGCGTCGAGGAATGGAGTGTTAGACTTTTACTGACTAAAATCCATCCATGTTCCGGGATTTTGTCTTTTATGTTCCGGGGCCCCGGTAAACGGAGTAATTTAAATATTATTGGGGTATGGGTAGACCGATGACTTCGATTGTTTAGTCCCATTCTAATAATTTGGGTCGGCACAACACTTTTTCTTCTTCCAGTCTCTTCTATAGGTACAAGTACCCACAATTAAAAATGAGATTAACAAACTTAACCCAGTTATACTTTGTTCCGGTCAAATAAAACTTGTTAACAAATATTATTTACCGAAACCCGGACCACACATTTCATCCGAAAGTTTTTATTTAAAACCGTAAAAAAAAAATGTTTCCACAATTTAACGGCACGTTCAACCACCTTGTTGGTAACAATCGCAATTATTCGTAAACCTCTAATTTAATGCTGGCAACTTCTAATTTATTCACTGAAGGGAACTGTGATTGCAAATTGTTCCCGTTTTGGTATTCACCACCGGCACTGAATTCACTTTTTAGGTGTGACATTAGAGGTTTTTTTTTTTTTTTACTTTATGAATTTCAACTCTTTCGTTGGCTACCTGTTTTTTTTTTTTTTATTGGGTATTCAATGTTTAAATAACTTTAATTTAGCTTCACTGTTAAAATATTATGAAAGGACTTGCAAGCTAATTTGTCATAACTTTAGCATTTCTTAAGAAATAATGTAAAAAAACCTATTTTTTTGCGGAAAACCATCAAATGAAGAGGAGAGTGTCAGACTTTTCCTACCCATTTTACTTCTTTTGCCCTTTATGTTCTCGGGCCACGGTATCTCTTTCGAACAACCCATAACCCCGGCAGGCGGTGACCCTGGCAGGCTTTAGAACTTAAAGACCAATAAATTACCGGTCTCCGATGGGATTGAAATTTTGCATACATGATTGTGTAATTGCCAAAGATTACACTAGTTGCCATGCCATGCCATGCCATGATTATAATATGGTGCCAAATAAAAGGGTTTGAGAAGAAAACAAGAAAATAGTAAAAGTATTTTTAGTTTTTTTAACGTTTAAAAGCTCTGTTTTTACAAAAACATTTTTTTTAATCAGCTCTAAGATATAACTTTATAGAAATACAAGTTTGTAATCGCAAATATTTTCGTGATTTTTAATCGAACCAACTAATTTATATCATGTTTTTACTTTCACGCAGTCTTTGGTCAGATGTTCAACTTTAATAAAATATATTTTCATGCTGTTTTTTGTTGATTTCCGTAGGTTTAAAAATGTTCAAAGTTTATAAAACCACGCCTTAAAGTCAATCATAGTCGTAATGATTATATAAAATCTTGAAAATATCTTGTTTTATACGGTTTTGGGGTTCCGTGCCTCAAAAGAAAAAAACGGTACTGTTATAGAATTAGGTACTAAACTTTGTCTTCCGTCTATATTTGTCACGATCCTTTATCTCGGGAACGCGTGGAGGTAGGTACCGAATTGAAATTAATACTACATACTCAAGTCTAAAGTCCCTTTTGATCTACGAACCTCTTAGTCTACACAGCCAAAAGATATGACCGTTAATGCCCCAAGTTTGAACGGAACCCTCGATTCGCAACTCCGGCTTGCACTTGGCCGGTATTTTTTCATCATTATACACTCTTAATTTTTTTTTGCGTTGCGAAAGTGCTCGGCGGAAGTAACTTAACCAATGGCTTACGGTCTCTTTACACGCCATGTAAAAGTACCTTTTAAAGGATTACCTTTTAAAGAAAGTACATTTTATAATTATGTTTACTAGCTAACGATGCTATTTTTAGATGTAGAATATAAGTGCAGGAATAAGCAACTTACTTCACCCCTTTTGACGGTACGGGAGTTAAATTAGGAAACATTATAGACGTGTTTATGAATTTCGTCATATTAATTTTTACTAGTGTTTTTATTTTTAATTTCCTACTAAACGATTATGTTTCTTTTGTAATCTTAATCTTTAGATGGAATAATGAAAGCCAATGGAGGGGCTGACGTACATTTGGTAACCTTAGTTACTCAGAAAGCAAACGTAAGATTGATTTAATTTAAAAAAAAATACGTTGCGCCACCACGGTGGCCATAAGTAGGCGGCATTTTTTTGAAACGTGTATGGAGAGATTTTTTTTTGCCAATCCTTACTAATAAAATATTATAAATAAAAACGAAAGTGAGTTTGTTTGTTTGTTACGTCTTCACGCTTAAATGGCCAAACCGATTACGATGAATTTTGGTACAGAGATAGTTGGGATCCTGGAGACGGGCATAGGCTAAAAACTGAGAAAAGGGGGAAAAAGAGGGTAGAAAAGGGAAGGGAAAAATATTTTTTTTCGATCATTACGCGGGTTAAAGTTAGCGCAATGTAACTATGCCACGCGGCCTAAGTCGCGGGTGGAAGCTAGTATGCTTATATTTGAAGATCTGAAGGGACCTGCTGATATGGTTGTAAAACATTATTTCATTAATACAAAGTTGCACTCTTTTGGAGTGTCGTAAGGTACATTTTTTATGTTAACACAAAACAATTACTAAGTCAAAGTCGCCGGCAGATGTTAGTAACTTATATCACTCCTGTTAGCATTCGAGTTTCAATCGAGAATAGGACATCGACGTGGTATAGTGGATAAACTAGTAGGTTTAACAGGTAATCAAGGTTTTAAATATAATGAAACTAACTTTTGCCTGCGGCTTTGCTCGCGTTAAATTCGGGGTAACACAGTTCCCCTTTCCTGATTTGTTACCTACAAATCAGGAAAGGGGAACTGTGTTACCCTGCTACCTCAAATTTTTGCCCTTGCGCCTTATTTATCGTAATAGCAAAGCTAAATTTTCCCTTTTCAACCCTCATTCTCCTTTACAAAAAAGTTAACTTAAAAACTTTTTAAAAAGTAGCCTATGTCCGTCTCCAGGGTTAAATATCTCTGTAACAAAATTCATCAAAATTGGTTTAGCCATTTAGGCGTTAAGACGTAACAAACTCACTTTCGCTTTTATAAAATTAGTAAGGATTGAAAGAAATGGTTTACATAAGTAATTTAATTTAAAGCATCAATCGGTTTCTAAGAAAACTTCAACTCTATCCCTCAAATCTGTACACCTATTTATTAGGTTAGTTGACTGTACATCGATGTTCCTTTAATCACGCAAATGCGATTACCATAAAACAATCACTGAGTTATTTATTGGTTTTCATTATAAAATCTGAATAATTAAAATGTCAGCTACATTAACATTTATTTCCTGTTTTGTTTAAATTCAATTGGCTTGATTATGCGTAATGCCAGTAGTACTTTCCTGTTGGTGATTTGAATATTAAAGTTTTGATTATTATGCCATATGAAGGCAGAATTGTGTGCATTTTTCTACACAATTGTTCTTCATTTTTTTCCTTTTTCTACTTACTTACGCCGTTCTATGTGGAGCGGGGGGGGGGGGGGGGAGTGTCAGGCTTGTATTGACTAAAACCCACCCATGTTCCTTCTATTGCCCTTTATTTTCCGGGGCCGCGGTATCTTTTTCGAACAACCCGCAGCCCCGGTAGGCCCCTCTGTATTTTTTTTGGCCTTGTTAGTATTTATAGTCGCTTTTTTTTAGTGGTCTAATAATTCTAGTAATGGGCTGGCTCGATCAAGGCTTAATGTAGAAAAATCTATGTAGAAGTGTGTGTAAAAAAAATCTTAGAAATTTATTTTGAACCACTTTCCGGTATTTTATTGAGCATTGTATTTTATTGAATGACAATGGATAATGAGCTAAGAGACAGTCTATCCAATATGGCGGAACCATCAAAATGGCGGACTAGTTAGTTTTTATGCATTTCCATGATATCGATATCAAATGAAAGACTATGCCGAGAAACCGTGTTATTTAGTTCGTTCAGAATAAAATACCAGATCTCGTTTATCAAAAGCGAATGATGAAGTCAAGATAATATAAAATACCGCAAACTTTTTATCGCCCGTCCAAATTATTCGAACAACTTCAGAGAGGAACTTTCCTCGGACCTGCATCACGATCAATACAAATATTTGATTCGATATCTCGATATCATTGAAAGCCAGCCCTGATTTTATCGTTAAGTGTCATAACCAATACTGATTTTGGGGTACCTCCTGACCGTATCTATAGGGTCAGCAAGGGTCAATATGAATAGATGAGACTCAATATAAAAGGCTGGTGGCTGAGATTGAAAAAGGTCCGAAGATTGTCACATAAATTTTGTTCTCAAGTACACTCTGGATAAGTAGAGTTTATTTCCGAAGATTTGGGCCGTAGTTCCGTACGTACTAAACGGGTGAGATACATAGGTGGCGGCTGAGGGCCGTGATGGAGCTATGTCGATATTTTGTAGACATGATATCGATGGCAGTGAAATCCGTACCAAATAAAATACACGCACAAAAAACTTGAACAAGAAATGGCAGTGCGTACTTGATATTGTATTTTGAATATTTGTAAGAGTCTGTAAACTTTAAATATCTAAAAATAACTTTAAAGAATCCTTACTAATATTATAAAAGCGAAAGTGAGTTTGTTTGCTTGTTACGTCTTCACACCTACATGGCCAAACCGATTTTGATGAATTTTGGTACAGAGATAGTTGGGACCCTGGAGACGGACATAGGCTAACTTTTTTTGGAAAAAGTGAGAAATGAGGGAGAAAAGGGAAACTTAGCTTTGCTATCACAATAAATAAGGCGCTAGGGCAAAAACTACAAGTAGCAAGTACCTGCAAATCAGGAAAGGGGAACTGTGTTACCCCGAATTAAACGCGAGCGAAGCCGTGGGCAAAAGCTAGTAATCAAAATAAAAACTAAAATAATAAACTTTTTTGCTCTAAAAAGTTGCTTTCTAGTTGTGATGGGTGTGTGTATCTCACACAAATTCTTATCGAGAATTCATTTTCAATAGCTACTGAGAGATATTAGGATCGTTTATATACATTACAATAAAAAAATAAGACATATATGGTTTTCCCATAGATACCAGTATCAGAACTGGTTCAATTTAAAACTAGACCACCAAGCATCAGCTTCCAAATAAAAATCAAAGGAATCGGTTCGTCCAGTCATTAAGTTTCCCTGAAAAAATACTCCAAAGTAATATTGAATTTATTAACAATATTGACTTTATTTAATTTTATCATCATCATCATCATCATCATTTTCTTGCCGTTGTCCTATTCTATTTGGGGTCTGCGCAACGCGTTTTCGTTTTCCATTCTCCCCTATCAGACGTCATGACATCATTTACTCCTTTCTCCTTCATATCACTAATTACAAAATCCATCCATCTTTTCTTTGGCCTTCCTCTCGCTTTCCGTCCATCAACATTCAGATCCATCACTCATCACTTTATTTAATCTTATATATTTATATTTATTTGCTTTTATTCTGGACGCTATTATTGTGCACATCTTTCTACATTGTCCTCAAAGTATAATCTCAACATGAATGATGTAAATACGATTTTGTAATAATATTTTAATTTATAAATATTTTGTCCATTCTTCTCCACAGAGATCAACGCTTTGGAATGGGCAACTACAGTACTTTCACAAGTTATTATGCCTTGTGACCGGGACTGTAGCTTCATTATTTTGTTTCTTGACATTCAAAAGTGCCTGTATTGGTCTACTTAATTGAAATAAATACTCTGAGTTTGAATAAATGAATCCCGGCTGGCCCATTTTCGCTGATTTTTTTGTTGTTGTATTTGTTATGTCAGGATAAGGTTTTTATGAAAGAAAAAACAAGGAGGTAAGTAGATAGGGTAGGTAGAGTAGGTAGGCACGTAGGTGCATTGCAACGCATGTCGGGTACACCTATTATGAAATAAATGTAGAAAACATCCATTTATTTGAACGTCAACTATTATCATAATTGTCAAACTATGAGGTAGATGTTTGAGGAATGATTTATTTATTATTAAGATCTCATGTGAAATGTACCACAAACCAAACCATTTAATGAATTTGAATGTTGAAGGAAGTCAAATCAATCGGAGGTTAAAAACCATTCCACGGGATCGTTCTACTGCCTTTACATGTGCCAAAATTATATGAAAATCCATTGATGTGTAAAGAACCCAAGACAAGACAAGCAAAGAAACCCTTTTAACAAGTTACCTACTTTTGATAGGTCATATGAGGGGTTTTCTAGGCCCCAAAAAAGACTCATTGTCGTAACAAAAAACTATCGATATCGACAGAGACATTTGGCCACCCTTATCTCTTCCCGAGATAACTTCGACAAGTTACCGTCTTCCACTAAAATATGTAGCGACACGGTATTGAAAAGTTCTACTCTGTAGAACAGCTTTCCTTTTATCTAGCGAATTATTAGTTCATATAGTTCATTAAGTGCTTGTCAAGTAAGTGGGGGGAGGGGTATTTTGGTAATAGACAAACTTTATGGCTTTGAGGATACGGGAACTTGGTCTTTTTACAGGATATAATAAAAAAAAAGGTTTGGTTACTAAATGTGAGCCGATAATAAGAATCTAAAAGATAGATATAAAATAGTATTTTTGTTACTGCAATGTCTCTTTAGGGAATATTTATCGGCTTGTTTCTTTAAAAAAAACGTTGTCTTATACTAAGAATTTCTCCTGTATCGTGGGTGCGTTTACAAACATTTTAATTCACATACACAAACAGCCAGACCCGGAACAACTATCTGCAGGTCATACAAATATTTGTTCCGTGCGGGAATCGAACTCGCGACACGCAGCGCAGCAGTCGATCGTTCAGCCATTGCGCCAATCGTGCCGTGTTTTAATTTCACGACTCAGTAGGAGTCTGAATTAGTGTTTTTTAAGCATAACTGTCGAAATGTCTGCATAATATATTTTTAATTGTACTTATTTTAATGTTAGAATTATTTTTGTAGCTACTGTGCCATTATTTATTTTAACTGCTTGGATATTTTTTCATAATAGGAAGCCGTTTGGAAAAAGCAAAACAATTAAAATTTCATATCCTTTTCATTTGTCGCTCCCACAAAACCATACGAGCGGAACCTTGTATAAAAACTAGTCAGAAAATAAAAATAATATATCACAAAATTGCACAACGAGCGGCCTTTAATAAAAAACATTCTTTCTCTAACTGCTTGCTTTAAACTGCTAGATAGTGGGAAAAAGCGAAAAATTGCTCTCGGAAACCGGATCTAACCAGTTTCATGCAGATATTACGGTCGCCATCTTGTTTCAACCAGACAAAACACGTATAAATCAAGTCCATTTCAGTTTTATTAAAAAGAACTGCAACTACATGACGCTCTGTGGTTTGAGAATTATATATTTTTCATTGTTATATTTTATAACTACTGTTTTCTTTTGTAGATAAGGAAATAAACGAGAAAGTAATTTAGTGTAAATGATTGACTTAAAATGCATATATTTTTTGTTAGCTAGTTACTCTGCAATAAATGTCCCAAAAAGGGAAAACAATTACAGGGCAACAAAAAATTCATCCAAATCACTGTCAATACAAAAAGTGCCTAGAAGGATATCACTTATTTGGTAATGTTGGATCCAGTAAATTTTGAAAGGTTAAGAGAAAGATTATTATAAAACCAATTATGGGATCGGATTTCGAAATGAATATGGACTGTCATAGACATTTCAGTACGCAATCTGTAAAAAATCGGTATACAAGATCCGGCCCATTCGGACACTAAAATGACCTTCATTAAATAGGCAAAAGAAAAACCGGCCAAAAGCGAAGTGGAGTCGGATTCGCGCACCAAGGGTTCTGTACAAATTTGCGACATAAACGACCGTTTATTTTGACTACGTAGATTTAGACGGTTTTTTACAGCTTCAAGAGACAATAAAATTAATAATATAGTTTTAATTTCCACTCGATACCTCAAAGCGTTTCGGAGATAAAGGCTCATGACAGACGGACAACAAAGTGATCCGTTTTATTTCTTTTGCTGTACGGAAAACTTAACAAAAAAAAAAATTAAGATGAAACCCGATGAAATAATTCAACAAACTATACTACAAGTAACTTTTATGACTATGCAAAGATCCAAACAGTAAAGTTCAAGTTATGCGTAGCAATTATACTGCTAGATGTGCAGATTAGCATAAATACGGACAAGTTGCTGGTTCCTGTTTACAGACATTATATTGACTTATGTTCTAAGTTGTCTCTTGCAGCTTGCTCTGAAAGATAAGCAGCTTATGCCGTAATGAAGTACGTCTTGAATTTCCAGAATGTACACTGCAGTACGTATTTTTATGACCATGTTAGTTTCGCGTAGGATTTTGTTGCCAAATATGTATTATGTTTTATTTCAAAGGTCAAATTATTTGGATAAACGACTGAAAACTTGTGAGTGTTCCTGTTTAAAATTCACCGGAAAAAACGTATCGTCAGAAGTTTCCATCACTCAAATGAGCGGAAGACTAAACCAATCAGTTCCACACATTCAGGGAAAGGAAGAAACGAGCAAATCGGGAGCTCGCATTCGATATCCCTTGAAATATTGATGACGGATCTGCCCAAGGGAACGATTATTCGAATCGAATCGTGTCTCAATGTATCGAGAACATTTGGATCTGACAATATCCAGACTGACAATTTTACAAGTTTTTATTGCTGCTTCCAAATGACGTTTTATCTGAACGGGGTGACTCTAGACTCCATTTTTCCGTCATCGCAATAGAGTTGAGTTTCGTATCACGTTTCGGTTTTAAATATGCGGAAGGTGAACACGTATTGTACGATTTTCGACTATGTAAACGAGTATTCTCAACGTTTTTATGAGCCGTGACAGATTGGAATAAATGTGTCGAAGCGAAAGGCAGCTTTTTACAACAGCAATAAAGAAGGACTAGAATTCTGAAGGAATTTCTGAGGAAAACGTGTTACGGATTCATTTTATTATCTTATCCTTGTAAAAACTAGTGTTAAGACTGGAATTCAATGCTATTTCCCGTGCTTAAATTAAACACAAGAACAGTTTCCGTTGGTTTGACCGTAACTGGATGAAAAGTCGTGCCGGATTTGATTTTTCGGATCAAAACTTTTAGCAATCAAGTAAATCCAACAAGTTTAGATATTCTCGAGACAGCTTTCCAGTCCAGTTATTTTCTAAATTGGGATCGTAGCAAGCCAAACCAAGAAGGAAGTTCTCATCGATTTCGTTTATACTTTTGACGGGTTTTAGCAGAAGTGCAACGAAATACTTGGGCTAATTGGCGCCGGCCCAGATTTCAGCCCCTCGAATAATTTATAGCGCTATTGCTCTTTGCCGCGGTTCCTCTCGAGAGAATACGATGTAATTATAAACAAGAAAAGTAACTCCGCTTAATCTTTCGTAATTTACAAATTTTCGAGACTGTAATTTGGAATCTTGTGAAATCAATAATTAATTAAACTTTTTCGTAACCAATGAGTTGTAAAACAAATTTGACGTTAATACGCTTCAATAACGAGAAGCCTGTTATGAGGAAGAACTTAAATATAGAATACTATTCAATAATCGTCTGTACCATAATAGACTGAATTATTTAACAGAAGAAAATTGTTCTTAATTCTCTCAAGGGAAATTGGAAATGGGAAATTAATATTCCTCATTGTATGAGGTTTCCCATGATGAATAATTCGTGAACGAAATAATGAGGAGTCTGTGTAAATACATTGCGGAATACTGTGATTTATCTGCCCACACTATCTTGCAATAAGCTTGCTATTCAATAAAGAACCTTTTAAAGCCTCTCATGGCCTGCGGAGCAAACGCCTCCTCTCCTTACTCCCCTATGTTGCCGTGTCGACGGCACGTTTGTTGCGCCTCAAAGAGATGTCAGCAAAGCAGAGCGGCCTGTTGCATGGGTTGCATATTGTTCGAATGAGATACCGCGACCTCGGACCACAAAAGGGCAAAAGAAGGAACATGGATTGGTCAGTAAAAATCTTACATTCTCTTTCGCTCCGCCTTGAGCGGGAGAATTTGTTTGATGATTCCTTAAATAAAAATAAAATAAAATAGCCTTTATTCTACCACTATTATTCACAAAAAATCACATTCCTAAATACATCAATCTATATTTTTCCAAATTAGTTAAAACTTGATATTGTTATTTTTATATAAATAAATTATAATTAGGATTGAAATTATCAATTAATATTATTATACCATGCATTTTATTTTAATTTGTGAAAGTCACCTCTTTGGCCAGGCCTCCCTCAGCTTCCTTCAGCAATGTCTGTCTCTTGTTTGCGTTCTCCAGTCTGGTCCACATCTTTCCTTAAATATATCTTCCCAGCGTTTACTCGGCCTGCCTCTACTTCTTTGTCCTTCTCTTGGTACCCATTCTGTCACTTTCTTGGTCCATTTGTCGTTGGTCACCCTGAACACATGGCCAGCCCATTGCCATTTTAAAATGATGATTCCTTATCTGAAAAAAAAACCTCTCCGTAAAAGATCAGCTTATCAAACAGCCTACGCTGTTGATCTTTTAAAAAATGAGCCTACGCATATTTCATGGAGCCTTAGGTGCACACGATTGACCTTTAATGTGACTGGCTGAGACTATAAACTATTCAAATGTCAAAAGAACAGAAACTCGTTGACCTGAACCTTGCTCTAAGGTACCAATAAACTGAATTTTGGTTTACAGTTTCGAAATTTGCGAAAAAAATCGTGCTTATTTTACAATGTTACATTCTCGCAAAATCACATGTTTTTTATTTGTTTTATAGCTCAAGTCTGTATTTCACAATTCAGTAAAGAAATTATTTCAATTAATACATTACTGAAGAGGTTTTATAACATTGATCAAACTTTTTTACAGTGTTGGCTGGTTTTCAAAGACGTTCGAATAGTCAGGTTTATAAATGGAGAATAAACAAAAATAGAATAGCATAGCTTTAGAATCAGTGTCTGACATATATTGCTAAAATGATAAACTAAAATATAGTCTTAAAGCGCTTAGGCTAGTTTAGCTTCTTTTAATCACGTAAAACCACTAATTTCTTGTATTACCTTCTCAGTTTATGTCAAAATTCAAAATCATGTGCCTAGAAAACGGTCCTTACCGCTTTTGTTTTACCTGAAAGTGATTAAATTACCTACAAGAAGGTAAGTTACTTCTAACGAACTAAGTAAGTTCCGAAAAGTTATATTCCAGTATGTGTTAATAGAGAAATTAGTTTAGTACCTATCCAAGTTATAGGTGATGAATTTAATATGTTCTTGTGTATAACTATCAGCTACCTACGTACTTTTGAAGTTTGTTATTATGTCGAAATAGTCTACTTTAAATAATTAACCAGTTGTCACTAATTTGTAGTGAACAAGAAGTAACTTACTCAAAAGACTGTTTTGTAGACGTATTTCGCCTTCAACAAAGATTTAAATCGAACTATTCCATAATCGAGATAGTTTGGTTAAAAGGACGCTATCTGTTCGAAGACTTGTTACTTAAATGTTTCATACGTTTAGCCGTTGGTTCTGCACCTGATATCACTCCGGTCGTGTCCGTTTGCCGTCCCATCGGACTATAAGAGTGACCTGCGCCTGCGCACACACTTGTGCACTATAGTATCTCCCGCGCAAATGGATAATCTCCGCTGAAATTGCCATGGCCGAAAACAGCCAGGAGTCTTTAATTAAACGTTTATTTTAGGTAAAAATATTATAGGACCTTTAGTCCTATATCTAAAAGCTCATAAATACAAAAATTTATCCTATTATATCTCTATGGGTATTTAGAGGTATGAAGAACAGGGTGTAAAGTTCTCCATCCTCTATGGAAAAGGGAGGATCCTCCGACCAGACGGGTGTCGTGTCTGGTGGGCCACTGCCCGACAGTGGTTTTTTTTTATGAATGGCATCTCGCAGTTCAACCAAGAAGGTTGTCGTCTGCTTAACCGGGCGAATCCTGTGGGTGCCTTAAAAATTAAGACCTCCAGCCAGGGTAGACCTCCAGCCAGGGTCGACAGTGGATTGTCGGGTGCTCGTATATATGCTAACGTCGCGCACAACTTTGCTTGCGCGATGTAGGAATCTTGCCGTTTTTAGTTCTTCAGTGGCTGGATAGATGGCGCTGTAGTACTTTTTGCCACTTGCATCTTTGTGTTGCTACAGGTACTTCATATGGGACCACAGCGTAAATGTAACGTGCCTCCCGTTATACACGTTATGCACAGCTATCAAAACCCTTTGAAACATGAGATAAACGACAGCCCCACAATACTACGTACTAATCGGACAAAATATAAGCCGTCGACAACAGAAACACGTAAAACGAAATTATTCATCACGAAATTTCCCAGCCATTCCTCAAAAATAAAACAATCTCAACTGAAAATGAAAGTCAAAAACACCGCGAAATTGAAAAGAAGAAGCAACCAATTCGTTTACTCGTCCAACCAGCCACGAAACGTTATTATCCGGAACTTTGATAAATCCAGGTAGAATTTTTCCCGTATTATCACTTGCGCTACTTTCTCTTATATAATAATAATTATTCTTCATTATCAACGCGACGGTAGTATGTGAATCCGTGACTAGGGATTTTCCTTTGTTAAATCCTGTGATAAATATTAGAGTAAGTCCGTAAGATGAATGTGGGGGGAATTATCTTTTGTCGGTGACTAGGGTTTTGAAATTTTTGGGCTTTGTTTCAGTCTTCTCCATCTTCTTCTGTGGTGACAGCATGATTGAGCTGTTTAAATACGTTTATGTCGTGGTGAAAATATTTGTTAGTAGTTTTGTAGTGAGCTTATTAGACAAAATGATAACATAAAGTCGTCTGCTTGTACCTTTCATAATGCTGGGACAGAAATCTCAGTTTGAAAAAATCGCAATTGTAATTCCTTGAAGTGGGTACTGTGATGATTATATTATTAATAACTATCGTTTGCCCGCGGCTTTGCTGGCGTTAAATTCGGGGTAACACAGTTACCCTTTCCTGATTTGCAGGTACCTGTAATTTTTGCCCTTGCGTCTTATTTATTAGAATAGCAAAGCTAAGTTTTCCCTTTTCTTCCCTCCGTCTACTTCATTTCTCACTTTAAAAAAATAGCCAATATCTATCTCTAGGGTCCCAACTATCTCTGTACCAAAATTCATCAAAATCGGTTTAGCCATTTAGGCGTAAAGACGTAACAAACAAACAAACTCACTTTCGCTTTTATAATATTAGTAAGGATTATTTTTTGGGATACAAGTAACCGAGTTGTCTGTTTCATCACTACTTGTGTTTGTTTTTTTTTTTTTATTTAAATACTTGTTTCGTATTATTATCTAAAAATCCTCTAACAGAAACTTACACTAAAATCACTACGCATTTTTTATCCAATCTAATTTAAAGCCACTTGTTTTATATCAATATAAGTTTTTATTCAATGCGAAATCGGGAAGTGTTACATACTAACTACTAGAAAGAAAGAAAAAAAATAGTCGCAATTTCGACGAACATACAAATTAAAAAAAAAAAAATACAAGCTTGAAGATACAAAGCATCACAAACACTTATCCTTACTTCCTTACTAATATTATAAAAGCGAAAGTGAGTTTGTTTGTTACCTCTTCACGCTTTAATGGCTAAACCGATTTTGATGAATTTTGGTACAGAGATAGTTGGGAACCAGGAGACGGACATAGGCTAAGGATTTTTTTTAAGTGGGATGTGAGGGAGAAAGAAAAGGGAAAACTTAGCGTTGCTATTACAAATCAATAAGGCGCAAGGGGAACTGTGTTACCCCGAATTTAACGCGAGCGAAGCCGCGGGCAAAAGCTAGTTAATATATATGGTACAAAACTTTAAAAAAAGTAGCTAAGTGCACATGCAACAAATTCAAATTTCACAAAAAGTTAGTACTACTGTTTGTGAAATCTACATAGCATATCACAAAGTACTACGATAGTTTTCACCCTCTAAACTTTGAAATCAATCCAGGCAAACTTGTCATATAAGATTCAATTTTGGCCCCTTGAGCCGAATATGGGAAATTTAATAATATAAGAAGGATCTCATAAGCAGTCATCCGCTAGAAAAATATATGTAACATGTTTTTCCTTCGTCGTATAAGGGATTCTTATATTGGATGTTATATTACTGGAGGGTAGTTAGGGGTTGCTCTATACCAGTCTGAAACACGCTAACTCGTACATTCCCGTGAGAGTCGTAAGACGTGACTAAAAGATTTTATGAGACTAACCATGGGAATGTACCTACTCTGTTTCAGTCTTTGCAAAAAGTTTGTGAGCTTAATTTAGCAGGTTCAGCCAATGATATCGACTGCTTGTGAATTTGTGAACAAAAATTGAGTAAAAAAATTGGTTGTTTGTAAAGTAGGTTTACGATCGAGATGTTTACGTGATAACTAAACCTCACGAGCGCGATCGCGCTCGTGAGGTTTTGGTGTGACACAAGTTTCTGAACATGTCACCCGACTAAAACGATTTTAAAGACGTTATCACGTCAAAAAAAATATGCGGGCAAATTGAGAATATCCTTCTTTTTTGTTTTCGTTGGTTTAAAACAAGATGGTTATATTATTGATAACCGCATACACATCAATCATCGGAGGTTAGTTAATGTTGTACTTATAAAACTTTCACATCTTGCTACTTATTATTATATCACTAGCAATCGTTACAAAATCCAGACTCAAAGTTTATACTGAAAATTTTTGAAAATGAAATTCAATTTATTTGACTTGGGTATTTGAACCGAACACCTCAATTTTGTTACGACAGCAACACGTTGTAATCAGTATATTAACAAAAAAGTTAGCTTAAAAATACTCCGGCATTTGACGGCACGGTTAGTGCAGTGGCTGAGCGATCAACTGCTGCGCTGCGTGTCTCGGGTTCGTTCCTGCACGGATAATATTTCTATGACCTACAGATAGTTGTTCCGGGTCTGGCTGTTTCTGAATGTGTGTAAACGCACCCACGAAACAGAGGAAAATTTTAGTGTGAGGCAACTTTTTTTTTTCCTGCCGGGGTTGCGGGTTGTTCGAAAGAGTTACCGCGGCCCCGGAACGTAAAGGGCAATAGAAGGAACATGGGTGGGTTTTAGTCAGTACAAGTCTGACACTCCCCCCCGTTCCGCCCAGAGTGGGGGAAGTTATTTGATGATTTCCCGCCCCAAAAAAAGGCAACGTTTTTAAAATAATATTAAAACTCCGTCAAATAAAGTAAGGCACAATAGCCAGTAGGTTTATCAAATAAATAATCAACCATTTACTTTCAACGTATTTCTTTTGTACATACCTCTCTACATTTATTTACACGATTACTCGTTCCTAAGTCAGTCTTCAATCACTCCCCTTTCAATATATTTTCGCCGGAAAAATTCAACACTGAAATTAAACGTGCCCTGAGCTTCATTGAAGCGTAAAATTCTTCATATTGGAAAAAGAGGCGTATAATAGATGTGCCGTGGGCTTTCACAATAAATTGCGTCCAAACTGGTCGGGGTAATTGGCAGGTGACCGGCACGATTATTCAATCTGGGCATTGATGAATTTAACTGGGAACGCGTACGTTTACGTAATGTCTCCCTATTGTGGTCCGGTGTAAAATTACTGTGACTATGTTGGGTTTTGAATTGATGTTATGACTTAGATTGAGTTAGTATGTTTGGCGCGAATGCTGTTAACTTTTTTTGGTATATAAATAACACTAGTTTGGTTTTATTGAATTCTTGTTTGGTCTTTCTATAGTCGATTATCATCTACTGCCTAGATTATTCCAAATATATTGAGGTCGACTTTCAGATTGGTGACCTTCACAGTTAATACTGGTAATACTTACTTTTGGCAAGACTGTTACTGTGTTTTTGTGGTATTTATGACAAATGTTATTTAGTAAAAGTAGCCATTAAACTAACTATTCAGTAGGTAGTTAACTATTTGTACACACGTACTTAATAACACCAATTTAGTGACACAGTATATTTTTTTTTATAGCCATCAACCAGATATTGTACAGCAATTCGTTTTTCATTGCTTCATTTTTAAACAGTTTATTGTCTCCGTGACGACCGTTAATAACAATGGCTGTAATCGACCCGTGTTTTGCCCCTCCATCATAACATTTAATGTCATGGATTTCTTCAAAGTAAAATAAATTCTATACCATTTTCCGATTACTCTAAATTATTCCCAATTATTCTCAATTATTCCTAGATAATAGATAATAATTATAAAGAGATACAGAATAATAATATTCTCAATTATGCTCAGTTAATCTCAATTATTATCAAATATTCTCATTTTTTTTACATCTCAATTATTTTCAAATATTCTATTTTTTTACAATCTCAATTATTCTCAGTTAATCTCAATTATTCTCAAAAGTTCTCATTTTTTTATGATTCCCACAGTTTAATTCTAATTAAAAGTACATAGTACAAACCACCTAGTAGGCATATAGTCCTCACACATAACTGATCAGATTGACCGACTGTTGAACATCTAAATGGCTCGCCAGTACACGATCCAATCAACTAGCGTGCCTACAAATGGCAATACCACCGGATATAATACAACAGCTTACTGTGTCATCATCTCTTGCACCATTTGTGTATGCACGACAATGTATTCTAACGTACAATATAGTATTATCTGCTTGATTTCCGTCCTATATCTTGCAGGGTATTATTGACAATGGAATTTCATGACTGATTATTTACTTTTATTGTTCTGTTAATCTTAATTAATTAGTATATAAATATATAATAAAATAAATATTTACAGGGCAGAAATATTTTCTAATAATAAACTATTCCTGTCCTGTATATATTTATTTTATTCTGTTTATTTAGTATTTGAAATTAAACTAACATTATAACTATTAAATAAATGAAACACTGGGCAATGTGGCAAAACCCTTTAACCCTGGAGTGGTCGCGCGGACTACATATGTAATCCACTCATACAAAATCGACAATATTTTAAAATCGGTTAGCGGTAACTTGTTGCGCGTCCAGGTACTTTCAAGTGGATGATCGAGTGACGCGCTCAGTGCAGCGCAAGCGCAGGACTCGCGCGGTTGTGTGACAGGAGCTCAGTGAAGTTCGTGGACTACGATTGTAGTCCGCGCGACCAATTACGTGAGTATTTTTGTCATATTGATTTATTGTGTTTTTATTTATTTTAGATAAAAAGACTGCCTTATTTTGTTTGTTCATGTCAGATTATTATAAATAACTTTTTTTTTTAGAAAAAAACATGGATGATAGACGTGCTGCACTGATTGAGTCGTGGCTTGCTGAAGCTGATGTCGGAAATGATGCCTATGAAGCCGAGTCCAGCTCCGACGAAGAAGTTGATCATTTGGAAGAGCAATACCATCAATCGGAATCCGAGCAGGAGCAAGACAGCCCAGACGAAAGTTCTGAAGAAGATGAGCCGCCTCAGTCACGCCGCCGCAATGACTTTTACAAAGGAGTTGACAATACATTATGGTCAAAAACAGTTCCTCTAAACAGAGGACGAACACGAAGTCATAATATAGTGTTTGTGCCTCCTGGGCCGAAAGGAATCGCTCGACAAAAAACAACTATTGAAGACTGCATGTCGCTTTTTTTTGATGATAATATAGTCAGCCTCCTTACTCAATATACTAATAAGAAAATAGACTATATCAAGGAGAAGTATGGAAGAGAACGAGATGCTAGACAGACAGATGAAACTGAAATCAGAGGCTATATTGGAATATTACTAATGGCTGGAGTAGTTGGCAGAAGAACAAGTACCGCTATAGTATTTGAACATGTGAAACACACAGGGGTGGACGCCATATATTTGACTATGTCTGAACAACGATTTAAGTTTATTACAAGGCTTTTACGGTTTGATGATATTGAAAACCGCCAAGAACGTGCAAGCCTTGATAAGCTAGCCCCTATACGAGAGATTTTTGAATTGTTACTTGCAAATTTTCAAAAGTATTTTATTCCAAGTGCCGAAATGACTTTGGATGAACAGCTGGTAGCTTTTCGAGGCCGCTGTTCTTTTAGGCAATATATTCCAAGTAAGCCCGCAAAATATGGAGTGAAGATTTTTGCGCTTGTTGATGTACATTATCCGTATACGTACAATTTGGAAATATATGCTGGCCGACAACCAGATGGTCCATTTCACTTGAGCAACGAAAGACACGAAATTGTCATGAGAATGGCACAGCCTGTGCTTGGCAAAAACTTGAATATTACCATGGATAATTGGTTTTCATCACTTCAAACTGCAAAACAGCTTTTTGAAAACAACACAACTATGGTCGGAACGGTACGTAAAGATAAAAGAGAAGTCCCTCAGGAATTTCGTGTCGCCAGAGGAAATCCACTAAATTCTTCAAAGTTTGGGTTTCATCCACCATGTACACTGGTATCTTACGTGCCAAAACCCAACAAAGTTGTTATATTGATGTCGACGATGCACAACGATGCCTCCATTGATGCTGACTCTGGAGCTAGTCGAAAGCCAGAAATGATAACCTACTACAATAGAACAAAAAATGGAGTCGACCTGGTGGATAAAATGTGTTCCATGTATGATGTTGCAAGAAACTCAAGAAGATGGCCTCTTACAGTGTTCTTTGACTTGCTGAATTTAAGTGCACTCAACGCATTGTGCATTTACACAGCAAACAAAAACTATGAACCTGTTTGCCGACGTGACTTCCTGATTGACCTGGCTTTGGCGTGGATGAAACCACTGGCGCACAAGAGAATTGTTACTGCATCATTGCCAAGAACTCTAACAATCAGAATAAAAGATTTCCTTGGTATTACCTATGCAGAAACTCAACCCGCCACCTCGGAAGCTACATCGAGTAATGTTGTGCGTCGTTGCCATGACTGTGGAAGAGCACGTAATAAAAGCACCAGAAAGATGTGCACCAAGTGCAAAAAGTTTATATGTGGGGATCATTTGAAGATTATGTGTTTGTCCTGTGCAGAAAATAACATTTAGATAATAGTTTTTACTAAAAAAACCTATAGTGATCTCAATTAGAGCAAACTATGTGATTTTTGTGCCATTTTAGTGAGGATTTTTCATTTTGTTGATTATTTTTAGGACAAAGGCTGTGATTATGTTTTGATAATTATATTTAGTTAAGAAAACACTACTGATTAAAGTTGCATTTAAATAATAAAGAATTTATAATTAAATAATGTTTTATTTCAATTTCAAAATGGACTACATATGTAGTCCGCGCGACCGCTCACGTAACTTTTAGGGGCGCGACTACTGCAGGGTTAAATAAATTAATTTTAAAAAAAATAATTAAACTAACAAACAACAGACTATAAAATGGCATCACAAAACACGTCCTCAACGTTGTCAGCTGGTAATGTACCCAAGAGACTGGCCGCGTTGCCAGGTTGTATAGCGACTTCTGGCCTTTGGCTAAGGTAAAAGTCAGTCCTTGGTCCTCTGTAAATGTATTTACAGTTAAAATATGTAAGTTATCAAATAATGACAGGGAGTGATTTTAGTAAAACGCTTGGAAAAGACCAATAATTTGTCGCTCCTTTACAAAAATCGTATTTTCATGTAGGTATAAAGATTGATGCACAGTCATATTCACTGTTAAACGACAATACAGGGTATTTGTCACATAACTTAGATATTTGTTTTGTTACAACCCTAAAACTAAAAAATACAATTAATTGACTCATTCAAATACTTTTTTTTAATTTTACCTAATTTTAAGGCTAACCTGAATGACACACATGATGACTTCACAACTTATCAATATAGTGAAAAAAAGAGAAATATAAAATAAAACGTTTCATTTAAAAAGTTTGCACAGTCCAATCAATTGTGCAAAACTAAAAAAAATATAATATTTTTGACTATGTTTTTTCAAAATTAAATCAACCAAAAATAGAAAAGAGGCTCCATCGCTTTTCGGTAAGTTCCATTTGAATCTTTTTCTTCTGGAGATTGAATAATATCATTTCTTAGACAGTAAAGATCTGATATTGGAATCTGGATGATAGGATCGGTGGTACTTAAGTTATTCAATATTTAAGTTAAATCTGTGGGAGATGAGTTTTTTTTAGAAATCTCATCTAGTTTATAGGCAATCGTTGGATTGTAATTCAGATTTTTGTGTGCCTAGACGCAATTTCGTGGAAAGTAATTTGTTTACTCAGGCGTCTCGTACTAGTCAAGTGATGACTATATTGGACTTACATACTTATAACTGATAAACTTATGACTGTATTATTTACTTTTCTTCTCACATTTTTAAATATTTCTTAAAAATATATAAATTACAAACAAAAATAAATATGAAAGAAGGTTTCCGACGGTGTCGAGAGCAGGGTCCAAGCTACCGGTGGTGTTTCTTATTATTATTTATAAATGTCTGAATTATGACTGTCTTTGACTTTAAAGCTATAAATATACTAAATCAATTTAAATACAATGATTAACGCCCGGTTCCAATAAACAAAAACGAGTCGTTTTTGTTTATTGGAACGGGGCGTCAGTTATTTGTCGGATCACTTCGTTATCTGCCGGATCGCTTCATTTTAGATGTGATCTTTTAGATATGAAATCGTATTATTGGAATAAAAGTGTGTCAAATTTCATGAGGTCATATGCGATCAGTAGCGTGCGTGCGTGAAAGGTTACAAACAAGAATACATCCTCACAAATTTTCGCATTTATATAAGTAGTTTTTTTAAGGTTATCTCACCTCCGAATGAAAAAACGGAATCCTTATTGGATCACTTTGTTGTAAGTCTGTCTGTCTGTCAAGATCCTTTATCTCGGGAACGCGTGGAGGTATCAAGTTAAAATTAAAACAGTATACTCAACTCTATGGTACCTTTGTGCTGTGAAAAGATCAACATCTTAGTTTACGTAATTAAAAGATATGGCTGTTTATGTGGCAAGTTTGTACGGAACCCCCGGTGCGTGAGTCTGACTCGCTTGTCTCGCTCTTGGTCGCTTTTTTTACGACAAAAAATGTAGTATCCCCAAAACCACAATTCCTATTTAAAACCGCACAAGTTATCCAAGACTCATTAACGCTTAAAACGTCAGTTGACCGCAGCCTCAAGACTTACGTCTGATCCTGAAAGGGTAATATTTTAAGTGAGAATAGCCTCCCCGTTGGAGTGCACTCAAGTGTTTACCTCGACCATTAACCCCATTAACTTGCTAGTGTTTTGACCACAATGCTAAATAAAATCTACACTGTGACAGCTGTTTAAGTTTTCTTGGGTATACTTGTGTTTAATAGGGACTCATAACTAATTAATTTTTACTTTAACTCATACTCAAATGCAAATTTCAATTAGACCATTACAGGCAGTTTTGAATGTCACGAAACAAAATATTGAAGATACAGTCCCGGTCACAAGACATAATGACTTGTGAAAGTACTGTAGTTGCCCATTCCAAAGCGTTGATCTCTATGGAGAAGAATGGGCAAGAAACTCCATGGACACTCTTTTAAATCCCTATATAATATTATAAAAGCGAAAGTGAGTTTGTTTGTTTGTTACCTCTTCACGCTTTAATGGCTAAACCGATTTTGATGAATTTTGGTATAGAGATAATTGGAGAAGAATGGGCAAGAAACTCCATGGACACTCTTTTAAATCCCTATAATAATATTATAAAAGCGAAAGTGAGTTTGTTTGTTTGTTACCTCTTCACGCTTTAATGGCTAAACCGATTTTGATGAATTTTGGTATAGAGATAATTGGGAACCAGGAGACGGACATAGGCTAATTTTGTAAATAAAAAAATGGGATGTGAGGGAGAAAGAGGGATGAAAAGGGAAAACTTAGCGTTGCTATTACAAATCAATATGGCGCAAGGGGAACTGTGTTACCCCGAATATAACGCGAGCGAAGCCGCGGGCAAAAGCTAGTTAGAATATAATTACAAAATCGTATTTACATTCGGGTTGAGATTATACATATTATATGTGAAAACGATGTAGAAAAACGTGCACAGTAAGAGCGTCCAAAGTATAAGCAAAATTCAATTAAAAAAACGAAATAACTTAAAAATGGACCATGTCAGCTAAAAGATGACCAGTCCCAACAGACAGCGCCCGTTCACGAACATGACCTATGCCACCTGCCACCATCAGCGAGACATTTAAGTGAGCATGACACTATCAACCACCAGGGCTTCAAGTCAATAATAGTACATAGCAATCACATATGGGCTTAATAATTATACAATACTATAACATTGATTCTATGCATTGGAAAGATAGTCTTACAATCTTCTGCAGCATCCACAATAACTTCAGATGCTAATTAGTGAGTTGGTTGTGGAGCAGGACCAGAATTGAGCCAAGCATTTTTATCTTCAATATAGTCCCCCAACTTATAATATGCTTGCCTACATTTTGCGCATTTTATACAAGTTTTAAATTTCGTCTCATTTAGTTGTATTATGTAGGAAGGTATTTTATTGTAACATTTTAAACAGTACCCCATGAAAGATGAGTCTTCTTTAGCTAACTTGAAACCTGGCTGAACTAATTGGTCCCTGTTTCTAGTATTATACTTGTGTCTGTACTAAATGGGTTAATAAATAAAAAAAAAAACTATTTCAGACAAAATCCTTAAATGTTTATTTATTAATCAGACACAAAACTTAAACACAAATAAAACATCAACATTGAATTACTTTTAGTGAATGATAACATTATTTAATGGACATACTCAACTACTGACACATCGTAGCAGTTGAGCATTTCTGTCAAGTTAGTTTTAAGCAACACAGAGCCATTCTTCACGCATGCGCGTTACTGCCATAGCTAGCTAGGGTATAATACAGCCACATCAATTAAACCTTATCTTCTGATACAGTTTAAACTTTAGTAAAGTTTGTAATTTAAAAAATCGCTTCAATTATGACCTTAAGATCGTCGCACGCATGAATTTGTAGTATGTGAGCCCGTTTATGAATAAAATCTTCTCTACTTTATTATATGATGACATAATTACAATTTGCCCTCCAACTGCTTAACCATCATAAAAATATCCAAGGTCACAGCCTGCCGGAGTGGCGGGTTGTTCAAAAGAAATACCGCCGTAAATAATTGTTTTTATTATCACCGTACGACTTAACGCGTGCGTAACTAAACTGTTTTCAGTGTGTTATATCGAGTCCATGTCGTAAGCCATGATTATAATTGACAACAGCCCGAGTCGGCGCGTTAGTATGTTGTATAGTTAGAGATGTCAGCAAAACAGAGGGGCCTGCCAAGCCCACCGCCTGCCGGGGATGCGGGTTGTTTGAAAGAGATACCGCGGCCCCGGAACGTAAACAGCAGTACAAGGAACACGGTTGGGATTTAGTCAGTACAAGCTTGACACCTCCCCCCCGCTTCACCCAGAGCAGTTATTTGATGGTTTCCCACCTGCAAAAGAAAAATAAAAAACAGGTAGGCAGTTCCAGGGGGAAGGCGCCTCTGCAGATTCCATAGCTGCTACAGAGACATTTCAAGCGGAAAATTCCAATAAATTTTTCCCCGTCCTGGAAATCTAACGTAGCACCTCATGTTCAGCAGTTCACACACAGCAACTAGATCAACAAGGCAGTTCTAATTATATCTACACCTAAAATACCTGTTATATGAGATGATATATAACGAAGACATGGCCAACACGTTAGTTCATTATATCAACGAGGGAAACTTGCAAGTTGTAAGCAATAGGCCATCCAACTTGGTGTTTGCGAACATAATTACGACCTCAGCCAGCTACGATTGGACAAACTCCGCGTGAAATTGGTACACGCTACTTGGGGAGTTCGACTTATATGACTAGGGACTTAGGACATTGTCATTTCTTTTTTAATAAGTCAAGTATCGTTTTTTCTTTTAATTTAAAATAAAGAATCGTAGCAGGTGGTCTACCGCCATTGAAAAAAAAACGTGAATTTATGTTTATACTAGCTTTTGCCCGCGGCTTTGCTCGCTTTAAATCCGGGGTAACACAGTTCCCCTTTCCTGATTTGCAGGTACCTGCTACCTGTAGTTTTTACCCTTGCGCCTTATTTACTGTAATAGCAAAGCTAAGTTTTCCCTGTTCTTCCCTAATTTCTCACTTAAAAAAAAATATGCCTTTTCCCGTCTCCAGGGTCCCAACTATCTGTGTACCAAAATTCATCAAAATCGGCTTAGTCTTTTAGGCGTGAAGACGTAACAACAAACATCTGATCTGGTTCAGGTATAGTTGCTTGTGTATGTGAGTTTAAATGTTTGGAAACGCACCGACGATATAGGAGAAAATACTAGCAAGGTAACTAGTGGAGGTTTGTTTTAAAAAAAAAATTGGGATTTTTCATAAGAATTTTCGTCAATAGGGTCCCGTGGTTTGACTTGTGCGCGGTTGATGGCAATATGTTCGCTCCCTATAACATAAAACTTCAACATAAGTGGTGAAATGTGAGTGCACTACAGCTTCACCTCTGCCTTACTCACCGGGGAAGTACAGGCGTAATGTTTATCACTATCACATCCTTACTTCCTTACTAATATTTTAAAAGCGAAAGTTAGTTTGTTTGTTACGTCTTCACGCCTAAATGGCTCAACCGATTTTGATGAATTTTGGTACAGAGATAGTTGGGACCCTGGAGACGTGCATAGGCATTTTATTAAAAGTGAGAAGTTACGGAGAAAGAGCGAAGAAAAGGGAAAACAAAAAATATAATATAATATTTAAAAAAAATAGCCTATGTCCATAGGCTATTTAAAAAAAAAATTGAGATATTAGTGAGAAAGAGGGTAGAAAATGGAAAACTTAGCATTGCTATTACAATAAATACGGCGCAAGATCAAAAACTACAGGTAGCAGGTAACTGTAAATCAGGAAAGGGGAACAGTGTTACTCCGAATTTAACGCGAGCAAAGCCGCGGGCAATAGCTAGTTATGCTATAAATATATCTCGATAAATATTGTTACTCAATTTTCAACTTAAAATATCTAAGAACTTCAAAGTCTTTGTAATCAGTTTATGCGTACCTCCATCGCATGTTGGATACAACCGATCAAATATACGAACTAATTCAAACTATCGGCCCACCCGCGTTTGCTCAACAATAATTTTCCTTATCGCTAATTAATAAAGTCCAAGTTTGTTTACGTAGATAATTGGTCGATAAGACTACTTTTCGTGATTGTGATCGTTTTTGGTGAAACTGTTTTTTATTAAAGTTTTGTTCATAAACTCGCCTCTGGTTACTTGAATCATAATTTATACAGTTCAAATGAGGGTGTACAAAATATAAGCAGATCTCTATTCTCTCGTAGGGTTTATATAGGCGTCATGTATGTATATGTTCTTTAAAAGAAGAGACAAGACTTGGTAACTGGCCCGTTGGTGTTCCACGCGCGCTTCATTGAGATGTCAGCAAAGTAGTGGGGCTGGCCAGGGCCACTGCCAGCCGGTGTTTAAAAGTTGTTTGATAGAGATACCGCGGCCCCGGAACACAAAGGGCAAATGTATAGGTTTTAGTTACTAAAAGTCTGACACTTACCCCTGCTCCGAGACTGAGGGGAAATTATTTGATGTTTTCCATCCAAAAAAAGACAAAGTAACGAAGAGTATGTTTCAAAATCCTATCCTACCTGAAATTATTAATTTTAATAAAGGATAATTTTACAGTTGAATCCAGTTAATTGCTGAAATTTACTCGATTTGAAAACATAAAAATATTGTATTCGACCTGGAGATTGAACTTGCAACCCTTACCTCACCATTCCCGATTAGGCGGCGGTAGACCAAAGAGCAAGTGGTAAGCACACAATCTGGATGATTTACAACTGACGCAGTGACCCTTCTTTCGTTCGGAGGAGTGAGCAAAGAGAAAGAAACGCGGTGAGAGGTGTAAAAATAACAAATGACGACACTCAAGAATAGGATCAAAACACTTCCTAGTTTCATGATTCTATAGACACCTTTATATTTTTTAATACGCAAACTTAAGATATGTCAAATATGATATCGAGGCTAAAGAGTTAATACTCTCTAAAAAAAAAACGAAAATGAACTAATATAATGTCTGTCTATTTAATAATAGACAGATATTTATATTAGAGACATTTATTTATTTAATAATGGACAGACATTTATATTAGTTCATTTTCGTTTTGTTTTTTCAAAAAAACGTACTCGCGAGAGTGCCTGTCTTTAATGCCGTTATTCGATCGCGAATAGCTTCGTTCTGCAGCATCCTTTCAAAATCGAGCAATCACCTGCTGTGGGTCGTGAGTGAGGATTGGAACAGTATGACAGATCCACATGTACTTGTACGTACTCATGCTCGAAGTCCAACGGAGTTCAAATCGAAGATAGGTATTGTTTGTTTGTTCAATGTCGTATTCAATTTAATTATTAGGTTAGATAGGCAGTCGCTCCACATAAAATGCTGATATTCAGCTGCATCCAGTTAGAGTGGAAGCCGACCCCAACAAAGTTGGGAAAAGGCTAGGCAGATGATGGGTATAAAGCCACGTAGGTACGAGGCAGCTGCTGAGAAAGAAAAACCCATTAACATGTCCAACCTGGGTGCTGATCCCAACATTACACGCTTATCAATACCAACCACTAAAAAAAAAGGATTAATGTAGGATCACATTAATCCTTTTTTTTGTGGGGCGTGAAATCATCAAATAAATTCCCCCGCTCTAGGCGGAGCGGGGGGGAGTGTCAGACTTTTACTGGCTAAAACCCACCCATGTTCCTTCTATAGCCCTTTCCGTTCCGGGGCCGCGGCATCTCTTTCGAACAACCCGCAAACCCGGCAGGCGGAGGCCCTGGCAAGCCCCTCTGCTTTGCTGACATCTCTTTGAGGCGCGCGTGAAACACTAACGCGTCGTCTGCACGGCCTATCATCAATTGACGGACGGACGGTGAGCTACCCATTGCTCACTGTCCACAGGCCCGCATCTACGGTGGCCTGGAGTCGTCTCGCGGCGCCCGGCGCCCATCGTACTATAGTCCTTTTTTGACATTATAAAAGCGAAAGTGAGTTTCTTTGTTACGTCTTCACGCGTAAATGGCCAAACCGATGTTGATGAATTTTGGTACAGAGATAGTTGAGACCCTGGAGACGGACATAGGCTATTTGTTTCAAAGTGAGAAAAGGGGGAGAAAGAGGGAATAAATGGGGAGAGAAAGATATTATTTTTCGATCATACGCGAGTTAAAATTAGCGTTAGCCCAAATTAACCCGTTGCACGATTGTTTACAAAAATGTAGGGTAACAATGTATGTAAACTTTGCACCCCTCTGCACACTTGTCGCGCGAAGGTTTAACTATGCCACGCGGACGAAGTCGTGGACGGAAGCTATTATAAATGCGAATGTTTGTGAGGATAGATGGATAGATGTATGGATGTATCTCTTTCCCGTCAAAACGGCTGAACAGATCTAGATGAAATTTAGCACACAGGTAGATTATGGTCTAGGATATTTTCACGCGGGCGGAGCCGCGTGCGCCAGCTAGTAAGAGATAAAGCAAAGAAAGAACGGTTTCACAAAGCAATACCTATACAAATTCAGCCAAAGAGAAATAGCTATACTAAAATCACATACCCATTCAAGCGATTTCACAAATCATAACCCGTATTACCAAACCTATTTGTTTCTCCAGCCTACCTATTCAAAGCTGGCGAATAAATATTTGTATCAAGCAAAGCAATATGTAGCCAGCTTACAGCTGTTGGGATAGTTGTTAACTTGCCATATTGCAAGTAGCAAGAGTAATTCTGAGACAAACTTTGCCTTTATTGCGGACCTCAGTATTACAACGTCAACTGGTGTTGATATTGTATGCTATTACTTTTACATACCGAGTTTCCTCCGTGCCTCGCAAAGCACGTTAAGCTGTTGGTCCCAGCTGTCATTTTTAGATCAGCGAAAGTCGCTACTGGTAGTCAGTGGCTTAAAATCCTGACAACCATACTTACTTACTTACTTAAGGGGTATCGTAATACCCGGTACTACTAACCGGGTTATGGGGACAAGATGCCCAGTGAGCCCAAGATAATATGGAAAAGGTTGGTCAGACGATAATCCAACTTCCTGCTTATATAATATCCTTACTTAAAATTATAAAAGCGAAAGTGAGTTTGTTTGTTTGTTACGTTTTCACGCCTAAATGGCTAAACCGATTTTGATGAGTTTTGGTACAGACATTGGTACAGATATTTAAAAAAATACCCTATGTCCGTCTTCAGGGTCCCAATGTCTGTACCAAAATTCATCAAAATCGGTCTAGCCATTTAGGCGTGAAGACGTAAAAAACAAACAAACTCACTTTAGCTTTTATAAAATTAGTAAGGATTTTGAAATATTCAGTACGCCGACTTTATAGCTTAAAATTATGAGCTCCACATTATTGTACTGACTAAATCACTCACATGTACAAGCCTCATACGTCACGTAACATGGTTATAAGTCATGACATCATTTCAATTTCAGTATTCAAATTTCAACGTGTAGGACTGGTTACGTATGTAGCAAAATTGCTACGGCGTAGTAAACCAGCTACGCTATAGTAGTCGCTACGCCGTAGTAAACTTGCTACGGATACTAGCACGATTCTGAGATGAGGTATGCGATCGATTTTTGACCGCATTAAAATCTGGTGCGTTTGTTTAAACCGTAATATTTTTAAGTAAGTAACTATTGCTTAACAAATTACTGCCGTAATATATCGCATATTTACATCTCAAAACTATACGCCCAAGTTAATAACTATATTACGATGAATATTCAGAGGCATAATTAACTTAATAGTTCAGTGAAAACAACTTAATTCAAAGGTGACACAGACCAGTTTTTTTCGAAGGTACGGTTTACGCGCAAACCACAAATTATAAACCTACAATGGTCAACCCTCCCTGTAAGGGCGGGGCGTTTTTGTGGGACCGTCTCTTGTAATATGACGTTCAAAAAGTGCTGATTATCAGCCTAATTTGAATAAATGACTTTTGATTTTGTTTATGTTCTTTAGGCTTTACTGAAAGTCATCTCAAGGATCGTGTCGAACATTACGTTCATAGTCTGTGAAAGGCTAAGCAAAGCTGTATATCCCTTGAATGTCCTATGTTAAGCACTATTATATATAGATAAAATATATTTTATTGTGTCCGTACATTGTTAAGCAGCTGTTTTGCAATATTTTTTTAAACGTTTCTCCACACAAGGAATTTCTCCTGTATCGTAGGTGTTAATAAACCTTTAAACACATACACAAACAGCCAGACCCGGAACAACTATCTGTGGGCCATACAAATATTTGTTCCTTGCGGGAATGGAACCAGCTACACACAGCGCAGCAGTCGATCGCTCAGCCACTGCGCCAACCGTGTTGTCATTGGAATGGAAACACTGACGGTTTTAACGCTGATGGCAATACCTTCTTGAAAATTTGTCATAGATAGTGAGTAGTTAGGTAGAAGGAGCTCGTGGCTAAATAAATAGTAGCCGCTCGGGTCGATCTTTAGGTTAAGCCGCGCTTGCCTAGGTTGGTCTGTGGATGGGTGACCACCCGTTACATACCGAGTTTCCTCCGTGCCTCGGAAAGCACGTTAAGCCGTTTGACAGTCGTTACAGGTAGTCAGTGTTCCGAAAGTCTGACAACCAGTCTTACCAAGGGGTATCGTATTACCCAGTATTAACTGGGTTGTGGAGGTCAGATAGGCAGTCGCTCCATGTAAAATACTGATATTCAGCTGCATCCGGTTAGACTGGAAGCCGACCCCAACATAGTTGGGAAAAGGCTAGGCAGATGATGATAGTGAGTAGTTAGGTAGAGTGATATACAACACATCAAAACATCCCCGATTATTACAATATTTCCAACATCATCGAGACACTAAGATTAAACACCGACTTACGGTTTGATTAATCGACGATAGAAACGCTTAGAATTGATCGACGACTCGCCCAGTCAATGGTTGCAAGATAAATAGCTAGGCACAGCGAGCGTTGAATGCGTAACAAATGGTTATATCGCCTCGCTCCCGTGATGCGGGGCAACCGTTTTGTGCCACGACCTGCATCACAGACACAATGCCTTAGATATCGACCTTTCTTTAGGCGTATAATACTCTATTTTATTGATGAGTTTCTTTGGATTATAATTTTAGGGAGATCGCTTTTGTATATTTTTTTGCAAGTTGGGTTTTTATACATTCTTAAAAAAAGTTGTAATCGCCTCGTAAAGGTTAGTTTTTAGCCTGTTTAGACCCGGGTTGCGGGTTGTTCGAAAGAGATACTGTGGCCCCGGAACATAAAGGGCAAAGGGAGGAACAGGACACTCCCCATTCCACATCTGAATAAAGCGAAGCTTCGCCGATATTAGCATATTCATTATTTTATCTCTAACTACAAAAGGGATTTTTCACTCTTTAGTTAATTTGTATCCATCCCTACCATACCTTCATGTTTCGTTCCTTTTTTTCTGTAATCAAAATATACGTACATAAATTGTGTCATACATAATTTGAGGCAGCCCCGGTAAGTTACAATAGTAAATTTTTTTTTGGGGTGGGAAATCATCAAATAACTTCCCCCGCTCTGGGTGGAGCGGGGGGGCGTGTCAGACTTTTACTGACTAAAACCCACCCATGTCCCTTCTATTGCCCTTTACGTTCCGGGGCCGCGGCATCTCTTTCGAACAACCCGCAATCCCGGCAGGAGTTACAATAGTACTTTTGTCTCTTTCTGAACTGACGGACTGCCTCAGGTCTATTTGGTTGGAAAGCGACTGCCGAGCCTTATTCCCGATTTCGATTCCCAGGTCAGAAAAAATTGTGATTGGGTTTTTCCACCAAGAACTTCTCAATGGCAGCTACGGAATCTGGATTTGTCCCCAGTCGATAGCAATAGCCTCACCCCCTGTTACACGAGCTTAAAAATATTTGGCGAAATATGCCTGTACTAGCTTCTACCCGCTACTTCGTCCGCGTGGCATAGTTATTTTGGGCTAACGATAATTTTAACTCGTGTAATGATCGAATATCTTTCTCTCCCCTTTTGTTCCCTATTCCTCACCCTTTTCTCACTTAAAAAAAAATAGCCTATGTCCGTCTGGTCTGTATGTCCGTATTTTTTTCCAGAGTCCCAACTATCTCTGTACCAAAATTCATCAAAATCGGTTTTGCCATTTAGGCGTGAAGACGTAACAAACAAACTCACTTTCGCTTTTATAATATTAGTAAGGATTATTTTCCAGAGAGTAAACAGGAAAATACGCTTGTAAATGCCGCTAGCCTATTAACTTCCTGACTCGCACAACCTGCTCAGTGCATAACCGATGCGACAGATGTCATCGATACGCGAGATAGGTTATAGTATATTTAAAAAAAGAAACGGTTCTCCACACTAGGATGTCTCCTGTATCGTGGGTGCGTTTACAAACATTTAAACTCACATTCACAAACAGCCAGACCCGGAACAACCATCTGTAGGCGATACAAATATTTGTTCCATGCGGGGATCGAACCCGCGACACGCAGCGCAGTACTCGACCGCTCAGCCACTGCGCCAACTTTATCGTCAAATTAACAATGTTCGCAATCATGCGGCTCTTGCAAACAACGAATAAAAAAATTTGATGCATAACATATGACTTCCAATTTTTTGAATTTCGCATTTTGTCAATTCATCTTCAAAAATATTAATCAAAGTCCGAACATTTTTATTTTGCATGGGCCTACATGGGCACTTATAAAACCTCGAGAAAAGGTGTTCTGTTCAGGTTGATCGTTTCCTATGGAGAAGAATTGGCAAGAAACTCCATGGTTACTCTTTTAAAATCATTTGGTACTACAATGTTGTTTTTACAGAGTTAGTACTTAAGTCAATAGTCAGTAATTTAGGTCAGCTCGTCAGTTCGTTCAGTAATCTCCACTAGGCTTCTGAAGAGTATGTTTAAGGACTTCCCGGTTGGTCACACATGCGTGTGTGAAATATAATGAGGATTGTGTTTCTGAGAGAATTTTCAAAATAATAAAAACCAAATATCAATTTTCATCATTTTATTGAGTCACATGTATTAAAAAACTGCTCTTCTCACATTGATTCGTTTTAGATAACCGACAACTTAACGTACTTCATGCTGTTACATTAAATTCTTTATATTTCTTAGAATGAGCAACTTTTTATTGTTTTATTTTATGTTTTATATATACATTTACAACCAGCCCGGGAACGTTTAACATGGTACAAATTATATCGGTATAATATAAAACTTAATAATGTTATCAATAATTAAATTAATAATAAATATTATAGTTATTATAATGGAATTATTATAATTAATTCGTGTATTTACATAATCGATTAATTTTGATATGTCCTTGTTCAAATTATATTGAAAACATTATGAAGCGTTGTTTTAGAACATGTTGCATTCAATATTCGTAAGGTTATACAAGGTATAAATAAATACTTGTGTCTGTAACAGCTATTTAAACTTATCTACTTATATTTTACAATTATTTACAATACTATCTACGCGTAAGTGTAGAACTACTCAGTATATAATAAAAATATTAAAAAACATAAACCTCTTTAGTAGTCCTCAAGTTAAATAATTATGTTTTTTTGTTAAATGGGTTTTTCACGTTATATTGTAATTAACGCAATATATTCACACCTTGTATAACAAAACCTATTCTTTAGCTCTATTTGTATCTTGCCGATAGCATCAGACATATCTTGCTGTGGTTGCAAGTTGTTCGAAAGAGGATGGGACTAAGGGCAAAATAAGGAACAAAGATGAGAACAACTTAGTCAGTAAAAGTCTGACACTGCTGCCCTGCTCAGAGCGGGAAAATTTATTTGATGGTTACCCATCCGAAAACAAAAATATTATACATTATATTTGTTATTGAGTAGGTACAGTACGAACATAAATGTTTGAGATAGTTGTGTCAAGTGTGAGTCACTTAAGAGATGCCACGATTGTGGCGTATTGTACAGTCAGCAAATACATAAGTTACTAGACTCGTCAGACACAGTTGAGTACATTAAAGATATTCAAATCGATTTGGAGACGTCAATTGGTTTCTCACAAAAATTATATCTGATGACTCTGGTGGCTTATCTCTTATGCTAACTGTACATGTTTTTTCCATGTTCCTTTAATTGTAACTTACGCCACCATCTTGTTTTTCATAACAATTTGACATGTGTTCAGCGGCTAAAAAAACAGTGTAAAATAAATAGGATTTATGCCAATGCCTGAAAAATCAGCAAAATATAAACACTTTAAACAACCGATTACAGATTACAAACACGGCTAATAAAATAAAATAATTATTAACAAATTAATTGACAAACTTCTCATTTCGCAATAAAGTAAATAATTGATGCTCACTTTTCAATAAAATTATTAAAGGACTGGTTAATTCAACGTAGACATTACATTTTAATGAATCATATTTGTTTGACACTTACCGACGTTAACTTTTTACATTTAACTGTAATAATTACATTTAAATCGTCTATTAGTGCATTGCGAAATGAAATTCCGTGTGTGAATTTTTGAAACAAAATTTTCAATAGGTTTAATATATGTACAATTTTTACCTCATATCTCTAAACTTATACTTGAATAGCTTAGAGCCTTCCATCATTCTCTTAAAGAGTCTCTAACTAATTTTATCATTAGAACGAGTTATTTTAATAATTTTCTAATAATCTTTTACAAATAATTGTTCATCAGTCATTGTCTTAATTTTACAACTGCTAGAACGCATTACTGTTATAGTAGTATAAATCGAATTACATACAATAAATGTTTTTTTTTAACAATGAACATTTTGAAAGTCTTTAACGGATAATTTTTAACATGTTTTTTTCACTTTTTGAAAGTAAAATGGTAGAAAATAAACTGGATATTGTTTATACGCAGCTTTCTTGATGAGCTGCTAATAAGGGTGTCCTCGTCGTGACGATCTCTCGATGCGACCGCATTGCACCATTGATCACACTTCGACCAGAATCATTCTGTGAACAAAAGTCATAGTTTAAAAAAAAACTAATAAAACTACGGTCTTTTGTTAACAGACTTCAGATCCATCACTCTTTTAGTCACATGTGCTAAAATTATCATTTAATTTAAATTTTTGTCTTTGCCAAATTATCGATGACTAATAAAATATAGCTCATCAGACCTTTGCTTGAAAATTTTAAGTAGTTTTGTAACAAACTAACGATGTAATGATGGGTGTAGATTTGCTTCTCTATTTTTTTCATATTTTTTATAATATTTGTTTTTATTTATTCGTCCCATATGTAATGTATTTATACTTGTTATGCATTTTATCGTATGTGACCGTGGCTTCACTTGCTTGGGCCCTATCAGAATATAAGCGCTGTGACATGGCCGCCATGTTGGACCGCCATTTTGGACTCGTATAGGACTAATTTTTTTTATTGTCTGTTTTTTTTATAAATTAATTTTTGTTTTATCGTCTTTTCTTGAGCTAGTCCAATAAACAGTTTCTCTTTCTTCTAAACACAGTAAGCTTGAAAACATATCGAAAATAAATAAAAACTATTAACCGAATCAGCTTTGCTCTGCACTACTAACTAAGCGAAATGTTCAATTACAGTCCACCAATACATAGTTTGTCGAAACCCTTTAGAGAAACTTCTCCAATAAACACTAAATTATTACTGCAATTATTTAGTAGAACCTCGTATCGCAAATTAAATACGATCATCAGTTTGCTATTCGGTCAGTATGCAGTAAGTTCAAAGGAGTTTCGAAATACAGAAATAATTGATTGCTTAAGATTCATTGCATGGTTAGGTAAGGTATATTAATAGGTCATCATTTGCCTAGCCTTTTCTCTACTATTTTGACCTACGGGTCCCGTTTATCACTTTGGGTACGAAACCCTACTGTTAAGAGTCCTCTGACCGTCGGTCTGTTCGTCTGTCACGAGTCTTTGTCTCAAGAACTGGGATAATTAGATAGTTGACATTTTCACAGATGATTTATTTCTGTTGCTGCTATAACTGCTCAGCTTACCGCCTGATTGGATTAATTTTAATACTAGTATTTTAATTTCTATCGAGGAATGGAGGAAACTGTATTATATGTGGAGACAAAAGAGCAAAAACTGATTTTATTAAAGTGTTTTATTATTTTTAGAATACAGTTAGTAAGCTTATCAACCGCTTTAATTCGCTGAATATTTAATGACCTACTAAGCTTTCTATATGATTCCTAACAAATAATGTGAAACACTTGTATGGAATTTTTAAAACGAATGAGAATATCAAACCCATAAAAAATATACACGATTTAGTTAAAGCTAGTGAACCTCCTTATGAGTGAAAATACGGTTACATCATCTGCCTAGCCTTTTCCCAACTATGTTGGGGTCGGCTTCCAGTCTAACCGGATGCAGCTGAATATCAGTATTTTACATGGAGCGACTGCCTATCTGACCTCCACAACCCAGTTAATTCTGGGTAATACGATACCCCTTGGTAAGACTTATTGTCAGACTTTCGGAACACTGACTACCTGTAACGACTGTCAAAGATCTACAAATGACAGCCGGGACCAACGGCTTAACGTGCTTTCCGAGGCACGGAGGAAACTCGGTATGTAACGGGTGGTCACCCATCCACAGACCAACCTAGGCAAGCGCGGCTTAACCTAAAGATCGACCCGAGCGGCTACTATTTATTTAGCCACGAGCTCCTCAGTGAAAATACGGTTAATAATATAATAATGATAATCGGTAGCTTGGACCCTGTTCCCGATACCGATGGGCTACTATTTTTAAATGTTTTATAAAGTTTTGATAAGAAATGTGTAAAATATAAAAAAAAAAAATTATACGTTTGAAAAACGAGAATAATAATATTATAAAACACTTATTTTCAGGCATCTTATGCCCATAGATAAATAACTTACAGACAATCATTTATATCGTTAATACAATTCGTGTTAGTAAATAAATCCTTAACAACTAAAAACAAGCGGCTAATCCATAAGCTAAAGAAATCTACAAGAGGAACCCAGTGCCCGGTAGAAACATTGTGATAAATATTTGACACCGATGGTAACCATGATGATGGCCTATCTCTCCGCCAGAACAACTAAACATTCACCATTCATAAAAGTTTACGTGCAATTTATTAGTTGTTAGTATTAACCTGTAAATCAGTGTAGTGCGCGTGCGATGATATCGGCGTCACCGGCGTCTGAATGCGAGGCAGGCTGTGCGCGCTGTTCGAGTTCTTTGGCTGAGCTATGGCGGAGTAGAGCGGCGGGTCCGGAGGAGCTTCGGTTACCCCTGTGTGCAAGGAAAGAATGATGTTAGTTCATGCGGTTCTATGGTTAAGTTATTTTGTGGTCTGTAAGTGACTTGTTTGCAGATTCAAAAAGCCAAGTAACGTCAATTTTATCTGCCTATATTTACCAACTGCGTTAAGGTCGATTTGTAATCTACACGAATGTAATTAATAAAATTATTGCAAATAAATGAATATGATTATGATAAAACAGTTGACACACGTTTTTTAACTAATCACTTAGTTGATTTTTCTTTCAAGACAAGTAGGCAAGTCTAGACCATTTTGTTTATTATGTAGTTCCTTTTGTGTTTGATGCTACTTTCCACTCTGTTATAAATCTGACCATAGTTTACTTTTTCATTAAAACGGTGCCCCACAAGAGGATTTTTTCCTGTATCGTAGGTGTGTTTACAAACATTTAAAGTCTAAACTATCTGTAGGCCATATAAATATTTGTTCCGTGCGGGGATCAAACCGCGACACGCAGCGCAGCATTTGATCTCTCAGCCACTGCGCCAACCGTGTCGTCAAAGTTTGATACCATGTTTTAGCAACACCATTTAATTTAGCACAGTGTATTATACCAAAAACAAATTGTTATTAAAAACCATTTCTTTGTTGTCTACAATTTAAAACAAAACAGCTATTTCTATGAAAAGCTTGTCTATTTTTCTCTTGTATAACTAGAATGCATTTACCCCACCTCCAATAACAATTCAAACTGTTTTTCTGCAACTTCACCAATATATTTCCTCTCTTTTGATCTTGCCCCTAGCTGCTAGCCTTATTGTATCCTATTGTGTGCTGGTATTAGGTTCGTGCCGAGTTTTCTCCTGAACAAAGTTTTTATACAAAGTTATTAATAGTCTTTTGTGGAATAGGAGCAGATTTTTCGCTTGGTGTTTTCGGGAGCCTATTTTCATAACTTCAGGATAAAGTTTGTCTTTATTATTTTGTACAGGAAACTAATATTCTGGGCTCTGATTGAACTTTTAACTGGTTTGCAAATATCGTGTGATATTATCACAAAATTTTGCAGAAAAACTGGTATAATGGTGAAAGCAATTGGAGAGGGAACTGACATATCTTAAAAAAATGTGACATCCGAGTTCACACCTAGATCTTTTCGAATTGCGAGTTAACAGCCTTTTTTGGGTTAAATCGTTTCATCGTTGCTGTCATTTTACACATAGGTACGCATATATATACCTAAATATCAACACCAAGCTGCACTATAATAATAACAACTATGCAGGTAATATAACCCTGCCGTGTTCGAAAGAGATACTGCGGCCCCGGAACATAAAGGGCAAAAGAAGGAACATAAGTAGGTTTTAGTCAATACAAGTCTGACAGTCCCCCCTCCGCTCAGAGCCCCAGAGCGGGAGAAGTTATTTGATGATTTAACAACCGCAAAAAGGTGTGTAAAGAAAGTAACGTAAATAGACAACATTGTGAACGAAAAATACGTCATTTTCAAATTTCCATACAAACAAAATGCAATCAAAGTCAACTCATCGGTCAAACTGCGCTACAGTGCCATACAATTCCTTTGAAATCCCCAGAACTGTTTAAAGCAATTTGCAAGGTAAATAAACCGCAGACCGGTTGCGGTGATGGTGACAATACTGTGAGTGAGTGAGTGACAAGTTATAAATCCAAACTGACATGCAGTTACGCGAACAGTTGTAGCATTCGTATTTAGAACTTAAATGGTAGATTTTCAGGATTCCGTACTTTACAGGAAGAAACGGAGCCTTTTTTTTTTTTTTTTTTCGGGTGGGATATCATCCAATAACTTACCCCGCTCTGGGCGGAGCGGGGGGGGCATGTCAGACTTGTACTGACTAAAACCCACCCATGTTCCTTCTATTGCCCTTTACGTTCCGAGGCCGCGGTATCTCTTTCGAACAACCCGCAACCCCGGCAGGCGGAGGCTCTGGCAAGCCCCTCTGCTTTGCTGACTCTCTTTGAGGCGCGCGTGAAACACGAACGCGCCGTCGACACGGCCTGTCGTCAATCGACGGACGGACGGTGAACTACCCATTGCTCACCGCCCACAGGCCCGCATCTACGGTGGCCGGGAGTCGTCGCGCGGCGCCCGGCGCCATGGGCGTCTCCCGCGGCGGCTGGGTTGGGCAGATGTTCTCTCCCTCAAACGCCCGGCCACCTCCTTTGCTAGCATTACTGCTTCGCAGAAGGTGGTGACCGCTTCCCATTCCCTCTCGCTCCGGACCATGGCCTGAACCAGGGCCGGATGCGAGAGATCGCCGCCGCCGATCGCCTCTACGAGGGCACGGCGGTGCTCCGCCCACGCTGGGCAGATCGCCACTGTGTGCTCCACCGTGTCCTCAGGGCGATCGTCACAATGGTGACACCCGGGCGCTTCCTCCCGCCCGATGATGTGCAGGAACCTCCCGAAACTTCCGTGTCCGGTGAGGACCTGCGTCAGGCGGTAGGTGAGGACGCCATGACGCCTCTCCAGCCACTCCTCAAAGAGGGGACTTACCGCCACTATTGTGGCGTGCCCTAGAAACGGAGCCTTATTGGATCATCACTTTGTAGTCCGTCTGTCTGTCAAGATCTCGGGAAAAATGGAGGTAACGAGTTGAAATTATGAACCACTAGCTTTTGCCCGCGGCTTCGCTCGCGTTAAAATCGGTATAACACAGTACCTGCTGCCTGCAGTTTTTGCTCTTTCGCCTTATTGATTTGTAATAGCAACGCTAAGTTTTCCCTTTTCTTCCGTCGTTCTCCCTCATATCCCACTTTTTTTTAATAAAAAATATAAAAAAAAATGTCCGTCTCGACGCCTATGTCCGTCTCCTGGTTCCCAACTATCTCTGTACCATTCATTCATCATTCATTCATCAAAATCGGTGTAGCCATTAAAGCGTGCAGAGGTAACAAACAAACAAACTCACTTTCGCTTTTATAATATTAGTAAGGATTATACTTCACTTACAGTCTGTGTTACCTTTGTGCTGTAAAAAAATCAACTCTATAAATCTACGCGTTCAAAAGATATGGCCGCTTAAGTCGCAAGTCTGTACGGAACCCTCGATGTGCGAGCCTGACTCGCTCCTGGCCGGATTTTTAGAACGACTCGGTTGGCGCAGTGGCTGAACGTTCGACTGCTGCGCTGCGTGTCGCGGGTTCGATTCCCGCACGGAACAAATATTTGTATGACCTGCAGATAGATGTTTCGGGTCTGGTTGTTTGTGTATGTGAGTTTAAATGTTTGTAAACGCACCCACGATACAGGAGAAAATCCTAGTGTGGGGCAACGTTTTCTAAAAAAAGAAAAGAAAGAGAAGAAACTTAACTACGTAATAACCGCCTTATTAAATAATAATTAATGCCTTTGATACATGCACTGTAAAACTGGAGTCTGGACCAAAAGAAAACAGTTTTTGAACAAATAAATGTCACAACGCAATATTGCCGAGTACGAAACAAATACAGGGTGTCCCGTAAATAATGGATCAAACGTAACGGGTAGGTAGCTTACCTGATTGCCAACAACTAATTTGAATGGTTTTAAAAAAACCGTTACGGTAACAGAGATATTATTTTTTTTTCGAATTTTTTAATTTTCTCTACCAGAGTTCAGTTTTTTTTATGCTGTTGCTGCAAATTATAACATTTTTATTTATAATTTTTGTTAAACATTTCTGAATAGCTTACTAGTGTTATAAGATTTTTTTTTGTTTTCAAATCGTTTTATTTGCCTTAGAAAAAAATCTTGAATTGAAAAGATTTTTTTGTCACGATGAAAAGACCAATATTAAAAAAAATCTACTGTAAAAAAATTGTATGACACGAATGACCACCATTATTTCAAAAACTTGTCCATTTAATAAGGTTTGCAAATTGGTATAAAACTTACGTCTAGTCCTAGTCGTTACAAAGATATTGCTGTAAATGTGATGATAGCAGAAAATAAATTAAAATCAGTACTATCTAATTTTTCCCTCTTGTAATGCCTCGTGCTTGAATGCTTTTAATCTAAGCAGGTAGATAAGTGCCCAGCGTGATTCCAAGCCGATGACGTCATCTTTCCGGAATCAGGGATCGCTACCTGCGGCGTAGTCGCACCTACTGAGTGTGAAAGGGATAGATTACGCCGCTTTTGTATTTTGGTTAATCGGTATGTCGTTGAGCAGTTTTTTCTTTTCTTTGCCCTTCACGTGTACAGGGCTTCATTGTTTTTAGAATTTATTAGTTTAGTTGTGACTAGTCACTCTTCGAGTTGATACGTACGTCAGACAACTTTCGCTTCCGCTTGGTGTTTTCTTCTGTGAAATTGGACTTGTGCTGTGTATTTGGATTTTGCTTTGCCTATCGATTTGGAACTATTAGTGTATTGGACAAACGACTTGGCGATCCCACGGACTTCGAAAACATTGTTTGTGTGTGGTTGTACGTGTGTGCAGTAGCGCTGAAACCTTACTCAGTGTAATGCTTCGTTACGAGTACACGCCACGGCAGTACGCCGAAATGCATTTTATCTACGGAGAAGCAAGAGGCAATGCCAGGGCGGCCGCAAGATTGTACCGTGAAAGATACCCGAACCTGGTTCGTTACCCCGATTATCGCGTATTCATTAGAGTGCATAACGCGCTTCTTGAGGGAAGAATTCTTGGCACCGGAGTTGGTGGTGCCAGTGAAGGACGACCGCGACAAGTCAATGACGAAAGCATTCTTCGAGAAATCGAGGAAGATCCGTCGGTCTCAGTTCGCGTCATAGCGCGACGCATCGGTATCCCAAGATCAACGGTGCATCGAGTGCTGCAGAGGTACCGGTTTCACCCATATCACGTGCAACGTGTTCAAACGCTGACCTCACGTGATTATCAGCAAAGAGTTGAATTTTGTCAAAGGATGCTTAGAATGATTCGGGCGGACCCACAGTTTTTCAACAAAATTTTATGGAGTGACGAGTATTCATGCCGCCGAGATGGATATTTGAATTTGCACAGTTGGCAGCTGGTGAACCCACATTTGATGCGAGAGGACAGAAGCCAACATCAATTTAAAATAAATTTATGGGCGGGAATAATTAATGGGCAAATAATAGGGCCCTTTGAACTACCAGAAACTCTAAACGCCCAATACTATCTGCATTTTTTAAGAAATGAGTTGCCAACGTTATTAGAAAATATCCCAGAAGACGTACGGCAGGTAATGTGGTTGCAAAATGATGGGTGCCCCGCTCACTATGCAACAGCAGTAAGGGCGCACCTTGATGAAAGTTATCCGGAAAGATGGATCGGGCGATTAGGACCAATTTTGTGGCCTCCGCGATCTCCGGATTTAAATCCCCTAGATTTTTTTTACTGGGGATGTTTAAAAGACAAGGTCTACAAACAACCGATAACGACAGAAGAAGAGTTACGTCAGAGTATCCAATCGGCTGTATCAGAAATAAATCAAAGCCATTTTGTCCGACGGATAAGAGCTTCCTTTATTAGGAGATGTAGACTTTGCATTCTCGTAGGGGGAAGGCAGTTCGAACATTTATTGTAAAAACAAAATAAATGATTTATTTGAACTTATTGTTTTTTTTTTCTAGTAACTCCTTTAATAAGCTGAGATGCCTAATTAATTTAATGAACATTGCCTTTTATTTGAAATGCTACACATTTTGAAGATAAAAGTTTAATTATGCACACTTTTTATTGTTTTTTTTTATTTTGATGATTTAGCACCTCTCTCAGGTTCATAGCAATATCTTTGTAACGACTAGGACTAGACGTAAGTTTTATACCAATTTGCAAACCTTATTAAATGGACAAGTTTTTGAAATAATGGTGGTCATTCGTGTCATACAATTTTTTTACAGGAGATTTTTTTTAATTTTGGTCTTTTCATCGTGACAAAAAAATCTTTTCAATTCAAGATTTTTTTCTAAGGCAAATAAAACAATTTGAAAACAAAAAAAAATCTTATAACATTAGTAAGCTATTCAGAAATGTTTAACAAAAATTATAAATAAAAATGTTATAATTTGCAGCAACAGCATAAAAAAAACTGAACTCTGGTAGAGAAAATTAAAAAATTCGAAAAAAAAAAATATCTCTGTTACCGTAACGGTTTTTTTAAAACCATTCAAATTAGTTGTTGGCAATCAGGTAAGCTACCTACCCGTTACGTTTGATCCATTATTTACGGGACACCCTGTATATGCTTGGCCTACATAATGATATAGTTGTTCCGGTTGTGTCTCATTGTGTATGTTAGATTTTGTTTGTAAATGCACCAACTATACAAGAGAAATTGTAACATTTTTATAAAACAAAAACTTCTTTCGTTTTAATGGTTCTATAGCCAAGGGGTAAACTGTCCTGCCGGGGTTGCGGGTTGTTCGAAAGAGATACCGCGGCCCCGGAACGTAAAAGGCAACAGAAGGAACATAGGTGGGTTTTGGTCAGTAAAAGTCTGACATGCCCCCCCGCTCCGCCCAGAGCGGGGGAAGTTATTTGATAACTTCCCACCCGAAAAAAAAAGGGGTAAACTGTCCTGCCGGGGTTGCGGGTTGTTCGAAAGAGATACCGCGGCCCCGGTCTGCAAAGGGCAATAGAAATAACATGGGTAGGTTTTAGACAGTACAAGTCTGACACTACCCCCGCTCCGCCCAGAGCGGGGGAAGTTATTTGATGAATTCCCATCTGCAAAAAAAGGGGTAAACCGTACCCTTACTAAGACTGCGCTGTCCGTCCGTCTGTTCGTCTATCATCAGGCTGTATTTCATAAATTGTGATAGGTAGACAGTTGAATTTTTACAGATGATGTATTTCTGATGCAGCTGTAACAAAAAATACCAAAAAATACGTGTGGCACTCGGGGACTACCGCGGTAAAGCTATTGCATTGGATTTTTTTATCAACTTATGAAAAAATATAACATGGTGTAAAAAAAAATGATTGGAATCGATTCAGTTGCTTATTCTGAACAAACTATATTCAGGTTTCGCATATACTAAAAATAATGTTGTATAAACAGTTTGAACCATGTGTGTTTATTTATCTTGTATTGTTTTTGTTTTTTATTGTACTGGTTTTGGATCTACTTGACACAATTTTTGTTATAGCATCCTGTCTCTAATATTTACATTTACTGTTATTTGCATGGTTGCTAAAATGCAATTTTTAGATGTGAGTTTATTTCAATTTGTCTGTATGTAACCGTGCCGTTCCTTACTAATATTATAAAAGCGAAAGTGAGTTTGTTTGTTTGTTTGTTACCTCTTCACGCTTTAATGGCTAAACCGATTTTGATGAATTTTGATACAGAGATAGTTGGGAACCAAGAGACGGACATAGGCTAATTTTTATAAAAAAAAAAGTTGGATATGAGGGAGAACGAGGGAAGAAAAGGGAAAATTCAGCGTTGCTATTACAAATCAAGAAGGCGCAAGAGCAAAAACTGCAGGTAGCAGGTACTGTGTTATACCGAATTTAACGCGAGCAAAGCCGCGGGCAAAAACTAGTTATAAATAAATGAATAAATAAAATTAAATTATAGAGATACTTTTATAACTCATTGATACGGCCAAAGATATGTGATATCAAAGCTTTTAGCTTGTTGGTAATTATACACAATCACACGGTTAACTCTATGGGTATTGTGGTCAAGGGCGATAGAAAACCATCCGGTCAAGGTTGTTCACGCATAATAGATCAGATAGGTTAGAAGGTAATAAACGTAGGGTAGACAAGCGGAAAATCATGATGTTTATGTGTGAAGTGAGGTGAATGAGTCACATTCAATATTAAACTATTATCTTGTTTCTGTATATACATAAATAATTAAATAAATATAATTTTTAAGTTAATCGACGTTGTTCGCGACGTAATTTTGTTGTATTTTTCTGGGGTTAAAAGTATTCTAGTACTCTTTCACGTCAAAACGGCTGAACGAAATTTGGCACAGAGGTAGATTATAGCCTGGAATAACACATAGGATCGTTTTTTTTTATATCACGCGGGCACAGCCACGGGCGCTAGCTTGTAACACATATTTTTTATCGAGTATTTATTTCCAATTGTTACTAAATATTACCAGATTATCAATTTAGAAGTAAAAGAAATATATAATTCTCAAACTTCTCTCAAACTCATAAACAAACCAAGCAATTTAAGAAATAATAATATAGGACCACTTTGAAAGTATACCCTTTCGAACAAAAAAGAATTATGAAAATCGCATCACAGTTTGCGGAGCAATAGGTGAACAAACATAAAACCTCCTTTTTTCAAGTCGGTTAAAAAGTAAAAGCCATTTTTGCAATTTTGCGCCAATTAGCATACCATGGTGAAAAAGTTAGAAGGAGATCAAGAGAAAATTAATTGACAGTTAATGATGTTTGTGTAATGGACACCTAACTAATTGAATTATTCAGTGATTGTTTATCTAACTTCGATTTTGTTACCCAAATAACAAAGTGTTATTTAGAGATTACTTACGGCAGTCAAAATCCTTACTAATATTATAAAAGCAAAAATGAGTTTTTTTGTTTGTTTGTTACCTCTTCACGCTTTAATGGCTAAACCGATTTTGATGAATTTTGGTACAGAGATAGTTGGGAACCAGGAGACGGACATAAGCTAATTTCTTAAAAAGTGGGATGTGAGGGAGAAAGAGGGAAGAAAGGGGAAAACTTTGTGTTGCTATTACAAATCAATAAGGCGCAAGGGGAACTGTGTTACCCCGAATTTAACGCGAGCGAAGCCGCGGGCAAAAGCTAGTAACCTAATAAACCCTCTGTCACTTGTAAACTGGGATTTATTCCTTTTTTTTTGGATTGGAGATGATTACAAAAATACAAATATAAAGGCATTTGGCTACCTGTATCAGAATCACTCATCTTAAAATGGGTAATCGCACGAGGTATCTTAGAAGTAATTAGACAGGTTTTCGATCAGCAGCCTTATAATCACGATACACAACTTAAATTACAATAATCACTTAATTTAACTCAGATGAAAATGGATTTCGATTTGGGATGTAAGCGATCCGTCGTAACCGTCTAGTCCACGCTACCGTTCCATCCAAAACTGTCTCGGTACGGTGGTTGACTGACGTTTCTTCGACGTTCCGCCAGAGTGACATTTGTGTTGTCCCTCTCGTCAAATCAAAATAAGGTTTACAATCTCTACTACTGGTTGGCACCAGAAACGCGCCTTCAAATATTTCTGGGATACAAACAAAACAGAAATATTACACAAACAGAAATATAACAAAAATATAGTGTTGCTGTGTTTTTTAGGCAACGCTGAGAGTCGTATTTTGTGGCAGTAGTTCTAGTATGAAATATATTTTTTTTATTTTGAGCTGTTTTTACGGCGTGTTGCTTACAGTCTACTCAATGCCATAGAGGCTTAATAAATAATATGTATTATTAAAGTCACGATTCAAACTTTACTACCTGTAGATTTGGAAAGTATTATAATACTAGCTTTTGCCCGCGGCTTCACTCGCGTTAAATTTTGTATAACACAGTACCTGTTACCTGCAGTTTTTGCTCTTGCGCCTTATTGATTTGTAATAGCAACGCTAAGTTTTCCCTTTTCTTCCCTCGTTCTCACTCATACCCCACTTTTAAAAGAAAAAAATAGTCAATGTCCGTCTCCTGGTTCCCAACTATCTCTGTACCAAAATTAACAAACAAACTCACTTTCGCTTTTATAATAATAAAATATAATATAATATGGTAAGGAAGTAAGGATTTCACGTAGATAGATAGGAAAAATCATTTATTTGATGCAACTAAAAAAACAATAGAGAAATTAACACAAAAAATATCAAACTGACAAAAAAGAGATAGATTTAAAAAGAAATAAGAGAAGTTAGATTGACCCATAGTTAATTAGAAACATCACATACATGTATAATGGTCGCCCACTTTATCGTCCGTCTCCAGGGTCTTAACTATCTCTGTACCAAAGCTCATCAAAATTGGTTTGGCTATTTAGGCGTGAAGACGTAACAATCAAACAAACAAACTCACTTTCGCTTTTATAATATTAGTTAGGATTTGGGTGTACTGAATAAGATGATATTCTTTCAAAACTTCGAAAGGATAAACCAAAGCGTCCAATTCAGAGCAATATAAGAAAACCTCTGGAATATGAATAAGATATTATGTAAAGTACTATCAGACAAAAGAAAATGAGATTGCCCCGCCACAGATTTGTCAACGGACATACTTGACTTGCAAGATGCATTGGACGGAAGATAGTGTCATTAAATTTTCTCGTAACAACGAATTTACACAGAGGACACATTTGTTGAAACGAGATTGTAGTTTTCTCTTGTTGAAAAATAGAAACTGTTGTTTTTCTTTTCAGGTATTTCGTTTGTTTGTATTTTGCATCGTTTTTTAAGTACATCTAATGCTACAGGTAAGATAGTTTATGATCTAAACATTTTACTGTATGGAGTTTATTGAAGGAAATAAACTCGTACTTTTATAGAGTATCGTACCTCAAAAGGAAAAAACGTTTGCGGATGGGAAATCAATAACTTCCCCCGCTCTGGGCGGAGCGGGGGGGAGTGTCAGACTTGTACTGACTAAAACCCACCTATATTCCTTCTATTGCCCTTTGTGTTCCGGGGCCGCGGTATCTCTTTCGAACAACCCGCAACCCCATCGGATCCCTTATATTATCACTTTGTCGTCCATCTGTATGTCTGTCTGTCAAGACCCTTTATCTCGGGAACTCGCGACTTGCTCTTGTCCAGTTTTTTGTTATGATTGTAGTTTGTTGATATGTTTTCCATGTGTTCGAAATTTGAAACTATTGCCTAACTTGCCAATATTGTGCCAGTATTATCTTATTTTGTATTTTTCACAATAACGGTCACTCTTCACCCAGAAAATGGCGACGGTGCCCCAAAAGGGTCATGATTTGAACAATAATTTCACCCGTAGTAAAATAATATGACTGACAAAAACCCATTACGGCTCGCGTTATTGAATTTCCAGCTCAATGGAAAAATATTATAAACGAAAAACACAAATATGCGAGATATAAAACCAGAATGAATGGTATTTAATAACTGAAGGCTTTGAGCAAAAAATGTTCCTGGATTTTTGTGTAACCTGGATTTTCTTCGTAACGTGTTTGTTTATGGGTGGTAGTACAAACATGTGTGTTAAAAACATATTGTTTTAAATTCCATAATCAAGTTAGACATAAGTCAAATGTACAATACATTTTGTATCATACATAACTGACATTTAATTTTGATCTCATTTGTTTTTCGTTTTGCAACACGTTTCGTAATTTTTGTCTTCTATAATACCCTTCTATATAATACGTCTTCTATATTTTTTATTATGAATACATAAGTAATTTTGTTATTACTCATTATGTAAAATGTTGGTTATCCTGTAATTGGCAACTGTCTAGGTCCAATTCTATATATTTAAATTTTTTAAGAAATTTTTATACAGAAGTTGTTTCTGACCTTTTTAATAAATAAATAGACATGGATAGAAAAACTTTTTTTTTTATAAACGTTGCCCCACACTAGGAATTTCATCTGTATCATGTGTGCGTTTACAAACATTTAAAAACTCACATGTATACACAAACAGCCCGGAGCTGGCAGGCAGTCCCTTCTTGCATAACGCTGATATTCAGCTGCATCCGGTTAGATTGGAATTCTCCCGCGCAATGTAGTCGAAAAAAGCCAAGGCAGAAAATGAAGCTCTTTTAGTCAACATAAATAAAGCTAAAACCGATACTCATACCCGGGTCGTGAATAAATGAAATGTGAACGTTACTCATAGTATACCCCCACAGAGAAGAACCCATTCACACGTAGCGACCTAGTCCCATAATAAATCCCAAGTGAACAACAAAAAGTATTATTAATTAACACATACGGAAACAAGTTGAAAAATAATGTGCCAACGTTTACGTGCAAAGTCCTGATAATAAATATTCTACAAATTAATTGCCTACACTACGGAAAGAATAAATTAACTAGATTACTGTGCATAAGTCCATACTTCTAGATTTACAACGGGCCAGCTAGAATACATGAGCACGTTTTATGTTCTTACAGAGAATTTTAACTGTTATAAAGTATGTTAGTTCCTCTTTTAACGGTTTTTTCTCAGATTAATAACGGATAACGCTTGTTAGCTGATGTTTAGTTAGAAGCTTTCTGGTTCCAGTGCAAATGTTCTGTAGCCTGTGGGGATTGAGTTTTTGTTGAATAATTTGGCTATTGCCAGAAGAAGATTGTTTAGTTATAGAGTAATTATTAATAGACAGTACGGTTGGCGCAATGGGTGTGTACGTATGGGAAATAATCAAATAACTTCTCCCGCCCTGGGCGGAGTAGGGGGAATGTCTGACTAGTACCGACTAAAACCCACCCATTTTCCTTCTATTGCGCTTTACGTTCCGGGGCCGTGGTATCTCTTTCGAACAACCCGCAACCCCGACAAGCAGTGGCCCTGGCAGGCCCCTCTGCTTTGCTAACATCTCTTTGAGGAGCACGTGGAACACTAATGCGCCGTCAACACGGTCTGTCGTCAAGAGACGGACGGACAGTGAGCTACCCATTGCCCTCACCGTCCACAGATTGCTTCATCGACAGCTGCACTGCGTGTTGCGTGTTCGATCCCCGCACGGAACAAATATTTGTATGACATACAGGTAGTTGTTCCAGATGTTTCTAACTCTTTGTATATGTGAGTTTAAATGTTTGTAAATGCACACACGATACAGGAGAAAATCCTAGAGTGGGGCAACGTTTTTTTTTAAAGAAAAAATACGATTATTTGCAGATGGCGGTGTTTGTATACAAACCTAAAAGCTTGGCTAGTCCTTACAACCTAGTACTCGTCATTATATGAGAGGTTTTGATCTGTCATCTTGCTGTGTGAGCTTGCCACATTGTTGGCCTCTAGGCAGAATAAAATGCTTTTTTTTACAAACGACTGCAAAGTTGAAGTTGAAGAGATTGAATGTTTCAAATTCAAAACCATTTATTTTTTCAATTAGACCATTACAGGCACTTTTGAATGTCAAGAAACAAAACTAATCTACAGTCCCGGTCACAAGGCATAATAACTTGTGAAAGTACTGTAGTTGCCCATTCCAAAGCGTTGATCTCTATGGAGAAGAATGGGCAAGAAACTCCATGGACACTCTTTTAAATTATAATATTTTTACAAAATTGTATTTACATCATTCATGTTGAGATTATACAAATATGTGAGAACGATGTAGAAAGACGTGCACAGTAAGAGCGTCCAGAGTACATAAAAATCAAAATTTAATTTTAATTCTAAATAAGTTAAAAATGAACCGTGGTAGCTAAAAAATGACCAGTCCTAACTGACAGCGCCCGTTCACGAACATGACGTATGGATCAGCCCCATTCAGCTCGACCATTTTGAAGGGAGCTAAATGACCCGACACACCCGCCACCATCAGCGAGACATTTAAGTGAGCATGACACTATCAACCACCAGGGCTTCGTCAAGTCAATAATAATACATAGCACTCACATATGGGCTTAATAATTATACAATACTAGAGAATTGATTCTATACATTGCAAAGATAGTCTTACAATCTTCTGCAGCTTCCACTATAGCTTCGGATACCAATCAATGAGTTTACCCCTATTCTTGTGGAACAGGACCAGCATTTAGCCAAGCATTTTTATCATCAATATAATCCCCCAACTTATAATATGCTTGCCTACATAGTGTGCGTTTAATACAAGATTTAAATTTCGTTTCATTCAGTTGAAGAATGTGGGGAGGTATTTTATTGTAGCATTTCAAACAGTACCCCATGAAAGATGAGTTCACTTTAGCCAACCTGAAAATTGTAAACGCACCCACGATACAGAAGATTTTTTTAGTGTGGGGCAACGCTGTTTAACCCGGCGTCATGGGGGTTGGGTCTGTGGGATCCGTCACATTATAATTCGCTTCTAGTTTGGTTACTATGCGAGCGACGTTGCCGCTCTTTTCAATAGCAGGAGCTGAGAGTCGTGGCACAGTCGCAGTGGGAGTTACAGGTGTACAAAATTGAATAAGGTATGTGAGACCCATCCCCGCAGTCAGTGTAACAATTTCACGCCATTTTTTATAGATGTTGTTTTAATTATTATCTGTGTTTTTATTCTTTAATACATATTTGATTTTTTGTTGTTGTTTACAAATGTAGTTGCTGATATTATAGTTTAATGTATTTTATTTGTATTTTGCAAGTACTTAGTAAAAATTGGATCGAGAAGAGGGAGAACGACAGCGTATTCTTTCAATTTTACAAGAGTTTGACTCTTATTCTGAGTTGTCAGACCAGGGCCTTAGTCTGCTATTACAACAGTGTCAGAATGGTCGATCACTAATCGCATTATGGTTGATTTTGATAATTTTAGTAATCTACTACATACTAAACTTGTCAAAATCAACCATTATGCGATCAGTGATCGACCATTCTGACACCATTGTAATAGCAGACTTAGGCCCCAGGATGTGTATGACAAAGAAGACCACTTGAGTGAGCGTAGTAATCTTAGTGACACAGAACAAGATATCTCAAAGTCTGATGATGATGACGTTCCACTGTCTACTCTATTGCATAGAAATCGGAGCAATATACATCTGTATCGTCTAGCAAACCGCGAGTGTTCTTCGGGGTTTTATCGTGGCGAAGACGGTACAGTTTGGTAAGAGACACCTTTTCGACAAAATGTCAGACCCAGAACAACAATAAAACAAAAAACCGGCCAAGAGCGTGACGGGCCACGCTCAGTGTAGGGTTCCGTAATTTCCCGTCCGTCACAATAAGTGTTCTTTACCACGGTAGGTCATGAAAGCACGGCAAATCTTAACATCGACTTTTAAAAAAATGACGTCATTACGCAACGCCATCTATCGAACCATTTATGAACTGGTTTTTACCTTAACATTTTGATGGTGTTAAAAAAATGAATTTTAGTTTTGTTCTTAATTGCCTTAGCATGTTCTTGATAGCAGTTTTATGTAGTTATAAGATACCGCCAATGCCAAGGAGAGACCAAACGAACAATTCGGTAATACCCGATCCAATGTAATAAGTACCTACAGCGCCATCTCTCGGGGAATTGGGTTACAAAGACGTGCAAGGAGGTAATTTTGGATTGCGAGAACCGATTTCAATAATTCTTTTTTTGTTTGAAAAAAAAATACGTTCAGGATTTTAAAAAGTTAAAAAAATGCTTGCATATACGATTATACTACAAACTTAGTCCAGAAATTATTTTGTACAACTTTTTGTCTTTTTTGTACAAAAACTGTTGTGTCAATGAAGTTCAAAATGATTTTCATAGAAAGTCCTTATAAAGTTTTACTTTTCAGATTTTTTTCATATTTTCTAAACTTATCGTTCAAAAGTTAGAGGGGGGGGACACACATTGTTTTTTACTTTTGGAGCGATTATTTCCGAAATTATTGACATTATCAAAAAATGATTTTAGTAAACCCCTATTCATTTTTAAATACCTTTCCAACAATATATCACACGTTAGGGTTGAAATTAAAAAAAAACACTTCCCACTTTACATATAGGGTGGCTACCCTAATAAAACATTTTTTTCCAATTTTTATTTTACCACTTTGTCGGCGTGATTGATATACATATTGGTACCAAATTTCAGCTTTCTAGTGCTAACGGTCACAGAGATTAAGCGAGGACGGACGGACGGACGGACAGACAGACATGGCGAAACTATAAGGGTTCCTAGTTGACTACGGAACCCTAAAAAAGCAATATATAAAACAACTAGGTCTCAGTCATGTCATGGAACACCTAAAACTTCGCCAAAATGTATCAGAATTGAAGAATTTGTGACAGAAAATTGGCAAATTTGTTGATGAATCTTCAGAGGAACCTCCATCAATAAAGGCTGATGTTCGCAAAAGGTGCCAAGTGTGTTCAGCCAAGAAAGACAAACAACATCCGCGAGAGTTACAACAAATATATAATGTGTAGAACATATAGTACCTTTCTGTGCTGACTGTACCAAAGATAATGATTGAAAGTGATTATTTGTTTTTTTTTAAAGTTAATTTAGTATTCTACAAAACAGTGCCATTAAAACATTAAAGCTGACTGTTAATTATTATTAAAATAACATTTAGGGAGAAGAGAAATTTTTCGTTAACATTTGCCGTTCTTTTTTTTTATTTCGATTAAAAATAACGAAACATAATATAATAATGTTTGTGTTTACATCAATACCTCAGAAAGTTAAACACAAATAAATATTAACTTTATTATTAATAAAGTCCTGGAATGATTTGATATTAATGAACGGGTCTGTGAGACCCACCCCAACGTCCGTGTAACACTTTTCCACCCCCATGACGCCGGGTAAAAAAAAAAGTGTAGATTGACAGATATAATTTAAATTCAACTAAAATGGTTATCTTTTATTCACTAAAAGATAAAAATACGCTCACCATAGTTAGAATTTCAGATTTCATAAGCTTATTTTAACTTTAGCTGTCCGTTAAACTTGCTCATCCTTATTAGAAACGGACTACCGCTCGAAAAGTTAACGTGTAGTTAAATAACGTGAAAACTTAAAACTCAAACGTTGCGTCCGGTTTTGTTACCATCAGCGTGGTCACAGTGTAAAGGCTACCAGTAAATCAACTTGTTTTTTTTCAGAAGTCGAATTTAAACATTCTGTTTTGTTGCACTACACTTGGTAAATGTAACCACTTGAATCAATGACTGGACTCTCTCTCAAGAAATAAGTATCCCTAAAACATGATTATATGTCTTAACATGCATAATTATATACCTAATAAGACTTACATTTAGGTATAATAGAAATTTGTAAATTACTACTAAAAATTGGTAATAAAAGCACTTATGACACTTTTTTTTTTGGTATGGGAAATCATCAAATAACTTCCCCCGCTCTTGGCGGAGCGGGGGGGAGTGTCAGACTTTTACTGACTAAAACCCACCCTCCTTCTTTTGAACTTTACGTTCCGGGGCCGCGGTATCTCTTTCGAACAACCCGCAACACTTAATGACACTTTGCCCTGGGATTGCGGGTTGTTCGAAAGAGATACCGCGATCCTAGAACATAAAGGGCAATAGAAAGAACATAGGTGGGCTTTAGTCAGTACAGGTCCGACACTCCTCAAACCCAAAGAGGGGTAAGTTATTGAAAAAAAATAACACTTTGCCCGTGTATTTGCCTGGGAATCAATTCCAAGACTTCATTAAGCAGTTGCGCTTTCGACCAATATTTCAATCAGACTGACTTGGAATGGTCAATTCCAAGTATTTGTTCGTAGTTGAAATACTGTGTATTAACGCTGATACGTATACTGTGGCATAGCCTCACTTCCTAACTTTACTTATTAGCCGAACAAACTATCCGCTCCTGGCATTTTTATTTCCCAGCTAAGAGTATTACCAGAGTTTCAACTTATGTTTTGTACGTTTATTTATTTAAAAATAACGTAACTTCGGCAGTGAGTTTTTGACGAGTTCTTCTACGATATATGTCGTGAAGTTATTTTATTGTTTCATTGCGCTTACGATGCAGTTGTAAATTTACTTTAGGTTTTTTTGATGCAGTTTGTCAATGTGTATTAAAATTCTTAGATATTTTTGGCAGCTCTTACCACATATTGTATCTTGCATTACAAATCGGAACATAATTGCAGAAGCAAAACAACAACTGGCCAAGAGCGGTCCGTAATCAGACTTGCGAAACGACAAACTTGCGAACAGTCATGACTGCGTAGACTTAGAGGGTTGATTTTAACAGCTCCAAGGGACCACATACTTGAGTTTATGGTTTTAATTTCCAACTCCATATCTTACCGTTTTCCCGAGATAAAGGTGTTGACAGACAGATAGAGAGACGGACATAAAAGTGGGCCTCAAAGGATTCCGTTTTTTTTACTTTTAAGTTACGGAACCTTCAAATTCCAAATTTACAAAAAGGCCAGCATAAAATAGTGTGTATGTGTATCTTGACCAGTATGTATGTAGCCATCTACACAGTTCTAACATTTGTTTGTTTCAAACACAAAGCAATTATTTCAATTGGACCATTACAGGCACTTTTGTCAAGAAACAAAATGATGAAGCTACAGTCCCGGTCCCAAGGCATAATACCAAGGCATAATTATTATAATCATAATTATAAGGCAAACTTGTGAAAGTACTGTAGTTGTCCATTCCAAAGCGTTGATCTCTATGGAGATGAATGGGCAAGAAACTCCATGGAGAATCTTTTTCTTGTTTAGATCCTGATAGGTGCAAGTAGTTGTGCAGGATGGGAAAGACAGGAGGTTGAACATATCCTGCAAAGGGGCCTCCGATGGCATTGTGTTTGGGATAAACCCTATTTCGCCAAATTATATCTATTTACAGCGGCCAACCTGAGCTTGCGGTTTGAGAATAATAATATTTAGAATTACCTTTGCTTAACGGTATAAGATCCGGGTTCTTGTCGTCGGCAGCTAGTGGAGAGTTCCTCTTCTGTACAATCACCTTTTGATTCTTAATCGATGGAAGTGTTACTGCAAAAAAACATAAAATTAAAACATGCAACAAAAACAACAATGAATTTCATTTATACAGTCAGCGATAGAAGTTTTTTTTTCTTTTTTTTTAAAACGTTGCCTCAAACTAGGAATTTCTCCTGTATCGTGGGTGCGTTTATAAACATTTAAACACAAATTTACAAACAGGTCATTACTCATATTTGTTCCGTGCGGGGATCGAACCCGCGACACTCAGCGCTGCAGTTAATTGCTCAGCCACTGCGTTAACCGTGCCGTCGAAGTTTTTTTTTAATATTGTGATGTGTAGTCTGTGCTTTCCCCGTGGGAAAAAGCGTGAGTTTATGTATCTACGAAAAAATATTGTAAACTTAATTATGATTCTGAATATAATATATTATAATTTCAGTGTGAAGATCTCCCTACAGCGTAATAAATTTGAAACAAACACGTATTAACTAAACAGTTTTCATAGAAAATTTATGTTTCAAACTTGTTCAGAAGCTGCACAAAAACAGAACGCAAGTCAAACTATATAAACACTTTATTAAAAACACCGGCTAAGAGCGAATCAGACTCGCGCACCGAGGGTTCTGTACAAATTTGCAACATAAACAAACAGTCATATCTTTTGACTGCGTAGACTAAAAGGTTTTTTTTTACAGCACAAGGGGACTACAGACTTGAGTATATGGTTTTAATTTCAACTCGATACCTTTGCGCGTTCTCGAGATACATGGCCTTAACAGACAGTTAACAAAGTGATGAAATAAGGGTAACGTATTTCCCTTTTGAGGTGATATTTCTTTTAATTGTTAAAAAAAATATCTGTATGCCTAAGGTGCGCACCTTACCTCACCTCACCTCAGTATTCAATCATACATATAACTATTATCAATCCATTAAATCCTTTTAGCTATTATAAAGTCAATACATTAATCATTAATAAATATTAATGTTCGCATTTTGAATAACTGGCATGTCATTAAAATTATTGACCGTCTAATGGAGTTTGGTTCTTTATTATTTATGCACAATACGACACACACACCACAATCGGTTTGATTAATGACCTAATTATACCTGTATTTTATCAGGACATTAACGATATTTTGATTGTTTATTAAATTGATACACAAATAGAAACTACATTGAAAATTAATAAGCTTGTTTTTTTGACGGCATGGTTGGCGCAGTGGCTGAGGGATCGACCGATGCGCTGCGTGTCGCGGGTTCTAATCCCCTATGACCTACAGGTAGTTGTTCTGGGTGTGGTTGTATTGTGTGTGAGTTTAAATGTTTGTTACAGACACACGATACAGGAGAAATTCTAAGTGAGGGGCAACGAATGCAGTAAAAAAAATATAACCAATCATAAAATAAAATTTGATTCCCCAAATAAGACGAAAACAATTCGCTCATCAAAATAAATATATGGAATCATACCAATATTTACGAATTAACATCAATAAAATTACATATCAAAAACACTTTATAGGCGTGCCGTAAATAACCGCACATATTCGTACATTCAACGACCCCATTTTACCCGCCAGCATTATTTACACGGTTCGAACTGAGTGGTCGAACTAAGAACGATATGGTTGGCGCAGTGGCTGAGCGATCGACTGTCGCACTGCGTGTCGCAGGTCCGATCCCCGCACGGAATAAATATTTATATGACCTACAGATATTTGTTCCGGGTCTGGTTGTTTGTGTATGTCAGTTTAAATGTTTGTAAACGCAACGATACAGAAAAAAATAGGATTTTTCCTGCATCGTGGGTGTTTTACAAAACGTACGTTTAAAAAAAAGGATTCGTCGAAGTGGTAAGGACAAATTTCGAACTGTCTGCGGGGACCAAACACTGACAGATCATCATTTCGACTCGAAATCACCCAGTGTTGGAAAATACAACTGTATTTTTTTTCCTATACTTTCTCAGTTGTGTGCGTTGAAGAAATATAGTCAGATGTATTAAGACATCTTTTTTGACTCGTCAACCCTATCCAGTTTTGAGCGGCCCTGGTTTCTTTGGACTAACTGTAAACCACACTTTTTTATTGTTTTTGTGTATGGGAGATCATCATATAACTTCCATCGCTCTGGGCGGAGCGGGGGGGAATGCCAGACTTGTACTGACTAAATAAATAAAACATTTATTTTCAGGCATCTTAGGCCCAAAGATAAATACTAAAACGCACCTATGTTCCTTCTTTTGCCCTTTATGGCTGGTTTCTAAAACCGCGTCCGCAGTTTGTCCATACCGGTTTGACCGCAACCTTACAGTTGGTTAATGCAGAATGAGACACCTCTTAAATCTAAAAACCAGCCAAGTCAGACTCTCGCACTGAGAATTCCGTACAAACAAAACGGCCATATACTTTGACTGCGTAGACTTAGAGAGTTGATTTTGACACAGCATCAAGACACTATAGATTGAAGTATATGGTTTTAATTTCAACTTGATACCTCCACGCGTCCCCGAGAAAAATAGTCTTGGCAGATAGACAGACAGGCAACTGGACGACTAAGTGATCCTATAAAGTTTCTGTTTTTTCTAAAAACGTCAGAATTTAGATGTCTTTTTCATAAATCAATTGGTTATCATTTTTACTCACCTTCATAATCTCTAGATCGATGACGTAACCGTGACGCAATCAGGGCGAGGCACAGTATAACTGCGATAGTCAATGCAGCTCCAAGAAACACGCCAACTGCCCAATTGACTTCCCACGCTTCCTGTGGTTCTAAAAAAAAAACAACCTACATTAAAACATAGAAAAAGTGACATCTTTTGCCTGAATACGACGACACAGTTGGTGCAATGGTTGAGTAATCGACTGCTGCGAGGCGTCTCGCAGGTTCGATCCCCGCTCGGTACAAATATTTATATGATCTACAGGTGGTTGTTCCGGGTCTGGCTGTTTGTGTTTGTGAGTTTAAATGTTTGTAAACGCACCCACGATACAGGATAAATTCGTAGTGTGGGGCAACGATTAAAAAAAAGAATACGAAAGTTTCTTTAGTTGGAACTGACCAAAGACATTTAAATATTTTCAAATGATAGACGGGACAAGACGAAGTAAAACGAATGCAATACTTGTTACTATTTGGTAACAAATTGTTCTGTTCACGATTGTCAGGTAGCATTCGTGTGTATACCTACTTCTCCATTACACGTCCTCACATTTTACACCTCCTCTATTGCCATATCCTTCACACCGTCCATTCGTTGTTTCATTGTTTTTTCTCTACACTTATACTATACTAGCTTTCGCCCGAAACTTCGTCCGCGTGGCATAGTTACTTTGGGCTGCTAACGCTAACTGTAACCCTCGTGATTATAAAAAAAACCATTTTCTCCCCTTTTATTCCCTCTTTCCACCCTTTTTCTCAGTTTTTTTAGCCTATGTCCGTCTCCAGTGTCCCAACTATCTCTGTACCAAAATTCATCAAATTCGGTTAGGCCATTTAGGCGTCAAGACGTAACAAACAAACAGACAAACTCACTTTCGCTTTTATAATACTAGTAAGGATATCCACACAGGCATTTGGTTTACATAATTAAATGTTTTTACTAACCTGTCCTCGGTGACAATCTTAAAGCAGTTTCAACAGTAAACGTGACATGTTCTGATCTTCCTCTCGCATTTGCTGCGTACACTATTAGCCTCAGTTGCCTATTGGCCCCAAGTCTTCTGAGGTTCCAAAGAGCGCCGCCATTGCTAGCGTTGACCACTAGACCTTCGGATGCCCAAACTTCGACCACGTACACGCATTGGAGACCACCTTCATAACCTGGGAAGATAAACATATTTTAGAGAGACCGATCTCGTATTCTTGGCGACCATCGCTTTTCTCAAGTCACTTATTTATTTGGAAGACGGGAAGGTACTCTATCAACATGATAACACGTTTGGGCTTGCAGAACTGTGTATATGTAAGCAATGATCGCTTTCAGACTTAAAGTATAAGGAGAAAACGTATTCGTCTTAATATTATAATCATCAGCCATCATAAAATAAATGTTTTTTTACAAACAAACACTGCCAGACTAGAGACACACGTGACGGTACTTTGAACATTGTGGTTTCATTCATTATACTTTTATTTAACGAATGTGTTTTAAGTTCCACACGTCTGTCGTAAAAAGACCATAGAATTTCTAAAAAAAACATTCAATAAAAACTAAAACCTGAAACGAAGTACCAGGAATGCAGAATTTGGCAAGCAGTGAAACAGCAACGCTGACTAGACAACATGTACAATAACATGTGCGGTTTAAAGTTCGCAACAATAAGCAGTGTCAGCTTGCCAGTCCGCCAACGCGCATCCAACTTCTGTTAGCAGACTTTTACGACAAGACAAAATATGTAGCTGAATTTATTATAAGGCTGCGTGTGACCTTTAAGTTAATGTTGCTTGATGACAATGTTGTTTATATTAAATAGTATACAAAATCAATAATCAGACGAAATCTGTTAACTGTACTTATATACATACGATACGATGTAGTGACGCAATGCGCGATACAATATGACGACACGACATGTCGTCATGTTGTGTGTCTCCACGACGTGCTTCATCAAAATTCGCGTCACGATCTTGAACCACGTGATATCAAATTGTTTTGTAACAATGTTGGATCTAGAACTGTCGATAGATGGCCACAGTTCTTTTATTTTCTACTTTCATAGCTTCAAACATGACAAATGAAACAAAGTAAAATGTTATTTTATTTTTTGTTCAATTGATATCATCTTTAGGAAAAAAATCATGTCTTTTGCAATTTATTGAAGCATATTTTCAGAAAAACTCACATTAATGAATTCAAATCAGATACCTTTGTTTACACGTCGTTTCTTTTTAAAAACTGAGACCGGTGTTTTGGTACCCGACTACTCTAAAAAGAAAGAGCCGAAACAAACTCATAAGGTTCAGAAAAAAAATTGATCAACTCACAAGAGGACTAGGCAAATAATAATTAGTGTCTGAGATGATCAAGAAAGAACCACATAGATTGAGTGGACCTGACCAGTCAGTGCAAGCATTTGTCAGCTATCGTGAAGCTCGACTCATAACTCAAGGAGCTCAAAGACACACGAATAATATAAAAAAAAAAACATACTTGTATGTGTAGGTGAACAGGTAAAGTACAAAAAAATATATAGAAACTTACATGTATATCACAGACACGTGTAAGAAATATGTTTTCTGTTATTCTTGGGAGATTCGAAAGACTTTGGAAGATCCACACTGTAATACCAACATTATGATAGTATCTGTATTTCTGTTTATTGCCTTAAAAAATATTGTCAAGGCTGTCTACAACGAGGGAGAGAAACTCAAACTAACCCAACCGCCGCCGCGGGCGCCGTGAGATAACTCCCGGCCACCGTAGCCGCGGGTCTGTGGACGCCAGGCCGTGTCGACGGCGCATTCATGTTCCACGCGCGTCTCAAAGAGATATCAGCTGGGTGGTGTTCGAAAACGATATCGCGGCCCCTGAACACGTATATGTATACGTTAACGCTGCGAACTTATGCTAGAACCTCTAAGCTGGTAACATAAATCTAAGGTAGACAGATAAAAAATGCCTAAGGCATTAAGCCCGCCTTTGTACAGTTTTTACTTGTGCATAAAGTTTTAATAAATAAATAATAAATATATGAGATGAAGTGGAATTGACGGCACAGTTGGCGCAGTGGCTGAGCGATTGACTGCTGCGCTGCGTGTCGCGGGTTCGATTCCCGCACGGAACAAATATTTTTATGGCCTACAGGTAGTTGTTTCGGGTCTGGCTGTTTGTGTATGTGAATTTAAATGTTTGTAAACGCACTCACGATACAGGATAAATTCCTAGTGGGGGTCAACATGTTTTAAAAAAATACTTCAAGCCATTATTGTTCGAAAATAGCCTTGAAAATGTATTGCTATGGCCTCGAACTTCTATGAAGTTGAACCTAAAATTAATGATTCAACTGCTTGTACTATAGGTATAGACTATTGATATACTCAAGCAATTACAATTAGTTAGTTGCCGGCTCGTTAGTTTAATGGCTTAGGTACCTAACATTGAACTCCTGGGCAAGTGAGTTGTGGCGTTTAGGAAGATTACCTGCTATTACGATATAGCTTGGTTATAACTTTGATAGATATGATCTTGACAGCTGGCGGTAAGTAAAAATTACGTTATTATAACTGAAATGTTTATTTATAAACACGATGATATAGCTAAAATACAGGGTGTAAAAAAAACCTTCACGAAGCCTTCAACCATGCATGCTGTACATCAAAATAAGTAATTACGCGAAAATTATTTTTGGGAAATGATTTTTATGGGGGTGAAAAATCACTATTGACGGTAGCTCTCAATCTTACGCACTTAAACCATTGTGCTTACAGATGTATTGCATAGTAAAAAAAAGCAAAAACATTAAAAGCAAGAATTAAAAAAAAGGTGAAAAGTTAACTTCATTATTCATTACTTAACCAGAATATCTCTACTAAAAACGTTCCCTATAGGTATGGTCTAGAACAAAAAAAATATCGCAATGCTGGCGAGGACAAGTAATTTTAAACCCTTGCTCTCAAATGAATAAGAAATAATTTCGTATCCGACTCGAAAGACCATATTCCTATTTGTTTAGTCCGTATGGTTGCGGACGCTGTTGTTTTTTTTTTTTAATGCAGTCCTCAAACAAAATATTTCATTACTTCGGCTATTAATTATGTTCACTTCATACCAAGTGGAATAACTTAATTACAAATTTGACGGGCCTGTTGGTCTAGTGGTTAGTGGCCCTGACTGCTGAGCCGGAGGTCGTGGGTTCGATTCCCACCCAGGACAAACTTTGTGTGATGAGCATGATTGTTTGTTCTTTGTCTGGGCGTGATTTATCTATAATATGTATGTATTTATAAATTATATAAGTATGTATATCAGTTGTCTGGTTACCATAACACAAGCTCTGCTTAGCTTGGGATCAGATAGCCGTGTGTGAGTTGTCCCAAGATATTTATTTTATTTGTTTAAACTAAAACATACCAACGCTGTTTGGTGTCAGACATTTATGGCATCATTAAACTATTCGTCAAAGCAATGGCTGCTTAGGCATGGGTATACAATAATATAAACGGGCAAGCACGGAATCTGAGGACTGCACTTAGAACTCACGCTCATTTGTAAATATACTTTCAAAAGATACATCTCGATTAAATTAAGATAAAAGGTATTCACAACATATTTTATAATAAAATAAATAAAATTCATTCAGTTCAGGTACTTAAAACCCATATGACGTAATCAAGCAATCAAATCATAAAAGACTACATTAAATTAGTTAATCAAAATATAAATTAAACTAATTATGTACCTAAAATTGATATTGCAAAAACCAAATTTAAATAAGTGTGTCAAAATACAAGTCAAAAAAATGTTAGATATAAGGTTGGGTTAAAATAGTTATTCCCAATGTTCTAATTGTTTCTTACAAATAAATAATTTAACAACAAAAATAGGTAATTTTTTAAGGCTTTCATGTAATAGAAGATTTCTGTGTCTTTAAATAAATCTATCTTACAATTAATTTTAAAGAAAACCCAAGTCATTCAAATTACTGAATGTCAATGAAGAAACGAACTTTTCAATTCACTGTTTCAAAATAATATAAATTATTTTTTTAGTTTTATATTATAAAAGGCATCTAAGAGCAATAAAGTTTTGGTAGAATTTATTTAAATATTTCCATCAAACGAGATACTTTAACAACAGTTCTGAAATCAAAATAAAAACTAAAATTAAAAAAAAAAGATTTTTGTCTACCATATAAAAATAGTTCTGGTAGATAGGACTGTTTTTCATGTGTTTTTAATAACCACATTTTCAAACCTTGACAATGAAACAACAATGCCGTTACATTTTCAAGCGCCATCTTTGTTTTCATAGAGCGATAGTATGTCTACAGACAACCTTGATTCCGTCTGCTCGCAGCCTCACTTTATACAATTTGATATTGCGTGAGTTGTTCAGGCTGATATTCAATTACAAGTAAGAACAAACCCAGATTACGCCTAAATTAAATGTTGGCATCTATTCCCCTGTTTTATGAATTTCCAAGAAATGTTCTGAGGGTGGCTTTTCTTAGTCTCTATGTAAATAATTATGATATTCTTGTTAAAAAGTGGGAGATTTGTTCTTTAGTATTGTAATTAGAAAGTTGGAATTTAATCAATTTCGTGTGATGATACATTTAATCTTTCTCCCTTTCTTTTTGTTTTCTTTCTAGTTTAAACGTGATGCTAATTTTAGAAATGTAATTTTAAAGGTAGTTTTTAAGTACAGGTCAACTTAATCTTACTAATATTATAAATGCGAATGTTTGTGAAGAAGGATAGATGGATGGATGTATGAATGTTTGTAACTCTTTCACGTCAAAACGGCTGAACGGGTTTTGATGAAATTTGTCACAAAGGTAGATTATAGTCTGGAATAACACATAGGATAATTTTTTCAGATAACACGCTGACGAAGCCGCGGGCGCCAGCTAGTATGCTGTAATAACTAGGGTGTCACAGAATCATTCAAATAGTAGTTCCGAACCTCAAAAGAAAAACATGTAACCCTTATTGGATCACTTCGTTGTCTGGCTTTCTGTCTGTCTGTTGAGTTTTTTATCTTAGCATTTTTAGTTATGGTATCATATATATCACATTATTTTTATCGAGCATTCATTTTCCATTGTGTATATCCATGTAACATCTCTTTATGTCAATAAAACATTTTATTATTATTATTTTATTATTGTTACTAAAATATTAGCAGATCATCCATATAGATATAGAAAATATACCTATATAAATAAAATTGATATGAGACCACCTGGGAAGTAAACCCTACGAATCAAAAAAAGAATTTTGCAAATCGGTCCAGGCGTCTTTGAGTACTCGGTGCACATACATAAAAAAAGATTCCGACGAATTGAGAACCTCCTCCTTTTTTGAAGTCGGTTAAACGCGGTCAGTTTTCTACAAATTGTTCCAAAACTTATCCTAAGACACATACAAGTTAACAAGTATTCAATAATACTCAGAAACTTGGTACAAAATCGATTCACCAGAAAGGGATTACCTTAGCATTCCACAATTAACAGTTTAATTGCCTTGGGAAAATTACGAATTAATCACATGAAATTAGTGGATTACGATTATTGGAATAAGGCATATGACGGAATGTGAGCGTATGTAACTGAATATTGGCAATACGTATGGAAGATTAGCGAATATATTAAGGGATTCTAAACTAAATTGCGTTATCAATTAAAATCATATTAGCGCTGGATTTTGGCTGCAATTTCGTTCCATTATCATCTAGCTAGCGTTTTCCTAACTATGCTGTTTAATCGGAAACAGTTGGATACCAGTGTTTTACATAGAGCTGCCTATCTGATCTCCACAACCCAGTTGGCACTGGGGTATGCGATACTTCTTGTTCAGCTGGTTGTCAGACTTTCGTCACACTAACTGTAACGATTGTCTAAAATCAATAATAAAGTAGTTTCTAAAAAAAAAGGTTAGTCCGTCTTTTAGATTATTCAAAAATAAGGGACACGTATTTTTTATTTGTAAATTAGATCAAAAATTACAAAGATATAGCCCATTACAATTACGTGTGACGTTACTTGTTGCCAAAAAAATCAGCAACGCGTGACGTTACACGTCTAATTATTTACAAATAAAAATATACGTGTCCCTTATTTTTAAATAATTATTAAAAGTCGGACTAAATGTAATGTCATTACTCTGACCCTGAAAACTACCCTATTAACAGCTGGACCAACGGATTATCACGATTTCCGAAGCAAGGAGGAAACTGGGTATGGAATGATAGATCAACCATGCACAGACCAACTCAGGTAAGCGCGGCGTAACCTGAAGATTGACAAGAGCAGCTGAATTTATTTAGCCACAAGCGCTGGGCACGTGAATCCTACTAATATTATAAATTTATAAATGCGAATGCTTGTGAGGACGGATGGATGTATGAAAGCACGAATGTTTGTTACTCTTTCAGGTCAAAACGGCTGAACGGATCTTGATAAAATTTGGCACAGAGGTAGATTATAGTCTGGAATAACACATAAGATACTTTTTTTTCGATATCACCCGGGCGAAGCCGCGGGCGCCAGCTAGTATTAAATGTTTTTCTTAAGTAAACTCTAGCAAAACTTGACAAGATAATCTTGACAAGACATCAAGATTTTTCTAGTATGTATGCTAACGCTAACTTAAACCCTCGTAATGATCGAAAAAAATATCTTTCTCTCCCTTTTTCTTTCGTTTTTCTCCCCTTTTCTCACTTTTTTTTAAATAAGCCTATTTCCGTCTCCAGGGTCCCAACTATCTCTGTACCAAAATTTACCAAAATCGGTTTAGCCATTTAGGCGTGAAGACTTAACAAACAAACAAACATACTCACTTTCGCTTTTATAATATTAGTACGGATAGACATATAAAAACCATTTCCTCTTATCCCCAAAAGATCAACTCTCAGCGCACACAACATATAGTTTCCAACGTCTAAGCAAGCTCAAGTCTTAAGTAATCTCAGTGATCTCAAATATGCCTCTACTTGCTTAAGTAGTCGACTTATACTTAGTAGACGTACTTATGACGTCACGTTTACGTGCAGGTTTAATTACAGACTAGAATTTTGCGGTAATTAAGAGAGGCTTAACATATATGTAGCTATGTTTTGATAGGTAATATAACTCTTTCGTGTAAGTTTGAATGGATGTTGTGTTTGACGTTTGAAAAACAATATCTCGTGTTACTAATTTGCTAACAAATAATTTACTTGTCGTTGATTTGTAAACTTAAGAAAAAAAAGCCAAGTGCGATTCAGACTTGCACACCGAGGGGTTCCGTACAAACTTACGACGTAAAATAAATGATTTATCTATCTTATCTAAACGTCCATATCTTTTGACTGCGTAGACTTAGAGAGTGGATTTTTCCACAACTCCAAGGGATTAAAGACTTGAGAATATGCTTATAATTACAACTCGATACCTTTACGTGTTCCCGAGATAAAGGGTTTTGATAGGCAGACATAATATTATAAATGCGAATGTTTGTGAAGATGGATGTATGGATGTTTGTTACACTTTCGCGTTAAAACAGAAGAACGGATCTTGATGAAATTTGGCACAGAGGTTGATTATAGTCTTTTTTTTTGTTTTTGGGGTGGGAAATCATCAAATAACTTCCCCCGCTCAGGGCGGAGCGCGGGGGCGTGTCAGACTTTTACTGACTACAACCCACCCATGTTCCTCCTTTTGCCCTTTACGTTCCGGGGCCGCGGTATCTCTTTCAAACAACCCGCAACCCCGGGGGTTGATTATAGTCTGGAATAACATATGTTTTGAAGTATCTGTCTACCCGCATCGGAGAAAGGCATAAGTATGTACGCCAAAATAGATAGATAGATATAATTATATCATTTATTTGATGTAACAAAAGACACAACACCATTAACACAAAAAATATCAAACTGAGAAAAAATGGGGAATAAATTAAAAAAAAAACAAGGTAGACGTTAGATTGACACACAGGCATTTAGACACATCCCATACATTTATAACGGTCGCCCACTACTGTGCGGTGTGTGTCTCAAGATTGCACCAAATAGGAGTCCAGCTCAGCATAATGCCAGGTAGACTACCTGTAATATGGTGTAAATACACCAAAGACGAGTATACGCTGAAGGTATACCAGGACCAGTACAACAGTACGTAAATTCAAAGCTTAATCTTAGTTTAAAACCACACAGGATTACAGTAATATTTAATAGGATTTTATGCAAATGCCCTCTTTAAACTGTTTCAATGGAGTTACGATAGTCCGGTTCTCATTTATCACTGCCGAACTCCGCCTTACTTGTGTAGGACATTGTAAGGTATTCTGAAATGAGTTGAAATATTAGATACGGCTCTGATTTAAAAGTGGATGGCGTGGGTTCGAACTTAGACTAGTGTGTTTCTTTGTTTAGTTTATTTATTCACCACTGGTTGCAAGTAGATTGCGGGTTGTTTGAAAGAAATATTGCGGCCCCGGAACATAAAGGGCAATAAAAGGAATATGGGTGGGTTTTAGTCAGTAAAAATCTGACACTGCCTTCTGCTTCGTCCAGGGTGGGGGAAGTTATTTGAAGATTAACAAAACACAAAAGAAACTGGTCGGAAGACATCGTCAGTCCCAGTACGAGTGGCTATTACTAGCCGCCACGTAAAATACGCCTCTCGTGTGGACTCTTGGACCATGGAATTGAACCACGTTCGTTCTACGCGTTCTAGGAAATGTTTTTCGTAGAAAATGTTCTTTCTATAGGAACTGACGCAATCAGCTGACCAAAAGTTTGTTTTTTGCGGATGTGCAATCACTTCCCCCGCTTCAGACTGTTGCTTCTTTAGCTTTTATGTTCCAGGGCCACGGTATCTCTTTTAAATAACCCTCAACCCCGTAACGTTTTTCAATAGTAAAAAACTTATGCCAAAAATGATTTAAATACGATTACGACAAAAAAGAAGATGTTAAATAAAAAAAGGAGAAAGAAAACAAGTACCAAAATAAAGTCTATTAAAATCTTGTTACCGCTAATGCTCCATGAATCGTTTTTACAAAATCCGCCTAATGGCGCTGTAAATAAACTTTTATTTACAGAGGAAAGTCGTTTTTAGATCCCTGAATGAAGGCAGAAGTTACGTAAACATACCCTTTTGTTTGAAAGTTTTCAGCGAATCTGTTGAATCTGAAGTAAAATGTCTTAACGGTTTTTTTAATTCTTTTTGCATGAAAAACTGAAATTCTGTTTTATTTTATTTGCAAAACTGAGTAGCACTCTAAGTGGAATTTAGTACTTGACTAATTAAATCCTTCTTTTTGTAATTACTGCTAACATAATTAAGTTTTTATAGCAAAATAGCAGTCACCACGAAAACGATGTGGACGGAATGGTAACATACATGTTATCATGCAATGTTTCTTTTATAAGTAACATACAGAATGTATGAAGAGCCAGGTCATGCCCACAGCTTTGCCTGCGTGGAGGTCGAAATAAATACCAAGGAAACATTTTTTTTTTATTTAGCCTGTTTTTCGTCACTCTTGGGTAAAGGCCTTTTCACATTTCGCGATGTGACGCTTCTTTCCGTCAGTTAAAGAAAAAGCCATCCAAGGCCACGACTGCTGTCTCAGGGCTCTGCCGACAGATATGGAGTAAGAAGTATCCTTTACGTTAATCTAGGTTATAATATATGTATATGTGTAACAAATATCCAGATCCGTTCAGTAGTTTATGCGTGAATCTTCTAGAAATTTCTATAACAATAGGAAATGGCGAAGGGCAGGGCATTTTTGTGGGATTGTCTCTTGTAATTTGACGTTCAAAAAGTGCTGATTATCAGCCTAATTTGAATAAATGACTTTTGATTTTGATTTTATAACATGTAAAGTACTCCTGACCATTTTCGGTTACGGCGGCCAATCACTGCGAAGATAAACCATCGCTGTGGAAGATATTATAGTACACAAGTGTGTGCGCAAGCACAGGTGCATTCTCTGTTCCATCACTCTCATAGTCCGATGGGACTACAATCGGTGACTTAGCATGCTTTCTGAGGCACGGGGGTACTACCAACTTTCAAACTTCAAGCTGTTAATGAGAAATTCCTAATGAAAACCCCAATATCACTGTTTGCCGAGCCCGGAATTAGAACCTAGGACCCCGTGATCAGGATAAGATAAGACCAACGAAGCAGCTATTACATGTATTATGGCGGTAACAGTAGATGAGTTTTAGGCCTCTGCCTCGAATATTGCGGGCAGCGGGGCGGTGGCTGCGGCGGCGCGGGAGCGGCAGGATCTTACGCGTATAATCAAATGGACCGGCCCTCGAATACAGCGGTGCAGGAGCGGCGCGGGGGCGGGCAACGAGCGGTGCACTCCAGTCAAGCGGTGACCGCCCGCGTTGCGCGTCTGCATTGTAGGTATAGTGTTGTACATTTTTTTGTGACGTATCAAAATGTCTTCGGACGTGCAAGAGCTAATTATTTCGGCAATCTTTGAGAGGACACCCATATGGAACAGCAAAGATGTGAACCATTAAAATAGAAGAATAATTAACCAATTATGGGAAGAAATAAAAAACGAACTGAATGTTAAAGTTAAAGTCTGTTCTTCATAATTTCGATAAAACTCGCCATTTATTTTCCTTGCTCTATAGTAGGGATCCACTTCTTCTTTTGCCCACAATAAATCGAGCGTTCGGAATAAATTTGAATCAAAAAGATGTCGCCGTGTTTCAGACATTTCGTTCGCGAATAAAAACAAATATCTCGACAACACAACCACGAACACAACACTACACCATGCCCTGGCAACTTAGAACATTTGTTTTTCATTGCGAAAAGCGCCATCTGTTCCAGAAGCAACGAATTTTTTATTGTGGTGTTACCACTTTTTTACCGTAAATTTTTGGTAGTTTACTTTAATTGTTAATTTTGCTATTTTACTCCTCCTCAAGCAGTTTGGAACATTTCAATAAAACAAAGGGTGCAAAACGAGAGAGGCACACCGGTGTTGTAATTAATGTGTAATAAATTCGTTTAATTATATTTTGTGTTATTAATCTCATCTCCTCTAATCTATACAACCTAAGATAAATTTATTTCGTTTAAAAGAAACCCAAACTGTGTTCTAAGACTACCCACTGACCAAAACTTGTGTCCAAAAACATCCATGAAAATTTGCTTGTGCAAAACACAGTTAATGTATCATTTAAACGAAGACATGTATATAAGGCTATAAAAATATATCAACATATGCGTACCTACCCACAATATACATATTCAATTAGTTCTTTGCTTGGCGTTCAGAGGGCGCTGGTCGCTAACTTAAACCGAAAACGTCAGTTGCCAGTCTATCTCATTTTATATATATATTAGTCTATGCACTACACCGCTATAGTGCCGCGCGATCTGCCCGCTAGTTTGGAGAACAGGTATGCGTTGCCCGCCCCGCTGCCGCGCCGCCGCCGCCGCCGCCCCGCTGCCCGCAAAATTCGAGGCAGAGGCCTTATGATAAGATAGAAGTTACATTCGAGAACATGTTTCCGTAATGGGGTATTTTTTGAAAACGTAACCCCACACTAGGAATTTCTCCTGTATCGTGGGTGCATATACAAACAATTAAACTGACATACAAAAACAGCCAGACACGGTACAACTATCTGTAGGCCATACAAATATTAGTTCCATGCGCGGATCGCACTTGCAACATGCAGTGCACCAGTCAATCGCTCAACCACTGCGCAAACCGTGTTGTCAAGTTAAGTTAATTGTTGGGGTAAAGGTCTAGTATTTGGTAAACACGTTTTCGTTAAACAACTATCAGCCAATATCTGAATCTCACAACCCTTTCTAGACATATCCTCTTTCTAGTTATCCATTTATATTCAAATCCTAAAGGCCTATCCCAAAACTGGATCGCCCAATAAAACGATGGAACACGTCGATATTAATAAAATACTCGGTAAGGGAACTGGTTCAGTTACTGTAAATCTGATCGACTTCGTATTCGTTATCGTTTGATTTTCCTATTCTTCCCTTGAGATTTTATTATAACATAAAGAACCCGAAAATGATTACTGCTATGCGTATTTTCTACAGAGCAAGATGCATCGGTATTCGCTGTTAGACGTAGCATTGTTTTCAACTTTCCACAATATGGTAGTTTCCAGGGTCAAAGTAATTACGTCCTATTTAGTCCATCTTTTAGATTATTCAAAAATATGGGATACGTAATTTTTTTATTTGTAAATTAGACCAAAAATAATAAAGATATAGCCCATTAAAGTTACGTGTGACGTCACTTGTTGCGAAAGAATGCAGCAACGCGTGACGTTTAACGTAACTTTATAATATAATGTAAAAGACGAACTAATAAAAAAATAGACACCTATTGTCGCTGTTGCTCCTTGAAGCAGTAAATCGAAATACAGTACAGTAGTAGTACAGTATGCAGTTACTATTAGTTTCCGTATTAAGTAAAACACGTTCGTTATACAAAATTGATCGGTTGCCGGTTTACAAGTAAAAGTAAAGATATTTGACAGACGCTCATTACAGCTAAACCATGAAGTGGCGGGAAACTATGACGTTTGTTGCGTTCCATTTCTCACACTCCTACTATGATTTAAATTATGTATGTAGGTTATTCGAAAGAGATACCTCCATTCACAAATGGCAAAAAAGGAACATGGATGGACTTTAGTCAGTAAAAGTCTGACTCTTCCATTCTGCCCGGAGTGGGAGAAGTTATATGATGATTTCCCATCCAAAAAAAACGGCCTGAAATGGTGGTTGTGACAGAAATCGCGCAATCCCACGCTTTTTTATCTGCTACTAAATCTAGACAGGCAATTCAGACTTCGTTCGTATTTATATTTGTATTGCAATCGTGACAGAGGATGTAGGCTCAACACATTTTCATTGCCACAGTCACCTACAGATGCTGTCGACATTACCGTACCGAATATATGTTGTATTACTACGTGGGACAGGTATCTACACTTAATCAAGTGTCAAGTTGTACGTCATGCATGATTCATGGATAATCCCCTGTATTAACAGGCAGTTGCCACGTTGGAGGTACAGCCAGCAAGATATAATAACCAGCCTCGACAGATGTACGTAGTTGATTTTTCTGAGAATCCGATGGACGTCTTCAACTAAAGTTAAACTTATTTAATGAAGTGTTTGTTTTCTATGAAATAAAGAACAATGTCCAAAATGGCCCTGTGCTATAAAAAGTATCGAAATACACTATTATTAATTGTCTTTTTTATGATGTATGTTGCAATGACGCAACATACATAATTTTCGCCAACATAATTTTCAACATACATAATTTATACACATTTTCGCCCCGCGTTTCACTAGCGTGGTGATAGAATATTCAATAATATATCTTTATGAATTGTAGCCGATGTGTTTTTTTGAGGTATAATTATATAAGCAATATTATTGTAAAGTTTCATTAAAATCCATTCAGTAGTTTTTGCGTGAAAGAGTAACAAACATCCATATATCCATACAAACTTTCACGTTTATAATTATATAAAACATAATTTAGGATATAAAACAGTTCTTTTATTGGTGTCCGAATCATCAGTAAAACCAATATTGATATTAAAATTGTTTCAATCCGGACACTATTTCCAAATTAAAGGTGTCCAAATTGTCATCAAGTCGTTTCTATACAACGTGTCTGGTCACGGACTAGCGATTATTTTCTATGTACTTATATAACAAACATTCTGGTACTCAAATTAATTGATTTAAAAAAAACTGCTACTATTTTTTTCACAAAAAAGTTTACATATTTTTTTGGATTTTAATTTTGTTTTCTGAAGTTACGAAAATGTAAGCTCACCATTTCTTAATTTAAATGATAGATAATATTATTGCCTTCTGAATAAACCTATTGTCGTCTCAGTAATACCAACACTTTGAGAAATATGATTATTTTTTGTACACGTATAGAGAATATCTCAAAATGGCTGCCAAAAAGCGGGGAAGTGAATTAGACCAAAGTGTGTAGCGTAATAGTATATTAAAATACTCGTTACATAAGTATCTAGAATATCGCTAGTCCATGACCGGCACATTGTATATTACACAAAACTAACCTGGTAAGCACAGCAAATCTAACGAGTCATCCGTCAGATTATACACAGTACAGTTGGTTGGCGGGTCTGGACGTGTCGCTGGCAACAACGTGTAGACACACGGCGACATCTGTTGCCCAGCTAAGTTGGTCGCGCGACACGATAATGTCCCGTAGTCGACATCCGACACCGGTGTGTATGTCAGTAGCGATTTGCCTTCCTTCGCTGCGACTGTGAATCGATCCTGGAAAAAAGGTGTGTTGTTAATATTGGTATTTCTCATTGAAGAGTCTGTAGTAAATATACGTTGAGAACATGTTATTGTAGACATCATATTACATAATATCACTAGCTTCCGCCCGCGACTTCGTCCACGTGGCAGTTACTTTGGGCTAACGCTAACTTTAACGCGCGTGAAGACAGAAAAAAATATCTTTCTCTCCCCTTTACTTCCCTCTTTCTCACTTTATTTTAGCCTATGTCCGTCTCCAGGGTCCCAAGTATCTCTGTACCAAAATTCATCAAAATCGGTTTAGCCATTTAGGCGTGAAGACGTAACAAACAAACAAACTCACTTTCGCTTTTATAATATTAGTAAGCATAAATACGAATGTTTGTGAGGTTGGATGGATGTATGGATGTTTGTTACTCTTTCACGTCAAAACGGCTTAACGGGTCTTGATGAAATTTGACACAGAGGTAGATTATAGTCTGGAATAACACATGGGATACTTTTTTTCGGTCATCACGGGGGCGATGCCGCGGGCGCCAGCTAGTTTGAAGTAAATCCTACATTGATACAATAAATTCGAAAGTTTGTGAGAAGGCAAATATGTTATTGTCTTATTCTTATTTTTCTTATATACAAATCTTACTAAACAGATTCGAATCAAGTTTTGTATACATTTTTTTTACCTGGATTACTACATAAGCTTTTTTGTTATCCCGGTAATTTTCCCTAGGGACCGTTATCTGACTCTACGTGCGCAAAGTTTCGGGCATAAACTAGAATATTTTTTTTTTAAATAAAATAATATTTATGATCAGTTCTGCCATATAGTCGATTCAGTTGTCTAACGCAGTTGACTCGACATTGGGTCAACAATTCCTACGAGGTCGTGTATAAATCTTGTACCTAAAGTTTGTAAAGCTAAATACATCCTACTAATGACATGCGAAAGTTTGTGAGGATGTTTGTTACATAAATCAAAAACGAATGAATGTATTTGGATAAAATTAGGCATACAGATAGTTTCTAACTTAGATTAACAAATTAGGAACTTCAAATCCTGGTAGAACGCTGCCGTGGGACAATGGGCTAGTTTAAAAAAAAATGTCCGTCTTTTAGATCAAAGTTGCGAGTGACGTCACTCGTTGCTGCATTTTTTCGCAACGAGTGATGTCACACGAAACTTTATTGGGTTATATCTTTGTAATTTTTGGTCTTATTAACTAATAAAAAAATATATGTCCCTTAATTTTGAATAATCTAAAAGACGGACTAAATAGAATGTAATTACTTTGACCCTGGAAACTACCCAATTACCGTACTTCACGCAAACAACGCTGCGGGTATGAGCTAGTTGTTTATAATTCTGAGCATACTATAAGCTGAAGATTTTCTGTGAAAGCCTTACATTTATGTCTTACCACTTACGTAACATTTACAGTAATTTCTCAGGAGAATATCGCAATTCCCAGAATTCAGACGCCGAGTCAAATTATTCGTCAAAACTTTTCGTTTTTATTTTTGCCTTCACGCGTGTTTGGGTGCGAGAATTCTTTTGGCCGAGAAACATGAATTTATGGGACAACTGACAAAGTAAAAATATTAAAATCTTTGCTTAGAGAAAATGTTCTTCGGCTGAAAAGAGAACAGAAGAATCTTTCAGAACGGTTTTGTTGTTGTAGGCACCACAACTGGCTTATCCTACTATAATATTATAATCCTTCCTACTATCCTACTAATATTATAAACTAGCCGGAGCCCGCGGCTTCGCCCGCGTGATGAACGAAAAAAAGTACCCTATGTGTGATTCCAGACTATAATATCACTCTCCATTCAGCCGTTTTGACGTGAAAGAGAAACAAACATCCATACATGAGTAATCATCAAATAAATTCCTCCGCTCTGCGCCGAGCGGGGGGAGTATCAGAATTGTACTGACTAAAATCCACCCATGTTTCGGGGCCGCGGTATCTCTTTCGAACAACCCGCAACGATACATAGATACTCTTTGTCTATTCAAGATGTAGATTTTTACATTCAGATTACCCAGCTTTACAAATCACAGCTCACCAGTATTAATATCTAACGCTTACAGATAAGTGAGGATCAAAGCGCTGCCACAATCATGGCCCTCTAGTTATCCTGTCGGCTGTCACTTGACCCGTATCACGTCAACCACTATTCACATCTCAGCCATCCAAATTTAATTATACACTAAAGTCCTGGACTGGTAATTGGTTATGGACCCAAACGCGGACGTTGAACGCGTTTTAGACATCATTCAGACTTCATCATTTTGTAAGTGAGAACTTTTGAAGTGATAGAATTTTTTTTAATATTATAAAAGCGAAAGTGAGTTTTTGTTTGTTTGTTACGTCTTCACGCTTTAATGGCTAAACCGAAATTTTTTTTAAAGTGGGAAATGAGGGAAAGAGAGGAAAGAAAAGGGAAAACTTGGCTTTGCTAGTACAATCAATAAGGCGCAAGGGCAAAAACTACAGGTAGCAAGTACTTGCAAATCAGGAAAGGGGAACTGTGTTAGCCCGAATTTAACGCGAGCGAAGCCGCGGGCAAAAGCTTGTTTTCAATTATTTAGTTTACCGCATGATTTATTACAATGCATGATAAGTCCGAATAGGTACCCCTCACTGCACTTATGTGTCTCCAAGTTAGGTTTAAACTGTTTTCTGTTTTGTTTTTTTCGTGGAAATAGGGGTATTCTTTGCACTACTAATAATAATCATGAAAACGAGTCACGTTTTGCTACGAAATTAAAATGACGTAACATTGAAAAAGGAAAAAAGAGGTCAAAAAGGCTTTGATATTTTGGAAAAGAAGTTTAATTGTTGACTAGAATCAAGATTTCCAAGCTCTTCGTGCAAATCATTATTTCGTTGTTATAAAGAATAATATTATTACTTGTACATTTATAACAACGACTGGACATTTACCAGCAAAATCTAGCCCATACAAAGAAAACATTCCAACAACAATCAAAAGAAACAGCCACAGAAAATGGCACTAGAACCCATTCAATTTTAACGTCGCCGCGTCGTCCGGTTACTCCTTAAACCTCTTGTGCGTCCAAATCTATGACGACATAAATCATAGCAGAAGGGCTATCATTATCTTTTATTATAACGTATTAAATGTTTCCTACGTTATGTGGTTTTGGCTGTAAATACACCATTCCATGGCCTTTCTTGTGTCAAGAGGCAACGATGGGATTTATGTGAGGAAGATGGGTTGTGTCATGCAACTGAGTACCTACTTGTAGTGTTGAGGACGAGGTCAACCACGTGATATAATTTTGTTGGTACGGTATTAGATATAGAATAAAGTTTATTTTTTTATTTTTTATGAGATATATTGTAAAGTAATGTAAATAAAAAACTTGAGAGGTGTCAAGGGACACCCGGATGGAACAAAGTTATTATTTATTATGTAAAAAAAACCTGTATACACTCAACAAAAATAATTGTCGCGACACCACACTGTTCAATGCGAAATAGAAAGACGAAACGAAAATAACTGGCTTTCTTTCTACAAGAGAGAGAGAGACAGACAGACAGTCAGAGAAACATGCGCACGCCGCACGGCTTACAACTATAACAAAAGGTGTCGTTACAACTTTTGGTCTTAATTTTTGCCGTCTAGCCCCCTTTTGCAACGCGCGATAAGGAACTTCGTTCCAATAACAGATGCAAACAAATGGTTGAAAATACTATTAAATTGCATACAATAAGATTTTATTGTAATTAATTTTACAACAATAAGATCTTATTGTATGGTCAAATATTATGACACTAAAGACCTTTATAAATCAAAATCAATAATTTACCGTGTCTTAATATCGACTACATAAATAGAAAGATTTTTGTTTTGAAGAGCTCGCTAAATAATTGCTGCCGCTTGGGTCGATCTTTCGGTTAAGCCTCGCTTGCCTAGGTTGGTCTGAAGATGGGTGACCCGTTACACACCGAGTTTCCTCCGTGCCTCGGTAAGCACGTTAAGGTTTTGGTCCCGGTTTTCATTTGTGAACCTTTAACAGTTGCAGTCGGTGGCCCAAAAGTCTTACCAAGGGTAATCGTATTACCCAGTACTAACTGGGTTGTGGAGTTCAATAGAGATAGGCAGTCACTCCGTTTACAAAAATGGTATTCAGCTGTATCCGGCTAGACTGGAAGCTGACCTTTACGTTCCGGGGCTGCGGTATCTCTTTCGAAAAACCCGCAACCCCGGCAGGCGGAGGCCCTGGCAGGCCCCTCTGCTTTGCTGACATCTCTTTGAGGCGCGCGTGGAACACTAACGCGCCGTCGACACGGCCTGTCGTCAATAGACTGACGGACGGTGAGCTACCCTGGCTAGGCAGATGGTGATAGAAAGAACTGTTACGTCACTTACGGGATCAACTTTAATGGATCCTGCTGAGTTATTGAGGGTCCACTCGAAGGTGTCTGGTAGAGGGAAGGCGTCTACTTCACACGTCACTGTCGTTGGCTCCTGTAGGGCTGCACCTATGATCTTCATCTCCTTTCTTTGGCATAGTGGTCTATCTGTATAAGAGAGAGAGTTAGTTATATTAGGATAGCAGCCAAAGGGAAGATTTTATAAGCTGAACTATATGATAACTAGCTTCTGCCCGCGGCTTCGTCCGCGTGGCATAGTTACTTTGGGCTAATGCTAACTTCAACCCGCGTGATGATCGAAAAAAAATATTTTTCCCTCCCCTTTTTTCTATTTTTTCTCGCTTTTTTATCTATGTTCGCCTATGTCCGTGTCCAGAGTCCCAACTATCTCTGTACCAAAATTCATCAAAATCGGTTTGGCCATTTCAAACAAACTCACTTTCGCTTTTATAATATTAGTAAGGATTTATAGTCTTTGTCTCAAACATGAAAAAGAAACTTTTGTTCTGTGAATTTTGAAAATCCATTTTTATTTTGTTTTTAGGTATAGAAACATGTGGATCAATTGAACGCATAAGTTACTATAGAATCCTTTTTTTAAAAATTCAAGAATTCGTAGAACAATACTTGTTCAGTTCCATAGTTCCAGAGAAAACACGGGAGTTGTTTCGTTTGTTAAGTAACACCTTGTATATTTGGAAAAATAAAACGTTGAGTAGCTGTACTTATTTCCTAAAAAGAGCCGCTTGAATGTTAAGCTTGAGATTAAGGCTATATCATAATTATTCTCACTGTTAATTTAATTGAGTCAAATTTGGCATATCTGACTTTGGCATATATAGACTGTCGTCACGGATGTCAAACACCTCTAAGCTCTCTGTGTTCTCATCGTAAATAAATAAAAATACCACTATATATTTGCATAAATTTATTGCGAAAAGATTTCTAGAAGTAAAAATAACAACTAACATTGTTGCGTTCAATGTACTGTAAAAATATGCAGCGCAATTTCGATAACTTTTTTGTCCCGTGTTAACGATATATTGTCTAGTCCTTTTTTAAAAGTTACAGAAGTTTCTGGAAAGTTCCATACTTAAAAATTTAATACTTGAAGTATCTGTCAAAGTCCGGTGTCCACTGTTCATCTCTACCACTTTGAGCAATCCTTTACTGCACAGAAAGCAAAATAAATAAGTTGCCAGGCTCATCAGATAAAGTTGTTTATTTACGAAACCGATGAAAGCCTTCAACTCAAATTTAATTTATTAATGAAATTTTTGATTCCTATCATTTAAATTTACCTAACTTTGTCCGAAAATATTCAACAGTATGTTAGGAGCCTGGCAACTTACCTCTTTTACTGACTGTACAAACTCTGATCCATAGACATACATTCGATATTTTATTTATTATAACGAACAGATGTTCCGAAAATCATCAATTTAAATTGTTAACGTCACAATGAAAAGAAATAAAATATAATTTACGCTACAAAAAGTGTTCTTTGAAGAAAATTATCGTTCATTTCGATAACATAGCACATTCATTATTTTATCCTTATTGACAAGGCTTTTGTTTCAGGTTGCCTTTTCGGTCTATAGCATCGACGGTCTCTCAATGACACATTTAAGTACATTGATTTAATGTTTTTGACGTAAATATTCGAATTAAGTCTGTTGGGAATAATTATTAGGTACTAATGTTCTAGAGAAAACTTTCGGAAATGTTGCTTTCTTTTTTGGTATTTTTTCAACGAAAAATTTGGTAATTTTACTTAAATTAATCGTAGCTCTTTATCTCAACAAAGAGTACGAAAATTAAATATAAATAAAAAATTTAATCAATATGTATAAGTGAGATATAAGAATCTAAATTGTAGGAAATTCTCAGTACCTTTAAAGAAACTTCAAAAAATTATTAAAATTTTAATATTTCGCTATTTACGCCACACATGTTAACATCTGCCTTAGGTACAGTGGGTAGTTCTATAGAATATAAAAATCCAATTTCGTGGGAATAACGGGGTCCATATTATTTGATACAGAGAACCGAAACACCCTCACTTTATTAATAAAAAAAGTGCGCACAGCGAGAGTTCCGTACAAATTCGCATAAACAAAATTTTATAAAAGGCTATATCTTTTGACTGCGTGGACTTAAAGGGTTTTTCTCACAGCTTTTAATGGACCACAGACTTGGTTTTAATTTCAACTTGGTACGTCTACGCTTTCCCGAGCCAAACGGTCTTGAGTTGATAGACAGACAGACGGACTACAAAGTGATCCTATAAGGGTTTAAATTTTTTCCTTATGACGTAGAGATCCCTAAAAACCGCCGCATTTCTACGACACATTCTCCCCATAACTATATCCAACACAATGACAAAACTACCTTCCAACACACCCATAACACGTATACTTTAAACAATAGAGGATCGACTGATGCGAGTCGTAACGATAAAAGGTTTTACGTTTTCCCCAGTGAGGGGCGAAAATAAAAGAAATGAAAATAAAGTAAACAAGCTACTGAAATGGATGGAAAGAGACTTGGAATGAGCATTGCGTGCGATGGAATGACTCGTGAGAACTGAACGTAAACGTGACGGTAACGTAAACCTAACGGTAACGCAAACCTGGTAAACTTGGGTTGGGACAGTGATGGTGACACGGACGTAGTCATAAACGTGGAGGTTATTGTTTCAAATGTGAACTGTTAGTGATACTATGGAATGAGTTTGTTACCGTCGGAAAGGCATGAAATGTTATGAGAAAACAAGGTAAATGTAGATTGTTACGGATAAAGATACCAAATTACCGAGGTATGAGACTATTCACTAAATTGACAGCTAATGGAAATGTAAGTCATCATTTTCCTGCTTTTATCCCATTCTATTTGTGGTCAGCGCAACACGTTTCCTTCTTCCATTCTCCCCTGTCAGACGTCACGACATCATTTACTCCTTTCTCCTTCACATCATTCCTTATACAATCCATCCATCTTTTCTTTGGCCTTCCTCTCCCTCTCCATCCATCAACATTAATATACATCATCCTTTTAGTCACATGGGCTTCGTTTCTCCTCATTACATGTCCATACTAAGACAAACGACTCCCTTTCAATTTTTCTAAAACAGGTGTAACTGATGGATATGTCAGGAAGAACTAGATATTCTACGCTAACCACAATTAAGAGGTTAAAGATATAGCATAGGTAGAAAGTGACATCTAACAGAAATTAAAAAAAAATGGCTGTTAGTGTTTTGGGCACTTTTCCGACAGCGATGGGATTAAGGATGGATTAGATGGTCTAAGTGCCTGTAATGGTTTAATAGAAAAAAATGCTTTGAGTTTTAGTTTTGGCTTCGAATTTGGGTTTTGAGTTTTGAGTTCGAGTACTTTGACGCCTAAGTTTCCTATTGTCATCGTTACGGGGTACTTAATTTTAGTAATAATTCAGTCCTTTTCTTGTAGTTTAAGAGTATTTAGATCATCATTTTCCTGCCCTTGTCCCTTTCTATTTAGGTTCGGCGCAACATGTCAAGAGTATTTAGATATTAATTGATCTAAAAGAACCATTGTAATCGGAAAGAAGCAAACATGCCGCGTAAACCAAAAACCATGAGATTTGAATACTGAAACAGAATTAAATACTGATGACGCTTGTAGAACTAGCGCGAGTGGCTAGCGTAAAGCAAAAAGTTTTAGTTTTTTGTACAGCGAGAAATATTTTGTTCTTATTTTACGAATCCATTTGCAGACTCAACAAATCTCACGTACCTACACATACTCGAAACAAGTATCTGTAGGCCATACAAATATTTGTTCCGTGCGAGAATTCTCGTATCGTAGCGCGGAAGCCAATCACTCAGTTTTTGCGCCAATCGTTTTATGTTTGTAAAATAAAGTCACATTTTTACACAAAAATAACTATGATTAAAATAATAAAAAATGCATCATTGACAAATGATAATTTAATCCTTGCTAATATCATAAAAGCGAAAGTGAGTTTGTTTGTTACGTCTTCACACCTAAATGGCTAAACCGATTTTGATGAATTTTGGTACAGAGATAGTTGGATCCCTGGAGACGGAAACAAAATTAAGTAATGAGGGAGAAAGATTGAAAAAATTATCTTTGCTATTACAATAAATAAGGGCCAAGGGCAAAAACTATAGGTAGCAGGTACCTGCAAATCAGGAAAGAGGAACTGTGTTATCCCGAATTTAACGCGAGCGAAGCCGCGGGCAAAATCTAGTTGTTCTAAAACTTGGTACTAAATCCTGTCGCAGTCACAGCTGTAGAACTACAAGACAGTGTTAGATGTTAAGATGTAGAGAAAACATGTTTAAGTCACGTGATAAGCATCGTTTGTTAATCTGGGCATTAAAGATTAGTGATCCGTCATGTCGTTCACATTTGGAAAACTTGTATAGAGCTGCCTATTTATATCATCATTTATCCTAGCCTATCGTCTATCGTCACATTTATGCTTTCTCAAAAATGTTGAGGTCGGCTTTTATTATATCCGGATTAAGCTGAATATTAGTATTTTACTAGAAGCGACTGCCCATCTGACCTCCCGAACCCATTTGACTCCTTGTCAGAAGGCAACTGGCAAACTAGCCCCCTTTACACTTTGACACAAATATTTCTCCATTGTTCATAGAAAAAAAAAATTAGAGTTAAATACGTTTTTTCAAAAATGACATTTTATAAATAAAATAATAATTAATAAATTAGATTTTACACTTAAACTTTACTTTTAATGTTTTAAATTATATACCTACCTAATGAAAAAACTAATTATTAATATTAAAATAACATTAAATTTACTCGAAAAAAAAAACACTATAACTTCATCAATGCAGGTTCACACAATGACAGTAGTTTTATTTTGCCAAGATACTGGATAATTAACGATAACCGACAACATTCGAATCTCAGTTAAATCCTTTAACGATAGAAATTAAAACCACAATGTAGCACTAGGCCATCGGTTTTAAGCCCCGCCCACCCACTTACCCGACTGTTTTTATATCCCGGTATTTTCTAACGATGCCGTAATAAAATAAATTTAACCTGCTTTCTTCGGCGCCCACGTAGACCAGTATTTACAGTGTAAATACAATGCCACTTGGTTAGAAACTCATCTGATTGTGTTTAGGAACAAATTATCCAGAAATAACTGAATAGAGAGAGATATAAGAGGAAACTATCTTTGGAATGTTTATATAGGACTGTGTTTTTAACCTTGGTTCTGTAATCAATGAATTTGAAGGTTGTCTTTTCTATCTACCTCGTTCGTCTAGTGGTCGCTAGAGGTACTACTAAGCGTTAGTTCTTGAATTCGATACCCCGGGCAGGCACACTACTATTAGTGTTTTTATTAGTTCTAAATTTCTCAGAGGATGCGAAATCATCAAATGTATTCTATCTATAAAACTCATCTATGTTCTTTCTTTTGCCCTTTGTGCTCTGGGGCCGCGGTATTTCTTTCGAATAACCCGCAACCCAGACAGGTTCCTCTGCTTTGCTGACCTATCTTTGAAGCGCGCGTGGAACACGAACGCGCCGCAGACACGGCTTATCGTCACTAGACGGACGGACGGTGAGCTACCTTTTGCTTACCATCCACAGTCCCGAAACAATGAGGCTCGCTACGGTTGTTATGCTTTTTATAAAAAAAAAACAATATTGATAAAGCAAAAGGAATTGTACGAGGAACGTAGCAGGTGGTGTTCTATGGTTTCTGCCTATGCCCTTGAGGTAAAAGCGTGGGTTTAATGTATGTATGTTATATTGATAAAGAAATGGTTTTCAAAAAGAAAGCTTTTGTTGAAAGTAAAATGTAGACAATGCTAGATACAATTGTCTACACCACACTTTTTAATTTTGTTTCTGTCATGCTCACATTATTTTAACAGTTCTAACAAAAAATACATTACCGTCTCCCTTCAAATATAAACACATTACTACAAAATTCGACTTATCTAACTAATTATACGGGCAGTTTATACTAGATTTACTTACAAACAACTTGCATATGCAAATGTTGCGACTTGCCGTCCCCCTCGACGTTTGATGCGGTGCACGTGTACTGGCCCGCCTGTAGTCTAGACACGTTTCGTAGAGCTAGGTTTGTGTTTCCTGTCACTATAACCCCGTTCGCAGGATTGTGTTGCAGTAGGACACCCTGTGGATACAATGTTTGGTTTTTATTTTTTTTTGGAAGTAAATTTTGTAGGTGTTGATTACCAACTATTTTGGTAGGTATGGAGTTTTGGTGGTATAAAAGTGTTGAAATAGGTTATTTTTTATGTTCATTTATTCCACAAATAGAATAATGGAGACGGAATAAAATAATAAGTAAATGGATCGATTGCTAACGTAAGTACAGGGTTAGTAATACCAAAAACATAATTGTTCATTGATAAAAGGATACCGAATTAAATTCGCGTTTGTGTATAATTCACATTGAAAAGACACATTTTACTTTGGTTCATCCTTAAAAAACAAATTCTACAATTACCATTCTCGTAATCTTTGTTTATAAAATTTTAATTTTATTTAAATTGATTTCCAATCCATATAGCAGTCAGAAAAACACTCCAAAGATACCAAACAGTTTTTTCTAACAAATATTAGTAAACAGTTGATAACTAAAAAAATACGCAACCAATGCCGCAGAATAAGGGTAGAGAGCTACACGAGATTTCCAATCAGTATTAAATCGGGATATTACAGAAAATACGGATACACGTTTTTTGGCCATCGTTCGTCGGTTCAATGCATTATTTTCTGTCCCAGTAATTGATATAGTCATCAAATAAATTCGCATGGGAATTTTGGGAGTCGGAAACTGCGACACTAGTGTAACTTTCTGGTACAGTTAATACGTAGGTTAATTGGATTTTTCATTGAACAACATTTGATGTTAATTGGATAAACGGTGTTAGTGCGTAAAAACTATGACTGCATTATTGCATTTCATTGTCGAGATAAACTTTTGAGTTTAACTCTCTGATTGAGTTTTGAGCAAACTCAAACTCAGGTTGTAAAGGAATTCCGCAAGAATATAGACAGAATCCGTTGCAAAAGTATTTGTTGAGAATGTAAAGGAACGCTGTTCAGGTTAAATTGGTAGAAAAAATAAATAAAAAGAAAATCATATGAATGAATGTGTTTCCTTATTTGATTTTTAAAAGTAATGTGACAAACTCAAACTCAAACACAAAAGCATTTATTTCAATAAGACCGTTACAGGCACTTTTGAAAGTCAAAAAAAAACAAAAAGATAAAGCTACAGTCGCAGTCCCAAGGCATAATAACCTGTGAAAGTACCATAGTTGCCCATCTCAAAGCGTTGATCTCTATGGAGAAGAATGGGCAATAATAGCACCTTATTGCTATTATTGCCCATTCTTCTCCAAAGAGATCTATGGTATGATGTATGGTGTATACGAGATATCATTATGGTATCTGGTTGATCGAACCTATAAGCCTGTTGTGTTGCTGGGGAGTTTGGTCCATCACTTCATCTTCCCAGCTAAAACACTAGGAAGTGGCGACGGGTGGGTGTTTTGGGAGATTGTCTTGGGTGGTGATGAAGTTCAAAAACAGCTGATCATCAGCCTAGTTTGAATAAATGACTTTTGATTTTTCATTTCAAGCGTGATTCGTGATTCACAGTAAATTAAATGTTCTTTTATTTTGACACTTTACATTTACAAAATATTTTGTAGACAGTTAGAACCTCGTAAAGAAAAAATCTCGACTTGAGAATATTCTCCTTTTTTCCTTTGGATAAAAAATAAGTCCTTTGACAATTATTTACTGTTGTGATCAGAGAGCCAATTTTATAAATTATACCAACAAAACCCAAGTTGTAAAAGAAATACTAACTACTATTTTGTTTTTTATAGAAGTTTTATATAAATGACAGTTTTTTTCAAATGAATGTTTGTGAGGATGCATGCATGAATGTATGGATGTTTGTTACTCTTTCACGTCAAAATGGCTGAACGGATCTTGATGAAATTTGGCTAAAAGGTAGATTATAATCTGAAATAACACATGGGATACTTTTTTTTCGATCATCGTGCGGGCGAAGCCGCGGGCGCTAGCTAGTATTACACAAGCACTCACTTATCACGCAGATTTGAGCATATAACTTACTACTAACTTCACTGAAATCATAATGCCCTTATGGCATCTAAAGATTGAGATACAGAAGCCTAAGGTAACTTAATTTGCGAAAGTTTCTCTTAAAAGCTTTTTGGGTAACTTAGTTTTGCCCTGTGCCCTTTATATTCGTAGCTTCTACATATTTTCATGACATACTGACTTAATGTTAATATTTTGTGATAAATGGCGATCAAAGAGCTCGTGGCTAAATTTTAGCAACTGCTCAGGTCTGCTTTAGGTTAAGTCCCGCTTGCCTAGGTTGGACTGAGGATGGGTGACCTCTCGTTACATACCGACTTTACTCCGTGCCTCGGAAAGCACGTTAAGCTGTTGGTCCCGGCTGTCATTTATAGATCTTTGATAGTCGTTAATTATGTAGTCAGTGTTCCGAAAGTCAAATAATTAGTATTACCGAGAGGTATCGTATAATAAGTACTAACTGGGTTGTGGAGGTCAGATAGGCAGTCACTCCATGTAAAATACTGGTATTCAGCTTCATCCGGTAAGACTGGAAGCAGACCCCAACATGGTTGGAAAAGTAAAAAAATATCTATGCTGATGATGTTAAATGGCGATCAAGCTGTCGGATAGCTAAGTTTTAATGATCACATATTACTTACAATATGAATTAAAATAGGCTTAGAAGATACATTGGCATCTAAGAAACAAAGCTCATAGTGATTGATGGTTCTGAGAAAATTGGCACGTAAAATATTTCAATGTGAACTATTTTGCGACAATAAACCTTATTAATCTTTTAACAAAGAACACAACAAAGAGAGGAATGGAGAAAGTCGAAGAAAGCCTGTACCATAACAGTTGAAAAAGGCTGAAGAAAAAAAAACGAAGCATTCCTAAATGCAGGGCCTTGTAAATACAACTTTTTTTGAGAACCTTAAACTATTTTAAAATATCACCCAACAAGACGTAAAATATCTTAGATTCGTCTTACATGATGACTAATGATTTGCCGGTTTATGGCATGCTACTTATTTTATTATTTTTTACAAAAAAAAAAAGTTTCACAAAAACTATATATTATTATGCAAAAGGGCATTTTGCAAATATTTTAATTTACGGCGTTGTTTCTCTTTTTTTTACGGCACAAGTTTTTGTATTACTTTATTTTTTTTGTAAAAAATTAATAAAATAAGTAGCATGTCATATACCGGCAAATTATTAGTTGTAGTGTAGTAGTGTTGCACCATAATCGACTAAATGCGTTTGTTATTAAAAATGTGCGTAAAAATCGAAATATTTCTGACAATCGTTTGAAGATGACAAATGCAGAATTATGTTTTGTCTTAGATTATGTTTAACATAAACTTCATCAACCAAAGTATACAAATTATGTCGACTAACATTTAAAGCTTCCTTAAACAAGTTAAGCCATTTAAAGATTTTTCAAAAGACCACAAAACTAGCACCTGAATTAATTACTATTCCCATAACAGTGTGACATGTTTCCACAAATCCGAAATCCCTAATTTTAAACAAGTGATTTGATTACCTTTATCGATTCGACCAAATGTAATGCCGATACACCGCCATCATTAAGCATGTCGGTCTGGTAAATTGACATTATCATGACATTAATCCTGGTTGCCATGCGGGATGTAAATTGATACAATTCGTACACAGTCATATTCACTTATTGTAGTATCTTTTTTTGATGTTCAATTGTTTTTCTGTGGATAAGTTTTTGACGTTTTGTAAGGTTTGTCATTCCGAAATGTAATTGAAGCTCCAAAAATGCAGTAGCGTAAAATAACTTTGAAAATACTTTGGCTCTATCTGCAGTGCCATTTATGTCAGCGAGCAAAGTGCGCTTCGTCCAATTGTGTCATGCCTGGTCACGGGGGAATCACGTAGGATAGGGAGTCTTATTGGCTAGCCTCGATTGCGATCAAAATAGATTTCGCTTCAGCCAACCTTTAAGTTTTGCAGCGATATGTTTTTTTGCTAATACTCTCGTGTTATGGGACAAGTTTTCAATATGGTAAGGACTTAAGATTTCAGAGTTACTCGCATTTGTTTAGGACTAGATGGTGCCGACGCCGACGGTGCGATATTTTATGAAACGGTGTATCGTTATGACGCAGAATAACTTGTCCTTAAAAATCATCATATGCCTAGCCTTTTCCCAACTATGTTGGGGTCGTCTTCCAGTCTAACCGGATGCAGCTGAATATCAGTATTTTACATGGAGCGACTGCCTATCTGATCTCCACAACCCAGTTAGTACTGGGTAATGCGATACCCCTTGGTAAGACTGGTTGTCAGACTTTCGGAACACTGACTACCTGTAACGACTGTCAAAGATGTACAAATGACAGCCGGGACCAATACCGTGCGTTTCGCGGCACGGAGGAAATTGGGTATGTAACGGGTGGTCTCCCATCCACAGACCAGCCTAGGCAAGCACGGCTTAACCTAAAGATCGACCCGAGCGGCTGCTATTATTTAGCCACGAGCTCCTCACTAACTCAATAACTTGTCCTTAAAAATCAAAATCAAAAGTCATTTATTCAAATTAGGCTGATAGTCAGCACTTTTTGAGCGTCACATTACAAGAGACCGTCCTACAAAAACGCCCTGCCCTTCACCATCGCTTATTCAAGTGATACAGGCTAATTATATGGATTTTTGCAAAACAAAACAGTCTGTTTAGGACGATCAGCCAGTTAATTAGATATTGTAAGAGTCAACTTATAAGTTAACCTTTATAGTTTATACTTCTTTTTATCAGCCATTTTGTTCCACTACTTATTCGTATTGGTCCTTGTCAACAGCCATATTTTTTCTGGGATTGCAGTTACTACTTTAATAGTCAAATATCAAAAAAAAAAAAAAAAACAAATATCTTTCACTTGCTTGCCAGATAGAAGATATTTGACTTTTACTCTCTCATCTCATCATCACAAGAATCATACTTCTAAGATCGAGTTTACCTACACGCAAAAGAGAGCAACCAACAAAATATAAAAACCCGAATCAATACAAAAACAATTTCACCAAAGTATTTGTACATGAAATTGAAAACGTAAATAAATATATCAAAGATTTATTACTCACATTATGTTCCCAAACAACTTTGTAGGCAGGCGGATTGGCATCAACTTTACATTCGAAGTAGACGTCATCACCCTCTTCAATGTCATTGGGGTTCATCTTAGCCCCAAGGTGGATTGTTGCTTCTGGCATGTCTGTATACAAAACACACAAATTACAGTCTTGTTCCTCCATATTTAAGTTTCAAATTCAGACAAACGTTTCACCCATCATAAATGCTTTGATGAACAAAACAAAAGTAAACATGAAATAAAGTTGCGGAAATGGCCACGAAATTGCGGTTCAACTGTTACAATGGATCAAGACTTGTTCATTTTGTATTGGTTGTTAAATAACTTAATACTGTTGTAATCTTGGCTTTTCGGTCAATTCTGAATTGTTAAAAAAGAAGGTTTGGTACTCATTTTTTTTTTATGAGAAAATGTTTTTTTATGTGTAATCTTCTGTATGCATTGCAACGAGCTCTAAAAAAAATCTCATTTAAACTTAAAAAAAATACATTTAAAAATACTAAAAATAGTTTTTAATAGAAATATGTCTCTTCTTATTTTTTTTGTATTAATTTAATTACATTTAATTTAATTTGTTTAAATATTTCTTACTAATATAAATTTAATAGAAAAAAGTCTTTAAAAATATAAACAATGGTAGCCTACCAGTATCGGGAACAGAAAATTGTCTTCTATGACCTATTTTAGCAGTACGTATGAAAATAGTATGTTTGTAATAGCAAAATATTAAAATCGATTCGTGTACTGATAGCCTAGTGTGACCGTTGTACTGCTCATATACCGGTCACACGTTCCGGCACACCTCTGATTTTCCGGATTTATAAACGTACTAGCTTTTGCCCGCGACTTCGCTCGCGTTAGTTTTGGGGTAACACAATTCCCCTTTCCTGATTTGCAGGTACCTGCTACCTGTAGTGTTTTCCCTTGCGCCTTATTTATTGTATAGCAAAGCTAAGTTTTCCCTTTTCTTCCCTCTTTCTTCTCATATCTCACTTTATTTAAAAATAGTGAGTTTGTTTTTGTTTGTTACGTCTTCACGCCTAAATGGCCAAACCGATTTTGATGAATTTTGGTACAGAGATAGTTGGGATCCTGGAAACGGACATAGGCTTAAAAAAGTTGAAAAAGAGGGGAGAAAAGGAGAGAGAAAGATATTTTTTTCGATCATTACGCGGGTTAAAGTTAGCGTTAGCCCAAAGTAACTATGCCACCTGGACAAAATCGCGGGCGGAAGCTAGTAATATCATAAAGCCTGGCTAGAATATTAACACTCAGGTAGCCACCACAGTCTTAAGACCAGTTCACTTTTACACTTACTTCGTCAAAATTGGAAACAAAACCTCGAGGGTAAGAATAATTTCAAGTATTACATTTCTAAAGACAGAGTACCATTTGACTTTAAAATATTATACTAGTTGTTAATTAAGAACTTAATTGGCAATGAAGCTCGTTAAGGAGAAGATAATTAAATTATTCTAAAAGTTGATTGCTTGGTGAAGTTGGCAAAATTGTATCAAGCGATATTTTATTTCAACAGTTTGACTGAAAACATTAATTACAATGATACTCTTATTCATAATTGAAATCATAAAATGAAACAAATTTAAATAAGTAAAAATTATTATGTAAATTTTATTTCATGAAATGTATCTTTGGAATAGGAAAATAGATAAAAAAATAGTCACCCGTTAAAATATGTTACAAATACTTTTTTTGCGAAAAAAGATAGACTTCCGAAAAAACACAAAAAAGTGGAAATAATTCTATTTTCGGAAGTCAGTCACTTTTGTTTGATTCATCTTTTGATTTCCACCGCCTTGTGGAAGTAAATTTGTTTTCTGCCTTTTTAATAATTTTTTAATTTTTTTTTCAATTTTAATTTCAGCCTTTTTGGTTGTGATATTCAAGTATTCATCTTCCATTGCTACTCAAATATACATAAATGATCCATATAAATAAGACGAAAAAAATTATGTATTATAGAAGTAGGCGCGTCAGCCTCCTACTGGTCGACTGATGCGCCACGTCGGAGCGTTGCTTTCTTTAAATAAAGAATGAAGTTAGCGGTAATGTTTTCAGATCCACACTATTCTATTTATCTTTTATTATTATTACTTATTTACATCATAATTATATCGTTATTTCACATTTATATTATTATTATTTTATCACTAAGTACCTACTTATTTATTTGTACTTGTTGCCATCGTCCGTGTGTCACTGCGGGTGCCAACTGAAAACCAGCGTTGGGTGTCTGACGCCTAGCTTATGCTGAGTTGGTAACCCTTTCGTTATGGGCACGCTCAGCGCAACCTTGTCCATGTTTTTTCCGTTCTGTGTACCTTTTTTTTTCTTTTGCTGTTGTGTTGTGTCTGTTTCGAATAAATATTTTTCTATTCTTCTTCTATTCTAAGATAACTCATAAACTATTATGATAACTAAATTGAAATGAACCCTTAATATACCCTTAAACCCTTAATAGACCCTTTCGATTATAAAAAGATTTTTTTAAATTGTCCCACAATTGACGAAAAAAAAACATGTAACAAACACGCAAAAAAAACAGGCAAATTAAGACCCTTTTATGAAGGCGGCTCAAAATGAGCGTAGGCCGCTATTTCACTCAAACAAAATTTTAGCAGCTAAGTAAGTATTTTAATTTAGACTTCAAGACTTCACGAATAAACTTGAAATTTTCATAAACTGTTTTATTCATCTCAAGGAAGTTCTTGAACTGTCTCCCTTCTATGAAATACTGAGAATAATTTTCAGCATTAATGAATAATAAAACAACTTGGCTAGTTAGGCTACGTAACTAAATTATATTTTCATGTTATATTATGACAATTGGTTGTAACTAAGCAATTGTTTACTTAAAATACGTTTGACGGCACGGTTGGCGCAGTGGCTGAGCGATTGACTGCTGCGCTGCGTGTCGCGGGTTCGATTCTCGTCGAACGAGTTGTTTCGGGTCTGGGTGTTTGTGTATGTGACTTTAAATGTTTGTAAACGCACCCGCGATACAGGAGAAACTCCTAGTGTGGGGCAAAGATTAAAAAAAAAATTGCCTCTGAATTCAGACGAAACTTATTATAAAGTATCGCAGTGCGTAGGAGCTTTTTTACGGTCGGTAAATTATCAAATATCAAATAGGCGGAGCGTCAGACTTTAACTGACTAAAACCCACTTGTGTTTCTTCTTATGCTTTTTATGTTCAGAGGCCGCGGTAGATATCTCTTTTGAACAACCCGCAACCAGGGCAGGCAGTGAACCTGGCAGGCCCCTCTGTGAACTCAGCCTATACTGTTTCTTCTTTTTCTATTTATAAGAAAGAGATTTTTGTTTGTCTGTTTAACCAATAAAGTCTTACCTCGGGAGCGGGGCAGCAACTAAAGACGCGGGTGAAACCACGCAAGACAGCTAGTGTTACATAAAGATATTCCCTTAAGTTTTGAAATACTACTCATATTGCTATTATTAAAACCACACTTCTATGATAAAATAACAAAAAAAAAACCTAAAACTGTTCTCGTCTTTAGGTTCTAAATATAAATAGACTGGCTCACTGGCGTAATAACTGAATAAAAATACTTTTTAAAAACAGCTCATTTTTTGTGCTATTATATTTTTAAACTCCACAAAAGCGCTACAAATAACAGTAACTTACACATAAATTTTAATTTGCAAAGTAAAAACTACCTACAGCTGATCGTAAAAGGTTATATTATGATGAAAAAACATCAGCGAGTACCCGCACGCCATGTACAAGTACGCAAATTGCTACTGGCGAAATTTTCACTTTAATTCCACTGAAAAACGTTAAGGGCGGTTACGCAATGTTCGGGTCGGCATAATTTGCCAAAGCCGGACGGCAAAAGCAAAGGTTAAGCCCATATTTTGTTCCGTTCGGTTTTTGAAATGTTTAGTTTTTATTATTCAGTATGAATTTATTTACTAATTTTAGATACTTTCATAATTTCATTTAAATTTCAATAAAAAATATGTTGTGGAAAATTTCAGCGAACTTAGGTGTGTGCCAAGCTTACATAATCGTTACTAAGCAATTGCAGATGTCGAATGGACTTTGTCCATTTACTTCGTCTCCTTAACCTTAACCTTTGGCTATAATACTGAGTGTAGCTCTCTTCCAAAGGAATCCACTTTGGCAGTTTTGTGTCATAGCCATCTAGTTTCTTCCAGACATTTTAATTATATCTTGACTCTACATTGTCTGCTTTAATTGAAGAATCCTCTCCATCATCCCTTATCTTTCCAACAGTTGCAAGTTGTGGATAACTTTAATAGGACTTCTAAGGAACGTTCCGCCATACTAGCAATTTCTCCTATATTGTAGGTGCGTTTACAAACATTTAAACTCACATATACAAACAGCAAGACCAAGAATATTGATGTTAGTTCTTCATTTGTGTCATAAATGGCGATATAGTACTTCTTCTACTATGTTCCTATAGTAGTTTTGTAATGCCTCTATACTTCCGTCGAGCCGTTTGTCGATCAGTTCAAGCCAAATAAATAGAAGCTGAATGTGTGTATTCATTGCTTCGGTTCGGCTATGTGAACAAATTCTACCGATTAAAATTTACCGACCCGAACTAGTGCGCAAATACTCTTACAAAATACATTTAATGCATTAAATGAACTGATGATAGCCACAAACCAGCAAAGAGTGGAAGGAAACGGCAAGAGATCGTAAAACCAGTAACTCTCGGTACCTTACCGTGGATCGTGCGCTTCCTAATGAGAGCACAAACAGTTATTTTAACGATCGCAGTTAGGACGGCCATGTTTCTATATAAAACGAGTCGTTTAGATTACGTTTAGAAAGAGGTTGGTAAACTAAAGAACTCCTAAGATTTATAAGCTAATTTCTGTATACTATTTTTATACTGTAACATTTAAGTAACATACCTATATAATAATTTGTTTTTAAACAATATTAAAAGCAAATATAATGAGTTTCTTGCCTAATCTGCTCCATAGAAATCAACGCTTTGGAATGGGCAACTACAGTACTTTCACAAGTTATTATGTCTTGTGACCAGGACTGTAGCTTCAATATTTTGTTTATTGCCATTCAAAAGTGCTTTTAATGGTCTAATTGAAATTAATGCTTTTGAGTTTGAGTTTAACTTTGATTTATTCTATCGTCGAAATACAAAAAAGTATGCTTAAATTAAACTAGCATATTATAATAATTTTGTACTATTTCCAAAGCTGCGATATGTGTCGAGTTCGGAATGTTGAATCACACGTGTTTAAGGAATATCCAATTTGCGTCATACCGGTTTCCTAGTGATATTCTAGGTCCAGTTAAAAACCAGCGTCGGGAACGAGCTGCACGGCAAATTACTTAAATTGGCCTAATTGGCGCAACCGTGAGTCACAATAATTATCTCTTATTTCGTGTATAGATTTAGGTTATTTATTAATTTTGTTTGCTCTTGTGCCAAATGAACTTATTTTCTTTTATTTTTTATACTTTTTGACAATGTTCTGAGAGCATACATACACATACATTAACTTACGTCAAAGGGGGTAGGCTGCATCCCAGGGTGTCACCCTGTCGAGGTTGCTGGATTTTTGTTTATTTGTTACGCGATTTCTCCGTCAGTATTTTCTCCGTCACTATCTTTCAAACTATTACACTATTTTTCAAGTAGTTTTTTATACTCAAAACGAGACACCCGAAGTGGTCACGTACCAATTTCATTTATATTGTTTGGGTGGTGTATGGTTATCTTTTATAAAAAAAATACAAAAAAACTGCAGCAAATAAAGTTATATTCCACATTTTAATGCCATTAAGGGTTCCGTACGGAAGGAAAAAGCGGATCCCTTAGGGCTGAAACTGCGTTAAACGGGCACCCGCGACAGACACCCGCCGCGTGCCTACAAGCGTGGGCTCTGTAGGTATGTGAAGGACCATGTCACAGTTGCCTAGAGAGTATTTATTTTTATTTATTTATAATGAACTCACTCTTGACCTCGATCTCGCCTGATGGTAAGCGACAGATGAGGTCTACGATGGAGCGAGCGAGCCCAGAAGATGCCTATTAACTCTTGTTTTGAAGGCAGACGGGTCGTATGTGGTAGGAAACACAGAAGCTGGCAGAGAGTTCCACACCTTGGCCGTGCGCACAATAAAAGTTGAGGAAAAGCGCTTAGTACGACAAGACGGTATATCGACCAAGTTAATTCGCTTGGCCTCATATGACAGACCGACACTGTTGTTTCACAATCACTCTTTCTCTGTCGAAAGACATTTTCACAAGCTTTTCATCAAGCGTTACAGACAGAACAAGCCCGCGCGTGTTACCGCCGGCGGGCCCCGCGCGTGTCCCCGCGTCGTTTGGCTTTTGTATGAAACCGCGTGGGTGTCCGTTTAACGCAGTTTCAGCCCTTATAGGATAATTTTGTTATTTGTCTGTATTTCAACTTAATTTTCCTTTATCTCGGGAAAGCGTGGAGGTATTGAGTAAAAAATTAAAACCATTTACTTAAATCTGGTCTCTTGGAACTGTGTAAAATCAAAGTCTACGCAGTTAAAGATAATTATGGCCTTTTATGTCGCAAGTTTGTAGGGAACCCTCGGTGCTCGAGTCCAACTCGCACTGGGCCGATTTTTTTAGTGAGCTTAATACCTTTAGAATAAAACTGCTTATTCAGATATGACGTACTTGAATAAGCCAATTAGCAAACCTTATCTAAATGCTGATATTTTTGAAAATATTATCCACAATTCAGCTTGTTTGCAAATTAAAACCGTTATTATGCTTTGGTCAAACGGGGTAACAGGCATTGTTAATGACCATCGACCCTCCAATTTGGCTGACTGTTGCAAAAATAATTTGCGAATATACAAGGTAAAAGATGAAAAGCCGTCATTCACATATGAAGTTTAGTAAAATTTTGCTGAAATAATCGTTGGTAAAACGATTTTTTTTTTGTTACAAATATTTCTGTTTTAGGCAGCGTGCAATCTAACGCACAAATGGTGGTAAGTAATTAAAGTGTATCTGATAAAATTGAAAAGTTTTTTTAATACAACTACCTCAAAACAGACTCTCATTGCACTGAAATTAGGTGCAATTTGCTCATTTATCGCAAAGAGGGCTTTTTTTTTGTTGTTTTTGCCACAGACAACATCAACAATAAACAATTGAAAAACGTTATTCTTGGCTCCATAGAATCCTTGCGTGCGGCTCGGGCGTGAATTCCACGTCGGACGCAATGTCTTCACACTTAAATCAAATATTGCATGAAAGTCTTCAAAACAGTTATATCGACCTTCCGTGTACAGTATAAAAAAGTAATTATGATGGGAAGATCAAGTCGGTGACTCTTGGCTAGTTTTATTATTTTATTAAAAGTAGTGATCCCATTTTAAAGACAAGATTGTAAAGAGATTAATTAATTGGATCGATAGATTTTGCAATTTCAGCTTTATTGCCTCAGAAGAAATGCTTAAACTGAACTCGCATTTGTCCAAAGACGTATTTACAACGCCTTTACAACAAGAGCAAATTTTATGAACTTTAAAAAAATACGTAGGTGCACATAACAAATATTAGGTTTTTCAAAAAACTATAGCAAAAAAAACAATATCCCTGCCCGTATATTTTGACGGGCTGTCAATCTTCTTAGACCCCTTATTATTGACCCCTTTTTTTTTTTTTTTTTTTTTTTCGGGTGGGAAATCATCCTATGACTTCCCCCGCTCTGGGTGGAGCGGGGGGGCATGTCAGACTTGTACTGACTAAAACCCACCCATGTTCCTTCTATTGCCCTTTACGTTCCGGGGCCGCGGTATCTCTTTCGAACAACCCGCAACCCCGGCAGGATTATTGACCCCTTGGGGCCTTTATTTATGAGACATCATCAAATATCTTCCCCCTGGAACGGGTAGACTTTTACTGACTTAAACCCGCCTATATTCCTTCCTTTGCCTTTTGTGTTCCGGGGATACGGTATCTCTTTCCAACAACCCGCAATCCCTTTAGGTAGACTGTGCTCTTAAGTGTTATTTTTCATAACGGTGACGTGACCAAATTACGTCATAAAAAATCATCCTTACTTAATATTATAAAAGCGAAAGTGAGTTTGTTTATTATGTTTTCACTCCTAAATGGCTAAACCGATTTTGATGAATTTTGGCACAGAGATAGTTGGGACCCTGAAGACAGACAAGACAAGATAGGAATTTTTTTTTAAAGTGAGAAAATCGGAATGAAAGAGGGAAGAAAATGGAAAACTTAGCTTTGCTTTTACAATAAATAAGGCGCAAGGGCAAAACTACAGGTAGCAGGTACCTACCTGCAAATCAGGAAAGGTGTTACCCCGAATTTAACGGGAACAAAGCCGCGGGCAAAAGCTAGTACATTTATAAGGAGAACTCCAAACCCATGAATAGGTTTTTTTCGCATCAGTATGACTCAACAAAAAACAGAGGGCACTGACTCAAGTTCTTAGTAATCTTGAAGTTATTGCCCCGATACGCCACTTATTAATTGCCAGCCGGCGATTAAAACAATGGCAATAGCAATTATATTTATGGCATTGCATGGCATATTATGCAAAATGCTACGAACTTTAATTAGTTTTGTGTTTAGGGTGTCTCGCCGAACGGTGGTTCTTTTTCGTGCCAATATAGAGGGTTTTATTATTGTGCACCTACTCTATTGTAGGTACTAATCAAAGATCGGAATTAGGTAGAGTTATATAAGTACTTAACTGATTCCATACAGCGAAATAATAATGTGGATATGCCTCAAATCCCGGGCTTAATTTTAGAGAGCAGAAAAAATCCCGTGGTTGAATAAATAAAAAAGAAACAAATATTGTTTTTATTATTATTTATCTGTAATATTGTTGGCCACGCGGGATTTTCTATTAGATCCCGGGAAGATCCATATTACATCAACTTTCGATGCAATAAATAACTCTACCTTATTCCGACCTCTGGTAATAATATAACGTTTGATCAGTGTTTCTCAAATTTAATTGAAATTTTTGGTTTATGAATAATAATTTAGAGAGACTTCATAAAGCCTTGTAACGTTAAATTTTATTAAGTCATAAATCGTTCTAGTATTGTTTTATTCCATTTAACTTTCATAGTAACTATGATCATAAAACTTTGAGTACTTGTAAGTTATTATTTAGTTGAATGAATAAAAAGGAGGTAAATATTTCTACGTCTTTTTTAATACGGTAATCAGCTTCACTTCTAACTGTAAAAAAATTGGTTGTTTGTAAAGTAGGTTTACGATCGAGATGTTTACGTGATAACGTCTTATTGGTGATATAAGTTTTTGGGAAGTAAGGAATTAATGAAGATAACAATTTTTAAGTGAAATAAACTAATGTAAAATTGTTTTGAAAAATTATACAATTTCAGCCAGAAGCCAAAGTAGTGACATCTAAAATGAAATTAAGTACTAATTTAAAGTTTTTTTTTCGAGCCAAGTAACAGATGGCGCTACCATCTTTATATCTCGTGAGGTTTTGGTGTGATACAAGTTTCTGAACATGTCACCCGACTAAAACGATTTTAAAGACGTTATCACGTCAAAAATTGTAGTAAGTACTTAAATTTGACCCAATTCCTGTTTCCGAGTTCCGTACTTCAAAAGAAAAAATCGAAACCCCATATTGGATCACTTTGTTGTCCGTCTGTCTGTCTGTCAAGACCATTTTTGGGGGAAGTCGTGGAAATTTAAACCATATATAGTCGACTCTGTGGTCCATTTGTGCTGTGAAAAAAACAAGACTCTAAATCTACGCAGTATGGCTGTAAGTACAGACGCCAGCAGGTCAAGCTACCCGAAACTGTCAATTTTTCCCAATGAACCTTGAACCTAATACTTTAGAAAGAAAGTCGAAAATCTATCAAAGAAATCTGACAGATTGTAGTAGCTTGATGTGCAGGCGTCTGTACAAAGCCTTCAGTGCGCGAGTCTGACTGGCTATGGGCCGTTTTTTATCGAACTAAGATTTTATTTTACACACATTATAAGTTTGGATGATAATGCATAGTTAGTCAAAATGTCGCCATCCTTAATATATACATGGCAGACTAGTTTTTTTTTATGCATTCCCATGAAATAATTTGCTGAGATGAGTTGAGTTTGAGAAAAGGTTTTTTTTTAAACTGTGATATTTTATTTAAAAAAATGTTTGTAAACGGTTAATTGAAACTACACAAACTGATAGGCAGTTTAATGTTTACGTACCCATTCTGCAATGCAGCTGTTTACTGCAAACAACCCGCTGCTCTGTTGTTAAACATAACTTTGTTTGAAGTACATATTGATTTTGTTGGGTTTTTATTAAATCACTAGCTTTTGCCCGCGGCTTCGCTCGCGTTAAATTCGGGGTAACACAGTTCCCCTTGCGCCTTATTGATGTGTAATAGCAACACTAAGTTTTTCCTTTTCTTCCCTCTTTCTCCCTCACATCCCACTTTAAAAAAAAAATAGCCTATGTCCGTCTCCTGGTTCCCAACTGTACCAAAATTCATCAAAATCCATTAAAGCGTGAAGAGGTAACAAACAAACAAACTCACTTTCGCTTTTATAATATTAGTAAGGATTATTCTAAATAGTTATTCCAGCACCTACGCATCTAGGGCTGTTGTTCGAAAGATATACTGTGGCTCCGGAACATAAAGGGCAAATGCAGAAACATTAAGGGATTTAGTCAGTACAAGTCTGACACTCACTTCCGCTCCGCCCAGAACGCGGAGAAAATTGTTGATGATTTTTCATTCGAAAAAAAAACCATGACAATAGACAATTGATTGGCGGTTAAAAACAACGTTTCGTTGTAACTATACGAAATATTTGTCCATAATTCACAACTTTATAACAGTTCTTAACTTTTTAAATCAATAGTTTTCTGAAATAAACATGGCTAATCTCAGACTAAACATTAGAAGGCCTATTTTCTTATTTTAAATCAAGTTCATCTTATTTTAAATAAAACCTCATCTTTCTGGCAAACATTATTATGAACGTGTCTCTTTTGTACCTAATTGGAGTTATTTTTAACAGTCTGGAATGCGTTTAAAAAAATGGGAATGAGAGGTCCACGAGCGCGTTTAGGTTAATGTCAAGTAAATACGTCGATTTTACGAAAAACACAATTTTATTATAATGTAGTTGTACCGGGTCATGATGTGCATGTGAGTTTAAATGTTTGTAAACGTACTAAGTATGTGTTTCTAAAATAAATATAGAAATTCTTATAATCATGAAAATGACAAATTTATTTGAAACTAATATAGTATTTTCGATTTAATGGTTGCTGTTACTATTAATAACATTCGAAAAAAATTTTTCGATCAAAAATCGACACACTAACGTCACGTTAACACCGCACGCTCACGTTAGATTCCTCAAATTTCAATCACTAAAACAAATAATAGCATACAAAAAACACAAAAAAAAATATCTTGGGACAACTCACACACGGCTATCCTAAATGATCCCAAGCTAAGCAGAGCTTGTGTTATGGTAACCAGACAACTGATATACATACTTATATAATTTATAAATACATACATATTATAGATAAATCACACCCAGACACAGAACAAACAATCATGCTCATCACACAAAGTTTGTCCTGGGTGGGAATCGAACCCACGACCTCCGGCTCAGCAGTCAGGGCCACTAACCACTAGACCAACAGGCCCGTCAAAAAAAAAACACGACATATCTCAAACTAGAAACCAAAAGTCGGTAACGAACAAAAATTCCCGTATTCAAAACTATACAATAGAATAGGAATATAAAAATAAACTTATATACTCACAGTACACGTTCAGCGGTAGTTTGCTTTCAATACTTGAATGGTTGAAGTTCGGATGTTCTGCTCTGCATATAAGTATTTGACCGTTATGATCTTTTGATGGCATCCATTGCAGCAACGATTCTGTCTCGTTCGCATCTTCTATACCCTGTGGTAATGGATTTGTGTTAGTTTTAGAAATTGAAGTGAGCTGAGTTTGTTTTCTGAAATGGCTTATTTAAAAAAAAAAAAAACGTTGCCCCACACTAGGAATTTCTCCTGTATCGTGGGTGCGTTTACAAACATTTAAAATCACACACACAAGCAGCCAGACCCGAAACAACTATCTGCAGGTCATACAAATATTTATTCCGTGCGGGAATCGAACCCGCGACATGCAGCGCAGCAGTCGATCGCTCAGCCACTGCGCCAACCGTGCCGTCAAATTATATATAACACTAGCTGGCGCCCGCGGCTTCACCTGCGTGATAATCGGAAAAAAAAGTATCCTATGTGTTATTTCAGACTTAAATCTACCTCTGTGCTAAATTTCGTCAAGATCCGTTCAGCCGTTTTGACGTGAAAGAGTAACAAACATCCATTAATCCATCCATCCATCCATCCTCACAAACATTCGCATTTATAATATTAGTAGAATTATTATTTATCAAGAATCTTTGCTTCTAATCTTTCTCGAAAACGACAGAAAAAATGTCAGTCACAGTCGTTGTTTGTATTCAAAGGCATTGCAATATCCACGAGCGAAAGAAGTGACAAGGCAAAGAAACTCATAATTCAATTTTATTTCTTAAAAAAACTATATCCGACACTCATCTGCATAGTCCTTGAACTTGTAAGTTGACCAAATTTTTCTGGACCTTAAAATAGAATATTATGACCTCTGAGTTTGTTTCGGCTGTTTCTTCTAGAGTAGTCGGGTACGAAGCACCATTTAAATTCCAAGTCCAGGTTTTAACACGATGTTTTCTTTTACCAGTGTCTGAGATAAACATAGAAAAGAGTTCATGCCTCCCCAAAATCCCAGTGGGAATAAAAAATAAGGTTCTTCTTACCGATTCTTTGGTGATGGCATCTACTTTCTTCCCACCTAACCACCAAGTGATGGTGGCCGGAGGTCTCGCTCCCATGGTTTTACACCACAGTTCTGACTTTCTGCCGACAGACAGAGGCTGTTCTCTCGAAATTATTTCTACTCCTAGTGGTTTTACTGAAACAAAACAGCACATTGTTTTTAATTTTATAAAAAAAAAAATTGGCCCACACTAGGAATTTCTCCTGTTTCGTGGGTGCGTTTACAAACATACACAAACAGCTAGACCCGGAATAACTATCTGCAGGCTATACAAATATTTATTCCGTGCGGGGATTGCACCCGCGATACATAGCGCAGGTCAAATGCTTAGCCACTGCGCCAATCGTGTCGACAAAAACAATAACATTTCATAATAAAGATTTTATGTCATTAACTAGCTGTGCCCAGCGATTTCACCCGCTGCTCAGGCCCCCTTCTTACTTAAAGGTATGAAAAATAGATGTTGGCCGATTTGCAGACCTACCCGATATACACACAAAATTTCATATAAATCGGTCCAGCTGTTTCGTAACAAAGGAGTTTGGTAACAAAACGCTACGCGAGAATTTCATATATTAGATTTCATCGATGGATTTGAGTGTTGACGGATGGAGAGGGAGACCAAAAGCCAAAAAAAACGAGTAATGTATTGTCTTTCACAATTATAATGTGTACTTTGGATATTATTGTATGAAATCTTACGAGATTTCTCTCACTAGATCTTTTCAAACCTACTAGTTTGAAGTTCGCTTCAAACCAGTAGGTTTGAAGTAATCTCTTGTCTAGTAAGACAGTGGTGGTACTGGGGGATTTGTTCCGCCACATTTTCTTCCCAGTTATAACACTAGGAAGTGGCGAAGAATGGGCGTTTTGAAGGTATTGTCTTGTGTAATGACGGTCAAAAACTGCTGATCATCAGCCTACTTTCAATAAATGACTTTTCTTTTTTTACAGATATAATACAAATGTAGGACACAATAATGTTAGTTTTACAAAAAGAGGATTAAAAACAAGTTTTTTATAGACTTTTTCTGCATAAAATTTTTCTTACTACTCCATTGGTAATATTCCGAGGATAATCTTCGAATCCACACGGGCGTAGCCACCGGGCATAAGCTAGTAATGTATATTTTAACATTTTTCCTTATTCATTTTGTCTGATAAGTTAATCTTTATCTAAGCCGGCAAATCTGAGGGATTTTAGCTTCAGGTATTTATTAACAACACCACGAGGTTCGCAAAATATGAAATAACGGTTTCTTTCCGTTTATTTTTCCATTGCTCAAAGATGTTTAGAGTCCGAAAGTCTGACAATCAGTCTTACCAAGAGGTATCGTATTTCCCAGTACTAACTGGGTTATGGAGGTCAGATAGGCAGTCGCTCTATGTAAAATACTGGTATTCAGCTGCATCTGGTAAGACTGGAAGCCGACCCCAACATAGTTGGGAAAAGGCTAGGCAGATGATGCTCAAAGATGTTTAGAGTACTTTGTATTTATTTTTGTGAGAAACATTTATCACTTCTCTTATCATTTTAAGCGACAACAAACATAAGTACATATGAACAAATAATAAATTTATTCGTCCGCATATAAGGGTTAATGTACCGACGTAATAAACATTTTAAAAGCCCGGACAAAAAAACAAGGCATTTGTATTCACAAATGAGTTCGTGTTGTTATAATTTTGATACGATCTTTCACGACAAGGTAACTTAAACTACCAATCAAAAGTTTACCTGAAGGTAACCGTGGGCCGAGCTTGAACGCGCAGAATGAACGTAACACGAATGCAAACGACATTGAAAATGATTGTTTCACATTTAACTTACTTTAAGGGTAAATCTGTGGGTCATTCTATATTTGTTTAAAAAAAAAAACAGTTGCCCCACACTAAGAATTTTTCCTGTATTCTGGGTGCGTTTACAAACATTTAATCTCACATACATAAACAGCCAGACCCGAATCAACTACCTGTAGGTCACACAAATATTTGTTCCGTGCGGGGATCGAACCCACGACACGCAGCGCAGCAGTCGATCGCTCAGGCACTGCGCCAACCAAAAAATTCTATTTCCTATTCTTAAAATTGGTCGGTTTCCAATCGAATCTGATGCTGTTGAATACCAGTATTTTTCATGGAGCGACTACCTATCTGACATCCACAGCTCAGTATTATATAATACGATATCCCTTAGCCGAATTGGTTGTTAAATTTTCGGGACGCTGACTATCTGTAAGGACTGTCAAAGATCTACAAATGACAGCTGTGACCAACAGAAACAGCGATTCGGTATGAAACGGGTAGTCACCTATTCAAAGACCACTTTGTTCTGGACACTCAAGTTATCGTTGTATAGTTGACGAACATTAATTTGCACATTCGTGCCAGACCTAGGCTTTAAGGTAACTATGTCTGAACCGTTTTAGTTTATAGTTCACGCTGAAATTGTGATTGTGATAGGCTTTGATTTAAGGGCTATTTTCAAACAAAAAAATTAATGTTCTTTGTTATCTGATTGTACAAAAAAAAATTGAATTATAGTTTAATGACTACGTTTAAAACAAAAATAAGGACTGATGTTTTGAAGACTTAATTGGATTTTGAATAATGGTATTAGAACTTTAAATTCTACAAATTGAAGTAAAAAGTTTTGTGACTTAATTTCGAGGTTATTTAAAGGTTGGATTTAATATTGTTTTTATTAGTATATTGAGACGATACTTTTTGTAACCACAATATTTTTTTCTTTTTATTTGAGAACGTGATTTATTTAAATTATTTCCTTTATTTATTTCCATTTTTAAATATTTCAAAAGAAAAATAAACAAACGTATAAAAAGTTGCTCTTCCAGTATCCGGAGTAAGGTGTGCACCGGTGGTTAGGGCTCCAGAGACAGGAACCTCGCCACAATGCGGGCCGTACTGCCTTCTGCATCAGGTTCTTGTCCCGACCGCCTCAGGAGAGTCTTGACAGATGGCTGACGAAGCTCTTGGCCATCAGGCTATTGTCCGATACGATAATCAACACAATGATAGCCAAGTTCACATTCCAAATGTCGACAACCGCATGTGCCAAGGCAAGATATTACATAAATTATTCTCGTTTATTCATTACTAGCTTTGCCCGCGGCTTCGCTCGTGTTAAATTCGGTAACACAGTTCCCTTTTCCTGATTTGCAGGTACATACTACCTGTACTTTTTGCCTTTGCGCCTAATTAATTGTAATAACAATGTTAAGTTTTACCTTTTCATCCCTCTTTCTCCCTCATTTCTCATTTTTTTTTAATTAGCCTATTTCTGTCTCCAGGGTCCCAACTATCTCTGTACTAAAATTCATCAATATCGGTTTAGCCATTAAGACGTGAAGACGTAACAAACAAACTCACTTTCGCTTTTATAATATTAGTAAGGATAACACATAATTTTACATTATTAGTTTTTTAAATAAAACCATTGAAAAAGAAAAATAATTCGGACCAGGGACGAGAACAGCTACCGGTAGTCCAGTAGTACCGCTTTCTGTATCAAACCCTTGATCCAGCCGTCTAACAAGATTCTCGTCAGGTGTGGGTCGAAGCCCTTGGCAATTAAACCATTAGCTGTAAAGACTACCGACACAATAATCACTGAGTCCATATCCCACATGTCGACAACCCATAATAATATAAACTACTAGCTTTTGCCCGCGGCTTCGCGCGCGTTAAATTCGGGGTAACACAGTTCCCCTTGCGCCTTATTGATTTGTAATAGCAACGCTAAGTTTTCTCTTTTCTTCCCTCTTTCTCCCTCACATCCTACTTTTTCTTGAAAAAAAATAGAAGTACGTGAAGAGGTAACAAACAAACAAACAAACTCACTTTCGCTTTTATAATATTAGTAAGGATTATTAGTCTTGTGGTGTGACAGTGGGACTGCCCGATCATAGGTCTGGTCTTCGAACCAAAGGCACCTCTGAGTTTTAGATTCATGTGCGCATTGTGTAAATATCACTTGATTTGATGAAAGGACACCTCGTGGGGTAACAAGCATGACTGACAGATATTTCTCGACGGCATGTCAATAAAGGCCCATAGGTGACCTATAAAATTTGATTCTAGGTAAGGTACCAGTCACACGACGAACAGGAAATGTGAAGAAGAAAATACTAGATAAGTCCGAATTGATAAATGAGGTTTATTTTGCAAATAGGTTTTAGAAACACTTTTACACGTCGACTTTAAAAAAAAAAAACTCGGTAATGCCAGTGTTTTGTACCCGACTACTCTGACATGAAACAACCAAAACAAATTCAGAGGTCAACTTACATTAGGACTATGTAGATGGTCTTTTTCGCGACAAAGTTTGCACACGGGAGCAAAGTTTCATACTTTGTTACCCTACATTTTTGTAAACAATCGTACAACGGGAACAAAAAGCACCACACAGATTGAGTGGACCTGTCCAGTCAGTGCAAGTATTTCGGCATTACGATTCCGTACGATGTTATGCTAGGTTTTTCTGTAATCCATAATCAACTTATGAACTACAGAAAAACCTAGCATAAATAATAAATATTATTTTTTCATGTTTATAAATATAAAGATTCATTAAAAAGATGAAATAAGATAAAAAATAAGATGAAGAGATTTCTTGTGAGAAATAAGCATTACCTTTGTACTTATTTACCCGACTGCGCACCGCAAAGGAGGGTAATGTGTTCATTTACCCGACTGCGCACCGCAAAGGAGGGTAATGTGTTCATTTACCCATTTACATGTATGTATGTATGCATGTATGTTTGTTCCTTTGAAGCACTATACAGACTTAACGCCTGGGCCGATTTTTATGATTCACACGTCAATCGATTCCTCTTAGTCCTGCGAGTGTCACTAAAGACATGAAATTAATTTCTGTATTTAGTGTGTATGCCCATAAATCGTTAAATAAATAAATTTTGGAGCACCTAAATGTATCCAGTAATTGATATTATTATGTTATGATTAATACAAATAAACATAATGTTATTAAGTTACGGTAAACAATAGAAATTATGATCACACAGCAGAATCCCATTATCCATTTCATATAAACATTCGATATTTATTAACTTCATCATTATTTGTATCAATGCTAACTAGTTTACGATTCATTTAAACCAAATGACAGTTTAAGCTGATTAATGAGTTTCAAACGACAAATGAAAAGCTTTAGCTGGTATTTTAATGGGTAGTCATTAATTTACTAGTCTAAATAGATAGCAAAAACTACAAATGAATAAGCTGTATCGACTAATATTAGTAACAGTGAATTTAATTAATTCGGATTTTTTAAATTTTTTTTAAGAATTGAGAACATCCTCTTTTTTAAGTCGGTTAATAATCCTTTTATAAAACTGTCTGATCTGTAAATCGAATCTAGAACTTCACACTCAGCAGCTTAACATCTGCGACCACTAGACCAAAATATTTTGTACTGCTGACATTTAAACGAAACTAAGTTATTTCCGTTTCCTTCTAAAAGTTGTCTTTTGTATCCATGAATCGGCCAAGATTAACAAAATAAGAACTTTGCTATTTTGCGAAAACTTTTGCCAAGGCTGCAAGATGTTTTTTCAGAACTTGTTGTTGGATGTTTTGAAGGCTCGAAGACTATAGTCTCGATGGCACGGTTGATGCAGTGGCTGAGGAATTGACTGCTGCGCTGCGTGTCGCGTGTTCGATCCCCGCAAGAAACAAATATACAGGTTGTTGTTACGGGTCTGGCTGTTTGTGTATGTGAGAATACATTTAAATGTTTGTTAACGCACCAATAATACAAGAGAAATTACAGTTTGTGGTAACGTTGCAAAAAAAAAGTTGAACATAATAGTATTTTCAACCGTTTTATAGACTTCACTACAATAAAACGTGGGATAACAAAACTTCACACGTACGGAACTATAAAACAAGCCTTAAATATTTACTTAGGAACATACAGCCATAAACATAACGGAAAGAAGTATGGAGATGTAGTAAAAACCGGTAAAGTGCGAGTCGGACACGCGCACCGAAGGTTTCATATAAAATCAATTTATTTGCTAATAATATAGGTTAGGATATAAGATTCATTTATTTATTGAATAATTTATGTCCAAACCGTAGAAATGACATAGGTATTTGAGATCCTTAGATTTTTCTATTTGCTAGTGCAAATTTCATCATTTTACGCCACAAAAAGTACCTTATTTCCTTTACAAATGTATGGAAAATGCAACATAAACAGCTATTATCTTTTTACTGGGTAAACTTAGTGGGTTGATTTTTTCACAGCTGTATGAAACAGCAAACTTCAGTATTTGGCATTAATTTCAAATCGATACCTCCACGTGTTCTTCAGATAAGGGGTCTTCATAACAAAGTGATCCTAATAAGGTACCGTTTTTCCTTGTGACCAACAGAATCCTAAAGATACCATGAAGTGTGAAAATAAAAGGAAACAATATGAATAATGCGTTATTATATTCAAAATAAGACAGACATGGCTCCAAAAATAAGCAATACATATTCATAGAATAATGCAAGAATAATGTCGAATTTCCTGCCTTATTATTAGCAAGAACTATGTCAAAAAACCATAAAAAACGATTGAGAAAGTAAATAATATTGCTGATTTAACAAGTAAACCAATCAAATGACGTCACAGTTGACGCAGTGGCTGAGCGATCGACTTCTGCGCTGCGTGTCGCGGGTTTAATCTCTGCACGGAACAAATATTTGTATGACCTACAGGTAGTTGTTTCGGATCTGGCTGTTTGTGTAGATGAATTCAAATGTTTGTAAAAGGACCCACAATAGAAGATACATTCTTAGTGAGTGGTTTTTTTAAAGATTAATTTGACACCTGATCCAAGATGGCGACTATCTGTAAGTCTAATGAATGGCGCTTGTATAATTTTTCCCACTGCCCTATATCCAGGCGAACCGAGAGTCGAGTCTAAAAAGGATATTGGTTTAGGCTTGTCCGAATATCGGTGTTAATGACTGTTAATAACTGCCCGTTATTAGGGCAAAGAATATTGCAATCCCTGTTTGTTTTTATTTCTCTGATATTCAGGAGAACCCGAAATATAATCCTCGGGTTTTGCAAAAAAGAGTTCGTTATATTGTACACTCAACCAATTTAATAAGTACACAGGTTTCGAAGGTATAGCTGAAGTCTTCATAGAAAGCGTTGGATATTTTTAAATCATTTTGAATTTTTATAAATTGTTTATGTATTTATTTTTAATTTCATAATAATTAAGAAAATCATAGGTTTCTGTGAAAACTTAAACTTATATCTTGCGAACCTTATTGAGTTCGTATACTAATTAAGTTTGTTTGGCCAAATAATGGCAGCCGCTTGGGTGGTGATTTAGGTAAATCCGTGCTTGCTTAGGTTGATCAGTAAATGGGTAACCACTTACATTCCGAGTTTTCTCCGTGCCTCAGAAAGCACGTTAAGCTGTTTGTCCCGGGTGTCATTTATAGATCTTTGACAGTCGTTATAGATAGCCAGTGTCCTGAAAGTCTGACAACCAGTCTTACCAAAGGGTATCGTATTACAGAGTACTAACTGGGTTGTGGAGGTCAGATAGGCAATCGCTCCGGGAAAAATATTTGTATTCAGCTGCATCCGGTTAGAATGAAACCCGACCCCAATATATTTGTGAAAACGCAGGTTATGACTTATTAAGTTGGTTGACTGTACATACCAGAATTCTCTGTGGAAACGATTTTATCTACACAACATTTAAGTGTGCTACAACATGTGCTTAACTTTAAGTGTCATTTTATTTAGAGCAATTTTAAAACAACCACCTAAAAGTAATATCCTCTGGGAATTATCCACAATTACTTTTTTGTACAAAAGTAATATATTTAGCGTATAGAATTTAAGTGGTTGGGATATGATAAGGTCCCTCATTATTTTTCAGTAATATTTTAAGTTAATGAGACCTTTTTTCAAATGATTTATAACACAATTAATTTAAACAAATAAAATGAGTGTAATACTTACAAAACAAATCAACTTTGATGGTAGTCTTTTGCGGCGAAGCTAGCAGAGTATTATCCGCAGTGCAAGTATACAATGCACCTAAATGCGCCCTCGTTGCATTTCTGATCACTAAGGTTAGCGATCTCGTTGGCGCTGAATGTTCCCCCGCACTTAGTGTAGCCAACACAGTGTCACCTTGAAGCCACTGGATTCTCGGTGTCGGATAACCTACAACAAAACATTTATTACAAACACTAGAACACAGCGAAACTTCTATTGTTCCCAAATAACATTACATTCCTTCGTAATGAGAACAATGATTGTGTTATTTGCCACACAAATTGTATTATCAATGTTTTCTGAATGTTTATTTGACATACATGAATTAGAACGAAAACTGGATGACTTAAAAAAAACGTATCAAAAGGTTGACATCAAAGAATTTTACGTTGGATGATAAATTGTTCAAGCGGGGAGAAAATAAACGATACATTTCAATCAATTTCGTTTGAGTGGATACGATTCTGGTGAAACTGTTAAAGTGGTCGTTTGTTTCTCATTCTTCCCTGTTCTTCTGTTTATATTACGTCTGTAACTTACACGCTTGCGAATACACAACAATTCCTTTTATTTCATTCGACCCTAGTACGTCTCTTTCTAAAAATACTGTAGTATTGTAAGAACCATTTCGAGTTTCTATCGCTTTTGAACTTTTGAATTCATTTCCCAGGTGAGCCGAAATGTAGATCGTGTTTTCTGCTATAAAATTAACATTTTTAACCCCGGAGTACACATTATTTCCGATAAAATGTAGATGAAATCGGTTTTCAACAAATTAGTACGGTCATTAGTAAAATGGTAATTGCATTAAAAATGTTAATTCTAAAAGACTTATTTGTTAACTATCAGCGGAACTGTAGAAATCTATAACCATTTCAAAATTCTATCAATATTATAATTACTAATGTTTTATGATTTCTTTTGATGTCTGTATGTTACTCAATCGCACTATAACTACCAACTAAACATATTATAATAAGTGATCATTTGCCACATTATATATCTCTTATCTATTGTTAGCCCATTTATCGAGGAAGGCGCATGGCATTATATATTATCACGCTAAGACCAGTAGGAGCGGAGCAGCAATGAAGAATATTTCATAATCGGGAGTTTTTTTTCATATTGAGAGCTGACGCTGCGTGCCTTGCGTAAACGATACAATATCTACTTCTGCCGGACTAAAACAGAACTAAAAATATAGTGTACGCAGAAGTATTTTAAAATAACACTAGTTTAGTTTTTTTGAGAATAACCTACAATCTACAAGAAATAAGATACTTAGTATATTATAACTTCGATGTTTATAATCATACTAGCTGCGCCCCGCAGTTTCAATCGCGTGGTGATAGAATATACAATACATCTTTATGAATTGAAGCCTATGAGTTATTTTGATGTATAATCTTTATAATTGTAAAGTTTCATTAAAATCCATTCAGTAGTTATTGCGTGAAAGAGTAAAAAACATCCATACAAACTGTCACGTTTATAATCCTTACTAATATTATAAAAGCGAAAGTGAGTTATTTTGTTTGTTTGTTTGTTACGTCTTCACGCCTACATGGCCAAACCGATTTTGATGAATTTTGGTACAGATATAGTTGGGACCCTGGAAACGGAGATAGGGTAATATTTTTTTTAAAGTGAGAAATGAGGGAGAAAGACGGAAGAAAAGGGAAAACTTAGGTTTGCTATTACAATAAATAAGGCACAAGGGCAAAAAGTTCAGGTAGCAGGTACCTGCAAATCAGAAAAGGGGAACTGTGTTACCCCAAATTTAACGCGAGCAAAGCCGGGGGCAAAAGCTAGTACTATATAAAATAAAATAAATATATAAATAATAATATATAGTAGGACGATACTTTTTTACATAGGTTCTACTTAAGACGCTGATGCATGACCTGCTTTCACCCTTATGCCCTTAGTAATAAGATTGAAAGTGGTCAGGCTTCAGTGTCGTGTGTTTACATGCATTGAGTAAGTTTTCCTAATATACAAATGAAAATGAATTTGAGGGTCAAAAAGTACTTACCACCCTTGACGGAACAAACAAGTTTGAACTCTCCTCCTTCGTGATAAGGACCAGCAGTACTTGAGATTTCGTTCCCATACTCGTCGAAGACGACTGGTTTGCTTGGAAGTTCTGTAACAGGAAAAATGTGCGTCAATACTGAAGAATTAATTAACTACAGAATAACGCGGTGTCTGTAGAGGAAATTGACGTGCGCCGTTTGGTCTTATGTGGTCATTTGAGTGGTCTCGAATTTGATACCCAGTTTGAGTATTATGTGATTAGGTATTTAAGCACCATTTTTCCTAAATGATGATTGCAAATGAGGACAATAGAAGTTTTCTTTTACATGTTTTTTTGTTTATGTAAGTATGTACCTACTAGCTTCCACCCGCGTTTTCGTCCGCGTGGCATAGTTACTTTGGGCTAACGCTAACCCGCGTGATGATCGAAAAAAAAAATCTTTCTCTTCCCTTTCTCCCATTTTCTAACTTTTTTTAGCCTATGTCCGTCTCCAGGGTCCCAACTATCTCTGTACCAAAATTCATCAAAATCGGTTTCGCCATTTAGGCGTGAAGACATAACAAACAAACTCACTTTCGCTTTTATAATATTAGTACCTAAAGATTTTTTTTTAAAGGTGGGTTTCAAAATTACCTTACATATTTAGTAAGTTTAAAAACTTAATTGTCCAAAAAGTTCTACTGAAAAAGTCGTGTTGCTTGCTATACAGGGTTATTTTTAAAACACCGACAACCTTGCAGGACTGTATTACAATCATCATAAACAACAACTTTTGTTCTATGATTTTTTACAAAATTTTATACATTTACCAAAAACAAATCTTCAAGATTTCGTTGTCCTATCTAACACATTTCAACTCCGTATTTTGCTGTACCTACATACCTACACCGCCGCTTGTAGGTACGTTTGCTTCGCATAGATTTCGTAACATTTAGAGCGTTCAATTTCAATATTTTTATTTTTGGATGAAAATCTGATGAACTAAAATATGATAAATGTTGATGATAAATATGATAAACAAAAGTTGTTGATTATGATGTTAGTAACATGGTCCTGAGACGTTGCCAGTGTTTTAAAAATAACCCTGAATACATGTTGCTCGTAAAACCATTTTTATTTCATTGCTCCTTTATAACGGTTATTACCAACGTTATTTGTTAGATTGAATCGACAAATTGCACTTAGAGCCAAAAATCGTTTGCATTATTACCAATTGTTTTATGCACGGAACAATGTTAAAAAGTCTTTAAACATAATTACGTATGCTAAATAAAGGCACGATGTTGGGTATACATTTATTATAAACATTTTGTAGCTAAAAAATATAACTGAACAAAAAACAATATCGTTTTGTATCGATAACAAACACAGCTTTGAGGTTTATAACGCAATAGGAATAAAAAAAACATTGTTTATTTTTTATATTGAAATTGTGTCCGAAACTTTTAAGTGTAAATAAAAATAAAATAGTACACGTTACAATCGACACGAATGTCTACTCGATAACAAAAGTGCTTACCGATGTTCCCGTTGTAAATTTATTCACAATCAAAACGAAATCAGTACGCGGCGAATCGCAAAAGGCACTCAACGACCTCGGAATATCCTCCAAATTGCGGATACACAAACTAGGAGCGCTCGAACGTGGCCGAGGAAATGAAAATATTTTCGTTGAGTCAAAACAAAAGGTTTCGCGATAGCAGTATTCAGCGGAGGATGCCGGCAATCATGTGAAGCTTTCATATCCATACCGAGCAAGTATCGCTTACTAAAATGAACATCTGGCACCCCTTCATTGTTTCGCACGTTACACATAAGTGCGAGCCGACTGAAATGAGAATTCCCCCAGTATTCGGGCACAAGAATGGCGGATATCTGCCAATGATGGCATATCCGCATATTTTTCGTTGTTGGGAATCGATACTGACAGTATCGAGTGATTCGATAGTAATCGGAATTCCAATACACTTGTCTGTTGCATGTTACACGGTAGTTTTAAGTCGATTGAGTGAATATTAAACATGTTGTAGGATAATAGGTAATATTGTTAATTTGCAAAAACCTAGGATTTTTAGTAGAACCTAACTAGTTTTTTTTGTAATTTTAGAGTATACCAAAACACGATTTTTTAACCCTTTTTAGCCATTAAGCTAAATTATTAAAGATTGCAGGTAATTTTGGAACATAATATACTGTAAAATACCAGACAAACAGAGAGATAGATTTTTGAAAAAAAGAACACCTTACAATATAATTATCGTGTTGCACTGACGATTGTGCTGCAACTCAAGCCAAATTTTGATCAAGAAGAAAAAAACATGATATAATAGCTGCGCCTGCGGTGTCACCCGCGGGAAATCCTTATTTGTGTCCATTCAACATCCCACAAGAAAACCACATTTTTCCGGGATCAAACGTAGACTATGTGTTAATCTTGATACATTTAATTTTTTATCAGTTAAGTCGTTTAAGCGTTAAGGGCTAACAAACATACACAGACATACAAACTTCTGCCATTACAATATTAGTGTGATACATAGAGTCTTGGACTGGCCAATAACAGAATAGTAATTAAAATATAGTGATAATTATTAATTATCACTATATTTTAATTACTATTCTGTATAGAAAAAAATGGGTTTTGCAATAACATAAATAATTATTTCTATTCTATTTCGAATTGAAATGATTTTCCAACTATTCTGCGACACAGTGTCGTAATTTCAAGTACATTAGTAGTTACTGTATAGTGCGATTTAAAATTTTGAGCATCATAAAGTAGAAACCAGTCAAACAGAATAATCCAGAAATTGTGGTTGTATTTGTAAAGCTTTGTTAGACTAAGCAGATTACGATGTTGTCCGAAATAAAATATTATGACTATTTCATTATTTTTCCAACTACGTTTAATGTCATAGCCATAAAAATCCAAATCACGAACCTCCCGTTTCATAATTAAGGTACATAAAATATTGTTTGTGATTTACAAGAATTCATTCTAACGTAAAGTAAAGTAGGTGGGTAGGTACTACCTAAAGAGTTTCGTTCTTAGCGATGTTGGCAGTTTCCCATTCTAAAATGGAATTGCATTGCCTGTCAGTTACATTCACTATTCAAGAATTTCTCTATCATATGGTATTCCTTCTTTTATTTTCCAAAGAATTTGAAGTGAAAAATCAAAAAGCGGTCAAGAACGAGTCAGATTCGCGCACCAAAAGATCCGTATAAAATTACGACATAAAACGGTTATATCTTTGACTGTGTAAACTTAGAGGGTTGATTTTTTCACAGCGCAAAGGTATTACAGAGTTGAGTATGGTTTTCTATTTATGGATTTCAACTCGATACCTCCACGCGTTCCCGAGATAAAGGGTCTTGACAGACAGACAGACAAAAAAGTGATCTAATAAAGGTTCCGTTCAAATAGATTTCAATATTTTGACTATCATTTGATCATTTTCCGATTATCCTTACTAATATTATAAAAGCGAAAGTGAGTTTGTTTGTTTGTTACCTCTTCACGCTTTAATGGCTACACCGATTTTGATGAATTTTAGTACAGAGATAGTTGGGAACCAGGAGACGGACATAGGCTAATTTTTGTTTAAAAAAAGTGGGATGTGAGGGAGAAAGAGGGAAGAAAAGGGAAAACTTAGCGTTGCTATTACAAATCAATAAGGCGCTACCGAATTTAACGCGAGCGAAGCCGCGGGCAAAAGCTAGTAAAACAATAAACATAAAATATCTTGACATAAGTTATTACAATACGAAGACACAGTTTGCGCAGTGGCTGAGCGATTGTCTGTCATGCTGCGTGTCGCGTGTTTGAATTCTACACGACACATTTGTATGGTTTTCTTCCGGTACGGTCTGGATTTTTTTGTGAGTTTTAATATTTGTAAATATACCCACGATAAAGCAAAAAGAGCCTGGTGTGGTCCAGCGTTTTTAAAAATAAAAAACATAGTTTACTCAACACAGTGCAATATTTGATAAATCACTTAGTAATATTAATCCTTATCCTTACTTCCTTACTAATATTATAAAAGCGAAAGTGAGTTTGTTTGTTTGTTACCTCGTCACGCTTTAATGGCTAAAGCGATTTTCATGAATTTTGGTACAGAGATAGTTGGGAACCAGGAGACGGACATAGGCTAATTTTTGTTTAAAAAAAGTGGGATGTGAGGGAGAAAGAGGGAAGAAAAGGGAAAACTTAGCGTTGCTATTACAAATCAATAAGGCGCTACCGAATTTAACGCGAGCGAAGCCGCGGGCAAAAGCTAGTAAAACAATAAACATAAAATATCTTGACATAAGTTATTACAATACGAAGACACAGTTTGCGCAGTGGCTGAGCGATTGTCTGTCATGCTGCGTGTCGCGTGTTTGAATTATACACGACACATTTGTATGGTTTTCTTCCGGTACGGTCTGGATTTTTTTGTGAGTTTTAATATTTGTAAATACACCCACGATATAGCAAAAAGAGCCTGGTGTGGGCCAGCGTTTTTAAAAATAAAAAAAACATAGTTTACTACAACACAGTGCAATATTTGATAAATCACTTAGTAATATTGATGAATCAATAAAATAGTTAAATATTTTACTTAAACAGCTATTTGAGATGTTGCCGACTGTTAGAACGCACCATGAAAATAAAGTTACTCAGTCCAGAACCTTGCTTACTGACTTATCTTCATACCAAAGCATAAAATCTATTATCGTATAGCCTTAGCACACAACATAAATACTCTAGAACAAACGCTCATCTTTCCTTTGTCCTATATTTACCACCCATAATCTCGAGTTTCAAAATTAATACCATTAATACGATCACACTAAACCCACATGTAGTACATGAAAATGTTTAATTAATTACCTAAGATTATGTTTCTTTGTTCACATAATAGATTCCATTAAGGGAAATCTCTGCGTATTATATGTAATAGTACAAGATCCCGGCTAAGATCGACCTTTATCCATCTTTCTAACGAATCAACAAACACTTGACCGATTATGCGCAGACAACATAATAGATAATCATAGAAGATGGTTCTGAAATTATCTAATTCAAATTGGTAAACACTTCGCAATACTTTAGCAATCACAATTTAAAATTTTCTAGACTTCATTTCAGCGATTTATTCCGTTCTAAAATTAACTTTTTGTATAATCAAATCAGTCATTCATGCAATGTCTCTCTGAATCAAAGCATAGCATTTCAGTCACACTTGACTCTTTCAATTCTTTTAGACCCCAATTCTTTGAGTTTAAACAAATTAAAGATTGTTTTTTTTTCAACCTTGCCCCAAGTTCTAGTAGATATCAAAAAATAATAAAAAAAATTACAGATTTAAGAAGAAATAAAAATATTGAACAAGAAGGTTTTAATAATAAATTGCTATCATATTAAAAGTGAACTGACTGTACTAAATACAGGTTGTTGGGATTCGTTCGCATATAATGTTCAATTTTTAAAGAGGGGTATTCGTTTGCAATTAAAAATATATTATATAAGTTGAAACAAATACCGGTGGTAGTAGTTGCTGGTATTAGAACGAAATATATATCTAATATATTATCTGGCAATCCATCCACGATAGGTAGATACATAGATAGAATATTCTTTATTATGTACACCATACAAATGTCAAGAATAACAGTAAACAACTTATAAATAGGGTAACACAATGGGCGGTCTTATAGCTAAAAGTGATCTTTTCAAGACAACCTTTGGATGGATTTAAAGGAGAACAGACAGTACTGTAGGTAGTCTGTGGTGATTCATTTGGTAGGTATATTAGTTCATGTTTAAAGACTTTTATGTAAAAAACAATACTTTCGGTAAACAGATAGGTGTAGGTCGACCTTAGTTGGGATCTTAGACTATGTACGTTTGGTATATAATGGGCCTTTTTGATATCAGATGAAACTCGAAGGTCTGACCCGTTTTCCTTCTATATCTGAGTCGGAATCAACACGAAAAAGTTTAACGGACGACCGAACTTTTTGTACGAAAACTTTTTTATTGGTTTGAATAAAGAAACACCTTTTGCTGCTTTTTGGTTTAGTGATTGGGACTTGCGTCTTTGTGTTGGATTTGATCAGTGAGTTGGTTGTAATGAAAAGACATTATATACCTACAATATACAGCCATCATCATTATCATCTGCCTAGCCTTTTCGCAACTATGTTGGGGTCTAACTAACTAAATGCAGCTGAATACCAGTATTTTACATGGAGCGACTGCCTATCTGACCTCCACAACCCACTTAGTACTTATTATACGATACCCTTTGGTAAGACTAGTTGTTAGGCTTTCGGAACACTGACTATCTGTAACGACTGTCAAAGATCTAAAAATGACAGCCGGTACCAACAGTTTAACGTGCTTTCCGAGGCAAGGAGGAAACTCGGTATGTAACGGATCAACACCCATCCACAGACCAACCTAGGCAAGCAGCTTAACCTTAAAATCGACCCGAGTGGCTGCTATAATTTTGCGACGGATTCCTCGATACTTACTCTTACTATTTATTCGTTACGTAACGAAAAAGATAATCACAAAGTACTTGCAATAGCCAAACCTGGTTGCGGTCGGTAAGAATCCTTACTAATATTATAAAAGCGAAAGTGAGTTTGTTTGTTTGTTTGTTACGTCTTCACGCCTAAATGGCTAAACCGATTGAATACAGAGATAGTAACTTCTTTTTTTTAATGAAAAATTGGCGAGTAAGAGGGAAGAAAAGGGAATACTTAGCATTGCTATTACAATAAATAAGGCGCAAGGGCAAAAACTACAGGTACCTGTAAATCAGGAAAGGGGAACAGCGTTACCCCGAATTTAACGCTCCGAAGCCGCCGGCAAAAGCTACTGATTTTATAGATCATAGGTTTTCTTTGACAAATCTGTAGATAGCTCTTCTATAGTACCTTAAATATCTCTAAATAAAATGTACCCAGATATTTGTTTAGGGATAAAGTGAAAAACCGGCTAAGAGCGAGTCAGATTTGCACACCGAGGGATCCGTACAAACTTGCTACATAAACGGTCATATCTTTTGACTGCATAAGCTTAGAGCATTGATTTTTTCACAGCATAAAGAGACCACAGTCTTAAGTATATAGTTTTAATTTGAACTTAATATCTCCACGCGATTATAAGATGAAGGGTCTTGGCAGATAGGCAAAGAGTCGGCCAACAAAGTGATGCAATAAAGGTTCCCGCGCGATAGTGTATCATGCGCGCCTCAAAGAGATGTCAGCAAAGCAAAGAAGCCTGCCAGGGCCACCGCCTGCCGGAGTAGCGGGTTGTTCGAAAGAGACAACCTTATCCTTACTAATATCATAAAAGCGAAAGTGAGTTTGTTTGTTTGTTTATTACCTCTTCACGCATTAATGGCTAAACCGATTTTGATGAATTTTGGTACAGAGATAGTTGGGAACCAGGAGACGGACATAGGCTAGTTTTTTTTTATAAAAAGTGGGATGTTAGGGAGAAAGAGGGAACAAAAGGGAAAACTTAGCGTTGCTATTACAAATCAATAAGGCGCAAGGGGAACCGTGTTACCCCGAATTTAACGCGAGCGAAGCCGCAGGCAAAAGCTAGTAGGTAATAAAAAGGACATGGGTGGGTTTTTTACTGTACAACTCTGACACTCACGCCCTCCCCCTGACAAGTTATTTGATGATTTCGCATCCGCACAAAAAGTTCTCTGTTTTTATCTGTTGAGGTACCTACGGTATCTAAAATATCAAGTTTTAACGCTATTCTTCAAATGTCCATTCACTCAGCTCATTGTAAGTGATTGGCTTTTGTTTGCGTTGCAATTTGCTTCTGCATCCTTTTCTATCCAGTGCACAAATAGACCACCTTTTTTGTTATTGTCTCTTCTTTCATACAAACAAGTACAACATGTAATCGTCACCTCTACGGCAAACTTACGAATCTGCAGTTTTTGTAGATTTGACATTTCTATTGAAAACTACACCTTATGTTGTCCCACACATGGTGTAAAATTTACAAAATTCTATGTCTAACGGCTACAGAAATGTCATAGTGCGAATCTAACTTTTTTGTTGATACACCCATACTAAACTTACGAAACTGATATCAGTTGTTTTGGCGTAGTTGAAAACGTGAAGTCCGAAAAAAATGCACCACGGTCAACCTACGAATCTGTCATATTCGTGAGTTGAGATCATATCACACTTTAATAAATCGATCTAGCGACTCACAGCAAACATACGAATATGTAAGATTCGTAAGTTCACATTGGTATAATATATTCTTTAAGAGACTCAAGTAACCCATAGCAAACTTACGAATCGAGCAGTTTCGTTAATTTACATTGGTACCTTGTTTGACAAAGAGGTTCAAATATCCCATAGTGAACTTCTGAATCGGGCATTTTCGTAAGTCCGCATTGGGAGTTTTTTTATAAAGAGTATAATGCCCCATAGCAAATTACGAATTGGGCATTTTCGTAAATTTACATTGGTAATTTGATTAAGATAGAAATAAATTATTTTTAGAAATGTCACCAGAAACACAACAATTATTTAATATTTTAACTGAGCATGAAGCAAGCAACGAAGATAATGATGTTTCAAATCATGTAGATGTAGTTGATTATTGCGATAGTGATGACAGTGTTAGGGATCCGGATTACGTCTCGAATAATAACGGAATATATATAGATGAATCGACCACCTTTTGTTCATCTTTGAATGATAACGAAAATCATGAAAAATCAACAGAACTTATTTTGCCTACGGCTGACGAAAATATACGACGTTTTTCGGAAACTAGCAGACTTAACAGCGGCAGTAAGCGACAATTTCAAGTTACCTCCAGACTACCAGAGAGGCGATGCTCGGAAAACGACTTGCAGCAGATGCAACCACCTGCAAAAATATTAAAAAGACGTGCTTCTATGTCCGGTGCCATATTTTCAATAATTAAGTCTAGCTCCCCGAAGAAAAAGCATGTTTCAAATCCTAATACCTGGAAAAGACGTATCGAAAGAAGCAAACGTTTTAGAGGTAAAGCCTATAAAACAATCAAAGGAAAATATGTTGCGGCTGCGACGTTGAAGCAACCCAAGTGTCTGACAAAAGACAAACATAAATAATGCAACGCTAATGTACCTGAAGATGCGAGAAAAATAATTTATGACTCATTTCGAGCTATGGAATCATTACAAGCACCAGCAGCCAACACGTTACAAAAGAAAATAAGAAACGATCTACTGTAAATGGTCCATCGCGCAAAGTAAGTACGCATCAATATTGTTTTACAGTAAACAATAAAAAAGTTACTGTATGCAGAGATTTCTTTTTAGACACTTTAAACATCAAGGAAGGAATAGTACGGGGAGCTTTAAAAAAGATTTCTGAAGAAGGGGTTCTTTTAGCTGACAAAAGAGGCAAAAAACCTCCATCTAACAAACTTTCTAGTGAGAGACTTGATCGAATTAAAAACCATATTTTTTCATTTCCTGCCATGGAGTCGCACTATAGCTGAAAAAAATCAGAGTTCAGGTATCTAGATTCTGGACTGAATGTGACCATCATGTATTCATTATACAAAAAAATGTGAAGATGAAGGCGAGATCCCAGCAGGAATAGAGACTTACCGGAAAGTCTTCAGGTCCTATAAATTAAAATTCCATGTGCCAAAAAAGGATCTCTGCAAAAAGTGCGTTGCTTACAAGGAATTAAAAACACATGATCTAAGCAAAGAACGATCCGAAAACTTTGGCATTTAATTTTGACCTAGAAGCAGTCCTCCAAACTCCTAAGGGTGCGTCTGGACCATTCTTTTATGTTCGGAAATTAGCTGTATACAATTTAACATTTTATAAATTTGGCGATCAAGACGTAGACTGTTTTACTTGGGACGAAACGGAGGGTAAACGGGGAAGTACTGAAATTGCAACTTGTGTTTTCAAATATATTTGTAGTCATAAACAAGGCGTAACACGTGAGAATGATGTCAGATAATTGTGGCGGCCAACAAAAAAATTATAGTTTTTGCTGTATGTTGCTCCACTTGGTAACGAATCATTCCACAGTAAACATAATTGATCATGTTTTCTACGAGTCTGGACATAGTCACATGGAGTGTGATTCTATTCACTCGAAAATAGAACAGAAATGTAAAAATACAGCAATTTACACTCCGGATGGGTGGATACAGGTGATGAGACTAGCCAGAACTAATCCTCGGCCATTTAATGTGAATGTCTTAGTTCATGACGATTTTTTAGATTTCAACTCCAATCAATGTCAGTTCGTGGAAACGAGAACACAAAGTTCGAAGAAGAAATGCTCATCAATTAAAGTTAAAAGAAATAATGAACAAGAAGACAATGGAGCACTAGAGGAGACAAGACCCAAAGTGAAGATAAATTTCCAAGATGCTGTGTGGATTCAATACCGTAAAGACAACCCTAAATCAATATTTATTAAAACTGACTACAATGACGAGACCTTTAAAGAATTTAATATAAAAACAAAAAGAGGAAAAAGTACGTGCATAGTACCAAGAAATATTTACACAGAAAGAATACCCATTTCCAAACAAAAAAAAGAGATCTTTTAAAACTCTGTACCGATAACCAAATCCCAAAATATTACCATTCCTTTTATAAAAACCTCCCAGATTCGGAAGCTATTGAAGATCGCTTGCCTGAACCAGATACTGAAGAAGATGAGAGACTGTAGGAGTACCTACAGTTCCTCTTTATCTTCAGCATCTTACACAATCTTTAAATACTTTATTCTACGATTTCCTCTTACTTTGATTGTTTTGTGAAAGTGGCGACTATATTGTTTTTGTCTTAAATAAATAGTTATGATTATTTGTATAGGTACGTATTTTATTATTACTCTAATATTACTCCAAACATAATTATAATAATATGAATTCACTTGTTTTTTTTCTGAAACGTGATATTACTATTATTTATCTTATGAGATAAATCACGTCTTTTAAAGGAATAATTAGTATAATTATAATATCGTGAATATATTATTCTAATACTACAAGAATAACAAATAAATGCATTTTCATTACTTTACACCTTCATACATTAGAGTTCAAATGTATTATATTACGCTTTAGCAAACTTACGAAATTGGCACTTTCGTAAGTTTACCAAAATATTTATTCAATAGTTTTCTTATGAAATTACGAAACTACCACTTTCGTAAGTTTGCTAAAGCGTAATATAACACCTTTGAACTCTCGTGTATGAAGGTGTAAAGTAACGAATATGCATTTATTTGTGATGCGTGTTATATATGTACAATCCAGTCATGGTAAATAAAAACAGGCGAATTTTGAAACTGAAATTTATCGCAGAATTTATTACATCCCTTTCCTAAAAATAAATATCGTCAATGTAAAGTTTCAAAACGCTCTCCTGTAAAATTTGGTTTTTGCAGTTTCGTAAGTTTACCATAAAGGTGACGTATGTACTATCATTTTCTTTTTCAATATTTTTTTATATTGTCTTCTAAATAAAAGACAATATTCTGCGCTCAAGTACTTCTAAACAATTGCTCTTCAAAACACAATTTCATCGACATCGAATTGTCACTTTGATAATTGAATGAAAACCAATACCTTCCTTTAATAACGGATATGAGTGAATGAATGAATGACACACAAAGACATTTATTGCTTTTGTAAATAAAGATGACTTGGCGAAAATTGTAAATAGATATACTAATGATACGAATTTGTGCGTATTTTCGGAGTGTTTTGTCATTTCATCAAAATAGTACGTGTATGTATTATTCGGGAATATGAATTGTAGTATACAATGTTTATGAAGCTGTTTGTAATTGCACGCGATCGTTATAATTTTTGAATATATTTTAGACATTTTAATTTTATTACTTGGCAGATTCAATAAACTTTTTGTAATTAAAACATTTGCTTCAGTGTTGTAGCCTCATAAACCAACTGAGCATTTTATTATGCTTAGAAGTGCGGTACAATGAATTCTCAACTCTAAGCTCAACGTCTAGGGTTGAGACTTCAGTGTGCAGTAAAAAAGTCAGCGATAAAAAAGCGCTCGTACGACAATGTCAGTCAGCTTTCTTCTGATGTGGCCCCAAGAATTTTACACGTCGTTTCATCTTAACGATACAGAAAGAATAATTAAACACTCAAGGAAAAGCCTCCGTCGTAGCCTGCTAGGCCCCTAATTAACAGGCAGTTATCTGTTGTAAAGACCTCATTAATTTTGTTACGCTATTTTTTTTGTGGGTCGTGTAATTTCATGGCTTATATTTCTTAAAATATTTGTTTTTTTAAGGTATCTTTTGTTTGCGGATGGGAAATCATCAAAAAACTTCACCCGCTCTGGGCGGAGCGGGGGGAGTATCAGACTTGTACTGACTAAAAGCACCCATGTTCCTTCTATTGACGAAACGCGTTGCTGCATTTTTTCGCAACAAGTGACGTCACACGTAACTTTAATGGGCCATATCTTTGTCATTTTTGGTCTTATTTACAAATAAAAAAATACGTGTCCTTTATTTTTGAATTATCTAAAAAACGGACTAAATAGAATGTAATTATTTTGACCCTGGAAACTACCCTATTCTGTCTCATTGTATAACTCATAATGTTATCAGACCGTCACCTCCGTTCTTACCATATCATCCTCCACACAATCCTATGTATTTATAATTCAAATAACAAATATTTGTATAACCTGCAGATAGTTGTTTCAGGTCTGGCTGTTTGTGTATGTGAGTTTAAATATTTGTAAACGTACCCACGATATAGGAAAACTCCTAGTGTGGGGCAACGTTTAAAAAAAAAAACAGTTGTAAAAGCCAACTTCGAGTATTAATTATTATCTGTTAAACCTTTTTTTATCAAATCTCTTTACCTATATTGTGTGGAATTCCAGTCTTTAAAGGTACAATTCTTTATCTGATGCCTACGAACTTGCTATTGGGTGGTTGGCTTCAACTATTGAACAATGAATACTCAAAGCTAACAAAAGGTGACTCTTTAAAACGCAGAAAAAACTGTTGGTGACTCTTGTTTGATTCGTCGTTTTTTTTTGCCACCGACTTCCTAAAGTAAATTTATTTTCCGTCTGTTTAGTGTTTTTTTGGAAATCTTTTTTATTTTTATATTAATATTTCAGCCTTTTTGGTTGTGGTATGATGGTATCTCACACAAATTCTTATCTAGTATTCGATTTTCGAATAATATAGAATAATACTAGCTGTGCCCAGCGGTTTCACCCGCTGAGGTTTAGGGGTATGAAAAATAGATGTTAACCGATTCTCAGACCTACCCAATATGTACCCAAAATTTCATAAGAATCGGTCGAGCCGTTTCGGAGGAGTACGGTAACTAACATTGTGACACGGAAATTTTATATATTAGACTAGCTGTGCCCAGCGGTTTCACCCGCTGAGGTTTAGGGGTAAGAAAAATAGATGTTAGCCGATTCTCATAGATACCGGATAAGCACAAAAAATTTCATCAAAATCGGTCAAGCCGTTTCGGAGGAGTATGGCAACGAAAACTGTGACACGAGAATTTTATATATTAGATTGTCTATCATTAGAAGAAGAAAAAAATATGTAATACAAAAGATAATTCAAACTACCAAAGCAATATAGATAAAATTTTAATGGGGCCGATTCGGGTTTATACCCTTCCTTATATAAAAGTATATTACAAAATCAGCTAACAATTGACCGTGACCGAAATACAGTGGATTTGAGAACCTCCTCCTTTTTTTAAAGTCGGTTAAAATACTTCATTGTTTAAAAGATAACCGTAAATAAGATCCATATATATATTATATATATCTATATATACTTATCTCGGCGAAATTATGAGAACATGAATACCTAGTAAGGATTACATAAGTTACCCTTCAGCTCAAAATCCAGGTAGAAACTAGTCCCCAGCTTTACATAATACTGAGACAGGTATCCTAAAACTAAATGTAAGTTTTATGCAAAGGAGCAAAGTCTTACCGGCTTTCAGTCACTAACCTTAAGAACAGTTTGCAAGATTTTATCTCTATCGATAATACTAGCATAAAGGCAGGTACAGATATTTCAGTATTATAGGATTTTCAAATTGACATCGACATGGAGATACCAGATTTCCTCAAAGAACATCGTATCTAAATGGTTGTCCTAACGGTTGTCAGGCTGAACTAGTTACAATAATTTGGCATCCACCAAAGGGCTTTTATTTTGTCCTTTAAAAGATAAAGCGTCGAGATAAATGCAATATAAAACAGGTACAGCTTTAGATGTACAATAAAAGATAATGGAAAGCTGTGGATCTTGTTTTTATAAGGTGATAAATGTTTATGGGCAAAGTGGCCAGGGCTTTCGTCAGCTCTACAGTATTTAAGTGCTATGATACTTAAACGTTGACCTCGGTGCTGTTGGCATCATCATCTGCCTAGACTTTTCCTAACTATGTTGGGGTCGGCTTTCAGTCTAACCGGATGCAGCTGAATTTCAGCATTTTACATGGAGCATCTGCCTATCTGACCTCTACAACCCAGTTAGTACTGGGGAATGCGATACCCCTTGCTAAGACTGATTGTCAGACTTTCAGAACACTGACTACTAACGACTATCAAAGATCTACAAATGACAGCTGGGACCAACGGCTTAACATGCTTTCCGAGGCATGGAGGAAACTCGGTATGTAACGGGTGGTCACCCATCCACAGACCAACCTAGGCAAGCGCGGCTTAACCTAAAGATCGACCCGAACGGCTGCTATTATTTAGCCACGAACTCCTCACCAGCACCTCGGTGCTGTTAGCATTGTATTTTAAAACTTAGACCAGCGTTATTCCTACTGGCCTGGCTCCATTTCCCGAATCATAGGTTCCCAGGGGCGTTGGCATGTTTTAGAAACAAATGGTCGATAATACGTCCAGCAAACCTTACTGGGCCCGTTTTGTGGATTGCGGCATCTGCCTCTTGCAGGTGATGTGTCTCGACAGTGGAAATTTCATAAGCCAGTTGTATTTTAAACTGGGTCCGATCACATTGTGACTGCGACTACTGGGATGCGTGCAAATGTGTTATGTTGGGAATTAAAGTAGAATCTGATTACAGGAGAGTGTTACAAGAAAATCTAATAGGTATATAAAATTATCGTGTCACAATGTTCGTTTCCATACTTCTCCAAAACGGCTCGACCGATTTGTATAAAATTTTGTGTTCATATAGGGCAGGTCTGAGAATCGGCTAACATCTGGTTTTCATACCCCTAAGTGAGCAGCAGGTGAAACCGCTGGGCACAGCTAGTCTTAATATATAAAACAAAGTCGGGTTTGTTCGAACACTTATAAGTCGAGAACGGCTGGACCGATTTTCATGATTCTTGATTTTTTTAATTTGTCTCCGTGCCGAATAGCAGAATAAAATATACATTGTATTAAAAGAAAAAAACAAGAGGTGATTTTGATACAACCTTTGACGACGTAGGTAGGTAGGTAGATAGGTAGGTAGGGTAGAGTAGTAAAAGGTGCATTGCAACGCATGCCGAGCACAGCTAGTTTAGTTATAAAATTAAAATGTATTTTATCGACTCTTCCAAAATTAGACTACAACTTATGTAGTGTTCTTCTTTTTTTTTGGGTTTCCGGTTTTTTTAGGATTGCTTTTGTTTCAGGAGAATGGTGACTGGTAACCTGAAATGGGCACAATTTCAGATGTTGTAAGTTTAGAATGCCAATCTGTTTACCGTTCCAACTTTCCACATGATTGTATTGTTAACTTCACATTGTTGACGATCAAACTTTTGACGACGTCATTTTCACCAAATTAGATTTACGATCCTCATCATATTCAGTCGTCTGTTTTATTACTCACTCCTCACTTCAAACCTTAATCCTCCATTCATAAAACAAAATGTTGCCCTTAACAAATATCGTAAAAACGTAAGAAGCTCGTAACATAAGCAGGTAATCTATTTTACCGTCGTTGCCCATCCCGATACACCTTCGAGATCTGGTAAGTCCACATCAAATTTTAATTTCTACTGACCCGCATTTTTACTGTCAGCGTTTGAACGTAAATCATCCTAGGGCGTGTTTGGACTTTCCTTAAACTTTTCGTGTTGATTCGACCAGGATAAGGGAGGGTCAAGTTTACGATCGTACTAGTTTTTATCGAGATTGCCCCACGGTGCGGCTCATAGCTTTTGTCGGGCCGCCGTTTCAAGGTGAATTATTTTATTAAAACACAAAAAGGGGGAAGCAGATACGGACGCGAGATTATGTGAGAATTTAAGAGTTTCACCCATCTGCGCCGCGATCTCATTGAGATAGGCGAGATAGTTTTGGAATACAGATTTAATTTATATCTTGACTTACGTTTTGGATAACCGAGGAGAGGGTTCTGCTATCTTATTGGCCGTGAAATATGTTAGCCTGGTAGCTTATATGCGTGGCTGAACAAGACCGCCTCCCGCAGATCGGTGTAATGAACGATTAAGACGTGATATTGATGTAATCAATATGTTTAAGGGATCAGTGAAAGCAATTTGGCGTTATTAATAATACTGTTGGATTTGCTGCTTGTGTTCAGAAATGAGGTAAATGGCTGTATATTTGTTTTGTGCACTGAATACTATTTAAACATTAGCCCTGATCCGTACCAGCTGGAGGTCATGGGGAGAAGCCGTTGTCCAGCAGTGTGATGACGCAGATTAGCAGTAAAAGTAACACTTTGAAAATAAATTTGAAATGAGGATCTCACAGTAGCTATTATTTTGATAGCAATTGGCATAGTTACTGAGTCACTCCTAAGACATGAACTTCAATAAATTACCAAAGTGATCAACGAACTGTATAATTTTAGATGACACCCTTCCCCATATTAATTTAGAATTGAAATTAACTGGAAGGGGGCTTAATTCCCGCAAGTTATAAGACGTAGGAGTTAGATCACTAAGGTCGTAAGCCAGTCCTCTACAACCTGTTACATCGTACTATTGTTCAAGTTAATATGTTATTCGTGTATGTGGTGTGTTCCAATGATTCTGAATACATCAGGAACTACTTGATGAGGGTTGGTTTGAGAACATGATTCTGGTTTGAATTAATTATTGTATCTTCTGTTTAAACGTTGAATTAATTCCATGACTGCCGCGAAGACAATGCACATGTCTGTACTTTATTAGAGTATATGAATATTAAAACTCTAGAACGTATGAACACTATACAAACTAGATAGAAGTAAATAACAAAAGAACAATTTTATATCTTACTAATATTATAAATGCGAATGTTTGTGAGGATGGATGGATGTATGGATGTTTGTTACTCTTTTACGTCAAAATAGCTGAACGGATCTGGACGAAATTTGGCACAAAGGTAGATTATGATCTTTTTTTTTTTCGAAATCATACGGGCGCCAGCTACTAACATAATAAATGTATATTTATATAACAGGATTATTAAGATACATTTATTCGAGCTGGTATTATAAATCACCTTATCTTTTAAAGAAATTATTATACAGAAATGTTTTAAGCCTCACAATTTTTAATTGATATCTTTACATAGTATTAAATGATGTGGCTTCCGCTATTTGATCGCTAAGTCTAAAAAGTAAGATCTTCTAAATTAGTCAACGGATTATAATGCAGTTCTCAGCGATATATAGAGTGATTCATGGGGAAGATTTATATTTGTGTAATATTGGTATCTACATTGCTCCCATGTGGGGAGGGGGGGGGGGGCGAAGCCGGGGCGGGTTTCTAGTTATATTTTGTAATTTTATGTTATTTAAAGAAAAATGAAAACTAATTCGCCGGCATTCGTGATATAGGCATATAAAATGAACAATTGCTTATTTTTAGACTAGCAATCAATTTGTCAATCAATATATTCATGTAAGTTAAGTAAATTCCAAAAGGGTTTAGTAACATTCAAAAGATTTAAAAATGTCGTCATTAACAGGTCTGAATATTCAATTCTCGTTATCAAGGTCAAGTTTCGTCCTCATTTCTACCATTTACTCTATAAAATGAAGTAATTCTCTGTAAAAATACGTATATTTCCTCTCTTAATACCAGAAAATACTGAGCTATTTCCACAAAAGTCTCATGTTTACATAAGCTGAGAGCTTTTCGGACATGTCTTACTTAATTAGATTCCACTTTCTTCCACAATTCTTTCAGAAAGGTCCTCTGTGTGCTGTAGCGGAATGAATAGGTATTATACTAACGTAAAGACATTATTTTGCTAAGAAAAACTAAATTGCATTGTTCAGGAAAATTGTTTTTTTTTGTGGTTATTATAGTAAACTAGCTTTTGCCCGCGGCTTCGCTCTCGTTAAACTCGGGGTAACACAGTTCCCCTTTCCTGATTTGCAGGTACCTGCTACCTGTAGTTTTTGCCCCTGCGCCTTATTTATTGTAATGCAAAGCTAAGTTTTCCCTTCTCTTCCCTCATTACTTTCTTTAAAAAAATAACCTATGTCCATCTCCAGGGTCCCAACTATCTGTGTACCAAAATTCATCAAAATCGGTTCAGCTATTTAGGCGTGAAGACGTAACAAACAAACTCACTTTCGCTTTTATAATATTAGTAAGGATGGTGGTTTCTGGAATGATCGTTGACTTCTTCTTTGGAGGTACGATACCCTAAAAACAACATAATCACGATTTTTTTTTCGGTTCAGGATCCTATAAGTTATTAAGTAAATATGAAACGTGTTTTTAAAGTCCTACTAATATCAATGCAAAAGTTTGTGAGGATGAATGGATGTTTGTTACTCTTTTAAGCAAAAACTGCTGACTGGATTTGAATAAAATTTGGCTCATAGATAGTTTATAAACTATGATAATAATAGTATATTAGCAGAAAAATACAAGTTTCACACAAGTTTGAGTATACGTGATTGGCACATAGAAAATTAAATATAATAATATTATGCAAATGTTGGGTTACAGTACTTTACTGTAAGAGGTTTTATACCAATAATTTTTAACAAATAAAAATTAATTAATTTAATTTTTTTTTAACCTTAGCTGGCTGGTTGGCCATGGGCCATGACGTTCCAATACTCAGGTCGTTAAAATAAGGAACTAGAAAAACAGAGACTAAGAAATGGAACAGGAAGTGTGAGATGTATCATTAAAATCCTTACTATAATAATATTATAAAAGCGAAAGTGAGTTTGTTTGTTTGTTACGTCTTCACGCCTAAATGGCTAAACCGATTTTGATGAATTTTGGTACAGAGATACTTGGGACCCTGGAGACGGACATAGCCTATTTCATTTAAAAAAAAGATTGAGATATGAGGGAGAAAGAGGGAAGAAAAGGGAAAACTTAGCATTACTATTACAATAAATAAGGCGCAAGGGCAAAAACTACAGGTAGCAGGTACCTGTAAATAAGGAAAGGGGAACTGTGTTACCCCGAATTTAACGCGAGCGAAGCCGCGGGCAAAATCTAATGTAATCCTTATCCTTACTAATATTATAAAAGCGAAAGTGAGTTTGTTTGTTACCTCTTCACGCTTTAATGGATAAACCGATTTTGATGAATTTTGGTACAGAGATAGTTGGGAACCAGGAGACGGACATAGGCAAACTTTTTTGAAAAAAAAAGTGCGATGTGAGGGAGAAAGAGGGAAGAAAAGGGAAAACTTAGCGTTGCTATTACAAATCAATAAGGCGCAAGGGGAACTGTGTTACCCCGAATTTAACGCGAGCGAAGCCGCGGGCAAAAGCTAGTATAAAAATATAATCTTAAAGTATTATTATGCGCTTTCATTGCAGTTATATAGCGAACCTATATCCTACAGTACAGACAATCCAAAATTTGAGCCCTGACTCCTAAACTAGGAAGATCCTGTATCTCAGGTGGCAGTGTCTTCGCATAAAATATTGGACGAGCAAATTATGAGCATATAAGTAGACTCGAATAGTCACATACAAGATATAGACTACAAAGTAAGGAATATTTTTAATTCGTTTATAATAAGTACTAATGTTTGTGTATTTATTGGGTGTTGAGTTTGTGAGTAGTGTTTATCGTGTCATGTGTAAGTTAAACTGAATTAGCACATGGATACCTTTGATCTTGATAGTGCGATTCCAAGGGACAACGATCAAACTATTCGGGCGAAGCCGCAGGCATATGGTAGCACAGGAACAAAACAACTACACTGAAAATATTATGTAATTATGACATAAATCATAATTATGCCTGTCTGATATTTCAGGCATGCTAATTTTAATTAAAATAACAGTGCGTGCTAACTCAGTGTTAATTTGCGAATTCGGTGTTTAAAGTTAGACATGCGACCTTGGGACTAAATGACACAGCCGCTACAGAATTATGTCATGTTCGCTTGATGACCAATCAAGGAATACAAAACCAGTGTATACTAGAACATTCTTTGTACGAGTTTTTTTTTTAAGCAAGGCCTTGGTATACTGGATAAGTCTAGCTTGATATGTCACCATGTGTATCTTTTATTGACATATGGAGGAGCCAACATGCCCCTTTCCTTGTTTCCTTACTAATATTATAAAAGTGAAAGTGAGTTTGTTACGTCTTCACGCCTAAATGGCCAAACCGATTTTGATGAATTTTGCTACATAGATAGTTGGGACCCTGGAGACGGACACAAGCTGAAAAAAAAGTGAGAAAAAGGGGACTAAGGGGGAAGAAAAGGGGAAAGAAAAATATTTTTTTTCGATCATCACGTGGGTTAAAGTTAGCGTTAGCCCAAAGCAACTATGCCACGCGGACGAAGTCGGAGGTGGAAGCTAGTATGATATAAAAAAAACAAAATAAGTGTGTTTACAGGGACGTTTTTAAATATGACATCACGACTGTCATCTGTCATCTGTTATATATGCAAAAATAAGGGTATTTGCATCCACTCCTATATTATAAGCGTGTTACTTGACAAATAATAATTAAATAGGCAGTTTCCAGCCACCCGTTGTTTCACTTGTCAGCTACGTTCGCATATCCTACTAATGGTATAAATGCGAAGGTTTGTGAGGATGGATGTATGTATGTTTGTTACTCTTTCACGTCAAAACGGGTGAACGAATCTTGGTGAAAGTTGGCACGAGTTAGAATATGTGTAATGTTATTCTGGAATAACAAACAAAATACTTTTTTTTTCGATCACTAAGCGGGCGAAGCCACGGGTGCCAACGAGTTTATCATAATTCCTAAAGGGCTAGACAGAGTTGTGCTTATTATGATACAAATATTTCGCCAGTTGTATTTAAGTCCCATTTAATGGGTCATGGTTGCAAGCTCGAATACTACGCATGCGATCCTGGGTTCGATTCCCGGTTTGGAAAAAATATTATTGAGTTTTGTCTATAAGGAATTTCTCAATAGCAGCCACGGAGTCTGGAATCGTACCCAGTTGATGGTAATAGGCTCATTCCCTATTACCTTGGAGTTTATCGATTACTGTGAGGCACAAATCTGACTAACCTAACGAGGACTACGGGTATGTTAACCAATATGTTATGTCATTATTTAATTATTAGGTATCTCTTTTATTCTACCTAATATTAAAAAAAATACTTTTTGCATAAATCGACTTCCAAAAAAACACTTAAAGGAGGGAAAACAAGTTTACTTCTGGAAGTTGGTGACTTTTGTTTTATTTATAGATTCTTTTGCCACCGACTCCCAGAAATTAGTTATATCTAATAATTTTTAAGTAAGTTTTTTTTGCCTTTTTTTTCAGACTTTTTAGTTGTGGTATGATGGTACCTCACACACATTCTTATCGAGAATTTATTTTTCATTATTACTAAGAGATATTAGATTGAGATACGGATGTATATTGTCCATATAAGTACATACATTACAAGAAAAAATATGTATTATAGAAGAAACCTCATAAATTACCCAAGCATTATAGATGAAAGTCGTATGCACTGTCGGGAGTATACCATTTCAATAATAAAAATAATTTTGTAAATCGGCCAACAGTCGTTGGAGAAATCGCGTAACAAACACCCCAAAAAAAACAGTCGAAAAGAACCTCCTACTTTTTTTAAAGTCGGTAAAAAGTGTGTACCTATGTGCTTTAATAATAAATGTTAAATTATTCCCTACGGTTTGACGGAAGTCGAAAAGTGGACAATAATGACTGATATTAAAATAATCATAGATTTTGCGTACACGTCAGGTACTGACGGCGACACATCGTGCTATGAATATCCAGTATAACCCAATGTTGCTTTGTATGAGCTTCCTGTACAGTAAGAGATCAGCGTATACTGGTTTTAATAGCTTAATTAGTCGTCTTGCGTTCATAAATATACATATTTCATACTAGTCGTGCCTGCCCAGATGTTTCACCCGCTGCTCCACTACCAAGTATCACATCGTGATATGATATAGCCTATAATACTTCCTGATAATAATTTAGTTGTATGTATAAAATCGACCAAATATAAAAATACTAGTCGGACTCGCTCAGGGAAGGCTCCGTACCATCCTTTCCTTACTAATATTATAAAAGCGAAAGTGAGTTTGTTTGTTACCTCTTCACGCTTTAATGGCTACACCGATTTTGATGAATTTTGGTACAGAGATAGTTGGGAACTAGGAGACGGACATAGGCTAGACATAGGCTTGTTTGAAAAAAAAGTGGGATGTAAGGGAGCAAGAGGGAAGAAAAGGGAAAACTTAGCGTTGCTATTACAAATCAATAAGGCGCTAGGGCAAAAACTGCAGGTAGCAGGTACTGTGTTATACCGAATTTAACGCGAGCGAAGCCGCGGGCAAAAGCTAGTATTATATAAAATAGATTTAATATACACGTGGATTTTTGAAGGAGAACAATTATAAGTATCACAATAATAATGTAAAGGTTATTCTTATTAAGAATATCAAATTTCATCAGAAAGATTTTTGTTTCAGATAAAAGATAAAATAACAGTGGTCATTCACGCAGCAAAGATTTAGTATTCTATTGGGTCATCTCTCAAATAAGACACATTTGTCGTAAAGGTTATGAAAGTACTAGCTAGCGCCCGCGGCTTCGCCCGCGTGATATCGAAAAAACAGTACCCTATATGTTGATCCAGACTATAATCAACCGCTGTGCCTTTCATCAAGATCCGTTCAGGTGTTTTGACGTGAAAGAGTAACAAACATCCATACATCCATCCATCCATCCTCACAAACATTCGCATTTATAATATTAGTAGGATAGGATATAATATAATAAATAAATAAAATAGTGAACCTAATGCTAACAAAGTCACGGGTTACGTTAATAAAATAAAATAAATAAATAAATAAATCTTGGGACAACTCACACACGGCTATCTGATCCCAAGCTAAGCAGAGCTTGTGTTATGGTAACCAGACAACTGATATAGGTACATACTTATATAATTTATAAATACATACATATTATAGATAAATCACACCCAGACACAGAACAAACAATCATGCTCATCACACAAAGTTTGTCCTGGGTGGGAATCGAACCCACGACCTCCGGCTCAGCAGTCAGGGCCACTAACCACTAGACCAACAGGCCCGTCAAATAAAATATATAGTTTCCATACTGAGACCACGGCACGGTTGGCGCAGTAGCTGAGAGATCGATTGCTGCGCTGCGTGTCTCTGGTTCGATCCCCGCTCGGAACAAATATTTGTATGAACTGTAGATAGTCGTTTCAAGTGTGGCTGTTTGTGTATGTGAGTATAAATGTTTGTAAATGCCACGCCTGTATCGTGTACAGGAGAAATTTCTAGAGTGGAGAAATGTTTAAAAAAAATACTCACCAATAACATCCAAAGCGATCTTATAGTTCCTAGTCGGCGAGACATGGAAGTCGACTCGACATCTGTAGATCGCTCTGTCTTTGGCTTTGATCTCCAGCATCCGAAGACCAGCGGTAGGTGTACTGTGCCAGTGGGCTCGACCAATGTAGGCTTCGTCCACCCAGTGTGCTGAAGGGCCTGGCACTCGAGTGTCGTAACTGTTGAAGAAGAGATATATTGTTAGAAAAGTGAAGTTTGGAATACAATACGGGAATATGGACTGTAAAATAAGGTGCAATGAAAAATTTTAATCAGCGATGTCATGCCTTTGTTCTTTCTTTAGTATGAGAAGACAAAGAAGACAAAGGAGCTCGTGGCTAAATAATAGCAGCCGCTCAGGTCGATCATTAGGTTAAGCCGCGCTTGCCTAGGTTGGTCTGTGGATGGGTGACCACCCGTTACATACCGAGTTTCCTCCGTGCCTCGGAAAGCACGTTAAGCTGTTGGTCCCGGCTGTCATTTGTAGATCTTTGACAGTCGTTACAGCTAGTCAGTGTGTAGTCCTGAAAGTCTGACAACCAGTCTTACCAAGGGGTATCGTATTACCCAGTACTAACTGGGTTATGGAGGTCAGACAGGCAGTCGCTCCATGTAAAATACTGGTATTCAGCTGCATCCGGTAAGACTGGAAGCCGACCCCAACATAGTTGGGAAAAGGCTAGGCCATAGGCTAAATCATAGTTTCATATTGATTAATGACAAAAGTTCTGTTTTTCTGTTATTTAATTTCACCGAAGTGTATTTAGAAACGTCGTTTGATTCACGTGAGAATTTGTCACTGCTGTTCTCGGCTCTATAACGGTCTCGCATGGCGGCTCGTGCGTTAAATCTACCTCGTCTGCAATGACAAAGTTTCCTCACTTGAATAAATAAAAGCGAAAGTGAGTTTGTTAGTTACGCCTTCACACCTAAATGGTAAAACAAATTATACTATAACTATAAACACACTAACATAGGCTAATTTAAAAAAAAAAAGTGAGATAAGGGGAAGAAAGAGGGAAGATAAGGGGAGACACTTCCTATTGCGTCGTCCGATTGCTTTGAGAGTTCGACGTTAGTTTGTTACGCTTTCACGCCTAAGCCGCTGAACCCATTTTAGCTCTTCGAAAGAAGGGGGGAGAGAGGGGTGAATTTTGTAAGACGAATAAATCAGTATAATTGGTAAAGACATGCATATTTGTTACTCACATTTAATATTCAAGTACAAATATTATTATTAAATTAAAGTATATTAATAAATGCGGGCGAAGGCGGGTAAAACCTAGTGTATATTAAACAAATATACACGTGGATTTTTTGAAGGACAAAAATGTTAAGTAATATTATTATAATGTAAAGGTTATTCCTATTAAGGATATCAATTTTCTTGACAAATATTTTAGTTTCAAATAAAAGATAAAATAACAGTAGCTATTTGGAACCCACGCAGCAAAGATTATATTGTTAATTTTGTTAACGTATTATTTTATTTTACTTTTTGTAAAGTAAGCAATGACTTATTGTCGTCGCCTTCCTCTTATACTTAAGTGCTAACGCTGTAACAACAACATTGTAAAACTAAATGATTTTAAAAGAGTAACCATGGAGTTTCTTGCCGTTACTTCTCCATAGGAAACGACCAACCCGAACCGTGCATCTTTTCTCGAAGTTTTATAAGTGCCCATGTAGGCCTATGTAAAATAAAAATATTTTGATGTTGATTGGGTCGTCTTCAGTTTATTCCGGTATGCGGTAAGCATGTCCTGCCAAGTCCCGTTTGAGTCAAATATTCTTGGCAAAATATTTAAAAAATGACTTATTTACATAGCTATCTAGCATCAATATAACTGGCCATTTATATTTAAAAATAATAATTAAAAACACGCTTGTTAAAACATAAAGGTGGGCGGTAAATCCTCACCGGTTGAAATAATATAGTTCATAAAAAAACGTAATGTATTATAAAACATAATTTACTATAAGCATTTTAAAAGCTTAAAAAGGTTTTTTACAACTACGTTTAATTAAGCACAATATTTCACCCATTTTGAAGTTAAATACGGTAGAGGCCACTGTTTACATTTTGAGGTCGAAGCGTTAAATTCGCTGTATTTCTCCGAGTGAA